>JBBGZY010000643.1:1439166-2658333 GCA_037952925.1 Lithobates clamitans
GGTGCACTTATTCTGAGATCCTCTCTCTTCTCGGTCTGGAAGGGAAAAGATCGACACGAGGAGAGATGACATCACTTCCCCTGCTGTGTTTACACTTACACATGCAGGGGAAAAATCTCATTCACCAGGAGCGATCACCAGGTCCAGGCCAGATTTAAATCTGGCCTGGGGATTGATCGGTTCTGAATCGAATCCGATCGTCGCGGCCGCCGTAACATAACGGCGATTCGCTTGCCCGTGCCATTCTGCCACAGTACAACTGCGGTGGCTGGTAGGGAAGCATTGGAAGACATTTTCCTGAAGATCTAGGGACCTAAAGGGAGGTAGATCAGGCTGCATATAAAAAGAAATGAAAACAATAATAACCACGTATATATCCCTTGATGGGCGGTAGAGCCTGGAGATGATCATTTTAATCAAAGCCGGGTATTATTAGATATAGAGATCATACATGGTCCCCGCCAGTCATCAAGGGAAAATATATGCAGCTTCTCACTATATGGTAACTTTATTTTGGGACATTGTAGTTTATGCATTTTGTTCACAATCTACATCTATATCCAACTACCGATTATTGTTTATTTTTTATTGGCATTATTCATTTGAGCTAACACAATGTACACGTTATGATTCTTTAATTTGTTTATTACTTAGCTTAGGGGTAGCTCTATATCACACTTTTTTCACAATCACAGTAAGGAATATATAATAAATCTTTTTAAATATATGTGTCGCTGGAGGAGCTGGAACATGGAGCAGGTAGTGTTAATATCACACGTTATTGTTCTACTTTGGTACTAGTTGTTTCAAAAATGGATAGAGCCATCAAGTTTTAGGATCTGTCTATAACTTCTTGCCGTTGGTCTTTCCTTTCCTTTGAGCAGATTGAGCAGCTTTGGAAAGTCATTTGGAATTTTCCACATATTTACCATTTAGTTCACAATTGTAGCTTTATAAAATGAATTTGCTAAGCTGTCTAATGATATGAAATTACTAATAGAAAAAAAACTAGAATTGGTTTCCAACGGTAATGATTACTTTATAGGCTGTCCAATTTTGTTGAAATAAATGACTCCTATTTTATGTCTTGATTCATGAAGCAGACATAGCGTTGGGTATAATTTTTATGTTAAGTATAGAAATGCAAAGTAATCTGTAAGTGTAACACTTGGAGACATTTATTACCTCTTTAAAAACCACACCACAGGCACACTCACTTGCTTAAAGCTCAAAGAATGATTTTTAGGGATAAAAAGAAGTACATTTGTGTGTTTTTCTATATTGTGACATATCACAAAACAGTAGAACCGTGGCCAAATTAGGAACTTTGAAATACTTACATCTACATATTAAGCATTAAGTAAACTTTCAAAAATATTTTTCTGGGAGTTTTTCTTCTCTTAAAGTAAATTTAAAAGATACATATTTAAAAGATGTAACTTGGCAGAGGTAGCCTACAAGGACTCTAACTAGTAATATGATGTAGCCACATGACACTGTGGGATTTACTCTGCAAAACAATCAGTTGGCATGACAGGCATGAAGATACTGTGAACTCAACCAGATGCTCATGTCACTGCAGGGTTACACCTCCACTGCAGACTCTGAACTGTGCTGGCCTCAGATGTGCTAGATCTAGAGATGCACATTTGTTTTTGTTCGAATGCATTTTCATCTGAATTTCAGGGATTTTGGTGTTCGTTTTAACAAACGATAACGAACACGCAGAATCCGAAATCCAAAAGATCCAAAATAAAAAAATTCTTATTTTCGTATCCATTATATTTTCGTATCGTTGTGACAACAGTTCAATATAGATAAATAGAAGATTCAACATGACGGTGACAATAGTTATCTGAGCCTATCGAACTTGCGGTTGAATGTGCCTAATCTAACTCTATTAGTCCAAGATTTTTCAACATAGAGAGAAAAGACTCAACATTATAGAAACATGAAGATTCGACGAAGCAGCTAAAAAAAATACGATCGCCGCAAGCGGACATTTATGGTCAAATGCTCTGCCAATAGGTTTTAGAAGAATCCTAATGTTGTTTGACTAGTAATAATAATAATTAATAATTATAATTATTACTAGTCAAACAACATTAGAATTCTACTATAGCTTGTGGGCGGAGCATTCGACCAGAAATGTACAGTACAGTTTAGCTGCTTCATCGAATCTTCTTAGAACATCCGACAGACACCATAAGCCTTCAATTGACAGATTTGACCTTAATTAATTATAATTTTTGTATAAATGCATTTTAACAAAATAAATTTCGGGAGTAACTAAATAAATGTATCTTTCGGACGAATACGAAATTCTGAAACAAAATATTTCAGTGTGCACATGTCTAGCTAGAACTGAGGTAATTTTTTGGGGTTGCCAAGGGTACAGCCAATTGAAAAAGTCTACAGAGGTATGTAAAAGGTAATAATACATTGATTTTGTATAAAGGTTGCTACAGAAGGGGGAAAATGTCTTGACTTCTTCTTTAAATACTGGATCTATCCCTGTAGGACAATGGCAGAAAAAGTCATGTATTCAGCAAGAGGTCATTTTAGCTAATATTGTATGCACTTTGTTAGTGCAGTAGTAACAAAGTGCATACAATATTAGCTAAAATGACCTCTTGCTGAATACATGACTTTTTCTGCCATTGTCCTACAGGGATAGATGCTATCCTTGTGAGCAAGTGATAAAATGCATCAAGGAAGTTTGGTTTTGGGTGGAGATATTTTGTATGCAGTCATTTTGTTATTTGCTCAATAAATATAGTCAGAAGAGCAAGTACTGGAGTGTGGCTTTTATCTCCCCATGTCTTTGATGGTGGAACAAAGACAGGCTACAGGAACTGGCAAGCGGACTGTCCATGCATGGCAGGAGGAGTGGGTCTTGAAGAGGTGCTGTGGATCTCGAAACCAAACTTTTGGTTTGTTTCACTGGCATAATTCCGTCCCATTTGATTTATTTGCAAGCAATTGTATGGCATCTGCTTTCCTTTGAATATTTGCAAGCATTACTGAGCCTTGATGAATAGGAGCGTGTTTAGCCTCAGAAACACATTTGCTGTCTTGTGAATCATTAAAGCTCTTTTTGGCACCTTTATGAATTTAGTCTGGTGTGCCTTCTTTTGTTGCTCCAGGTGATTATAGTGACAGCACACCCTGCAGGTTAGACATCAGTGTCATAAAGGACATGGTAAAACAAACAGAAATTTCCCTACAACGGACACAGATTACTGAAATCCTTGCAATGTACTGTACACAATTCACCTAGAGAGGATTGCTTTTTTCAACAAAACTGGAGTTACACTTTAAACGGCTTGTATAGCCAAAACTTTTTTTCAGTTTTGTATAGAGATAGGAAGATTTAGAAGCCTAACAGTTTATTTTTGCTCTCAATATCTGTGTTGGGGAGATTTGTCTTCAGCTCTTGTACAAGGGAATTGAAAGGAGTCTGCAAAGTAAGGGCATTTCCCAAGTTAGTTGTCACTGGAACAGGTGCCCATTGCAATTTTTCCTGCCACCTCTAGTTCTAGTGAAACTCTAAAATTTTGGATATCCTATCACTTTCTATCTCATCAACAATAGTCACCAGGACACATAGAGAAGTTGAATTTATCTTGCTGAAATACAAGAAGCATTAATACCTGCCTTTCCTGCCGTATCCAATAATAAAACAAAAAAAGGTTTTAGCTACACACACTTTGTAATCACCATACATTTACTAAACCAAGGCTGGTTGGTACTTCCTTTCTGCACATTTATCTGTGTGCGGCCACTAAATTTTGTTTTGATACTTGTAGTATATTTTACACTAGAGTAATTAGAATCAAATAATAAAACCTTTCCCAAGAAAACATGGAGGGTACCATTGCTTACTTGTTACCAGGATGGATAAACAAGTATTTTCTAATGAAAAAAATGGCGTTTGTTTTCATACATAAGGCCTTAGCAAAAGAAATGCCAGACAAATATAGTTTAGGTCTAAAAGTCCAAATGCAGCGCTAAAATAAAATAAATGTCCAAATAATGATAATAGTCCATAGAACTCAATCAGCAATAAAAGATGATGTGAAACCTCCACCAAGCTTCAGTGTGTAAAAGGAAAGCACACCACACCCACGTGCTATCAGTCTGCTTACCAGAAAGATATAAAAAATAGGCGATGTACTTATATATTGCAGAGGGTCAGCAGCAAATCCAAATGGCACACTCCATCATGGGCAGGCACAGCATGGAAACAATCAGGTCACCACATATCAGAAAGCTCAGGACTCGTATTAACGATGGACAGGTTGGTGCAGTCATCAGCAGGAACAAACCAGCAAACAGAAAGCAACAAATCGTGAAGCCCGTAAGGTAAAACAGTAGTAGTTTATTGTAGTCTACTTACAGGTATGAAGTAAAAATCATCACAGAAAACAGGAACAATCCGCGGTTCTCAGCGTACTTGCATTGACCAGCCTGACATGTTTCATCCTATGTGGATATCATCAGAGGCGTGGCCAATGATGCAAGCACGCTCAAATATATAGTGCACTTCTTAAGTCATGCTGACCCCTGATAGGACAGCATGACACATACAACAGCTGTTTTTAATAGCACATTCCGGCAGCACCTGCGCACGACGGCCGTGCTGTCTTTAAACTAGGAAGTGCCAGGACAGTCACGATCGGCAGCACCTGCGCACTACGGCCGTGCTGTCTTTAAACTAGGAAGTGCTAGGACAGTCACGATTGGCTGCACATGCGCAGTACGGCCGTGCGTTCCAGCGTGGCAGGAAAACAAAACCAGCCAGCCGCACATGCGCAGTACGGCCGCGTGTCCCAGCGCAACAGGAAGACAAAACCAGCCAGCACATCCATTCATTATAAAGGATGGGAAGACCTGATTAATGCCGTCCTTGCTGGTTGGTATGAACGACTCGACCGCGCATGCGCGGTACGATCTTACTAACCAGGAGTTATTTCATGCATGGAACAATAGAACCAGGGGGAAAAAAAAAAAAGGAAGGGGAAGGAGAAAATAAAACATGAACCATATATGTGAAATTAAGCTGTGCAAGGCAAAAAACAACAGCCTAAACCAGCCCAAATGTGTTCTCCCCATGATGGGCGGAACAAAGTCACCGCCAGCCAAAAGGGGAAAAAACAATAAGGGACTGCACATGTGCCGTAACAGCATCCGGAAGGTGAGTGACACCCGAACCGGAAATAGCTATCAAGGCACATACGTGTAACACATCAGCAGCTACATAACTATAAAATGATTAATCAAATGTTATTATACATCAACAATATAAAAACCTTCATAGACCAATACAAAGTATAAAATTTAAAAAGAATATATCGGATATTACAGAGAAAAAAGGAGGAAGTTCTCAGTCTAATATAGCGATAATATAAACCCTGAAAAATATGTGCATATAACCAGGGTGAAATAATGAATAAAAATAATAATAAAATGAATGAAAAATAATAAAAATTAATAAAAAATATAAAAAATAATAGCAATATAAATATGGACACTGCCCCCAAGTGTCAAAACATATACATGTATAAACAAAAATACATGTACTAAAAAAAGTATATATTAGCTATTATTAATAAAACAATTTACATCCCAGTCGACGTTCATGCCGAAAGGGGTATAGCATTTTAAGTCGTATATCCAGCGGGTCTCTAATTTGGAAATTTCCCGTTTGGACGAACTCCCACGCCAGTGAGGGTTAAACCTATCGATGGCCACAAAGGTCGTTCCCATAGGGTTCTTATTGTGGTATTCCAAGTAGTGCCGGGAGACAGTGTGTTTCGGGAATCCCTTCTTAATATTGGCGATGTGCTCATTTACCCTAACATGCATAGCCCGTGTTGTACGGCCCACATATTGTATACCGCAGGGGCAAATCAATAAGTATACCACGTTAAGCGAGGTGCAAGTAATGAAGGTGTTAACATCAAAGACTCTACCCGTGGCATGAGATTTAAACTGGCATATTTTCCTGCTCTTGTTCTTATTGATAGCACAAACGTTACAACAGCGGCAAGGATGATAGCCTTTAGATTTTTGAAAAAAGGACACTCTATTAGGGGCATCTAAAATGTTGGGTGCTACTTGGAGTTTAAGAGGGGGAACACCTTTAAATATGACTTGTGGCCGATCAGGAAGTACCGGACCCAACACCTTATCATTTTTGAGGACTCCCCAATGTTTAGTTAGAATCTTTTTAATCTCAGAGTGTTGCTGAGAATAGGTCGTGACCATTGAAAAATTATAATCAATCTCACTTGACGAGGATTTTTCTTTGATCTGTAAGATCGAAGCTCGATCTGTAGCGCCCACCTCATTGATAACTGTACTCAACTCATCAGGTGAATACCCCTTTTCAATGAACCTTTCTTTCAAAGTGGCAGCCTGTATAAAAAAGTCTTCTTTAAGGGTACAGTTCCGCCGTAGACGGAGGAATTGACTCCTAGGTACCGATTTGAGCCACGAAGGGTGATGACAGCTACCCTGCCCAATATATCCGTTCCTATCGGTACTCTTAAAAAAGGTAGACATATTAAATGCACCATCTTTGACTTGTATAGTTAGGTCCAAGAAATTAATTCTGCTGGTGCTGCTCTCAAACTGTAAAACAATACCCAATGGATTATCATTGAGTTGATGCATGAAGGTAGTAAGCGACGTCATGTCGCCATCCCACAGGAGGAGGATGTCGTCTATATATCTCCCCCAGAAGATCAATTCCGATCGTCTGTTGGAATAGACGACATCCTCCTCCCATTTAGCCATGAACAGATTGGCCATGCTTGGTGCAAATTTTGCACCCATGGCAACACCTCTGTTCTGGAGGTAGTGAACTCCTCCAAACCAGAAATAGTTATGAGTCATGGCGTATCTCAGTAAATCCAGGATAAAATCCCGTTGGGCAGGGATCAATTCAGCATCTCTATTCAAAAACTGTTCCACCGCTTCTAGCCCGTCTAGATGGGAGATAATGGTGTAGAGGGATGCCACATCAGCAGTGGCCATGATGTATCCCTCTTTCCATTCTAAATTTTCAAAAGTGCGAACTACTTGTGCAGAATCTTTAATGTAGGAAGGGGTGCCAGATACAAGAGGTTGTAGAAAACCATCGATATATTTACCGATTCTGGAGGTAATAGAGTCCAACCCGCTTATGATGGGCCTTCCCGGAGGGTTAACCAGACATTTATGTACCTTCGGCAAAAAATATATAATTGGTTTCCTAGGCGCCAGTGGGATCAAAAAATCTTTTTCCTTCTTGTTAAGCAGTTTGTTACGGAAACCTACTTCAATAAGCCCAGTGAGTTCCTTTTTGTATTTAAAGATGGGATCATGGCTTAATGGTATGTAAGTATCAGTGTCGGACAAGATTCTATTCATTTCTGAAACATATGAACTCTTGTCCATCACCACTATTCCTCCCCCTTTATCCGCGGGCCGGATAATAATATCACTCCTCTGTTTCAAGGATTCTAACCCTTCATGGAACCTCGTATCTTTATAATACTTCCTTATCTTTAACTTATCAAGATCTTTTAAAACTAGTTCCTTAAATACGGATATAGAGGGTGGCATAAACCCTGGCGGGTTGAAAAGAGAGGCATTCCTAAGGCCGGAGTGTCTTACTCCATCAGTCTCTCTAAGAGAGGTGGTGGTAGCTTGAGACAAAAAATATCTTTTAATATTGACCTTTCTGATGTATTTTTGTACATCCATAAAGGCTCCAAATTTGCTCAGGGGTTTATCCGGGGCAAACTTGAGTCCATGGTCAAGGACAAATTTCTCGTTGTCTGTGAGTGTGCTACTACTGAGATTAAAAATCCCAGCATCTCTTACACTCTTCGCCTTTTTCGATCGGTTCCTCCTCCCCCCTCTGGTCCCTCTCTTAGTTCTCCCCCCCTCTTGTTTTTCTGTGGGGCCTTGGGAAAAAAAGAGGAAGCGGAGGTAGATGGGCCAGAGTGGTGCGGAAGGCCTTGATTATAGTACTGGGATCTTCTCGGGGGATAGAATCCAGGACTGTCCCAACCTGATCGTCCATACTCCTGATAAGCATTACCTGGAGTAGAGAGAGATGGATGTTGGACAATATATCTATCATCGTAGCCACGATCATTATACTCTCTATAACCATCATGGTGTTCTTCAAGGGGTGCATAGCGATTATACACAGGGATGTCCTCCGGTTGTGCATAAGATGGGTGGTCATATTGTGCATAATCACTATTATTCTGTTTTTTATGGGGTGCCCCCTTATATTGAGGGTTCCTGGAAGGAGGGGGTTTTTTATTGTTTACAACCCTCCTCCAACCTCCTTTGGGAGTATGGGCATTATTAGTTTCTCTATTATTGCCCTGAATGGTAGGTGGGACCGAGGACTTTATTCTTGTGGCTGGCCCGGGGGGAGGCACCGTTCCTCCTTCAACGGGAGTCGCCCACCTGACCTGCCATTTGAACACCTGGTTAGATTTATAGTCCTCCATGTGCCTGGCTGGTTTTGTTTTCCTGCCACGCTGGAACGCACGGCCGTACTGCGCATGTGCAGCCAATCGTGACTGTCCTGGCACTTCCTAGTTTAAAGACAGCACGGCCGTAGTGCGCAGGTGCTGCCGATCGTGACTGTCCTGGCACTTCCTAGTTTAAAGACAGCACGGCCGTAGTGCGCAGGTGCTGCCGGAATGTGCTATTAAAAACAGCTGTTGTATGTGTCATGCTGTCCTATCAGGGGTCAGCATGACTTAAGAAGTGCACTATATATTTGAGCGTGCTTGCATCATTGGCCACGCCTCTGATGATATCCACATAGGATGAAACATGTCAGGCTGGTCAATGCAAGTACGCTGAGAACCGCGGATTGTTCCTGTTTTCTGTGATGATTTTTACTTCATACCTGTAAGTAGACTACAATAAACTACTACTGTTTTACCTTACGGGCTTCACTATTTGTTGCTTTCTGTTTGCTGGTTTGTTCCTGCTGATGACTGCACCAACCTGTCCATCGTTAATACGAGTCCTGAGCTTTCTGATATGTGGTGACCTGATTGTTTCCATGCTGTGCCTGCCCATGATGGAGTGTGCCATTTGGATTTGCTGCTGACCCTCTGCAATATATGAGTACATCGCCTATTTTTTATATCTTTCTGGTAAGCAGACTGATAGCACGTGGGTGTGGTGTGCTTTCCTTTTACACAATGAAGCTTGGTGGAGGTTTCACATCATCTTTTATTGCTGATTGAGTTCTATGGACTATTATCATTATTTGGACATTTATTTTATTTTAGCGCTGCATTTGGACTTTTATACTTATGTTTGATGCAATCTACAAACTATGCTAGCTGCTTTTTGTGTTCTTTTCAGTTAGCGCAGATATTTACTTGTTTTTTCATAGTTTAGGTCTAACTGCTTAACATTCAGAGAACAATAGCCAGGACAATGCCTCTGTGATTAGCGCTCTTGTTTTGCAGCACTGAGGTTCTATGTTTCATTTCCAACTTTCAGTTACATGTTTGGCTGTGATGGCATGAATTTAACCTGACTTTGTAATCTGTTCCTTCATTGAAGATATTCTCCATACTTTCTGCTCCAGGGGCCACCAAGGAATTAAGTTTGAGAAGAGAGAATTTTTGCTTGATCAGTGCCTCCGGCTATAACCCCTCAATACCAGCTGGTTTCTTCATGTTCAACAAAATTGTGGCAAAAGTTGATATCATCTTGGGGTGCTGTTCTTGCATTTTTTTTGATGCGATCTAAAACAGAAATATGTTACATTTTTGGTTTTGAGTTTGCTACCTCAAGTGAACGTTCACATAATTTGTTTTTGTTTTTTTAAGATTCTCAACTTATTAAGGTTTACACTAAGGATCAGCTCAGACATGTTTGGATCCCACCAAGAAGCTGTCCCTGTACAGAACCAAAAGTAAGCAGCTGAGGCATTTCCTGACCCACAGCTACACGTATACAAGGAGCATGTACACCTGCAGCTGCAGGGTGGGGAATTTCTCAGCTGCTTATAATTGATTCTGTACAACTTCTTGGTGGGATAGCTTAAGTGGGATTGGCCGAGTTTTTTTTTTTTTTTGGGGGGGGGGGGTGTATGAGAAATGGCCTTGCCCAAAAAGAATATTGTGCTAAACCTGTAGGTAAATTAGGGGACCAGAACCTTCACTAAGTGGAAGAGTGGGTTTGATAATAAAAGTGTCCCCACTCAGGACAGGGACACTGTGAACAGAGGGGATTTCCTTCCTGGAAAATTGACCAATAATCTAATGAAAGTAATTGGGAGCAGGGGAACAACTGCAACCAACAGATAACATTAACCATAAGTATATATATGCACACCAGTATGCATGACACAAGCTTTATATAGGAAAATATTAATAAAAGTGCATAAATTCAATGTGCAAACATGTATTATCAGCAAAGGGCCCAACAAAAGCACATATGCACATATATCCGGGTGTATATGGTTATTAGAAAGATACCTCTGGAATGTTGCAGCGAAATCCAGTTGAAGCGCCCCCTGAAGACAATTGCGATGCGGCGTACGTCTAAATGATGAAGACTTAAAGACAGAATCAGAAATGATAAGGAGATCCTCCAGCTGTTGTACAGCCATTGTGGAATGCAGCTTTTCACCAGTAGAAACTGTGGTTTCTGGAACTGGATACTGGAACTCACCTATCTATTCTGAGTCTAAAGCTTTTAGCAGGGACTGCTGGATGAATACACAGTGCGTCCAGCAGATATCACTGTAGGTAATAGTTGGCTGTGCGTACAGCCACAAACAGCTGCGGCTACCATCAAGCTGTCATTAAAGCGTACAGGCATTGAGGTGGCAGGGAGCTGCTCACAGGTGTCAAAAAAAAAAAACAGCAGGAATCAGCAGATCCCTGTCATTGCCATTCCCACTTTGGCAAAATGCCTGTGCAAATGTAGCCTAACAAAGAGACTCCCTTTGAAGTGATCAGCCATATCCTGCTAGGATGCTCCAAATGTTAGATGGTGACTCCCAACATCACAGGAGGGAAGTCACTTATGTATTCCAAACCCACACGTGTGCAGCACCCTCTCTGTTACAACCAGCTTCTGCTGCTATAGGATAGGAAGATTGTACTGCACACGGGCGTGTTTAAAACCAGGAAACCAGCCTATTCTTGTGATGCTGAGAGTAAATGTCTAACATTTGGAGCATCCCAGAACTTAAAGTGATTGTAAGCGATCACCTTATAAAACAACCCATTCAGTTTAAAATAAAAATGAAAGACAAAACATTTGTGTATAGCAGTAATACTCAAACTGTGTGCTGCGGCACACTAGTGTGCCGTGTGAGATTTGCAGGTGTGCCGCAAGAGTTTTAAAAAATATTTAAAATTGCTAGCGTTTTGAAACTTTGAACATATCAAAAAATTAAATGGTAAATCAATATTGCAAATGTTAAAAAAGTAACCTATATAAAAATGCAATCTCTGTCACTCTGTCATACATTGGTTCCTTTCATAACGCGAGACTTGTGTGAGATCTCAAGATCTCAGGAGAACTCGATCGCTCTAATTATGTTATGTCCCTTCTAGATTGTAAGCTCTAACGAGCAGGGCCCTCTGATCCCTCCTGTATTGATTTGTATTGTAAGTGTACTGTCTGCCCTCATGTTGTAAAGCGCTGCGCAGACTGTTTGCGTTATATAAATCCTGAATAATAATAATAATAATAATGTTATAATAATAGAGGCCGTTCCATTCCAACTCATTACTAGTTGTAATTCTGCCATTTGTTTCTTCATGGTTTTGTGGGTTTGGATTTTCAGCATTGACTTAAATCAAATCAAAAGAGAGAGAGAGACTTCTTTAAATCGACCATGAAATATGCACTTGTTTGTCGACTTTTGAGCCTCGATTCAATACGATTTGTTTTGACAAGCAGGCACATCCTTCATTTTTAAAATTAAATATATATGTAAAAATAAATAAGTTCTTCACCATAAAAATTGTTAAATCTTTTCAGGTGTGTCGTGAAAATGTTTAGATCTTTTTGGTGGAATGCAAGACAAAAAAGTTTGAGAAACACTGGCGTATGGATATAAAAAAAACATTTTTAAATAACTTTTTCCCTTTTTTGTAAGTGATCACACTCCCTCTGTCCTCAGCTGCATAAGAGCTGGGGGGAGGAGAAGCAGCAGTACACTGAGCTTCCCAGTGAAAGGTTGTACAGGGGGGTGTCAGGACAAGTCTGATCAGTGGAGGAGAGCAGGCTGAGTTCCCAGCGCAGCTAGAGAACTGACCATGGTGTGTTCTCCTGCTTAGTGTGGTCAGTTTTTAATAGAAAAGCATAAGGACTGGCAGGAACACCAGGGATTTCACACAAAGAAAGCAATAAAAAAAAGTAGGATACATTTACATTTTCATACAAGTATGTAATACAGCAGGAACACATCAGAAATATGAAATGTTGGGTTTACATACTCTTTAAGCAGGGCAAGGCTGATCATTTGAATGGAAATGTTTTCGTAGCAGTCTTTGGGGATGTTGGTAAGGCATTAAAACTAAGGTTGTTATTTGAAAATTGCATACGCAGCATTTTTTTAATAAGCATAGTGTTCCTTAGTGAAAAGCTAAACTTACCCATTTAGGGTAGGCATACTAATATTTCAAAAACATCTTGAGTGTCCAAAGTAGACATATGACCAATCAATAATTTCAACTAATAAAAATCCTGTTGCCATGGTTTTTACTATAGCAGGACCAAAGAAAGTCTAACTGCAATAGCTCTGGTCTGTTTGTCCTCTCTTCCAAGTCTTTCATTGAGTAATCCTGCACTGTGAGTGCAGAACACTTTTAAAGTTTCATTTGGCATATGCCACACATGGACTCATTCACCCGTTGACAGTCTGCTGGAGGATGATTCATTTAAACATGACTGTTTTCCAGTTTTCGGCAGACCAATCTCTCTCTGCTCTACACTCACTCATATTACTTACAAAAGTACATTGTCTCCTGCACTAAGGAGTTGATGCGTTATAGCACAAGAACATTGGCATACTTTTTAGAAGTTCTAAACACACTGTGCACAATGAGGACTGCCTGCTAATACCTCAAGTTATTACTGGCAGCCAATAGATTTATCAGGGCCTTCATGCCTTTTTGTGAATGCCCAACCAATGAATGAATAGTACCAGAGTGTAGACTGATTGACAGTAGCTCCTAGCTAGTGGAGAGTGAAAGGGCCTGCTCGGACTGTCTTTTGAGCTAGATTTACAGCTCCTATAGAAAGTTTTTAAGCTTTTTTTGTCATAGCACATACAGTAGTGCAGCACCCTCTACCTTAGATAGGTAGGTGCTAGAGTAGCGGGTTTGTTTTGTACTGTCAGCGCAGGTAAATTTAGGCAGGTCTTTACTGTGAGCTAAGCCTGTTTGTTTTAATCTGGGGGCAGGGGAGTGGTTTAGTGTAGCAGCAGGTGACTGACATGTGCTTCAGCTCTTGGGCACCTCCTCTGGTTTTCAGAAGGTTCTGAAAAAGAGGCAGGGCAGAGAGCTGGAGTGACATGGGTGTATGTAGGAGACCTGACCAATCCCTAACTAGAATTGGTAGGGGGCAGGCCTCCTATATATACCCATGGTCAGCTTGCTGTTGGAGGAGTTGTTGGGTGGAAGAACTGAATGATAGAGTGTTTGACTGTCGTGGTCTGAGGGACCCCCTTTCTGGGGGGGGGGGGGGTGAACTCAGGCCTGGAGCTCTGGAGCTCTGAGGGAGCCTCTCTCTACATTGAGAGGTGTCCTGGAACAGGAGCAAGAAGGACAGTTGGGAGCCCTGCCAGGCAAGTCATTCAGAAGGGATCCATGCCGGGGTCTGTGAGTGAGAAGCACAGTGTGAAGCTCTGGGAGAGACATGCCAGGAGCTGGATGTGGAGCCAGAGTGTTGTTTTGGAGTCAAGTCGTTGCAGCCACGAGGGCTGGCAGGATTTGCATCAGATGTGCTGGGATCAGTAGTCCACCAAGTGTCAGCACATTTATTCTTCTCTACTAAAACGGTTGCTACCTCAAAGGGGTCTGCAGGCCCCTGCCTGTAATGGGCTATTAGGAAAGTGTTAGGACTTATTGAAAGTGAGACCTAGCCATTTGCTAACGGTGACAGGAACCTAGATTTGGGCAGTGAAGTGAAGCAAGTGATCTCAAGTAGTGTGCTGGAGAAGATGTGCAGAGGAAGAGGCTGTCAAATCTAGACTCAACCAACATTTATTTCATTGAGAACTATTCATTATCTGGGCATCCCATGTCCCTTTTCCTCATCCAAGTTTAATTCCCTAAAAAAGACAACAAAAACAAGCAAGAGGCTGTTAATTGTCTTGGAAAGTGTGCCAAAATGGATGTCTGACCAGCAGGGTGAAATGTGTGGATGCTAGAACACGTAGTAATCCCACGGGGGCACCGCTAAAGTAGGATCACAGTGAAATGAATTTAGTTTTTTACATTGGTTAACCTCCCTGGCGGTTTTCCCGAGTGTGGCTCGGGGTTAAATCTCAGCACCATTAGCGGCAACCCCGAGCCACACTTGGGATTGCATTGCAGGATCCTGGTGCGGTATACTTACCTTGTCCACAGGATCCTGCTATGTCTCCCCGCTGTGTCTGCGGGCTCCGTCCTCTGCCCCAAGCCTCTCTGTGCTGGCTCAGTTCCCTGCTAGCGTCACGACGCACGGGGGCGGAGCCCGCCGGCAAGTTAAAAAAAGTGAAAAATCATAAAACATACAGTACACTGTAATCCTACAGATTACATTACTGTATGAAATTATTTCACATCCCTTTTGTCCCCAGTGCTTTGTTCAATGCTCTGCACGCAGTTTTATATTCTATATACTGTTCTTTCTGCCTGGAAACTTGAGATTGTCCATAGCAACCAAAAAGTGTCCCTTTACGTCAAAAGTTTTTTAAGACCAGCTAGAAAACAGCGATAGTAAATTAGAACACTTGCAGAATTGAGCGATAGTGAATAGTAGGGAAATTAATGTTATTATTATTATATTATTATTTTTTTATAATTATTTATTTATTATTTTATAGTTTATGATTTTGTGTTTCAAACTTCATCACACCCGGAATATCTACTAGACTCTTGGTGGACAGATTTAAGTGTGTTATTGCTAAGCCCCGGTTCACACACGGGCGGCACGACTTGCAGGTCGCCTCAGCGAGGCGACCTGCAAACTACTTCTGAGGCGACTTGCAAAACGACTTCTGCATAGAAGTCTATGCAAGTCGCCCCCAAAGTAGTACAGGAACCTTTTTCTAAGTCGGAGCGACTTGCGTCGCTCCTATTAGAACGGTTCCGTAGCACAGAACGGGAGGCGACTTGTCAGGCGACTAGGTCGCCTGACAAGTCGCCCCTATGTGAACCGGCACTAAGAATTACAGGCCTACAATATAAAACGCCAAATTTCTATGCAAAATAATTGTACCGCTTTGAGAAGCAAAAATCTGACATAATCATACCATCGCCAGGGAGGCTACTAGAAATACATATGTACATGTTACATTTAAAACAGATCTCTGTAAAAGGGAATAAAGTCCAAATGATTCTGTTATCACCTCAAGCATTTGGCAAAAGCTGTTCCTTACAAAGGAAGACGGCATACGGCATACCTCTCTCATGGTCTGTGTCTCCTAACTTTGCACTGTTCCAGTGCTGCAGCCTCCATGAGACACTTAAGCATTCAACACATTTGGCGTTTTAGACACTTGTGTCTCCACTGTATGTTGTGATTCCATCCTCTGACCCCTGATCATTACCGCCACCTGTAATGCTGTAGGGGTTTGCAGAAAGTAACGACAAACTACAAAGGGGACCAGGTACCTAACACTCCCAGAAGTGCTGAATGCTGAAGACTCAACAGCAAGCTACACTCTTCAAGAGAGCAAAGATCAGCAGCGTGTGTTGCAAGATGAGTAGATATTTGTTTTTCTTTACAGAGTGCAAATTTTAAAAACATAGATGGGAAAAACAAAATTAGATACACTGTAATTCAGTGCTCTATGACAATAAATCATAATAACTACTAGGGGGGTAAGTATATTCATATACACTCACCGGCAGTGGCGGTGCGTCCATTAGGGGTGCACGGGCGCTGCCCCCTCTCTCCAGCCACTCTCCTCTATGACTAATGGATAGATTCATGCATTGCATTGCATGAATCTCTCCATAGCTGCCGCCACCCCCCATTCAGGCGTCCGGCCCCTTTTCGGGCGCCAGGCACCTGAATTACAGCGACAGGGAGGTGTTTTTGAAGCACCTGATTAGAGCCATTGGCTCTAATAGGCTTTAAAAAATGGTGAACTGTGAACGCAGAGCATTGTGCTCGCAGTTTACCCAGGTGTGTTAAAACAGCGAATGAATAACACTGAACCGACTCTCCGCCAATCAGGTGTATGGGTCTGTTACCCATCACCTGATTGGCTGAAAGGACAGGTGCTGCGATTGGATGCCTATCAGGAAGAGGGGAGGAGACGCAAGAAGGACACAGAAAACGCTGTCTGACCCGCTGCAAGGTCCCACCACTTGCCATTGTCTCCCACATGCCTGACCCGTCACTGAGACAGGGTAAGTGCCGGGCAGACGGCAAGCGAGCGGGGGGTCACAGTGACAGCTTTTGATGGGGCACAGTGGCAGCAGTTGATGGGGCACAGTGGCAGCATTTGAAGGGGCACAGTGGCAGCATTTGATGGGCACAGTGGCAACATTTGATGGGGTACAGTGGAACTATTTGATGGGCACAGTGGTAGCATTTGATGGGGAACAGTGGCAGCATTTGTTGGGCACAGTGACAGCAATTGATGGGGCACAGTGGCAGCATTTGATGGGCACAGTGGCACTATTTGATGGGTACACTGGCAGCATTTGATGGAGCAGAGTGGCAGCATTTCATTGGGCACAGTGGCAGCATTTGATGGGTATAATGGCAGCATTTAATGGGGCACAGTGGTACTATTTGATGGGCACGGTGGCAGCATTTGATGGGGCACAGTGGCAGCATTTGTTGGACACAGTGACAGCAATTGATGGGGCACAGTGGCAGCATTTTATGACACAGTGGCTGCATTTGATGGGCACAGTGGCCGCGTTTGGGCACAGTGGCTGTGTTTGATGGCACAGTGGCTGCGTTTGATGGCACAGTGGCTGCGTTTGATGGCACAGTGACTGCGTTTGATGGGCACTGTGGCTGCTTTTATGGGCACAGTGGCGGCGTTTGATGGCACAGTGGCTGTGTTTGATGGGCACAGTGAGGCTGCAATTAATGGGTTTTTTTTGCAGAATTTTTCAGTTTGTTTGCCCCCCCCAAAAAAAATTTGAGCACCAGCCGCCACTGCTCATGGGCCACTTTATTAGGTATACCTTGCTAGTACTGGGTTGGACCCCCTTTTTCCTTTAGAAGTGCCTTACTTCTTCGTGGCATAGATTCAACAAGGTGTGGGAAACCTTCTGCAGAGATTTTGGTCCATATTGACATGATAGCATCACGCATCGTTACTGCAGATTTGTCGGCTGCACATCCATAATGCGACATGGTGCATTATCCTGCTGGAAGTAGCCATCAGAAGATGGGTACATTGTAGTCATAAAGGGATAGACACGGTCAGGAACAATACTCAGGTAGGCCATGGTGTTTAAACAATGCTCAATTGGTACTAAGGGGCCCAAAGTGTGCCAAGAAAATATCCCCCACGCCATTACACCACTAGTCTGAACCGCTGATACAAAGGCAGGATGGATCCATACTTTCATGTTGTTTATACCAAATTTTGACCCTACCATCTGCATGTTGCAGCTGAAATTAAGACTCATCAGACCAGGCAATGTTTTTCAAATCTTCTATTGGCCAACTTTGGTGAGCCTGTGCGAATTGTAGCCTCAATTTCCTGTTCTTAGCTGACAGGAGTGGCACCCGGTGTGGTCTTCTGCTGCTGAAGCCCATCTGTTTTAAGGTTCGATGTGTTGTGCATTCAAAGATGGTATTCTGCATACCTTGGTTGTAACAAGTTGGGTTTTTAGTTACTTTTGCTTTTCTATCATCTCAAAACAGTCTGCCCATTCTCCTCTGACCTCCAACATCAACAAGGCATTTTTTGTCCACACAACTGATGTTCACTGGATATTTTCTCTGTTTCGGACCATGTGATTGGCTGATTAGCAGTTTCTGTTACCAAGCAATTGAACAGGTGTACCTAATAAAATGACTGGTGAGTGTATATTGGACTGATTACCACTGCTTCATGGTTAATTACTATTGATGATTGAAGTAAGCAAAGTTCAGCTCACTGGACATTCACCGAAAAGTTTAAAAAATCACAAACATAGCGCCAAAACCCCTCTGAAGCCTATACAAGATGAATCTTGTATTTTTTGGGGGGCCTTTTTTAAAGGATAAGTTCACATTTAAAAAAAAATATTAAATGCACATCTTTTTGCAGGAAAAAAAATGCGCATTAGTTATTTTTTTTTACTTGGAGCCGGGGAAGCATTGCACCCCTGATAAGCAGAATAAGGGTAACATGCAAGACTCCTGCAGACTTCTCAATGTATCTGTCTGCTCATACCTCATACATCAATGCAGATACACACCGACAGGAACAACAATGAACTACCAGAACGCCCAACAGGGCCATTGTGGTTCTTTGAAACTACAAGCTGACAGGATTTGTAGTTTCTCATGCCCATAGGACTGTGAATGAATGACGAGGCCATGTATTTTCAAACAGTGACATTAAAAAGGCCCGGAGAAGATGCCCGCCCGCTGATAAGGGGGGAGGGGGGGGGAAGGGTGCAGCTGCTGGGAACAAGTTACATGTTCCACCCTAAATATAGGTGGAACATGTAACATGTTCCAAAAGACTTATCCTTTAAGGCCAATTTGCAATCTTTGGTAAATAAATTAGTAACTGGGTACTGTTATGCGGGACAATGCAAAAAAAAGAAAATATTGTTCAGCAGAGAACAGGTATTTTAATAAGGCCTGAAGGGCAATATTAAAAATACACAAGCCTTTAACCACTTCAGCCCCGATAGAATTTACCCCCTTCATGACCAGGGCATTTTTTGCGATACGGCACTGCGTCAATTTAACTGACTATTGCGCGGTCGTGCGTCATTGTACCCAAACAAAACTGACCTCCTTTTTTTCCCACAAATAGTTCTTTCTTTTGATTGTATTTGATCACCTCTGCAGTTTTTATTTTTTGCGCTATAAACAAAAAAAGAGCGTCAATTTTGAAAAAAACACAATATTTTGTACTTTCTGCTATAATAAATAACCCTTTTGTTAAAGTGACCCAGTGTCACTAGGCAGAATGGGGAGATGCTTGTTTACATTAGCATTTCCCCGTTCTTCCTCTCCCTGAGACGATCGCGGGTATCCCCGCAGACATCGAGTCTGCGGGACCCGCGATCCTACTCACGGAGCTCGCGGCGGGTGCGCTTCTGTTTTTACACGCAGTGCCGAATCGCAAAAAGTTCTCTGGTCTTTGGCCAGCCAAATGGTCCGGGGCTGAAGTGGTTAAATGGGAATTAATCCCATAATTGTGACTGGCAATCCTTTTCGGCAATGAAACTGCATTCCCAGTGCTGCACAAAATAAAAATCCAGTAATGTGAAATAGACAACAACTGCTGTAATCAAAATAAACCTCTTCCACTTAAAGGGGTTGTAAAGGCAAAAGGTTTTTTTTATCTTAATGCATTCTATTCTATTCCACGAGTGCCTTGGCCGTCCGTGACTCTCCCTCCTGATTGGCTAAGACACAGCAGCAGCGCCATTGGCTCCAGCTGCTTTCAATCAAAGTCAGTCAGCCAATCAGGAGAGAAATGGAGTGAGTGGAGTGATGTCTGAAGGGACACAGGGAGCTGTGGCTCGGCTCAGGTGCCTCCATAGCAAGCTGCTTGCTGTGGGGGCACTGAACAGGAGGGAGGGGCCAGGAGAGCCGAAGAGGGACCTGAGAAGAGGAGGATCTCGGCTGCTCTGTGCAAGACCATTACACAGAACAGGTAAGTGTAACATGTTTGGGTTTTTTTTATAGAAAAAAACTGAGACTTTACAATCACTTTGTGCCAATTGTATAGTCTACGCAGTGTGATCCTATCAATGGGAGTGAATTGAACATTATTATTTTCTTCCAACTGATACATTTGAAAACTCCAGACTCAAATAGGTTGATTTTGACTTTACATAATGTACATTCTGTATGTTACTGAAATGTATTTATTATTGTTTACAGATAGGAATGTTACACTTTCTGTCTATTGCCGATACACCAGTAATGTGGTTGCAAACCTTTTACTATGTGTACTACTGTGACAATATTCCCAGGCTATTCATCCATACAGCAATTTTGACTAGGGTAAGTTAAAGCGTTACTAAACTCAGGACCCTGAATTCACTATATCTGGTCTCCCACAGTACACAGAACATGGAAATGCAATTATTTTAGTAAATATAAAAATATAAATACCCCCCCCCCCCTAGTTATTACCTTTTTTTCCGGTTGACCCTCACTTCTAGATTGTAAGCTCTAATGAGCAGGGCCCTCTGATCCCTCCTGTATTGATTTGTATTGTAAGTGTACGGTCTGCCCTCATGTTGTACAGTACTGCGCAAACTGTTGGCGCTATATAAATCCTGTATAATAATAATAATATAAACGGCTAAATACCTTTTCTCATCAGCAGTCTATAGCAGTCTTGTGACTTCTATCAGTGTCCGGCCGAGCACTGGCTAAAGCTTATAGGAGGAATTTTCAATTCTCCTCTGACTGTGCTATGAGTTTGCAGGACCTCTGACCCTCTGTCTGGACAGTGCTTAGTGGCCCTGTGCCAATCACATGCACTCTATCAAAAAAAAACAAAACAAAAAAAACTCTAGCAATGCACACCAAACTGAGCATGTGCAGGATCCCTTCAAGGCTCCGTACTATCAGCAAATTGATTGGGGACTGTGGAAGAAGGGGAGGATCAGTGAAGACAGGATCAAACAGTCTTTTTACACAATGCGCAGGATGAACTCTGTAGGTTCCACAGTGGGTATAACAAGCATGCTTTACTGCATATACAGACTGATTTTACTGTTGTGGGTTTAGTAACACATTAAGTCACACATCATCGTATGTTTTTGAATTGTGGGAGAGAAAAGCAAACATTAAAACTGCATGCTTTCAATTTCTCTATAAGGAATTAGACACAGGACCCGAAACCTGCAAGACCAAAGTTCTAACCACTTAGTGGCCATGCTGCCCACTAATAGAAATGCATAGAAATACAGATGCTGCAGTTAGAAGACTTTATTTAGGCATAATAATACACTTACAATAACTGGAATGTGTACCGTCAACAATGTGTAAAATATAACCAATAAATATTAAATAAAATATCCATTTGGCATCTTTGATGAAGAAAGACATATACAGAGAAACTTTGTAGTGTGTTACTAGTTATTTCCAAATGACATTTTGAGCTGCCTAAAACCTATAAAATAAATATACTAAATATAAACATATTAGCTGTAGTAGTGGGTGCTTTTTTGTTTTTTAGTGTTTTCATAAGAAAACTTTTCTACACACCATAACATTTATTCAGCCCAACCTTAGAAATCATAGTATGCTTGTATTAAATACTAAAGTGAGATCTGTGCTGGAATTGTACAAGTAAACCCTGGGAATTGATTGGATTTATAACATGCATCATAAATTTTTTTTATTTTCCATAAACATTCAGAATATTTCAAATCAAATAGTGAGTCTAGTGACGGGCTTCTGACTCATACAAAATGGTTCGTTGGAATATATTTTAAGTGCCAGGTCTCAGAGGACTAGCATAAATAAATACTGAACAGAGGTCTATCCAGTCATTGCTTTCTTACAGCGTTTAACACTGTGCATGTTTCAGGTTACATTTTAAACAGTTATGGTGTAGGCTGTAAATATATCACATTTATGAAAATCATTCCTTGCATTGGCTCTCACTGTCTGCCCAGTTTATTAGAACGAGAATTAAATATATAAATGGAGACTTATAAACATATAAATGAAATGACTGCTTTTGTTTAACTGCTTCAGCCCCGGAAGATTTGGCTGCTGAATGACCAGGCCATTTTTTGCGATTCGGCACCGCGGCGCTTTAACTGACAATTGCACGGCCGTGCGACACTGCACCCAAACAAAATTGATGTCCTTTTTTTCCCACAAATAGAGATGTCTTTTGGTGGTATTTGATATTCTCTGCCGTTTTTATTTTTTGCGCTATAAACAAAAAAAAGAGCGCCGATTTTGAAAAAAATACAATATTTTGTACTTTTTGCTATAATAAATATCCCCATTTTTTTTTAAAAAAAGCTAATTTTTTCTCAGTTAAGGCCGATATGCATTCTTCTACATATTTTTGGTAATAAAAATCGCACAAAGGTGTATATTGATTAGTTTGCACAAAAGTTATAGTGTCTACAAAATAGGGGATAGATTTATAGCATTTTTATTATTCTTTTTTTTTTACTAGTAATGGCGGCGATCTGATTTTTATTGGGACTGCGACATTATGGCGGACACATCGGACAATTTTGACACATTTCTGGGACCATTGGCATTTATACAGCGAACAGGGCTATAAAAATGCACTGATTACTGTAAAAATGTCACTGGCAGGGAAGGGGTTAACACTAGGGGGCGATCAAGGGGTTAACTGTGTTCCCTAGTGTGTGTTCTAACTGAAGGGGGGATGGGACTGTCTAGGGGAGATGAGAGATCGCTGTTCATACTTTGTATGATCTGTCTCTTCTCCCCTCAAAGAACTGGGATCTGTGTGTTTACACACACAAATCCCAGTTCTCGATGTGTCACGAGCGATTGCAGGAACTGCGCGCCCCTAGTGGCCACAGGGCAAAGCAACGTAACATAACGTCATTTCGCCCAGCTGTGCCATTCTGCCGCAGTAAAACCGCGGCTGGTCAGCAAGTGGTTAAAGAGAGCCTGTCACCAAATAAAATAAATATCTATTTTATACTTCACACTTTGGGGTTGATTTACTAAAGGCAAATACTCTGTGCACTTTGCAAAGTGCAGTTGCCCCAAAGTTTAGTAAATAAGCAGAATCTCTGCTGACTCCAATCATGTGCAAGCAAAATGCATTTTTTTTAATTGTCCATGCATGTGATTGAGTATTCTTTGCAAAGTGAAGCTTTAACTCATTTACTAAGAGCAAAGTGCACAGTCTATTTGCCTTTAGTAAATTAACCCCTTTGTTTTACAGTAACATTACTCACAGTAAATTTTTGTAGCCCAAAAGTCAGACAAGGGTAGCTTCCATCCAAAGCTTACATTCTACAATTTTTTTGGATTTACCAAAACCGTATAGAATGATGTCAAACCTAAACACTTTCCATTTGTATTCAATTCAGCAGGCCCTTGCACTATATAGTTGAAGGTAAATCTAAAGTAAATTGAAGAAGAAAATTGTATAATGTATGGCCACCCTAAGGTATTTTGGTTAGTAGCACATTGCCTTTAACCACTTGCCGACCGCCCCATAGCAGATTTACTGCTACAGGGCGGCCGTGCTGCACAGGATCATGTATACATACATGATCCTGCACTTCTGGGCATCGAGCGCGGGTGCGCACCACCACTGGCTCGCTCCCACTGTGATTTTACACAGCGGGTCCTGTGGGCCTGATGTCCGCCGCCACCCGCTGATTGTTCGGTACACTGACAGAATGGCAGTCTGCCAATGTAAACAAGGCATGGATCCTGTGTTTCTGTAAAGCCTTCCCCACTACACTGAAACAATAGCTAGGCACACAGTTAACACTTTGATCACTGCTGATGTTAACCCCTTCCCTGCCAGTGTCATTAGTACAGTGACAGTGCAAGTTTTTAGCACTAATCACTGTAATAATGTAATATTCAATGTAATAATGTCACTGGTCCCAAAAAGTGTCAAAAGTGTCAGTCAGGTGTCCAATTTGTCCGCCGCAATATCGCAGTCCCACTATAAGTCGCTGATCGCAGTCATTACTAGTAAAAAATAAATAAAAATATCCCATAGTTTGTAGACTCTATAACTTTTGCGCAAACCAATCAATATACGCTTTTTGGGATTTTATACCAAAAACATGTAGCAGAATACATATTGGCATAAATTGATGAAGAAATTTGTTTTGTTTTTTTACTATATTTTATTGGATGTGTTTTAGAGCAGAAAGTAAAAAATATTGTTTGTTTTTTTTCAAAATTGCTGGTCCCCTCTATTTGTGGGAAAAAAAGGACATACATTTTATTTGAATACAGTGTCGCACAACTGTGCAATTGGCAGTTGCAGTAACGCAGTGCCGTATCGCAATAAATGGCCTGGTTAGCAAGGGGGGTAAATCTTCTGGAGGTCAAGTGGTTAAAGGGTAGATATCAAGACAAAATTATGCATTTCAACAGAACTACAGTTATGAAAAACTCAACAAGAATTTTTTTAGCTCCGTGATTTGTTTTAAATTAACACTATGATAGCTTTTTAGGTATTTTAAGTGCAGGGTAAGGGTTATTTTTTGGCCATAATCTAACAGAAGATGTGTTGTGACAATGGAGAATGCCTTTGCTACAATATTTAAGCAAGTCCTCTATCATAGCAAGCACTTACATAATAAATGCTGAGAGTCCCAGAGAAGTGTAAGTTTGTGATGAAATACATGCTATATTCAAACTCATACTTTGCTGCTTGATTACATCCATACATCCATTACATCCAGGAGCCACAAGAAAGATAGCAACTTTTCCACTTTTAACATTAGGTACATGTTTATGTTACTTTCTTCTTTAAAAACGTTGTAGTTTGCAATCCTATCTTTGTTGTGTAAATGATCTCAAGCAACAACAAATTACACCCAAAAAACTGAAGCCGTAGCTTATCCAAAGCATTTTACTTATTTCTTGAGACATTTTTATGCTACTTTTTTAATCACATCATGAAAATCTTTGGAGGGGGGGTCTTTTGGCCCTATAACTATATTACCTTATGTGCAGATATGAAAAAAAACAACAAAAAAAATCAACAATATAATTATTTTAAAAAAAGATACAATGCTCTCAATTTAACTAATACCTTTCAGATTCCAGCAGGTCTCCTGTGTTTAATTATTTCTTTAAAATGTAAATTAAAAAAAATATTTTTTATCAATGCAAAAATACACATAATGATTTTCATCTAGAATAAATTATTCATCCATTCTTTTTTTTCTGGTAAGGTTACAGAAGGGGAAGAAATATGTCAGTCTGCCAAAAACTACATTATGTCAGCTGCCATGCTCTATAAACACATTACACACACCTTAAACAAATAATATGTGGTAAGTTAATCATATGTGCTGGGCTGCATGCTTAAGGAAAAGTGTCTTTAAAACTGAGTTATAGATTTTTTTTTTTAGTCAATCAGGGACACTATAAAATGAAACTGTTGAGACTGAAAAAAAAAAAAAGGTCAGTAAATCAAATATGAAAATAACGC
This sequence comes from Lithobates clamitans, assembly GCA_037952925.1. Classification (NCBI taxonomy): domain Eukaryota; kingdom Metazoa; phylum Chordata; class Amphibia; order Anura; family Ranidae; genus Lithobates; species Lithobates clamitans. The sequence continues at coordinate 1,464,716 of JBBGZY010000643.1, forward strand.
TATCCACTTGTTTTTACAGTGTTGCACATTACTGTGAGCTAACCATGGCCTATGCCAAGAAGTAATTTGTAAACTATACATTAAACCATATATTGAGACAGGTGCACATGTTAAAATAACTTTTAAATATTTTATTCTTAATAGCTAAACCAATATGTTTGCTAATATACCAATCTGCTTTCCATTGAATTTTATTACGGTTTCATTTTTGAATGTTAGTAATATTTAAATCAAATATTGTACAACAAAGATATATGTTGACAGTACTAACAAGCAAGTGTTTCAAATTCAAATATGAAGACACCAGTTAAAACAGTCAGACCTACCTGGGTTAGTCATTTCAACCCAGGGTACCTGAATGCCTTGTGGCAATGCTGGGCTTTTGTTATTAGCCAGTCCAGAAAACTTAGTATTAATTATTTGTAAACATTTTTATAAAAATAATTTAAAAATAATAAAAAACATGTCAATGAGTTACACAATGATACTTTCCAATTAAAATGTATGTAAACCCCAAAAATTAGGTTCTCTTACTGGGCCACTTTTGGTCTGGCAGATATATCACTGAAAGTTTTTTTGTTGTTTATGTTCCAAAAGTGCAAAAAAACCCTGTTGATCCTGCCAGGAATCTTATGAGCTGATAACTTCACGTGCTCTATGCCTGTGCTGCACTGTTATCAATTACATTGTCCCCAGTTATCTCTGAGAACTACAAAACCACACCCCTCTATGTCATGGTGCAAAGGAGAAGGGAAGGTTCTTTTAGTCCTGTCCTAGGTGACAATGCTCCAACTTAGACATAGTACAGTGAGTGGGCTTTGTCATGCTAGAACTGAGAGTTTGTCACTGGCAGGAATACTAGATGAAAGTACAAAAATAGCTTGAAAAAAGAAAACTAATGCTGGCCATACTTCAGTTCAACCATCCTGATGGATAAAAGTCCCTCGATCAGCACTGATCTGTGTATTCTGACAGGGGGGAGCATTCCCCCATCCACCTTAAATGTGGATTGGCTGAATGCAAAAAAATTGAACCTGGACCCGTAAGCTACAATTTATTACATTTATGTTCTTGGGTTTTGGATATGTTTTTTAGATTATAGCTGAACAAAATGACTGTATTTGTATTTGGAATAGAGTTGTTCTGTTCACCTGCTCGATGAAAACCCAAATTATTGGGGTATTCATGCGTTTGTTCGGCCCGCCGATACCACAAAGCACTGCATCGCTGCAAAGTGCATTGGAAGCCTTGATTGGCTGAAGCAATGAAAGCTTTGCTCAATCAGGGCACAGAGCACTGTCAGGGCCATGGTTGGAGAATGTAGTAATGACTCTATCCAATCATGGCTCTTAGTCCGGCCCCACACTATAAAATTATTCTCCCCATAGCGGCCATTTTCAGGGTGATATTGGCATGGAGAGGGATAGAACAGGGCTTGGTTCAATGCTACTAGCGGGTTAGTGTGCTATAGTGTGCTATTGTGATTCTATTGTCAATGTAGAATATCAGTTTAGTGTGAATCTAGCGATAGTGCAGCGTGAGTATAGTTTGACCATTCATTTTTACTTTAGTGTCAGTTTAGTGTGAATCTAGTATTAGTACAGCGTGAGTGTAGTTTGACTATTCATTTTTCTTTAGTGTCAGTTTAGTGTGAATCTAGTAATAGTGCAGCGTGAGTGTAGTTTGACCAATTATTTTTACTTTAGTGTCACTTTAGTGTGAATCTAGTAATAGTGCAGTGTGAGTGTAGTTTAACCATTCATTTTTACTTTAGTGTCAGTTTATTGTGAATCCAGTAATAGTGCAGCCTGAGTGTAGTTTGACCAATCATTTTTACTTTAGTGTCACTTTAGTGTGAATCTAGTAATAGTGCAGTGTGAGTGTAGTTTAACCATTCATTTTTACTTTAGTGTCACTTAATGTGATTCTAGCAATAGTGCAACGTGAGAGTAGCTTAACTATTCATTTTTACCTTAGTGTCAGTTTATTTTGTCAGGGCAGGTTTCGTCCAGTATATTTAAGTGCATTACTGCACGTTTAATGCAGTATATTTCAGTGCGTTACTGTACGTTTAGCGCAGTATATTTCAGTGTTACTGCACATTTAACGCTGTATAATTCAGTACGTTACTGCAAATTTAACGCAGTATATTTCAGTGCGTTACTGCACGTTTAACGCTGTATTTTTCAGTGCATTACTGCACGTTTAATGCAGTATAGTACAGTGCGTTAGTGCACGTTTAATGAAGTATATTTCAGTGTGTTACTGCACATTTAAGGCAGTATAGTTCAGTGCATTAGTGCACCTTCAACAAAGTATATTTAGTGCGTTACTGCACGTTTAACGCTGTATATTTCAGTGCGTTACTGAACATTTAACGCTGTATATTTCCATTTGTTGCTGCACGTTTAATGCAGTATATTTCAGTTCGTTAGTGCACGTTTTAAAAAGTATATTTCAGTGTGTTACTGCACGTTTAACGCAGTATAGTTCAGTGTGTTACTGCACGTTTAACGCAGTATAGTTCAGTGCATTAGTGCACCTTTAACAAAGTATATTTCAGTGCGTTACTGCATGTTTAACGCTGTACATTTCTGTGCTTTATTGTACGTTTAATGCAGTACATCTCAGTGCGTTAGTGCGCATTTTACAAAGTATATCTCAGTGTGTTACTGCACGTTTATCGCAGTATAGTTCAGTGTGTTACTGCACGTTTAACGCAGTATAGTTCAGTGCATTAGTGCAAATTTAACAAAGTATATTCCAGTTTGTTACTGCACATTTAATGCAGTATATTTCAGTGCGTTACTGCACGTTTAACGCTGTATATTTATAACTTCAAATCTGTAGAGGGTGGTATGTTTCGTGTCCAACAAGTGTCCGAGAGACACAAAACATACTACCCTCTACAGATCGATCATTGTAGAGAGACATCAGAGGATATAAACATCACCACAGCAACAGGTTAGATACACTCTTGGGATTGTATAATGTATACCCCATTTTGAAGCTATACGTATATCCCTGAATCCCCATATAAGGATTATATGAGTGTGCCGTGAGGTCATACTATTGTGCCTTTTATGTTATGTATAATCTGTTGACATGGGATGGGCAAACCATCATGCCTGACAGCGGTGCACACTCCCCCCCCCCCCGGTCTTCAGGAGAGGTGGAATCGATGAGGGTGGGTACAGCGTGACGTGCCATCATGTGGGTGTGTGTATATGTGTGTGTATATGCTGTATAAGTATTAAGAAAAGGTTAGTCATTCATCACTTTGGCTCTGAGAAAGAGTGTCCGCCATCGTAACACGTTAGCCACTCCAAATACCGCCTGGTCTTCATGCATCACCAGTTCTTCACAACAGACCTGAGAGAGACTATTCGCATTTGCTTTTGTTGCGATATGTCTATACACTATGTCTGTATGTGAGTACAACCATTGCTGTTTTCACTTGGATTAGAAATATTTTTGGTAATGCACTAGCAATGTGCTGGCTGAAATTCAGCAGGAATTCTGCCTGTTCGTAAACCATCTGATTTGTGACATGCCCACCAGGTGGAACTCGACTTTGGTAATGCTGCAGCAGCTGCACATGCAGCAGAGGGCTGTCAACGAGTTCCTGTGTGAGTATGGCACAACGACAGGCTCAGGTTTTTTTCCCCACGGTTGCTGATAAAAGATGCATGCAATGTACTGTCACCATTTGAGGAGGCCACAAAGATGGTGAGCTGTGACAATGCATGCATCAGTGACACAATCCCTGTTTTGTTCCTGCTGGAGCAGACTCTGCGTGGCATTATGAACAGGGCACTTGAGGCAGAGCAAAGGGAGGAAGAGGAGGACTTCCTTTCCTCTCAAGGCCCACTTTATGCAGACACCATTCTTGCCATGTCACAGAACACACAAGAGGAGTGAGAGGAGGAGGAGGAGGATTTTGGCAGTTTCTGAGGCATCGAAGCATTGGAAGACATACATCAAACAGTAAGAGAAGTTTTCCTCCTGCAGAACACTTGGAAGTAGTACGTGCCTTGGAGGAGGCATTTCCAGATACTATAATCCTCAGTGACCCAAGGAGTCTGCTTCTCATGCCTCCACTAGCTTGTGGTGCATGGGCTCCCTCATTCTTCAAAGCCTGCGAAAGGACCCGAGAATACGCAGCATCAAGGAGAAGGATAACTATTGGTTGGCAACCCTCCTTGACCACAGTTACAAGGGGAAAGTCTTGGAACTCATCCCATCCCCACAGAGGGAGCAGAAGATGAAATCTCTTGAGGACACCTTAAAGAGGTGTTTATGTAATGCCTTTCCCGACTCTGGTAGGTTACAGTCTGGTGGAAAACGTAATTTTGAGGCTTCTATTGGTCAAAAGAGGAGTGGTGAAGAAGGGCCTCAGTGATGCCTTTCAAAACTTTTTTAGTCCTCGGCCACATCCCATTGGCAGAGTCTGCATCATATGGTGGTAGACAATCTAGGGGCGTAAACAGACATAGACAGCTTTCCAGTTGTCAATCCACTGAGAATAGACCACTGGCCAGAACTTGCCCAGTATGCAATTAAACTGCTGGGCTGCCCTGCATCCAGCGTGCCTTCTGAACAGGCATTCAGTGCTGCTGGAGGTTTTGTGACAGATAAGAGGGCGCTTCTGTCCACAGACTCCGAAGACCAGCTGACATTTATTAAAATGAATCAGTCCTGGATTAGCAGTAGCTATCAAGCCCCTGATGCCGATGTCACTGATTAAGTGCTTTCTGGATCTGGAATCTCTGAAAGACTGTCTAGGCTGCCTAGCTTTGTGGGTGTTGATCTGGAAGAAATTTTTTGGTGTAGGTTTCATGGGCACAATTAACACCCAAGGACCATTTTTTCATCACCTGTTTGACAGGTCCATAAAAATTAAATTTTTGACAGCAAGGCTAAATCTTGCTTTCATCAAGACTACCTCTATAGAGTTATGGTGTTAAGGCACCACGACACCCAAAGACCAATTTTTCTGCACCTGTTTGACACGTGCATATCACTTCAATTGTTGACATCAGGGCCAATTCTTGTATTCATCAAGAATACCTCTATAGGTTTACAGTGTGAAGGCCCCACTGACACCCAAAGCCCAATTTTTTTTTCCAAAGCTTGAATGGAAAATGTCATTTTTTGTCTTTATAAATGTCATTACTGCTGCAGCAGGCTCTATACGCAGTATAGATGTGTCACACAACAGGCAGACTAAGGGGACGCCCCAAGCACTATATTTAAAGAATTTTTTCATTTTTATTGTTATTTCTCATTTTTATGGTTTTACTTTAAGCATCAGTATATCGCTTAAAAATTATGTTTTCCACAAACTTTTTTTTCCATTAATGCATGACCCTCAGGGCAGCTCCCGGACCCCCATAATCATTGTATGCCGAATTATTTGCATATAAGCCTTCAAAATGGGCACTTTTGAATTTTCAAGTTCGGGTCCCATAGGCTTCAATGGGGTTTGTTATTCGGTTCCGAACGTTTGCAATGTTCAAAAGTTCTGCTGCGAATTAAACAGGGGGGTTGTTCAGCACAGAATTGTTTTTGATTTTGTTATATTGTTTGTGTATGTGTTGAGTGTATAACCACACAATCAGTAGAGGTTAACCAATTATTTCTGGCTTTTGCTTTTTATTGTACCTGGTTATTTTTTATTATTTCTTTTCTTAAAGCTTGAAATTATCTGCAGACATGAAAATATTAATAAAACTAGTTCAACTAATAGAATAGCCATTTGCAATTTGTAATCTGACAAAATGTCAATAGAATTAGGAATGGCAAATGTGGAATCCAGGTGTGAAGCAAAACTGCACAGTCTCCTGATAGCTAAGCCGTGAGGCTTGGCTTAAAACAATATATCGGTGATAGTAATGCTAAAGATGGAGATCAGCACAAATGAAGCTTCTGTTGCAGAGGTGTAAAGGTAAGGCCATGCTACAGTATATTTAGAATCAACATAGAGCAATGCTAAAGATACAATCTAACATAAAAGCCCTGACTAAGACTTTTCCAAAAATATAATATGACGCATGTGATGAAACCACAAACCACAAATATATTTTATTTAGAAAATAACATATTTATACCTAATTTGGTTACTTGAACTCAGCATATTTATGAAATGACAAATAAACCAAGTATCAAATTTGTGTTACATAGTTAGTCAGGTTGAAAAAAGACACAAGTCCATCCAGTTCAACCAAAAAATAAATAAATAAATAAAAATACAATCCTATATACACAATCCTTCACCCACAGTTGATCCAGAAGAAGGCGAAAAACCCCAGCAAAGCATGCTCCAATTTTCTACAGCAGGGGAAAAAATTCCTTCCTGATCCCCTGAGAGGCAATCGGATTTTCCTTGGATCAACTTTACCTATAAATGTTAGTACCCAGTTATATTATGTACATTTAGGAAATAATCCAGGCCTTTTTTAAAGCAATCTACTGAGCTTGCCAGAACCACCTCTGGAGGGAGTCTATTCCGCTTTTTCACAGCTCTTACTGTGAAGAAACGTTTCCGTATTTGGAGATTGAATCTTTTTTCCTTTAGACGTAAAGAGGGCCCCTTGTCCTCTGTGATGACCTTAAAGTGAATAACTCAACACCAAAGAGAAATTAATTAAAAACGAATTAATTAAAAACAAGGATTGGGACTTTTTATGAAGCACAGAGCGTTTCAGGCCAAGTACTTCCATCCCAGATATGTGATAATGAGGAAGGATTTGGGACTTTGCATGAAGCATGCGAACCAGGGAGATAACACAACAAAACAAAAATGTGTCTGGCAAGTACATAATGAGCTAGAACCATGAACATTGAGTGAAGGCATCATGCACAACAACATAATGAAATCAATATAATTTATTGTATACAAATTGCATAATAACATTGTAATATAGTAACATAATAGTTCATATTGTAAACATTGTAAAAACCAAACTGCGTGTCTCCACAGAGCAATAAACATAGGCTAAATTGATTGGTACAATCCAGATACACATCAAGGGTAAAACAGTAGACATCTTGCAGTGTAAAACACAAGAGGGCATCTAATAGCTTGACGCGTTTTGTGGCTTCTGCCACTCTTCAGGAGCAGATGTACAGTAGGTATCTATATAAAGAATGTTCAAATTACTGAGGGTAGAAATCATGTTATAAATTGGGGAGGGAAATAACTACCCAGTCATACTGGCAGACATGCTGATGAGTGTGGGTGCAAGCGTAGAGGACTAGATGCTGGCCAAAAGGGGTCATCAGCCCTTTCAAGAGACCCCGACACTTGATGTTGGAAAACCAGTGGGAAACAGCAGTCCCAGGAGAAACCCCCATGACTATTAAAGATTGATATGATCCACATCACCGTAGCCATCTATAAAAAAATGTAAATATTGTAATATAAACTATAGTAGAGATATAAAGAGGAGTATTTAATATACCTATAATACCTGCATGAGCAGTAAGGTCCAAAGGTGCATAGTGATCACAGGGGTGGCAGCCCTGGGGACTGACAGGATCAACTGGGGGGAGTATAAATACTTCCAGTATGGTCGTGGGTGACACGCTAGCAGCCAATAAAGGAAAAGGCGCAAACAGCCAGGCAGTAGCACTGCTCGCCATTTAGCGCCAAGTGTCCCCATGTAAGACGCCAAGCTGAAACCACGCAGCGCCGGTGCACTGACGTCACTGGCAATAACGTAGCGGCGGCGCGGCGCTGGATGGGTGATATCGATATGCAACGGGACATCCGCCTGAACCCCCGCACCACCCAAGGGAGAAGGAGGGGGAAGGGGAGGGCTCCGGGAGCCCATCGCAGCTCCCAGAACTGAGTACATGCGCCGAAGAATTGCCAAACACACTGCGACCCAGTGCATCGACACCGTACAGCCTAGTACAAGATTAAAAAACAATAATTTGTATAATAAAATGGTCTAAACTCCTAGATAACACGATAGCTACATTAACCTATTATAAACTGGTTTATAGATCTGTAGACGCCTAAATAGACACTGACAATGGAGAGAACCAAATTAGCTAGATAGCCTATGTTTGTTATTCTGTGGAGACACGCAAAAAAATAGTTTGGTTTTTACAATGTCTACAATATGAACTATTATGTTACTATATTACAGTGTTACTATGCAATGTGTATGCAATAAATTATATTGATTTTATTATGTTGTTGTGCATTATGCCTTCACCCAATGTTCATGGTTCTAGCTCATTATGTACTTGCCAGACACATTTTTGTTTTGTTGTGTTATCTCCCTGGTTTGCATGCTGCATACAAAGTCCCAAATCCTTCTTCATTATAACTCAACACCAAGTTGACTATATGGATCACTTATGTATTTGCAAATGTTGATCATATCCCCCTTAATTTCCGCTTCTCAATATATTCTCAGTAGATTCAGTTCCTCTAATCTTTCCTCATAGCTGAGCTCCTCCATGCCCCTATCAGTTTGGTTGCCCTTCTCTGCACTTTTTCCAGTTCCCCAATATCCTTTTGGAGAACTGGTGCCCAAAACTGAACTGTATATTCCAGATGAGGTCTTACTAATGATTTGTACAGGGGTAAAATGATATATCTCTCTCTGGAGTCTAGACCTCTCTTAATACAAGAAAAGACTTTGCTTGCTTTGGAAACTGCAGCTTGGCATTGCAAGCTATTATTGAGCTTATGATCTACCAAAACCCCCAGATCCTTCACCACTGATTCCCCCAGTTGTACTCCCTCTAGTATGTTTGATGCATGCATATTCTTAGCCCCCAAGTGCATATCTTTACATTTATCAACTTTACATTTTAGTTAATTTTAATATTTTTTTAGTATTGAAACATTCACAAAGGTCTGTGCCCCCCTTTTTTTCTTCAATGCAGAGACAGAGGGTGCAAGTTATCGGATGTCGGGAGGAGGATCTGTGGCCATCGGGTGTTTTTCCTCCAACTGGGGGTCTTTCTTTTGGAGAGCCCCCCACCAAGTACTTGGAGAACTGGCTACAGTAGGTCCCTAAGGAGCGAAGTTCGCCTTGACCTAGGTAGACCATAGAGTGCTTTGCCCCTGTCGGGTGCCTTGTTCTCCAGGAGGTTCAGGGTTTGAGGCTCTTCCTTTTCAGAGGTTGGACCATTACTGTACCCACATGCATATTTATTGTGTGCTAAGATTCCACGGTTCACTTTTTTTGGTTCACAGGGCTTTAGCAAGCAATGCACCACAAAGCTCCATTTAAAAAAATAAATCAAAAAGGATATGCAAATCTTTTGTTCTAGCTGTCATAAACACACACATGCTAAGAGGAATATTTCAGGTGGAAGTCAAATAACCTACCATTATATCACTAGAAAAAATCCAGGGCATTCAAATGAAATCAAAGCATACAGAAGGACAGCAGGTAAACTCCATGCAGGTGGTGTCTTTGGAATTGAACCCAGGACTTATGAGCTACAAGAATGCTACTAAAGCATCCAAAGTGCTAATGAGCATAACCCTATCCCCTTATCTAACTGTATTTAAAGTTGCTTATATTTCTCTAATGCAGCGTTTCTCAACTGGGGTGCTGTGGCAAAAAATTTAAAAAATGCCCCAACGGAGGCAGGCAGTTAGAGGAAACATTCTTTGCTGCTGGTTCAAGACTTTTCTTTTTTCTTTGGTTCTAGACTGCTACTTTGTAAACTTGCATGTAACCTCCTTTGTGACTCTGTGTTGTGCAGCCTGCCTGCCCACATCTTGCCAACCAATGATGTCATTGGTTTTTAAGGAGAGGTTGAGCACTCGTACAGCCTTCTGGGTTGTCGCTCTCCTGTGTGTGTAGCAGAGGCCACAGTGAATGCCCATTTAAAAATCCAATGTGCATGAATGAGCAAAACAGTGTCCTCAGACGCACCTCCTGATGTGAACGAGTGCTTAGACTGGTGTTCCCCCAAGATTGTGCACAATTGTAAAGGGAGCCTTCACTGAAAAAGGATGAGAAACACTGCTTTAATATACCATCCAGTATTGATGCTTTGGTATAAAGCACTATCTGGGTTCAGCAAGGTAATGGGACTGATTTGATGTTTTTTGCCAAAGCTTAATTGAACAAGCTGAAATTAAAAGCTGATTGGCTACCACGCACAGTGGAACCGATTTTGCACTCTCCAGTTTTAGCAAATCAACCCCGCTGTATTGCTTAAGGGGGTGAATTGACACTGTTGATACAGTAAATCGCAGAGCAGCTGGAGCAATTCAGCGCTTCGGCCGCTCTGTGTTGCCGGCTGGCTAGGGGGCAGTGTGGCTGATCCACTGCACTGCATGGCTTTTTTTTGTTTTGTACCAGCTTTATCTGAAGGGTACAAACCGTACACTTCATTCAATGCAATGTCTGGCATTGTGCTGCACTGCCTGACAGTGCAGTGCAATTCGAGCCAGTGCACTTAGATAAAATGTTACATGTCTGCATTTTAGTGCAGCCCTAGGCTGCCTTGCAGTGTGAATGGGACACATAGGAAACAATTGTTTCCTGTATAACCATGTGGTGACAGATGTTTTATCATAAAATACAAAAAAATGCAGCGCTGTGTGATACTGAACCTTACAAATGCATTATCACACAGCGCTGCATTTTTTTGTTTTTTGTATTTGTGTTTTCACAGATTATGGGATTCTGATCAATGCTTAGTATCTGAGAATTTCTAGGTTGTAACCTCAGGTTACTTTATACCTGAGGCTGATTGCAGTCTCAGGTTGCTCTAGAGTAGCTAGCAAGATTTATATATTTTTAGATGTTTTATCATGCTGTAAAACATCTGTCACTGCATATGCTGTAGTGTGAATTGGCTCCAAATCACCACAATCTTTCTCCTGATAGTAGACACTGGGAAAACAAATTCCTGTGATTTTATATCTGATGATGATTCACCAGGTTCCATTTTACCAATACCAGGCACTCATGGCAGAGGGTAGATACTTCTGGCAGTGTTGGGGCAGCATCTTAAGAGCACTGCTAATATAATAAATCATATATAATAATATCACTGATAATGAAAATAATCATGTGTAAAAAAAAAAAGCTAGGAGAGGTAAAATGAGTAGACTACAGTGGGGTTGATTTTCTAAAACGGGAGAGTGCAGAATCTGGTGCAGCTGTGCATGGTAGTCAATCAGCTTCTAATGCCGCATACACACGACCAGTTTTGCCATCAGGATAAACTCCGAAGGCTTCTCCGACGGAATTCCATTCAAGCGGTCTTGCCTACACATGGTCAACCCAAAGTCCGACCAAAGTCCGACCATCCAGAACGCGGTGACGTACAGCACGTACAACGGGACTAGAAAAAGGAAGTTCAATAGCCAGTAGCCAATAGCTTCCGTCTCATACTTGTTTCAGAGCAAGCGTAGTTTTTGGTCCATCGGAACAGCATACAGACGAGCGGTTTTCCAGATAGGAATTGGTTTCGTCGGAAATATTTAGAACATGTTCTATTTCTAAGTCCGTCAGAATTTTCTAAAAAAAAAGTCAGATGAGGCCTACACACGATCGGAATAGACGATGAAAAGCTTCCGTCTGACTTTTTCTGTCGGACATTCCGCTCATGTGTATGCGGCTTAACGCATCCTTTTTCAACCAGGGTGCCTTGAGGTTTCTGCAGGTTTACCTTGGTAAAATGTCCAAAAATTCAATGATGTCATCAGTTAATAAGGAGGATGTCTATTGCCTCCGCAACATCCTTGTTTGACTCTCCCGTGCCCCTCTTCCTCAGCACTGGGGTGACATTAGCTGACTGATGGAGAGAAATTGAGGGAGAGAAACAACATTGGAATACTAGTCAATACCAGTGTGCAAAAGTGTATTTGCTTTGAAAGAATAAATCACCTGTAACGTTGGGTGTCCTACATGTGGATGTTGCTTCCTTATGTAAAGCTATTAACTGGTTTTATATTTTAGGATGGGGTGCCTCAAGACTGTCCATATTGTTTTAGGGTGCCTTTACTGAAAAAAGATTTTGCACTTTCCAGTTTTAGTAAATCAACTAGCACCAGCAGCAGCACCAATATTTAAAAAGGGCCAAAAAAAACATCCCTGGGAATTACAGACCAGTTAGCCTAACATCAATAGTATGTAAACTCTTGGAGGGGATGATAAGGGACTATATACAAGATTTTAGTAATAAGAATTATATCATTAGCAGTAATCAGCATGGATTCATGAAGAATCGTTCTTGCCAAACCAATCTATTAACCTTCTATGAGGAGGTGAGTTGCCATCTAGATAAAGGAAGGCCCGTAGATGTGGTGTATCTGGATTTTGCAAAAGCATTTGACACAGTTCCCCATAAACGTTTACTGTACAAAATAAGGTGCGTTGGCATGGACCATAGGGTGAGTACATGGATTGAAAACTGGCTACAAGGGCATGTTCAGAGGGTGGTGATAAATGGGGAGTACTCAGAATGGTCAGGGGTGGGTAGTGGGGTTCCCCAGGGTTCTGTGCTGGGACCAATCCTATTTAATTTGTTCATAAACGACCTGGAGGATGGGATAAACAGTTCAATCTCTGTATTTGCAGAGGATACTAAGCTAAGCAGGGCAATAACTTCTCCGCAGGATGTGGAAATCTTGCAAAAAAACCTGAACAAATTAATGGGGTGGGCGACTACATGGCAAATGAGGTTCAATGTAGAAAAATGCAAAATAATGCATTTGGGTGGCAAAAATATGAATGCAATCTATACACTGGGGGGAGAACCTCTGGGGGAATCTAGGATGGAAAAGGACCTGGGGGTCCTAGTAGATGATAGGCTCAGCAATGGCATGCAATGCCAAGCTTCTGCTAATAAAGCAAACAGAATATTGGCATGCATTAAAAGGGGGATCAACTCCAGAGATAAAACGATAATTCTCCCGCTCTACAAGACTCTGGTCCGGCCGCACCTGGAGTATGCTGTCCAGTTCTGGGCACCAGTTCTCAGGAGGGATGTACTGGAAATGGAGCGAGTACAAAGAAGGGCAACAAAGCTAATAAAGGGTCTGGAGGATCTTAGTTATGAGGAAAGGTTGCGAGTACTGAACTTATTCTCTCTGGAGAAGAGACGCTTGAGAGGGGATATGATTTCAATTTACAAATACTGTACTGGTGACCCCACAATAGGGATAAATCTTTTTCGCAGAAGAGAGTTTAATAAGACTTGTGGCCACTCATTACAATTAGAAGAAAAGAGGTTTAACCTTAAACTACGTAGAGGGTTCTTTACTGTAAGAGCGGCAAGGATGTGGAATTCCCTTCCACAGGCGGTGGTCTCAGCGGGGAGCATTGATAGCTTCAAGAAACTATTAGATAATCACCTGAATGACCGCAACATACAGGGATATGTAATGTAATACTGACACATAATCACACACATAGGTTGGACTTGATGGACTTGTGTCTTTTTTCAACCTCACCTACTATGTAACTATGTAACTATGTAACCCCAATGTAATTTTTAAAAGTTTTTAAATTATTCATTTTAATGTAATACTGCAGTACATCATTGTCAGGCAGCAGATTGCATTCAACCCATATAAGTTCATCCTATGTTGTTCAAATTTTAGTAAACACTATTTTCTGAGACTTGTCTAAGTGCAATGCATAAACTGCATTGCTTCATTACATACACACTTCCATTAAAAGCACATTGATCTTTTGTGATTTGTCCATTAACCTAGAAGCACAAGGGTTGTTAGTGTGAATGCATGTTTAAAATGTCCATGGGTTGCCCAGGCAACTTTCAGAAAGTGACCCTTGAATGTGCTTATTAAAAAGTTGGACCTACATTGACAGACACATGATTACTAAATAGAGAAAATGTTAGATTCACAGAGGGTCACTCTTAAATGGATCCAGAGTAAACATGCACTCATGACCTTCGCAGATATGTAGAATTATTGTTATATGCAGAACTTATGGATTAATCAAAAAATTTGTATACCATTTTGAGTCAAAAAGCTCTTACAAACACAAGAACACATTACAGTGTGTATGGACAGGAACAAATCTGCAGCACTGGGGGAACATAGTTGTAACCAGATAGAAAACCTGACCTGGTTGCTATTGCGTCCCCCTGCATGGCACCTTTTGCCTGCATTGGGACATATTGCCTGGGGGCAATAAGATGGTTCATGCATATTTGACTACCCTCTAAAATCTATGTGCACCTAGGCTGGACATTCAAGAGACACAAGTCGATTGACACATGGGGTACATTGCAGGGACTTTTTCCTATGTTGGAAAATCAATTGCATAGCAAATACCTAACTAACTGGCAACTACTACACACACAGCTGTTTCTCAGAATGACCCCTTTTGCTTAAAGCGGAGTTCCACCCAAAAATGGAACCTCCGCTTTTCCAGTTCCTACCCACCCTCCCGTGTCACATTTGGCACCGTTTGGGGGGGGGAGCAGATACCTGTATAATACAGCTATTTGCTCCCACTTCCGGCGATAGATCGTTGCACATTCTGCGGCGATCTATGCCATATCTGGCCCCTCCCCCCCCGCTGTCTTCTGGGAGACACACAGGTCCCAGAAGACAGCAGGGACCAGTGAGGACGCACAGCAAGGATGCGCAGTAAGGAGCTAGGCTGTGAAGCTGTAAGGCTTAACTTCCTGATTCCCTTACTGAAGATGCCGGAATGAGCCCATTGTGCCCATTGTGTTAAACTGGAAATGGTTGAATTTTCTAACAGTTTTTTACAGAAGGCTGAAAAAGACACAACATTTACTGTCTCTACATTCCCCTATAGCAGTAATGGCGAACCTTGGCATCCCAAATGTTTTAGAACTACATTTCCCATGATGCTCTAGTATACAGCAGAGTGCATGAGCATCATGGGAAACATCTGGGGTACCAAAGTTTGCCATCACTGCCCTATAGCAATGAAATATAAACATTTCCCACTTGGCTATACTGATATTTACAGATTCTACATACACATTGTTTGCTCCTTTATTGTTTTCATAAAACTGTTTATACCTTTTTGTGCAGCTCATTTACAGTCCAGAAACAGGGCATAGCAAATACAAAGTACATATATATGTATTGATTTCTGCTGTTTAAAGCTGATTTCCAGGTTTACTTTTATTTTAAATAGTTTGTTTGGGCCCAGCTGACCCAAATGAACTATTTCCTTCACTAAAATGTGCGCCCACTGGGCACGCTGTATAAACTGCATGTAGCCTCAGCTACATACAGTATACAGCACTGTGTTCCAGGTATAAAATAAGACCTTCCTGTCTCACCCCCAGAACAAAATAGTGTTGGTCTGAGCGGCGCTCATCCATTCATAGGCAGCTTTGAATTCTATCAATGAATACAATTCTTCCTTTAATTGGCCAAGTCAGAGATTGTCTGGCTGTGTTTTTAATTGTTGGAAATTTTGGCCCACTTGAGAATATGGAGAAAAATGTAAATAGTCATGTGAATAAAAAAGGAATTTTTATTGGATACTATCATTATATGTGCTACCTCTATACAGTTATCAGAATACATTTTTCATAACAGGGATTCCTTGTAAAGGAACAGGTTGAAGAACAATTGAACCTTAACCACTTAAAGAGGAACTGCAGTCAGCTTCAGTCTGCTCACATAATTTGTTATAAAAACATCTTTGCCATTCTGAAGCTTCCCTCCAACCACTTTGCATATTATTTTATATATACTGCGATTCTGTACTTGCCAAATATGCTGCAGAAATCTCCCTCCACTGAGTCTGGCTGCAATCATTTTACTTGTGGGCAGCTGAAGCTGCTGCCTGTTCACTTCCTGGATTTACAAAGACACACAGAGACACATCTCCAGCTCTGCAGCTCTCATTGACCGTCTTAGTGAGAGTGAGAGAGAGAGCTGCGCATGATGTCATAAGCCTAGGCTTTTTTTCCAGACAAGAAACAGAAGTGGGCTGTATAAGGTATTTACTGGCAGAAAAAAAATGTTTTACTATCAAAAGTTAAAATAACAAGGGCAGAAGATTTAATAGATGGAAAGATGAAAAAATTACTAAAGTTACACTTTAAGGACCAGAAGGATTTACTCCCTTAACCTCCCTAGCAGTATGATTATTTCGGATTTTAGGTGCTGAAAGCGGTACAATTATTTTGCATGGAAATTTGGTGTTTTATATTGTAGGTCTGTAAATCTTAACAATAACACACTTAAATCTGTCCAAACCAGAGTCTAGTAGATATCCCGGGTATGATAAAGTTTAAAACACAAAAACATAAATTATAATATAATAAATAAAAATAAATAATAATAAAAAATTTTAAAAAAATAGTAATAAAATAAATTTCCCCACAATTCACTATCGCTCAATTCTGCAAGTGTTCTAATTTACTATCGCTGTTTTCTAGCTGGTCTAAAGTCACTTTTGACGTAAAGGGACACTTTTTGGTTGCTATGAGCAATCTCCAGTTTCCAGGCAGAAAGAACAGTGTATATCATGTAAAACTGCATGCAGGGCATGGGCCAAAGCACTGGGGACAAAAGGGATGTGAAATCATTTCATACAGTACTGTAATCTGTAGGATTACAGTACTGTATGTGTTATGATTTTTACTTTTTTTGAATTTGCCGCCAGGCTCCGCCCCCGTGCGTCGCGACGCTCGCAGGGAACGGAGCCTGGCAAGGAGAGGCTTCGGAGGAGGACGAAGCCCTCGGACACTGCAGGTGACATCGCAGGATCCCGGGGACAAGGTAAGTAAGGAGGCATCAGGATCCTGAGATGTAATCCCGAGTGTGGCTCGGGGTTACCGCTAATGGTCCTGAATTTTAACCCCGAGCCACACTCGGGAAAACCGCCAGGGAGGCTACTGACCAAGCCATTTTTTGCATAACTTTAACCGATAATTGCGCGGGCGTGCAATGCTGTACCCAAATAAAATTGATGTCCTTTTTTTCCCACGAATAGAGATTTCTTGTGGTGGAAAACGTCAGCGTTTTTTTATTTTTTGCGCTATAAACAAAAAAGACCCACAATTTTGAAAAGAAAACAAACAATATTTTTTACTTTTTGCTATAATACATATCCAAAAAAATAAAAAAGAAACACATTTCTTCATCAGTTTAGGCCAATTTGTATTCTGCTACATATTTTTGGTAAAAAAAATCCCAATAAGCGTATATTGATTGGTTTGCGCAAAAATTATAGCGTCTACAACATAGGGGATAGATTTAGGGACTTTACATTTTTTATTGTTTTTAATGTTGTTTTAATTGCAGTGATCAATGATTTTTACTGGGACTGTGACCTTGTGGCAGACAAATCTGACCCTAAGTGACACTTTTTGGGGACCAGTGACACCAATACAGTGCTAAAAAAATCCACTGATTAACACCAGAAATGATCAAGGGGTTAAGTGTTTCCTAGGGTGGTGCTTTCTAACTGTGTGGGGGATGGACTGACAGGGAGTACAGAGAGATTGCTGTTCCTAATTACTAGGAACAGACAATCTGTCAGAGGAGTTCTTCGAATAGATTGGCTATTGGGCGCTCCAGTGTGCGCCGGTTCGCGCCGGTCCGCGCAGCTGTGCGTGCGCGCACGGCGCTTGGTGCCAGCCGCCCTATTTAGTCTGCTGGAATCTTCTGCTCGGTGCTGTCCGATCTGCAGCTCCCAGTTCCTGACTTCCTGTTTCCTGTTTGCTTCCTGTTTGCCTCCTGTTTGCCTGTTTGATCGCCTTAGTGACCCCGGCCTGCCTTTGGACTTCTCTTGTTATCCGCCTGCACCTGACCACGGCTTTCCTTGACCACGACTCTGCCTACTCCTTTGTACCACGCTGCCCGCCTGCTGCCAACCCTGCCTGTGACCCGGACTTTGAGCCTGCCTGCTCCTCTGTACCTCGCTTACCGTTTGTTGCCAACCCTGCCTGTGACCGGACCAGCCCACTTTGCTCCTGCTCTGCACCAGCTGCCTAGACCCTTACTTTCTAGGACTTCCAGACCATACGCATCAGGATCCTGGGCCTTACCTACGCAAGTCACCTGCCAGGCTCTCTTACCACTCTGCGCTCCTGTGCCTTCTGTTTACACTACCAGGGGCCGGGAACCAGATACATATGGGAGGCCTCCCCTGCTATACCGGGTTCATCAGTCAGGTACGTGTAAGTCTGACAGTATCGCACAGCCATGTCCAAGCCCAAGCAGGGATCCTCTCCCATGGAGGAGCTATGCAGACACCTGGCAGGTCTCACTCAAGCTGTAAAGAGCCTTCAGGAAGGCTACACTAGGCTGGAAGAAAGAGTCCAGGTGCTCTTCTCACCTGCTAGCCTTCTAGCTGCTTCTGCTACCGGACTCTCATCTCCTCCCTCCGTGGTCATGCTTCCTCCTGAGCCAAGGGTTCCTACACCCGACATATTTTCCGGTGATCGTAGCAAATATTGATCCTTCCGCAATGCCTGCGAATTATACTTTGCTCTGTTACCACGAACCTTCTCCTTGGAAGCAGCGAAGGTGGGCGTTGTAATTTTTCTCCTATCCGGCGAACCACAGACCTGGGCCCACCGTCTCCTGGAACAGAAATCAGCATCTCTAGACAACCTGGATGCATTCTTTGCTGCCATGTCCCAATTGTATGAGGATCCCCAGTTGAAAGCCACCGCTGAGTCCGCTTTGCACGCTCTACAACAAGGGCGTAGACCCGCGGAAGATTACGTCCTGGAATTCAGGCGTTGGAGTTCAGACACGGATTGGAACAACGCGGCTCTGCGTTACCAATTTCGCATGGGTCTTTCCGATCCGCTTAAGGATGAGTTGGCGCGGGTTGGAGTACCACAAACATTGGAGGACCTTATCAACCTGTCCGTTCAGATAGACCGGCGCCTCAGAGAGCGCCGCTCCGAAAGAACCACCAGTCAGTTCCGTCCTACCTGGGTCCTCCCAAAGGTCCCTAGTGCCACCAGCTCTGTCGGCCCAAGCCCTCGTGTACTGCCTACTCTGGTCCTTGATGCCCCTGAGCCAATGCAGCTTGGCCTTCTCTGACCATCCCTCACGTCTGAAGAGCGACAGCGTCGACGGGTCAACAACCTATGCATGTACTGTGGAGAGTCAGGTCACTACGTGAGATCTTGCCCTAACAAGATATGTAAGTCTTTTTCAGCCTCTACTAAGTGTGCTCCTGTCATGCGTAATCCTGCTAACCATTTTGCTCTCCCCATTGTTCTACAGCCTCCAGGACAGGATCTTACAGTCTCGGTCATAATTGACTCCGGAGCTTTTAGCTGTTTTATAGACCTAACCTTTGCCGCTAACCACCGCATTCCTCTCCAGGCAAAATCACAGGGACTTGCGGTCCATCTCGCTGATGGTTCCACTCTCAGCTCTGGTCCCGTCACCCAGGAGACTATTCCTCTGTTGGCCATCATGGGTACTCACCATCGAGAATTCCTTCGTTTTGATGTGATTGCTTCTCCACTTTTTCCAATTATTTTGGGAATGCCGTGGCTACAAGCCCATAACCCTAGTATTGATTGGGTGTTCGGGGAAATTAAGTTCTGCTCCCACTATTGTCAGCAATACTGTTTGCCCAGCACTCCTACTGATTCTTCTCAACTCATGTGTCTGTTTAAAAAAAACAAAATACTAAACATGTTACACTTACCTGCTCTGTGCAGTGGATTTGCACAGAGTGGCCCGGATCCTCCTCTTCTCGGGCCCCTCTTCTATTCAGACACAGAGCTGCAGTTAGACCCCGTCCCTTCCCTCTCCTGATTGGCTAACTGCAGGGGTGTTTCTAAGTGTCAAAAAGACCAGGGGCTTCAGCCCAAAGTCCAAGTCCGGCGGGGGGGGGGAGCTGCGGCGGCGATGGTTTTTTTGGCTGGGCAGTGGGGCTTTGGCGGGGGGTAAGCTCACTTTCTGGTTGCTGCCTGGCTTACCGGTGCCCATCAATGCTGACCACTAAACTCACCTGCCTGCCACACTGACCTACCTACCTGACACGCACTGACCAACCTGACATACATACACTGACCTACCTATCTGACATACATACACTGACCTACCTAACATACACTGACCTACCTACCTGACATACACTCACCTACCTACCTGACATACACTGACCTACCTAACATACATATACTGACCTACATAACATAGACTGACCTACCTACCATACACTGACCTACCTACCTTAAACTGACCTACCTACCTGACATACACTGACCTAGCTGACATACATACACTGCCCTACCTGACATACACTGACCTACCTACCTGACATACACTGACCTACCTGACATACACTGACCTACCTACCTGAAATACACTGACCTACCTACCTGAAATACACTGACCTACATACACTGACGGTAGTGATACACACTGACCTACCTGACCAGGAGACTTCATGTGTCCTGCAGCAGCAGCTAAGCCATGGTGTGCGGTGCACACCCATCTTCAGAGCAGGCAGCCAGAGGAGAGGAGGAGAGGAGGAGAGCCGAGCGCCGAGCGGGGATCTCACGCGGTGGCTGCATTGTAATTCCCGCCTTCTAGAGCCTGCAGCGCCTATGATGGATGTCACACGTCCCGCGGTCCCACCATTGGGACGTCCATCAGCACTACAGGCTCCAGAAGGCGGGACCTGCTATGCGACTCGGCCACACTTGGCGGCACTTGGCGGCGCTCGGAATAAGATCGGTCCCCACTCGGCGTCGCGCTAGGGGCTATAAATATAATGTGCCCACTCGAGACTCGGGGCTTTTCGGGACCCACTCAGGGCTTCAGCTACGGTGAGCTTCCCCCTGCTGATGCCACTGGCTAACTGACTTTGATTGAGAGCAGTGGGAGCCAATGGCGCCGCTGCTGTGTCTCAGCCAATCAGGAGGGAGCGTCCCGGACAGCCGAGAAACTTGTGGACATCGCTGGATAGGGATCAGGTGAGTATTACGGGGTGCTGGGGAGGCTGTTTCACACAGAAGGCTTTTTATCTTAATGCATAGAATGCATTAAGATAAAAAACCTTCTGACTTTACAACCCCTTTAAGTTTAAATCAACTAAATACATTCCAGGAGCATCAAAACAAAAGGTGTTCAATGTCTTACAGTTTTCTGTATTTATAAAGCAGCCACAGTCTGACAGTAGCTTCAGAGTGGCACCCTTCTTCTCTGTGTGGAAGCAGTGGTGTCTCAGACGGGGTCTGACACACTCCCTGCCAAATCGTACTTATAAAGCCAACAATACATGGGTCGAATTCAGAATTGATTTTCCTTTGAAAATCATAACTAAGAATTTTCGTTCAAATTTTGCATAATTACTGGGCCGCAGCAATGGCCAATGTTTTGTGCGGCCATCAAATTTGAGTGATCGGGCATGTTGGAAATGTTTTGAAAAAGAAACGGATTTCCAATCACTGATGGGAGAATCATGCAAGAAAAAGAAATGCACAGGAGCTGTGACCTGAAAAAAAAAGAAGATTCCCGGACACAAAATTTCTTTTCTGTAACAACATGAGGTGAAATTGAAGTTTGGTTGCTCGAATTTTGAAATCAAAATTTTGATTTTCAAAAGAAAATTTGTTCAGAATTCGACCCATGTAGGGCCTGCATAACTCACCCTGCTAATTGGACAGCTCTCAGCAGGAGATTTATGAGAGCTCTGCAAAGAAACTACTGCTTCCACACAGAACAAGGACCCTAGTCTGCGGCATGCTACCAGGGCACAGGGTTTTCTACTCATGCTATGGCCAATTTTTTAAAGAAGTCAAGCTATAAAAATTTGCACACACTTTGTTTTGATGTAACGGAAATGTATTTACTTAATTTAAACAGAAAGTTCAATTGGGCTGTAAGGATTTACTAAATATGTGACCAGCGCTCAAGCTTTACAAATTACTGAAATCACCTTAAACAACTCCAATACAGCTTAAAGTGCTCAGAGTGCTTAAAAACACAAATTTAAATGTAAAGTGTTCTATACAAATAACCTGTACAAAAATGCAAATTACAATATTGTACTGTGCACATAAAAATTGCATAAAAAGTACTTAAAAAGTGCCCACAATGTTCACATTCAAAGTGTCAACATACGTTTCCTCTTCTTGTGAGCAAAAAAGTGCCAACTCTTCAACACTGTACATGTGCTCCTCCAAGGCCCTTCAAAGGGCTCACCACCAACATAACTTTTTGACCTTTTATAGTTAAATAAGTAAGTCAAACAGCGATCTATAGCAGAACAGATCTTTCTAAAATCCTTCTCCAGCTGCCACAGGAAATATAAATGTATGGTCCCCAGCAGTCTTGATTTTCTCAGGAGATATAAAAAAAAAAGACCAGAGATCCCATCATCATATACATCAGCTATCACTGAATCTGTATCAATTTCTTTGCACCCTCCAAATCTTATCTGCCATTGCTGCACCAGTCTGCAAAAATGTATACACAGCCACCAAGTGTCTTTCCTAAATTCTCAGTGAAATGTCAAGGGCTACAAAACAATGACTTAAAGAGGGAGTCCATCTACATCAACCAAAAAAAAAAAATATTAAAAGCCAGCAGCTACAAATACTGCAGCTGCTGACTTTTAATACATGGCCACTTACCTGTCCAGGAGTCCAGCGATGTCGGCAGGGGACGCCGAGAACCTGCTCGGTTCTCGGCAGCTGCCGCCACCATCCTAGGTGAGGGAATCAGAAAGTGAAGCGTTGCGGCTTCACTTCCCGGTTCCCTACTGCGCATGCGCGAGTCACGCTGCGCGATCTGGATGGTCCCCGCTATCTCCTGGGAGCTGTGTGTTTCCCAGGAGACAGCGCGGGGGGACAGGAAGAGGCATAGACCCCCATGGGAGTCTATGCCGGAAGTGGGTGCAAATACCTGTCTTAGACAGGTATCTGCACCCCCCTGAAAGGTGCCAAATGTGACACCGGAGGGGGGGAGGGTTCCAAAAAGCGGAAGTTCCATTTTTGTGTGGAACTCCGCTTTAAAAAGACAGTTTTTCATGGAAAGTTTATTGGATGCAATAAAGCAGTGTCAGATAAGATTTGGATAAAATGGAAAGAAATTGCTACAGATTATGATAGCTGAGGTACAGGCAGTACCCGAGTTCCGAACGGGTTAGGGACTGCCTGTTTGTTCTTAAGTCGGATTTGTTTGTATGTCGGAATCGCATGCGCAGAACGGTGGAGACGTCGTTTTCCAATGTTTTCCAATGTTTTCCAACGTCGTTTTCCACTGTTTTCCGCTGTTTTCCAATGTCGTATTCCGTCGTTTTCCGATGTGCCCGCCGCCGCCACCGCCTCCCGTTCCTAAGTAGGAGTCGTTCGCAGGTCAGAGGTTCATAACTCGGGGACCTCCTGTATACGATGATGGGATTTCCTGTTTCCTTTATCTCCTGAGAAAATCACGGTACATTGAAAGACTCCTGGAGACCACCCATTCATGTTTCCCATGGCAGCTGGAGGAGGATTTTAGAAAGATCTGTTCTGCTATAGAACACTGTTTGACCTACTTGTTTAAGTATAAAAAGTATAAGAGGTCAAAGTGAGTTCCAGGGAGTGAACTCTTTGAAGGGTGTTGGTCAGAGGAGCATGTGTGCAGTGTTGAAGAGTTGGCACGTTTTTTGCACACAAGAAGTGGACCGTTTATGATGATACATTAATTGTGGACATTGTGGACACATTTTTACGCACTTTATATGGGCACGGTACAATATTATAATTTGCATTTTTGCACAGGTTATTTTTGTGGAGCACTTTACATTTAAATTTGTGTGAGTCTAAGCACTTTAAGCACTTTAATCTGTATTGGAATTGTTTTAGGTGATTTAAAGTGATTGTAAAGTCTTGTTTTTTTTTTTTTTTTTTTTTTAATAACAATCATGTTATACTTACCTGCTTTGTGTGCAGTGGTTTTGCACAGAACAGCCTGGATCCTCCTCTTTTCGGGGCCTGTCAAGTACCCCCACAGCTTGCTGTGGGGACACCCGAGCTGAGCTGCAGCTCTGTGTGTCCATTCAGACACGGAGCTGCCGCTCGGCCCTGGCCCCCTCTCTCTCCTGATTGGCTCACTCACTTTATTGACAGCAGCGATAGCCAATGGCTGTGTCTCAGCCAATCAATAGAATAGATTGCATTAAGATAAAAAATCTTCTGACTTTACAACTCCTTTAAGTAATATGTAAAGCATGAGTGCTGGTCACACGTTTAGAAAGCATTGGTCTACAACGCGAAGGAGGTGCATGTTAGATATAGCAGGCGGGCTGATATTTTCACTTTTTGTAAACTTTCTTATAAATCTTGTCACATTATTTCACAATAATATTTTTTTTAGTTTGAGGTTTGTAAATCACAGACCTCAGCGTGCAAGCAGGTTGAAATGCATGTAGTTTGTTTCTAGCAGTCGGCCCAGGCTGGCGGAAGGGTTAAGTATTAGTTGCTGGGCTTTTGGATTTTGGCAGGCCCACCTGTGATATGTAGGGGGAGGACTGCTAAGATCAGAGGGCCCCCCAGAGTGCTGAGAGTGCTATGACGTTCCGCCACCAAGCCGGGGAGAAGACGTGAAGATACTGGGTGTCACGGATAGCATCCAAGTCATGGACAATACCTATATAGACTCTCACCTCATGGAGGTATACTAGAGCCACTACATTATGTTAGTTAGGATTAGGAAAGGGACATTGTTTGTTCTGTATTATCATACTATATGGGAACGGTAAAGTTATATTAAACTGGTCTGAAGTTATTCAAAGGGGTGCATGTTGGTTCTGGTGTATTCCAAAGAGCGTTGGTCTGTAATAGCACAAAAAGGGGTAAGAAGTAGCAGCACTACTACAAAAAGGTTAACTATGGGTAACACAGTGAAGGAATGAGCTACAGGCTACCAGTCATTAGGCATGGTACCTGGTAAAGATGAAGGGTCCTCTGGTAATGAGGGGGTCTGTGTTCTGCTCCCTCCCTAGCAGTCCATTTCCCTAGGTAACTGGGAGCAGATGAGCATCATGGAGATCTATGGTCTGGTCACATGTTACGGGAGGGACAGAGTTAAGTGAGAACACACATGAGGTCCACCCTAGGTGCTCAGCGGGACCCCATTCTGTTACTGTTAGTGAGGTAACAGAGGACTGGTGGAGTGGGTGCAGGCTCAGCACGTCCCTTCTAATAAAAACATACAAGTACAGTATGTAGTGAAATCGGACAAGTTGCTTTTTAATGGAACTCTGCACTTATTACTGCACACAGTGAGGCTCATCTCTAAGTTGGAGGACTGCCTTAATGTTTGATTGTTCACATGAATGTAGTCCACACCTGGTACCAGGCATTGATGAGCGCACTCTACACAAATGCTACGTGCACAGGTGCAGTAGCTCCTGCCCACAAGTGCAGGTTTATTCCTTATTAAGCATAAGGATGTACTGTTAGTAGGAGATTTAATAGCAAGTGCTGGTTATAAGGGATAGGGGTTATGTGCACAGATAATGTAAAAAAACTGCCGGGGAATAGGGTTTTTTTTTTTTTTTGGTAGTAAGCTGCAAATTTCTCACTTGTTCTCGGAACCAGGGATCCTGTGCCATAAACAACCAGCACTGGGCTTTTGGCGCCAATAACAAGTGTACTGTCAGTTTTAACTAGTGCAGCTTCTTGTGTGAACTTTAATTGACATCTATATCATTATATTTTAAAGGACCTAATATGCAACATGATTGTATAGGAAATAATACAGTTCAAGCATTTTAAAGTTATCTGAGGTGATGCAAGTGTAACTTTCTCAATAAATATTTGAGGTCAGTAAAGATACATTTTATTAATTGCTTGCAGATCATGTACATAGCATTTTGTGGTTGATTCCTTAGAGACTGTGCAAACTAGAAACAAATGTTTCTGTGTTAAGTAATAATCTACATCCTTTCCAATTTTCCCGCCAGTCTTTGCATACTTCAGCATAATTTGTCTTCAAAGGTTCTGCATTTTATTGGGGCATAAAACACACAGAATCGGATTTCACCAGTACTGGTGACCTCAGCAATCTGTACATTAAAAAAGCTGAGGTTATCTGGTGATGAAAATACAGAGGTGTATGTAATGCACCTGCAGCTGAATGAACTTTAAAGGATGTCCCTGCCAAATATCTTGCCACTATGAAATGAGAAACATATGCTATACCACACTGATATTGGTAACTTGATCATGGTTCAGGCTCACATGTGGGGTTGATTTGCTAAAGGCAAACAGGCTGTCCACTTACAAGGGAAGATGCACTTTTCAAGGGAACCCCAGAGTTTGGATGAATGAGTTGAAGCTCTGCTGACCACCATCATCCAATCATGTGCAAGCAAAAATGCAATTTTTTTTTACTTTCCTTGCACCTGATTGGGTATTCTTTGCAAAGTGAAACTTCACAACATTCAATATGCTCTGGGGCAATATCCCTTGCAAAGTGCAACTTCCCTTGCAATGTGAGCAGCATATTTGCATTTAGTAAGTTAACCCCATGGAGTAATTGGTTGTTGCGAATAGTTTTAATGCATTTATGTAATTAGCCATGTGAGACATCTGTGAGGCTTCATAATTTTATTTAATCTATGATAGAGGTGAGGACATGGCATATTGCTTCTGCAGCCTATGCTGCTGCACAGGGTCACCAATATACAACAGTACCCTACAAGTTACTGCAGAGGGAGCCTGATCCTGGCTTAAGTCAGGTTTAGGCTCAGAAGACACTGAAGAACATGGTCCCTTTTATTATTTACAGTCAGAACAGTAATGCATTGCAATACTTTAGTTTTTGCTCAGGGCTGAACTGAGAAAATTCTATTATAGAACTGGTACTTTGTGTAGTGATACCTTTCTATTCTATCCCTTCACTAGGCCTTGTGATATGAAATGTCATTCCTTAACACAAGCTTCTTAGAATATTATATAATTTTAATAAACTTAGACAATAATAGGTATAATTTAATACTGCATTTTTCTATTCTTACAATACAAAACACTATAGGGTTCATTTACTTTGCAGAGGAAGTTTTCCTTTGCAAGGGAATTTTCTCCAGAGCTTAGCGAAGCTCTATTGACTTCAATCCTTCAATCATGTGCAAACAAAAATGCAGTTTTTGTGCTTTCCTTGCACACGATTGGGTATTCCTTGCAAAGTGAAGCTTCCCTGCATTCACTAAGACCTGGGGTAAATTCCCCTGCAAAGTGCAACTTCCCATGCAAAGTAAACAACCTTCCTGCCTTTAGAAAATCAACACCTATGCCTGGTGTTGTAAATGCTGTAAAAAAATTTTTAGAAAGGCCCAGAGTTCATAACATTCATATGGTTCTCAATAGTGTGATGGAAAATCAAGAAGGCTCTACTCCTTGACATGTTTGTCAGTTCTTGGGAGCTGCACATCCACTACAACATATAAAACAAAACAACCATATTTTGAAGGTTTACAGATGAATTAAATTATGCATACTCAACATTATTTGTGATATTGTGTTAATAATAAATGGAAAAGTTAATGAATCCCTTGTTATAAATGTGCCTGTTTTCTGAAAGCTAAGCCATCGTCAAGAGGATTGAATGTTTTCAAGTAATCCTGTTTTTTACTGTCTATATTTGCACAAGACAACATTTCAGTTTAAAACCATAGACCACAGCTTCCAGTTCACTGGAAGGACAGATGTGCAATAACTCGAAATAGACACACCTGCACTCTTTTAATATTAGATTTTTTAATAAACTTCAAATTCGAGCCAAAACTTGAACTGGAATCTATGATTTTGAGATTTGTTGTAGCACAAGGCAATGCAGCTGACAGATTATAAACTACTAGGTTATTTAGTATATAATAATAATAATATTAATAATCATCATCATATTAGATATTTAAAAAGTTAGAATGTAACATTTAAGTGTAGTTCATTTCTGAAAATAGTTTTAAACACAAATAATACGTGTTGTTATTTTGAATCATAGCGGTCACTAACCCTACAAATACAATATCTATTTTATACCAGATGCACACATATATCTTTTGTAAATTAATATATTTCAATCAATATATATAACATTTATAAGGCTTAAAGTGTTATTAAGCCCAAAAGCAAACATTTATTATATTGCAACTTACCAATCATTAAATGTGACTGCATTATTTTTCTTTTTTTAAATCTCTGTTTTCACCTGGTGATCTTGCTCTTTATTAGAGTGCCCCCCACTCTGGATGAAGGAGCAACAGAGCCATCTTTGGATAGTAGCATTGTCAGTCTGGGGGAGGGGAGTGTTAGATGTACTAGATGATTGGCAAACTGAAATATATCACATTTTTGATTTTGGGTTTAATACCACATTAAGCATTATCATGATTATTTTGAATATGCATCTATTCACTTTAACCTCCCTGGCAGTTTTCCCGAGTGTGGCTCAGGGTTAAATTTCAGCACCATTAGTGGTAACCTCGAGCCTCGGGATTGCATTGTAGGATCCTGGTGCAGGTTACTTACCTTGTCCCCAGGATCCTGCGATGTCCCCCCGCTGTGTCTGCAGGCTGTGTCCTCCGCCCCGATGTCCTGTGCGCCGGGCCTTGTTCCCTGCGAGCGTCGCAACGCACAGGGGCGGAGCACGGCTGCAAATTTAAAAAAATAGAAAATTCACAACACATACAGTACACTGTAATCTTACAGATTACATTACTGTATGAAATCATTTCACATCCCTTTTGTCCCCAGTGCTTTGTCCAATGCCCTGGATGCAGTTTTATATTATATATACTGTTCTTTCTGCCTGCAAACATGAGATTGTCCATAGCAACCAAAAAGTGTCCCTTTATGTCAAAAGTGGTTTTAGACCAGCTAGAAAACAGTGATAATAAATTAGAACACTTGCAGAATTGAGTGATAGTGAATCGTGGGAAATTCATTTTATTATTATTATATTATTATTTTTTATAATTATTTATAGTCATTTATTATATTATAATTTATGATTTTGTGTTTCAAACTTTATCATACCCGGGATGTCTACTAGACTCTTGTTTGGACAGGTTTAAGTGTGTTATTGCAGAATTACAGGCCTACAATATAAAACGCCAAATTTCGATGCAAAACAATTGTACCGCTTTGAGACGCAAAAATCTGACATAATCATAACACCAGGGAGGCTACCATTTTTCTTTGTTTATTTTTATAATGCCTAAATAATTTAAATTATGATCTATATACAGTTTAATATTTTTTATCTGTATCAAACATAGTCCATTATTTTAAATTATTGCTTGAACCTAAAGTTTACAGTGTTTAGAGTATAGACATTAAAGTAATTGCATATTCTTACCAGCAGTAATAGAGCATTAAAAAAAGTCCTCACTGATCTCTGTGGCTGCAGGCACTATAAAGAAATTCATTTAAAAAAACAACAGAGACAATGGGATTGACTTACTAAAGGCAAATCAACTGATCACCTTGCAAGAGAAGTTGCACTCTGCAAAATAATTTTCCTCAGAGCTTAGTGAATGAAGCAAAGCACTGTTGGCTGCCATCATACAACCATGCACATGCAAAAATGCTGTTTTTT
The DNA here is from genome assembly GCA_037952925.1 of Lithobates clamitans. Taxonomy (NCBI): domain Eukaryota; kingdom Metazoa; phylum Chordata; class Amphibia; order Anura; family Ranidae; genus Lithobates; species Lithobates clamitans. Next base: position 1,494,240 of record JBBGZY010000643.1, read on the forward strand.
AAATTTCCTTGCACATGATTAGGTATGTTTCACCACATGCACTAAGCTCTGGGGAAAACTCCCTTGCAGAGTACAACTCCACTTACAAAAGTAATAAGTGTATTTGCCTTTAGTAAAACAATCCCAATTTACCTCACAAGGGAATTTTCACCAGAACTTAGTGAATGAGGTGATGATGTGAAGCTCTGATGGCTTCTATGGCAGTCATGTGCAAGTAAAAATTACAATTTTTTTTGGCATTTTCCTTGCACATGTTTCCAAAGTGATATTTTACCACATTCACTAAGCTCTGGGAAAATTTCTCTTGCAAAGTGCAGCTTTTCTTGGAAAGTGCATAAGTAAATCAATCCCAGTATGTCTACAGAGCATTAAACCCTGCTGTCATACAGCTTATGAACACAATTAAAAACACATTTTCAGCAAATGTATTCCTGAACCAATGTGCAGTCATCACTAAACAAGCTTTGGGCACAGCTGAAACCATGACCAACCAAGTAATCTAATTTGTCCCCAATCAAAAAGATTGATAGAACTATTAGTGTGGATGAATGCTAGGCTTAAATTTTTTGATAAACCGACTGATACAGACTTGGAAAAGGTAACCATCAAACATCTGTTTAGTTCTGACCCAAATGGCATGCATTAAAGTGCAAACCTACTTTTAGTGTTTTTACAGTTAGTAGACTCCAATGCCCTCCCTCCTGACAGGGCACACACCTATATGTCCTTCATTTGTCAAGATCTGCACTGCAGACCTGCTGAGTGCTGTATAAGTTCTTCACCATTGGGTTCTGCTTCTCCCATGCATGCACAGCAATATCAGCGGGAATCTTGGTGGAGAGGGGACAACTGGGTTGGCTAAAGGCAAATAGGCATTCAGTAGTATGTGGTTGCTGTAGAGCACGGATCTCTAAACTTTCTAAACAAAGGGACAGTTTACTATCCTTCAGAATTATGGGGGGCTGGACTTTGGCCATTGGCAGTGGATAATGCCTCAGGCTTGGTGGTCAGTGGGAATATTAAAATACACAGCACTCCTGTGGTCAGTGGGAGGAAGAATAGTGTTCTGTCATTGGTATTAGATGATAAAATAGTGCCCCTATCGTTGGTGTCAGTGGGAGGAATAGCGCCCCATTATTGGTGTCAGTGGGAGGGCTAGTGCCCCTATCATTGGTATCAGTGGGAGGAATAGCACCCTATCATTAGTGTCAGTGGGAGGAATAGTGCCCCCATCATTGGTGTCAGTAGGAGGAATATTGCCTCATTATCGGTGTCAGAGGAAGAAGTTATGCCCCATCATTGATGTCAGTGGGAGGTATTATGCCCCAATGTTGGTGTCAGTGGAGGGAATAGTACCTCGTATCAATGGAAGGAACAGTGTCCCAAGGGTTAGATAAAGGCAAGCAAAAGTCCACACCCGGCCTGGGGGCCACAGTCTGGAGACCACTGCTCTACAGCTTAAGGAATAAGGTGAAGCTCTGCTAAGTTGTATCATCCAATTGTGTGCAAGCAAAAATGCAGTTTTTTTATTTTCCTTGTACATAATTGGGTATCCTTTGCAAAGTGAAACATTACCAAACTCACAAAGCTCTGCAGCAAATTCTCTTGCGATGTTTAACTTCCCCCTGCAAGGCTTATTTTCCTTTAGTCAATCAACCCCAATGTGTGATTTGTCAGAAAGTCAACAAAACCACAAAGACTAAAAGTGGTCCTACATCATACAAATCACACTGGGGTTCATGTACTAAAATTAGAGGGTGCAAAATCTGGTGAAGTTGTGCATAGACACCAATCAGCTTCCAGTTTTTTTCTAGAAGAAGCTGATTGGCTACCATGCACATCTGCATCAGATTTTGCACTCTCCAGTTTTAGTAAATCAACCCCATAGCTGGCTGAAAGGGGATTACAAACAGGTGTAAAACACTTGCACCTGCCTATTATTTAATGAAAGCTACACAATATTTATTTGTTTTTAGAATAATCCTTTTTACAGCACATCAGTCCATCCACAGACAAACTTATTAAATAGCGGATAACAATGGCCAACATGCCAAGAGGTCATATCTGTGGTCTGAAAATACAGCAACACCAGTCATGGACTGGAAACATTTTTTATGTTTATTATGTTTTCAATTACCACATTAAAACACTTTCCACAGATTTCCCTTTGTGCGTGTAAAGGCTGAAACATTTGCATTGCGCAAACAGTTTCTTTGGACTGCTTTTGAAGTGCTCTGAACATGAAAAGGGAAAGTTTCACGGGAAGTTGGGCCAAAAAAAGCTGATGCTTTTATAATCAGATCCTGGGAAGACTGTTCTGTGTCATATTATATTTGTCCTGCCCAAGCTACTCATACATTTAATACATTTTATTACATATGTCATTTATTTAAATTGAGATAGTGACGTACTCCAGAGTACACATTCGGCACAAGGGTCCTGTGCCAGTAACCACAGAATTTAATGTTATTTTTAAACTTATTCCACATCTAGCCCTTTTCCATGTATTGCATTATTTTACCGACCACAGGACATCTTTAATTATAGAGGCGGAGAGACTCCAGACATGGTTTCCAGAAGTACAAATGAGAAATTAATAAATATGGCAACTCTGGCAAGACTTTAACTTACAATCTGTGTATTTAATAGGAGTGCCGGAATGTACTGTCCATTGTGGTTTGTTTTCCAGCCGCCTTTCCCACATCATTCTGAAGAAGTTCCGCTTTTGTCTGTGAGCAAATTGTGCTGTGAAGAGAGAACAAAAGAGGACATGCCCTCATTGCCTAGGATGGCAAAAAATAGGATACAGTTTTTTCAGATGAAATAACAAAAAATGTTTTAATAAGAATAAAAGTGGCCATGGCACTTAAAGCATTCATAAATGAACAATACTAAGGTGTGATACAGTTGTGAAATTGGCTGCAATTTTGCCTTAGCAAATATGGGTGGAAAATTATAAAGGTGAGATTTATTGATCTATTCTATTCACCAACAGATCCCCAACCACATGTCTAAATGAAGCCGAAAAGTGTTTGTTATATTTATTCAATAAATCATAATTGCGAAATACCTAGTCATCATGTCAGAAATTCAAGGCTGTCCTGTGTCCTATGTACACTTCCTGCGTTATTTTAGGGAAAGTAATTCACCCTTCCAGTTCTTATGTTGTGACTATATAATAATTAGCCTTTATGTTGTTGAGATTTGAGAGTAGTTGGATATGAGTGGTTTTGCAGGAAAAAACTGGGCAGGGCTGACACCACTCAGTCCACAAACATGCTGTGTGTTGTCAGCTCACAACAAGACTTAAAGTACTATTAAAACCTCCAGCACTGTATAGTTTAACACATTGAATACAATAAAATAAAAATTTCTTAGTAAACTATTTGTTAATATTGTTACCCCAGCACTTGCAAGTTTTAACTTTCAATGCTGATGGCACCCGCTCTTTCCGTTTTGCTTCCCTGAATGCCCAATCTTCACAAGAAAAGGTTAGCAGTCCCCAGCCAGTCTGTTAGATTTGAGAAGGAAAGGCAGAGGAATAGAGTGCCTTGTCATCCTAGGCTATGGGACTTTGTGTTTCTATTGATGTACATAGTGTAGAGAGAGACACAACTCTAGTCCTGGCATGCAAGGGTGGCTCCAAAGGATTCTGCAAGAGGAAAGAGCCACATATAACAGAAAATCTGGGGCAGTGATCATGGGACCAGCGTATACGACAGCTTGTTCCAGTTTCTGCCAATATCCAGCAACTTCGCACAGCCATTTGAAGAAGAATGGACCAACATTGCACAGGCCACAATCAACAACCTGATCAACCCTGTGCGAAGCAGATGTGCTGCACTGCATGAGCAAATGGTTGTCACACCAGAAACTGACTGGTTTTTGGAGCCCCCACAGCCCTCCAATACAGTAAAACTACACATTTTAGAATGGCCTTTTATTGTGGCCAGCCTAAGGCACACCTGTGCAATATTCATGCTGTCTTATCAGCATCTTGATATGCCACACCTGTGAGGTGGATGAATTATATCGGCAAAGGAGAAGTGCTCACTAAAACAGATTTAGACAGATTTGTGAACAATATTTGAGAGAAATAGGCCTTTTGTGTACATAGAAAATGTCAAAGATCTTTGAGTTCAGCTCATGATAAATGGGGCAAACACAAAAGTGTTGCACTTATAATTTTATTCAGTGTACATCTGTAAGGCAATTTTGTTACATTGGAAGAAACCAGCTCCCCCATCACTACAATACTGGAAAGGTTTGGTAAATACAGCGCTACCATTCTACAAAGCCACATACCTGAGTCGAGGTTGCCCACAAAAATTTGAAAGTGTCTGGTGTAACTGGACATCCACGGAGACCACAAATGTATAGTCCCTACCTCACTGTTAATCGCTGTTTGATCCGTTGCTCCCTTGGGTTTCCTTCATGTGGGAGTGGAAGGGAGGTGTTGGCTTGTTATTTGACTAACCTCTGAAGTCCACCTCTGATACTGTTCTGCAATGTAATACACAGAAGCCAACACCTGTGTAATGCATTGATATCAGACAGGTCCCATCAGTCATACTGGATACTGTGTTTTTTATATGGTTTCGCCATTATTCTTTTAATTGGGGGCAGGGGGGTGGTCAGTTGCACGAAAGAGGTGATTGGGGGGGGGCATGGTAATGTTTCACTGTGTGTTTGTATATGTATGTTATTACTATTGACAGCCCTGCATGACCGCAATTGGGGCCGGTTGTGGCCTTATCACACTTTGGGTTTTTTTTTGTATTATTGTACTTGCCTCATAAAAAGTACAATAAAAAGAATTTTCAAAAAAAATAATATAACATGAAGAAGCTGCATATTCAGTAAGTGAATACATGAGCTTGTGGGTGGGGCCAACTCGCCCTGCATGCACTCACCAATGCCCGGACCAGGAGGGGCCTGCAGTGTCATCTAAAAGTCGAACATTAAGGCAGTTCCCCGACTTAGAGATGAGCCATAACACTGTGCAGTAGTAAAAGTAGAGTTCCTCTGAAAGTGCTGTCCTATGTCACTACACACTGTAACTTCATGTAGGTTGCATTAGGAGGGATGCTGTCTAGCCCGTGCCCTCTCCACCAGTCCAGCGTTACCTCACTCCAGGCATGTATCTGCCACAAGGCAAACAAGGCGTTTGCCTTGGGTGTAATTTTTAAGGAGGTGGCACCTCCCCCCAGGCAGAAAACTGCTATCTATGGGCTGCCGGTATTTATCATGGGACACATGGCTTCCAGCCCCACCGCCGCCTCTTCAAAATCTGGTCTATGAGCAGTGAGTTGGAGCGATTTCAACTCTGCCAGAGCCGCTCAGCAGCTCCGGTGCAATAAGAGAAAAGTGGGGGCTCTTATGAAACCTCAGTTCCTGGTGTCAACCAGTCAGCGATGAGGGCAGAAGATCGTGCCAACTAGCAGGTCCTAGGAAGAGAGGTGAGAGCAGTGTGGGGGGGAGGGGGACTGTGAATAGGTGAGAGCTGTGAACAGAGTGGGGGGGCTGTGAATAGGTGAGAGCTGTGAACAGAGTGGGGGGGCTGTGAATAGGTGAGAGCTGTGAATATAGGGGGGTGGGTGGCTGTGAATAGGTAAGAGCAGTGAATGGGGGGGCTGTGAAGAAGTGAGAGCTGTGAAGAGGGGAGCAAGAATATGTGAAGAGGTGGGAGCTGTGAAGAGTCAGGAAGTTTACAGATGATGAGGTGTATCTTAAACAGGAAGAGGTGAGACACATTTAGATGGGGGGGCGCCTGATTTTAGTCGTGCCTAGGGTAGCACAAAACCAAAATACACCACTGCCTCAATCCCAGTAACAGAATGAGGTTCACATAGCACAGACCTCATGCATGCACATAAATAACTCCTTCAGGCCCATACCCATGTGACCAGGTTGTGGATCTCCATAACACAGGTTTGGTTCTTGTTGCCACTGGAAACTGACCGCTAAGGAGGGAGCCAGAACATCGACCACCTTGCTACCAGAGGACCCCTCACCTTTCCAAGGTACCATGCCTTAGTCCTGGTTGCATTGTGGCTTTAATTAGTGCTTGGGTACACATAGCAACTGCACTGTTACTCTTGTTTGGCTTGTCAAGTAGACCCTTTGTAGCAATAGAGCTTCATATCCCACATATGCCTTACTGACCCAAGTTCTTTTAATACGCCAGAACCAACATGCACCCCTTTGAATAAGTTCAGACCAGGCTCAGAAGAGTTGATGCAACTTTACTGAAATACTTCAAAGTACAGCCCAACATGAACAGTGATATCATAATGTCCCTAACTACCTCTAGCTGGCCACCCAGGTGCACCTCAGAAAGGTACTAGTCCATATTGGCATTCTGCAGGTCCTGTTTGTTCTCCAGAACCCTGGTATCTCTATCAGACTGCAAGGCACAGCAGCCCTTCTCCCCAGCATGTCTTTTCTGATGTGGCTTGTCCAAACCACTGAAAAAGCCTTTAAACTCAGCCTTCCCCCATATTTATACCACTGGTGAGTAGGCTGGATCCAAACGGCCTGTCAACTGTAGCACATATATTAACTCTTTCCCCCCTCAGCCTGGGTCAGCCCATAACTAAAATAACATTTTTGTAGGCAACATGCCTACAAGCTGCTGAAAGTGCTTAAGAAAAATCAAACCTGATGGTGCCAAAAAACAGAATGCAATAGTAATAGAATAATAAAACATTATCCGCACTGTACTGGTTCCGCACACCCAGTCTATTAATATGGCTCTATAGAGAATCTTCTATATATATACTGACATAATGTAATGGCAATAAACACCATATGCTATCATAAACAAAATACCAAAGTTAGTGGAGATATACTGTATATCAAAGTTCACAAGGCACATGCCCCAAATGGAAGATGAGGGGACAGTAATGGAATTGATGGGCTTGTGTAGCTAGTAGTCCCCAAAGTATTTTAAGGCTGGTAGAAACAACAAGGTTAATCCCGATGGAGCCAAGCAACTCACAAAAATGGACAGTGTGTCTAAAAATGTCAATTCTCTTTATTGTGAAGCCATGGGCTGGAACAGTCCACTTATAAGAAATAAAAAATCCACTCCTGGAATGCTGTCGTAATTGGACGGTGAACCACTACAGCTCTGTCTACCGTTTGGGGCATGTGCCATGTGAACTTTGTTAACTACCTCCACTAACTTAGTTTATGATAGCATATGGTGTTTATTGCCATTACATGGTGTGTCAGTATGTATAGAAGATTCTCTATGGAGTCCCATTACTAGACAGAGTGTGCTTGCCTTGGGTTTGAAAGTGCTTACAAAAACTGAAGGTTTAATTTCACTTTAATATCTGAGTGCATATCTGGCAGATCAACATATATTTTCTATTTGTAGGGTCTTCAATTGGTTAACACATGGGGAAATGTGCATGTATTGCAGAGACATAAAGCATGTGTTTTTTTTTTATTTTGCCCTGACATACATTTAAAGCATTTGTTACCTCTAAAAAAAAAAAAAAAAAGCATCCTGTTCTTTTAAAGCATGAATAACAGCACCGTGCTTGTGCTGTGCAATTTGGCCCCCTGTATCACCTAAAAAACCTGGCTCCCCTCGGTAAACTGACCACGGTTTTTCATGGCTGCTGAGCCCTGACACCGTGGTCAGTTTACGCGCCTCCATCATCCGCTGTGTCTCCTGTCCTCCTCTGTCCTCTCCCCCCTCCCTGCCTGTCAGCTCTGTGTCTGTGCCCGCCCCCTCTCCTCCTGCTGCTAAAATTACAGTTCACAATTTGCACCATCACTCATCACTCACGTGACTGGCCGGCTCTCTCCTCCTCCCCTCCTGACTGATGTCAGTGGGGGATCCTTGGCCCTGCTCGCTGCAGCTGTCAGGCCGAGAGAGGAGAGAGCCGGCCGGTCACATGAGCGCCGAGCGGCGCTCTGAAAACAGGTATATAGCTGCATTTTTTTTTATAAGGCCCAGATACAGGGGCAGATTACATTAATAGAACAGAGAGGATAGTGTGAATTACCAACTGTGGGTTAACAACCCCTTTAAGATATAAACTAACCTCTAACTATTTATACCTGTAGTTCTTGACTTGCTTTTATTACCAAACATAACCATAAATATATGATTACCCACATTTCAGAGTTTTTAGGCATACTAATTTCTAACCAATTTTTACTAAAATGCTTTTCAGTCCCCTTTCCTTGGGTATATTTTATTGCCTCTCAGTTTCAGCATTTTATGGGATGGGGAAGAGGGGAGAATGGCTCTTCCATGTATAAAATGCTACACTTTCTTTCTACTGAGCATGACACTTTGTATTTAGTGGAGACAAAGCTGAATTTTACATCCCCTATGTGCTGCTCTACTTCGTACAGATGAGTGTGTAATACTGTAAAATATTTTTGGACTTAATAGTCTTACCAAATATACTCTGTTATGGTCTGATGAGTATCTTCCAGAGCTAGCTAAGCTCCATTTTTTCACTCACTGGCAGAAAGTTAGTATTACAGTAGCACATTTATATTCTCAAGATATCCTTAAATCTTTTCTAAAATTAACTGTAGAATATTGCCTAAATAATACATTTGTTTTGCAATATTTACTAATCCAGGCATGCATTACAAATTCAAAGTCTTACTTTGGATATTGCGATTTAAGAATGTAACCTTCTAACTTGTATTTTATGATATTTTGATACAGATACTCTGGATCACCATTGTAGCGCTACCCCCACAGGAGCTACTTGAAAAGTTGGGTTGTTTTGCGCCTCAACTCTAAGAACAGCCTCAATCCCTCAGACATATCTGGCTGAATGAAAATTACTGCAAACACTTATAAGTACCCAAGTAAAGATACCTTTAACCCAGATGTGAATTAGCACCAGGAAAACGATGCAAAACTGTTTAGTGGTTAATGAACTCAATGTATTGGTACAGCTTAGAATTAATGGTGGTTTAGCATAAATGAACACACAGAAGGTAGGATCAGACAGTTAGACCATTCGATCCCTATGCCAAGCTAACTTCGAATAGAGTTTTGTACCACTAGACAGGGAAATCAGCAATAAACAGTGCACATAAGCATTAACTGCAATGTGAATAAAAAAGCTATGACTAGTCTAGACTGCACTCTGGGAGAATGGCTAGGATAGGGTGCAATGTCCCCTGAGAGGTACCTCTTACCATAAGCAGCAGCTGTAAACCGACAGTCTTTAGTCCTTACACTTCAGCTGGCTAGTGTTGGGGCCTAGTTGTAGCATTAGTGCACATGAGAATAGTCCCAGTCAAGCCTGCAGGCAGCAGTAAGGCTACTAGATAGTTGTATAGTCAGTTCCTGAAGGGCTCAGTCTCGCTAGTAGCCTATAGTAATCCCCACAAAAGCAGCTCACCAGTCCCAGCAATATTCTGGTCACACACACAGCGATTAGTCCACTCTTTGCTTTGCACCTAGGTGACTTTGTCTGTTGACACCCCCAAACTCAGCACTCCAGATCGCACTCAAGCTGCCGATATGCAGCAGTGGTGGTGCACACTGAACAGTGATGTGCACTCTTCGGCCCTCCTTACGGCAAGAGGAAGCTGTTTCCTGTACAGCCTGAGAAAGTGTCATTTTTTTCCCCTCCTCTTGGCTATCTCTCTCTGGGAAATGCAGTTCAAAAGTTATAGATTACAGGACAGTCTCTCTCCTCTGGACTACAGTTCCCTCAGTGCAGTGCTGCCTGAACTCTTCCTGCTCAGCAGCTCCCTCCTCCTGCTGATATAGCTGTTAACCAGTTCAGCGCCGCAGGGCAGCAGCTACAGATAGCGGTTGCAGCCAGTGTTTTCTCTCACTTTTCATTCTTATTCAAACACCTGGCTACACCATATTGTTGAGACTGTGGTGCAAGCTTTTATTGTGGCCAGAAAGTTTATTTCAAGATAGTGGGTATTTCAAGCTCCACCATGACTTAGTTATGAAATACATGGAATAAATGCAGTCAGCTCTTGAGATATTTGGTCTTGCTGACTAGACAGTAATAGGGCACTGATTTGATACATACTGTAGTGTGCATTTTTATATGCCATATTTGTTGGCATGTGCCCTTGGTTTCTCCACTTTGAGGAATAGGGTATGTTTCAGCCGCCCTAGTGGAACATTGCCTAGCTGGGTTCTAATTTAATTGGATGATTCTATATTTAAAGTGTAGACTGTAAAAGGTATTATGTTAAATTATTTTTTAATGGATGGTACTGTGTTTTTTTATGTCTGTTTTTGTATAATTGTTAAAGTGGTGGAAAACCCTTAGATATACCCACTGAAGTGACTAGCCTCAGGTGATACACAGAGATGAAACAAAGCCTCGGGTAATACACAGAGATGAAACAAATCCTCCTACAAGTTGTACTTGTTTATCAACAGCCCTCACTTCTCTACAGCCTCTTAAAACACACAGATCAGAGGCTTTTTCTAAACTTCAGAAAGTAGAGGGTGGATGTCATGTCACACACTGCACTGCATAAGAGGAGAGCTCAGTGCATCCCGAGACCAGAGTGGAGGGAAAGGACACCCCCCCTACACACTCCCATAGGGAAACGTGGATAGCTGTGACTGTCAATCAGATGCCATGTGCGGGGGGGGGGGGGGTTAGAGCGTCTCCTGACATTGTCAGGTGTCAACAAAACTGAGGAAGAAGACAGGAGAGAGAAATGGCACTTGGTGCTTTGGATTGAGGCAAGTATACACTATAGAAGGATATCCTTTGTTCACTTTTCTTCTCCTATATCAACTTATTTTGACTACATCTGAGGAGTGTCATTGGAATTATATATAGGTAGGCTAAGTTAATTATGATAGAGTGTGAATTGGTATATACTGGGGATGATCTAAAATTCCTGCCAAGTTTCAGTTTCTGTCTGGACCCCCATTGGGGTGATTTGTTCTCATTTCTGTTTCTCTTACACCCCTACAAGAACACCAGGACAGGAAGGCATGAATAGCAAGAAAAACATTGAGATGGGGTTTACCCCTTCCTCACTCTACTAAAAGAATGTTTTTTTTTTAGATCTCCTGTATGTTCCAGTTAAAGTGATTTTCCATCACTGATATCAAGTTAAGGGAGATCTCCTCAATGGGGACCAAAATGGCAATAAAAACCTGACATTCGCCAAAAGTTTTGCCTGGAGTTGGATTTTAAATGAAAAACTCTAGACAATATAAAAAGTACTATTTGCAGAAATTATCTCAATCTCAGGTGTGGCCATTTTTATTTGGCTATATATCAATTATACAGTATGGGGTTGATTTACTGAAATTGGAAAGTGCAAAAAAAAAGTTTTTTTTTTCTTTATGTCAAAGCTTAATTAAAAAAGCAAGCTAGAAGCTGATTGGCTACCATGTACAGCTATACCAGATTTTGCACTCTCCAGTTTTAGTAAATCCAGTATGTGCTTTAGTCATCATGCCTGGTTTCTTTCTCACAGAACCCCTTATGCCTGTCAGTTACTGCTGCTAACCATGACTTGATACAATGAAACACATGGGACCGCAGGCCGCAACCACCCAACAGGACAACCATGAAATGGCCACGGCACTTTACTGGTTTACAAAATACATACAAATAATGATAACGGCAAGAAAACTTTTATTCAAATAAACAAAGAACAACCAGATTCACCACCATTCATACTCAGTTATAATTATTTGAGCATTTTCTGAGATATAACTATGCTCACCCTGGATCCAGGGCGACAGTAAACCACATAAAATACAGAGATGGGCGGGAGAGAGGGAGCTTTTTATCATTTCAAGTTTATTGAAACAAAGAAAGCAACATAGAAATGCACTGTACAATGCAAATTTCGCAGGTGCAACTGCATACTTTTCGCCATTTACATATTAAACTGTTAGTGTAAAGCTAGTACAAAGGTCTCAATAACTATCAAACTCTAAGGGTCTAAGGTTATTTCCACTGAGTTATCTTTGTGTCTATATGAGTTGTAAGATTTCTGTATACACTGTGTTATCCATTGCGTCAGAAACATCTTTCGAAGTATTCAGAACGCTTAGTATTGATGACATGTATAAGTAAAGTTTCTGTATCGATCTAAAGCAATCTTTCTCAAGCATAAGGGAGAAGTACATGTAAAATAGATATATTCCAGTGAAGAAGCGCGGTTAAAGGTCAGCAAGAAGGGAACAAGGCAGAAAATGAAATGAAGAGAGTAAGTAAGAGGAGAACAGGAATATATAGGGTAAAGGAAACATATAAGGTACAGAAGGAAGGCATACACTCAAGGTTCCATCACCTTCCCACATATAATTCAGGTAGGGAAATCTGCCGAGTATTTGAAAATCAGCCATGGTTGCCACGTTTTGTGGAATCGTTCAATGTGGCCTTTGTCTTGGGCCAATGTGTCTTCCATTTCATGAATTTCACTAACTTTCAAAACCCAATCCCTGACAGAGGGAGTAGAAGTAGACAGCCAATGTAGAGGGATTTGGGATTTAGCTGCATTGAGGAGATGAATCGTCAATGAGCATTTGTAGCATTTAAAAGAGCAATTGGACAGATGTAGTAGACAACATACTGGAGTCAGCTCCACTCTAGTCTCTGTAATTTTTTTAATTAAAGTCTTTACTACATTCCAGTAGGGTTCAATTTTAGAACAGTACCACCATATGTGGGCTAGTGTGCTTTTCTCTGAGAGACATCTCCAACATGTGTCCGGTTTTTGCATGTCCCATTTGTGTATTTGTCAGGTGTACTATACCAATGGGTCAGTAGTTTGTAGTTTGTCTCTTGCAATTTTGTGCTTATAGAACATTTATGCGCTAGTATAGCAACGTACCTCCATTGTTTGTCTGAAATCTCCATTTCAAGTTCCTCCAACCATCTCCTCCTGTGCCCGTCTGATGTATCCGCCCCCGAGCGACTCAACCACGCATATGTAACAGAGGTAGCCTTGTCAATTGGATTCCCCTCACGACAAACCGACTCCAAGGCCGTCAGGGGTCTATGTAGTGTTTGAGGTTCCTTGATGTTACCCAAGTAACTTCTTATCTGGAAGTATGTCCATTGTTTCAATTGAGGCAGGTTTTTCTCTGTCTTAAAGGACAACCAGTCTCTAAATTTGTTTTCAGTATAGCAGTCTCCTGCCAGTAGGGGGATCACCCGCGGGGGTCATCTTGAGGGTCGGGTTATGTAGACCTGGGACAAAGTCAGGGTTGTCTGTCAAGGGCGTTAAAGGGCTAGGTATTGTGGTCAGTTCTCTATATTTAGCTAACACGTTAATGATCTTCAACGTCGTGCCAGTGATCGGGTGTGTCCGGATGGCGTGAGGTAGTCTTTTGAAGGAGGACCAAGGTAAGTATTTAAGTGGAAGCATGGCCAACGCTGTCTCCAGTGTGACCCAGTCCTTCACCGAATCGTGGCAATGCTAGTCTATGATTCTGGTTATGTGTGAGGCCTGATAGTACCGGTGAAAGTTCGGGAATTGAATTCCTCCTAGGTCTTTGTGTTTGACCAGGGTGGCTAGTTTGATTCTGGGTTTTTTATGTTGCCAGAGATACTTCGTGACCAATGAATTGAGTTCTTTAAAAAAATTTCTGAGGAATCTCTATCGGTAATGAGCGGGTTAGATACAGGAATTTGGTCAGTATAACCATTTTTACTATGGCCGCTCTACCGAACCAAGAGAAGAACTTCTCATTCCAATTTGTTAGGTCTTCCAAGCAGTTTTTAAGAAAGGTCACGAAATTTCCCTCGAAGGCAGATTTTAAAGATGGCGTAAACCATATCCCCAAATATTTTAGTTTGGTCTTATCCCACTTAAACGTTGAGTTAGCCTGCGTCAAGGTGAGTAGGCTGTCTGGTAGGGAGAGGTTCAGAGCCTCTGACTTTGTGTAATTCATTTTCAAGTTGGATACGTATCCATAGTGTGCGAATTCTTGTAGCAGGTTAGGGAGCGTTGTGGTCGGTTTCGTTAAGAAAAACAATAAATCGTCCGCGTATGCGGCTATTTTGTACTCTCTATCTTTAATCTGGAAACCCTGTATTGCGGTATTATTTTGTATAGTTCTGATAAAGGGCTCTAGCGAAAGAATAAACAATAGGGGCGATAAAGGACAGCCCTGTCTAGTCCCATTTTGAATTTGTACTTTTTCTGAGAGGATACCATTTATTTTTAGTTCTGCTGTCGGGTCCTGATAAAGGGCCGAGATCCAATTTAGCATGTTTGGGCCTAGACCCACCCTACCACAGACTGCCAGCATGAAGTCCCATGCTACACGATCGAAGGCCTTCTCCGCATCTGTCGAGAGGAGAAAGCCCTCGATCTTCCGCTGTCTAACTGCCTGTGTTAGCAAAAGTGCCTTGGTTACATTATCTCTGGCCTCTCTGTTTGGCATAAAGCCCACCTGCTCCAAACCAATTAGTTTTGTAAGCAGCGGTCCCATCCTCAGTGCTATAATCTTTGCGAACAACTTGACATCAAGGTTCAGCAAAGAAATGGGAAGGTAGCTAGCACACTCCTCGGGGTTCTTGCCATCTTTCGGTATAACCGTGATGTGTGCTGAAAGGAAACCCGGGGTAACACATCTTGGTTTGGATAAGGAGTTCAGAGCATCTTTTAAAGGTTCAGTTAGAATCTCTATAAAGGACTTGTAATAAGTGGCGGAATACCCGTCAGGACCCGGGCTCTTGCCTGTTTAGTAATTTGATAGCCTGTTTACCCAAGTTAACCACGTAACTTCTTATCTGGAAGTATGTCCATTGTTTCAATTGAGGCAGGTTTTTCTCTGTCTTAAAGGACAACCAGTCTCTAAATTTGTTTTCAGTATAGCAGTCTCCTGCCAGTAGGGGGATCACCCGCCGGGGTCGTCTTGAGGGTCGGGTTATGTAGACCTGGGACAAAGTCAGGGTTGTCTGTCAAGGGCGTTAAAGGGCTAGGTATTGTGGTCAGTTCACTATATTTAGCTAACACGTTAATGATCTTCAACGTCGTGCCAGTGATCGGGTGTGTCCGGATGGCGTGAGGTAGTCTTTTGAAGGAGGACCAAGGTAAGTATTTAAGTGGAAGCATGGCCAACGCTGTCTCCAGTGTGACCCAGTCCTTCACCGAATCGTGGCAATGCCAGTCTATGATTCTGGTTATGTGTGAGGCCTGATAGTACCGGTGAAAGTTCAGGAATTGAATTCCTCCTAGGTCTTTGTGTTTGACCAGGGTGGCTAGTTTGATTCTGGGTTTTTTATGTTGCCAGAGATACTTCGTGACCAATGAATTGAGTTCTTTGAAAAATTTCTGAGGAATCTCTATCGGTAACGAGCGGGTTAGATACAGGAATTTGGGCAGTATAACCATTTTTACTATGGCCGCTCTACCGAACCAAGAGAAGAACTTCTCATTCCAATTTGTTAGGTCTTCCAAGCAGTTTTTAAGAAAGGTCACGAAATTTCCCTCGAAGGCAGATTTTAAAGATGGCGTAAACCATATCCCCAAATATTTTAGTTTGGTCTTATCCCACTTAAACGTTGAGTTAGCCTGCGTCAAGGTGAGTAGGCTGTCTGGTAGGGAGAGGTTCAGAGCCTCTGACTTTGTGTAATTCATTTTCAAGTTGGATACGTATCCATAGTGTGCGAATTCTTGTAGCAGGTTAGGGAGCGCTGTGGTCGGTTTCGTTAAGAAAAACAATAAATCGTCCGCGTATGCGGCTATTTTGTACTCTCTATCTTTAATCTGGAAACCCTGTATTGCGGTATTATTTTGTACTGTTCTGATAAAGGGCTCTAGCGAAAGAATAAACAATAGGGGCGATAAAGGACAGCCCTGTCTAGTCCCATTTTGAATATGTACTTTTTCTGAGAGGATACCATTTATTTTTAGTTCTGCTGTCGGGTCCTGATAAAGGGCCGAGATCCAATTCAGCATGTTTGGGCCTAGACCCACCCTACCACAGACCGCCAGCATGACGTCCCATGTTACGCGATCGAAGGCCTTCTCCGCATCTGTCGAGAGGAGAAAGCCCTCGATCTTCCGATGTCTAACTGCCTGTGTTAGCAAAAGTACCTTGGTTACATTATCTCTGGCCTCTCTGTTTGGCATAAAGCCCACCTGCTCCAAACCAATTAGTTTTGTAAGCAGCGGTCCCATCCTCAGTGCTATAATCTTTGCGAACAACTTGACATCAAGGTTCAGCAAAGAAATGGGAAGGTAGCTAGCACACTCCTCGGGGTTCTTGCCATCTTTCGGTATAACCGTGATGTGTGCTGAAAGGAAACCCGGGGTAACACATCTTGGTTTGGATAAGGAGTTCAGAGCATCTTTTAAAGGTTCAGTTAGAATCTCTATAAAGGACTTGTAATAAGTGGCGGAATACCCGTCAGGACCCGGGCTCTTGCCTGTTTTTAGTAATTTGATGGCCTGTTTAATTTCCTCTGATGTGATTGGGGCTTCTAGTAGATCTGTATCCTCATTAGACAAGGCTGGGAGTCCACTTTTTGATATGTAATCTTGTATGATTTGCGCTCTGCCCCCTGACATTTGTGGATGTTTGTGTTGTGGGGGTAAGTTATAGAGCTTCGTGTAGAAAGCATGGAACTGTTTTGCTATTGCCTCTGAAGCTACTTTCAACTTTCCCTCTTTAGTTCTGATTCCAGCTATCTTATTAATCGAATTTTGTTCTCTCAGGGCCCTCGCCAAGAACCTACCAGCTTTGTCGCCTGACTCATAATAGAGCCGTCTCTTAAAGAAAAGCATCCGTTTGGCCTTAGCGTTGAGTATCTGCTGTAATTCTTTCCTAGCCTCCAGGAGGCTCTTGGCTGAGGCCTCCGAGAGAGATTGTTTATGTAGTAGTTCCAGTGACTTAATTTGGGTGAATAATTTTCTAACCTGAGCGTCTCTTTCCTTTTTACGTCTAGAACCCATCTCTATCAGAACTCCTCGTATGGTACATTTATGCGCTTCCCACATTGTTAGGGGGTCTACCCCAGGAGTGTTATTGTGTTTGAAAAAATCAGTGAGGTTTCTCATAAGGACGGGTAGGAGTGTCTGGTCTGTCAGCAAAGACGGGTTCAGTCTCCATGTCGATTGTTGTCTAGTTGTGTTCTGTAGGTCTAATGTTAATGAAATAGGTGCATGGTCTGATATTGTTGGGCTCCTATTTTCGCAGCAGAGATTTTCGATAGGTCTCTCTGAGAGACAAATATGCAATCCAAACGAGCATATCTGTTGTGCGGTACCGAAAAATGGGTATAGTCTCTACCATCAGGGTTGAGGAAGTGCCAGGAGTCCACCAGCTGGAGTTGTTGCAGGAGTGATTTAATTTTTTTCAGAATTTTATAGGTGATGCAGGTCCTACCGTTGGACTTATCCAATAGTGGATTTAGGGGGACGTTAAAATCTCCCCCTAGTATAATGCATCCACTGGCGAACTCCTGTAGCCTCCCTACAATGTGTTGGCAGAAAGTGGTGTGAGACTTATTGGGAAAGTACACATTGGCCAAGGTCAGTGGGAAATCATTGTATGAGCCCTTCAGGAACACGAATCTTCCCTCAGGATCACACAATTGTTCAGTCAGTTTAAATGATGTGTCTCTGCCCACCAATATCGTGACCCCTTTCGACTTAGAATCAGCTGTCGTGGCGTGGAAAGCTCTCGGGAACTGGATATTCATTAATTTGGGAATGTTGTTTGTCTTAAAATGGGTCTCTTGTAGAAACACAAACTGAGGCTTACCTTTTTTAAGTTCTCTCAAAAGGGTGGAGCATCGCTCGGGGATGTTTAGGCCCCTGATATTATGTGAAATCACAAGGGGTCGATTCCCCAATGATGAGTATACCATGGTGGTGGCAAAAGAGGAGACGGCCGGAGTTTAGATCTGCAAAGACAAAAGTATTATTTGAGGTTTGATACTGGAACTCCGCTCAGGGATAAAACCTCTCTAGTTATCTGAGCGAGTGCCCTCCCACTGTTGAACAGATAGGTATCTTAGTGAAAGGTAAAGGAGGCAGGAGAGAAAAAAGAATAGAGAATGAAAAGAAAGTTTAGCGAGAGGTTATTACAATGGGGGGGTCACTCTCCAAAAGCAACTACAACGCCCCCGAAGGAGAGGAGCCCCCAGACGTAATGTAAATGTCTTCCCTTTCTCCCGGAGGAGTCAGGAAAGTTTTGTGGGGTCGATGGGAGGCGACCACGGTTAGATGTAACCTAAGCTCCAAGTAGGAGAGGGAGCTTTTTTGCTAGAAGGTCCAAAGAGAACCAGATCCCTTCCAGCTGCAGCGGAGCTTTGCGGGCGGTTTTAACCCTTTTTTGGCCGCTAGCAGGGGGTAAGCCCGCCCCGCTAGGGCCAAATAGCGCCGCTAAAACGATGGTAAAGCGCCGCTAAACAAATAGCGGCGTTTTACCGTCGACGCACCCACTGCCCCAGTGTGAAACCGGTCTATTAGAGAGGGGAGCATTGCACTCTGTGCAGAGAAGTAAGTGACAAAAAGGGCAGCCAATAGCATGTGAGCTAAAGTGAGCCAGACGAGTTGCTCTGGGATCAGATTACATTCAGCCTGTTCATTCTAGGCTTATGTCAGTACATTTCTGAACATTTTAGTGACATAGAGCATGAAAAAAAATACATTTTGCTTTCTCTTGGGGCTTCTGTTTACTGCTTTTCAGCCCCACTAGCACTGCCTGTTAAATAAATTATCAAGTTAAGCAGCACATTCTGTCTTTTTAAACAAGTGGTACCACTTTAAATATAGTATGATGACTTAACTGCTGCAAACACCAGTAGGCAAATCCATGGCTAATAAAGTGTAATGAATAATAGTGATGATGTTGCGCTGTCAAGTGCCAATAGTGAATGGTGAAAAATAAATATGCTAAATAACTGTGTGCTATTGAACAGCAAATATCACGATTGTGCACATAGAATAGGTAATCATGTAATAGGTCAGACAAACAAATAATAGATGCACATTAATTACAAAGTGACCAAAATATGTAGACAGGGGGAAGTTTTTTGGTGAGATTTTTAAGGTGCCAGACAAAGAAATTAAATTGCAATTCTCCAAAATATAAAGAAAGAAGACAAAATTTATTACAAAAAATGTATTAAAAACAAATTTAAAAAATTGGCTGCACATAAGATACGCAGGTATAATTACAAATCTAAACAGCGGATGGAAAAAAGTGGTCACTCAAAAATAGCATGGAGTGACTTATCCGGACATGTTTCGCCTTTTACGGCTTCCTCGGGGGATGTTTTTTTAGCAGTTAGATGGGACCACAATATAGTGTCAATACCATACAACAATGGCTAATGTGAAAACAATTGAAATAAAATTAAAAAGTGAAAGTCCAGGTGCAGACAATGCTAAATCTGATGTGCAGATAAGGCTAGGTGATCTATCTCCTTCACATTCCAAAACAGTGAATTAAGGGTGATTGGTGTCTCTTCTTACAATTGATATGACACCTCAGTGCTTACAAGCCTCTCACCTTACTGCTGTAAGGTAACAGCATTATATAGATAGCTCTCGTAGGGGGTCCATATGTCTCCACCTGCCTCTGGGGACCTCTCTATGGTGAGCACAGCCCGTGGGACTAGATGATCGATAATGCCTCCTCTGTGATCATCCCGGGGATCCACCTAATACCCTCCGTAGTGGTGGTGCATAAAAAAGGGGGTCTCCAATAGTGTAACATTGTTTTCCAAAGTTTATTATAAACAAAACAGCTGGTTTACTCACATTTAAAAAAGCAACAATGAACATATACTTCACGAGCAGTGAGCTTGTACACCTACGTCACTTCTGGTCTACCTGTCGCTCAATCCCGACGCGTATCGCCATGCCTGCGTATCCCCTGATGAAGTCAGGAGGGTGTTAGGTGGAACCCCAGGATTATCTCAGTGGAGGCATTTTTGATCATCTAGTCCCATGGGTAGGGCTCACTATAGAGAGATCTCCAGAGGCAGGTGGAGACATATGGACCCGCTACGAGAGCTATCTATATAATGCTGTTACCTTACAGCAGTAAGGTGAGAGGCTTGTGAGCACTGAGGTGTCATATTAATTGTAAGAAGAGACACCAATAACCCTTAATTCACTGTTTTGGAATGCAGATGAGATAGATCACCTAGTCTTATTTGCACATCAGTTTTAGCATTGTCTGCAACTGGACTTTCACTCATTTCAATTGTTTGCACATTAGCCATCGTTGTTGTATGGTACTGGCACATATATTGTGGTCACTTTGTAATTAACGTGCATCTATTATTTGTTTGTCTGACCTATTACATAATTAACTATTCTATGTGCATAATCATGATACTTGTTGTTCAATAGCACAGTTATTTATTATATTTATTTTTCACCATTCACTATTGGCACTTGACAGCACAACATCATCACTATTATGCATTCTGTCTTTTACAACTTCTTTAAAGCTGATAGACCTCCCGTATTTGTGAATTGGGAGGACTTTGACCAAAGATATGTAATCTCTGCCTTTAATCTGTTATGAGAACCTTTTAAAATATGCTTTTAAATCTCGGGAATACATGCAGATGGTATATCTGCTGCAAAAAAAATCATGCAAAATAATTACTGACAGTGATGCTTGAAACTTACCAATAGAACCCAATACTCAAGTGGAAGAAGAAAGACTCAACAGCCATATAAAACACTATGATACAGTGGAAAAACAGACATTTACAGTGATCACTGGGGAGTGGTGCTGTATTATACAAATCTAGTTAATCCTGTGTGAAATCATTGATCTTTATGTCTTGGATGGGCCAGTATTTCCATGGTGTACAGGAGGAATGCTGAAACTCTGCTGTACATCTGGTGCTAGCTCTGTCAACGTACTCACCACCTATTTATCCTGGAGTCAGCTGATGCGCAGATGGTCCGACTTCATGTAATAGGCAAGCAAGCAGCTGCTAGTGACAGGAAGCAAAGGAGGAGCAAAGTCTCTTCACTTACACTCACAAAAGGCTGTTTGCCAGATTTAAACATTAAATTCAAAGTAAACATGTAACTTTGTATTGGAAATGGTATCTGCAGTACAGAAGACTTAAAGGGAACCTATCAAGAATGAAACATGCTCATAGACCACTGTAAACTATTTTTAGCACTTTATTGCCTTAAAAGATACCACACCAACACATTTAGATAGATCTATATCAATAAGTAACCTATTATAAGTTCCTGAATAATAATAATAATAATAATAATAATAATAATAATAATAATAATAATAATAATTTTGGTGATCTTCACAATGTTTATTTACTTGTTTTATGTGCGTTTTGTTTTTCTGCATGTGTTTTTATCTTTATTAAGTGCTCTCCTAAGGGACAAGAGGCTAAAAGAGCTAAAAAGAGCACTCTACAGGCCAGCAAGTCTTAAAGTGTCACTAAACCTACAACAGTAAAATCAGTCTGTATATGCAGTTAAGCATGCTTGTTATACTCACTGTGGAACCTAAGAGGTTGATCAAATAGAATCAAAGAAAAAGAATGGGATCTATAAATGAGGCTTATTGCTGCAAAAATGAGTGCATGGAGTAAATATATGACAAAACCTTTATTGTAGCAATAGCAATTCCGTGGTCTAGAAATGCATGATAATGTTTTCAAACCATACATAACCATATACAAAGGCTGACATTTTGGTAAAAATATACCATGAACACATACACTGTATACAATGATGGTACATAATTATACATATTCATAACTGAGTACATGCTGCATAAAAGCCGAACTGTCTTGGCATCACATGAATAGGAAAACTCTATGCGTTTCGTGAATCACGTTCACTCATCAGGAGTATGGATGCAAAAATTGTGAATAAAGTAAGTGGTGATTGCGCTGTGATAAGAGGGGAAGGAAGGAGGAGGGAGGGGAAGGGGCTAGCTCAAATGTATAAAGAGGTGAATGAAAAAATTACACAAAATATAAAGGTATAATGGGCATGAGGGCTAGTATCATACTAGCACATAAAAAATATCATGTAAATACTGAAACAGAAGAAAAGAAAAATCTCAGTGCAAAAGGGCTAGTACCATACTAGCACATATGTAGTAACTCAGCAAATACTTAATGGAGACTCCAAGTAAATAACTAAATGGTGAACAGTCCCACCGCCTCGTAGTACAAAGTGCTCAAACAATGAGTTATCAGTTCCAAAAGGCAAAATGGAAAAATTATACAAAATATAAAAGTGTGATGAAATGTAATAAAGTGCAGTCTAATGAGCACTAAATCCGAATAAACTGAAGAAACAAAATAGTCTAAAGCGTATAAAAAGCTATGACTCATTGTTTGAGCACTTTGTACTACAAGGCGGTGGGACTGTTCACCATTTAGTTATTTACTTGGAGTCACCATTAAGTATTTACTGAGTTACTACATATGTGCTAGTATGATACTAGCCCTTTTGCACTAAGTTTTATCTTTTGATAAGTATTTGCTGAGTTACCACATATGTGCTAGTATGGTACTAGCCTTTTTGCACTGAGATTTTTCTTTTGATAAGTATTTGCTGAGTTACCACATATGTGCTAGTATGGTACTAGCCTTTTTGCACTGAGATTTTTCTTTTGATAAGTATTTACTGAGTTACCACATATGTGCTAGTATGGTACTAGCCCTTTTGCACTGAGATTTTTCTTTTCTTCTGTTTCAGTATTTACATGATATTTTTTATGTGCTAGTATGATACTAGCCCTCATGCTCATTATACCTTTATATTTTGTATAATTTTTTCATTTTTCATTCACCTCTCTATACATTTGACCTAGCCCCTTCCCCTCCCTCCTCCTTCCCTCCCCTCTTATCACAGCGCAATCACCACTTACTTTATTCACACCACTTTTGTCTGTTTGGATCAGCCATTTAGGTGTTGCAGCAGTGCCCCTTAGCATAGGTATTTCTGACAGCGCAGGAGTTTCTTCATTATTTATGGATGCAAAAATTAATTCACTGTAAGTACAGAAAAAAAAAAAAAAAAAAAAAATATATATATATATATATATATATATATATATATATATATATATATATATATATATATATATATATATATATATTTTAAACTCTTTAAAAAATGAGGGAGGGAAAACTTTCTGAACGATACAAAAAAGTTGCCTTAGGGAGTATTTGGATATACTAATACTTACAGATCAGCCCAAGAACTAAACTGGCCCATGCGAGGATGAAGGGAGTGGGAGAGGGGGTCCCCATCACATGCCCGGCCTGGAGCTGAGGCAGGAAACCCAAAACAAAGTCAGGGGGTCAGCTCGTAGGCAGGTCAGGTCAACACAATGTAATCACAGAGAGGATAGATGATCCAATAACAATCTGCACCAATCTGGAAGATAATGATTGTATGGTGAGTGGTGTGTGAAATTGATAAAAAGTGAAAGAGTGGAAAAAAGGTGAAATAAATATGCAAAAAATGTGAAAAAAAGTATGTGAATGTATAAATTTATTGTAAGGATGTGTGTTGTGTAAGTGAAAAAAAATAAATAAATAAATAAATAAATAAATAAATAAATAAATAAATAATAATAATAATAATAATAATATTATATATATATATATATATATATATATATATATATATATATATATATACATATAGTATAAAAATAAAAAATAAAAAAAATCTAAAATAAAATAAAATGATAAATGTAAAAAAAAACCCTAAGCAGGAAATGAGAAAAAAGTGTGAGTGGCGTCTCAAAGGACTCCTGCCTACCTTGCATTTGTAAAGAACAATGTGAAACCAGTGATGTGGTGTCTCTCTCATGGTGAAGGATTGGAGAGTTATTTCCCAAGCAAACCCCAGCTGATATACCCGAGATCTGGGACGGGTCCCCACCTGCGTAATACTACACTGTTGCCTGGATTGGGCAAAGATACGGATCACACTTTTTTTTCACCTACACTTTCATTTACACAACACACATCCTTACAATCCCTTACCATTCTTTTGCATATTTTTTTGCCTTTTTTCCACTATTTATCTATTTCACACACCACTCACCATACAATCATTATCTTCCAGATTGGTGCAGAGTGAATGAATGAACTACAAGCCCCATCTATCACCCCAGGACTTGTAGTTAACAAATGAACACAAGTGCGGTGAATACGGCTCTCATACTCCATTGACACTTCCTCCACCTTACTAACTGAAAATCCTTACCTTGGTACAGACAGGGAGCTGGAGGGAGTGTCTGCAGGAGCCTGGCATTGCACCTGTAATCCAGTGATCATGGTTGTAATGCTTTGCAGGTTAATTTGCAAAAAAACAATAAATGCACATTTGTATCTGTTTTTAATTATTTATTTTAAAAGGTGGACCTAGCCTAAACCAAGCACAGAAGTGTAATATGGTATAGCTATAGTCCTTAGTGGTGACTGCACGTGTTTCCTCTTTTTTTTTATCTTTCTAGAAAACCCTTTCTACCTTTGGGTATTGTATCCATGGAGTAAAACATTGCCACCCTAAGCAGATTGTTCCTGATCTGCACTATAAAACACCTCCTCCTCCCCTCATCTCCATATTATAAATGGGAGGTGCCCCTTTGTTCACAAAAGGAGAACGCAACAGCTGAACATGGTACTCAGGTGTAAACAACCCTATTTAGAAAAATGGAGTTCTTTCGTTTGAGTGACGACATGCTTTGGGAATCGAGTGACAAAATGCTCAGGTGTTAATGTCGCCTGAATGTATGGCAGGATAAACTTTTTTTTTTTTTTTTTGCCGTTATCAAATAGATTAAAGGATAAGTTCAACTTTTTAAAAAAATAAATAAATGTAAAAACCTTTTAAAAAAAATAAATAAATGTAATTTTTTTTACAGATAAAAAAATGTGCAGTTACTTTTTTTAGGAGCCTGGAAAGCATTGCACCAGTGATCAACAGTATTGCTGAGGCCATGCAGGTCTCCTGCAGACCTGTCAGTGTTAAGCCTCGTATACACGATCGGACTTTCTGATGGGAAATGTTCGATGACAGGCTGTTGGCGGTAAATCCAACCGTGTGTATGCTCCATCGGATGATTGTTGTCGGATTTTCCGCCAACAAGTGTTGGCTAACAGGCTTTCAAATTTTCCACGGACAAATGTGTGTTGTCGGATTTTCCGAGCGTTTGTACACAAGTCCGTCGAACAAAAGTCCAAAGTACAAACACGCATGCTCGGAAGCAAGAACGAGCCAGAAGCGGTTGATCTTGTAAACTAGCAATCGTAATGGAGAATTAACATTAACGCGGCAAATTATGAAATCTCGAAATGCAGAGCACAATTCTCTTCTTCTTTAAAGGAATAATAATGAAGCTGCTTTGCTGGTGATACTGATGGAGTTATTGCAAACTAATTTTCAAAGGCTTTTTTTTCTGGTGATATCAAGAATAATATTGTTATGCTTTTTTTTTATTTGGGCAAGTTACCACAACACCATTATCCCGTAGTTTTTAAGATCAAAGATACAAATATGTTGATGTCCATTGTCAATTTTACATTGTATTTTTTTTTTAAATGTAACTGCCTACTCCCAAACTGTCATTTGAAGTAAAACACATAGCCAAGTATTATTCTACACAATTTTTATATTGTGCATTAAAAAATGAAAACAAATAAAATTAGACACGCTATCTGCCAATAGAACCTAACTAAAAAGTGCATTCTATGCATCCAAAAATATAGAAAATATACCAAATCAAATCATCATTCAACCAAAAAATAATGTCAAAGCAATAACTCCAAGGCCAATAATAAATAGCACGTTATCTCCTCCGATTCCGAAACATGTCTGGTTGATGGACGACCGTTCAGAAATGAACTGTAAAACACGAAGTGAAAAGCGCAAAATGAAAAGCGCGAAATGAAAAGTGCGAAATGAAAAGCGCAAATCAACACTCACCAAACTTCTACTAACACGAAATTAGCAGAAGGAGCCCAAAGGGTAGAGCTAAAGAGCTGAAAAACAACGTAGTACGTCACTACGTTCATATTTGTTGGCCAACAATTGTGTGGCCGTGTGTATGTAAGATAAGTTTGGGCCAACGCTCTTTGGACAAAAGTCCACAGTTTTGTTGGCCAACAATGCAATCATGTGTACGAGGGTTACGTTGCCTGCCCCATACATCATACAGTTTTACACTGACCGGAAGAATCAATGCACTACCTAGAGCGCTCACCAGATCATCATTAAGAACTACAAGCCAACAGCCGCAAAGGCTGTTTTTACTTGTAGTTTTCTCATTTACAGAATACTATGAATGAATGACGTGGCTGGGTGGGCGGAGTCCGCTTACTAAAGTACTTGGTATCTAACAATTTACTTTTTTTTTAATGAAGCCTGTTTTCAAATTTTTGCATCATTTGTTGCATCTCAGTGCTGCTGATCTCTTGCAGCCTATTAACAGTCACCTTCTTTGTTCATCCAGTAATGGCTGCTTGGCATTTCTCATGGTGGGTTTTCTGATGGAGAAACAAAAGATTCCCACAGCATTATGGGCTATCTAAAAAGACAGCACAATAGAAACTGCTTACATCCCTGTGTCTACTAAACTCTCAAAACAATGGAATTTTTTCAGAAAATACGAATATACAGATTAATATGTGAAAGAGAGAGGGGAGTTTCACACGCTGTGTAAACTTGCTGGCTGCATATGGACAAACAAAAGTTTAATTTTCAACATTTATTATTTACCTGATTTTTTTTTTAGTCTTGACCACAATAAAGTAAGAAAATGTGCAAAGGCACTTGACGCTCCATTTACCATAACTGAAAATAGAAACAATCTAGTTCTCACAGATTGACTACCTAGAGGTGCATAAACTCTGCAATTCCTGGCAAAATACAATCAGGGCACAAAGATCCAGCAATAGGGGATATGCCTCTTGCTATTTCATGTACACTGCCTTTACATGCATATGAACTTTAATGGCAACCCAATCTTAGTCTGTAGGGTTCAATATTGAGTTGACCCACCTTTTGCAACTATAATGGCTTCAACTCTTCTGGGAAGGCTGTCCACAAGGTTTAGGAGTGTCTATGGAAATGTTTGACCATTCTTCCAGAAGTGCATTTGTGAGGTTGGGCACTGATGTGGAGGGGAAGGCCTGGCCCGCAGTCTCCACTCTAATTCATCCCAAAGGTGTTCTATTGGGTTGAGGTCAGGACTCTGTGCAGGCCAGTCAAGTTCCTTCACCCCAAACCCCAGTCAAGTTCCTTCACCCCCTAAGACTGGAATGCCATTAAAGTTCATGTGCGTGTAAAGAGAGGTGTCCCAATACTTTTGACAATATAGTGTAATGCCACGTACACACGATCGGACTTTTCAACAACAAAACCGTGGATTTTTTTCCAATGGATATTGGCTCAAACTTGTCTTTCATACACACGGTCACACAAATGGTGGCCCAAAATTCCGAACGTGAGAACGTGGTGACGTACAAGACGTACAACGAGCCGACAAAAAAGAAGTTCAAAAGCCAGTGCGGCTCCATCTGCTTGATTCCGAGCATGCGTGAACTTTTGTGCGACGGACTTGTGTACACACGATCGGAATTTCAGACAACAAAGTGAAGTTGAAAATTTGAGAACGTGATCTCAAACATTTTTGGCCGGAAATTCCAACAGCAAATGTTCGATGGAGCATATACACGGTCGGACTTTCCGACAACAAGCTCACATCGAACATTTCCCGCCGGAAAGTCTGACCGTGTGTAAGCGGCATAAGTGTAAAGAAAGGGAATATTACTCCACTGACCCAAACACAAGAATTTAGAAGAAAAATTTACATTTTAAAAGAAGGAATTTAGGGACAAATTAACCACTTCAGCCCCGGACCATTATGCTGCCTAAGGACCAGAGGTCTTTTTCCAATTTGGCACTGCGTCGCTTTAACTGCTAATTGCGCGGTCATGCAATGCTGTACCCAAACGAAATTTGCGTCCTTTTCTTCCCACAAATAGAGCTTTCTTTTGATGGTATTTGATCACCTCTGCAGTTTTTATTTTTTGCGCTATAAACGGAAAAAGACCAAAAATTTTGAAAAAAATGATATTTTCTACTTTATGTTATAAAAAAAATCCAATAAACTCAATTTTAGTCATACATTTAGGCCAAAATGTATTCGGCCACATGTCTTTGGTAAAAAAAATGTCAATAAGCGTATATTTATTGTTTTGCGCAAAAGTTATAGCGTCTACAAACTAGGGTACATTTTCTGGAATTTACACAGCTTTTAGTTTATGACTGCCTATGTCATTTCTTGAGGTGCTAAAATGGCAGGGCAGTACAAAACCCCCCCCCCAAATGACCCCATTTTGGAAAGTAGACACCCCAAGGAAATTGCTGAGAGGCATGTTGAAGCCACTGAATATTTATTTTTTTTGTCCCAAGTGATTGAATAATGACAAAAAAAAAAAAAAATATTTACAAAAAGTTGTCACTAAATGATATATTGCTCACACAGGCCATGGGCCTATGTGGAATTGCACCCCAAAATACATTCAGCTGCTTCTCCTGAGTACGGTGATACCACATGTGTGGGACTTTTTGGGAGCCTAGCCGCATACGGGGCCCCAAAAACCAATCACCGCCTTCAGGATTTCTAAGGGCGTAAATTTTTGATTTCACTCTTCACTACCTATCACAGTTTTGAAGGCCATAAAATGCCCAGATGGCACAACCCCCCCCCCCAAAGGACCCCATTTTGGAAAGTAGACACCCCAAGCTATTTGCTGAGAGGCATGTTGAGTCCATGGAATATTTTATATTTTGACACAAGTTGCTGGAAAGTGACACTTTTTTTTTTTTTGAACAAAAGTTGTCACTAAATGATATATTGCTCACACAGGCCATGGGCATATGTGGAATTGCACCCCAAAATACATTTAGCTGCTTCTCCTGAGTATGGGGATACCACGTGTGGGACTTTTTGGGAGCCTAGCCGCGTACGGGGCCCCGAAAACCAATCACCGCCTTCAGGATTTCTAAGGGTGTAAATTTTTGATTTCACTCTTCAATGCCTGTCACAGTTTCGGAGGCCATGGAATGCACAGGTGGCACAAACCCCCCCCAAATGACCCCATTTTGGAAAGTAGACACCCCAAGCTATTTGCTGAGAGGCATGGTGAGTATTTTGCAGCTCTCATTTGTTTTTGAAAATGAAGAAAGACAAGAAAAAACATTTTTTTTTTCTTTTTTCAATTTTCAAAACTTTGTGACAAAAAGTGAGGTCTGCAAAATACTCACTATACCTCTCAGCAAATAGCTTGGGGTGTCTACTTTCCAAAATGGGGTCATTAGGGGGGATTTTGTGCCACCTGGGCATTCCATGGCCTCCAAAACTGTGATAGGCAGTGAAGAGTAAAATCAAATATTTACACCCTTAGAAAGCCTGAAGGCGGTGCTTGGTTTTCGGGGTCCCGTACGCGGCTAGGCTCCCAAAAAGTCTCACACATGTGGTATCCCCGTACTCAGGAGAATCAGCAGAATGTATTTTGGGGTGTAATTTCACATATTCCCATGGCATGTTTGAGCAATATATCATTTAGTGACAACTTTGTGCAAAAAAAAATTTGTCTCTTTTCCGCAACTTGTGTCACAATATAAAATATTCTATGGACTCGACATGACTCTCAGCAAATAGCTTGGGGTGTCTACTTTCCAAAATGGGGTCATTTGGGGGGGGGGGTTGAACTGTCCTGGCATTTTATGCACAACATTTAGAAGCTTATGTCACACATCACCCACTCTTCTAACCACTTGAAGACAAAGCCCTTTCTGACACTTTTTGTTTACATGAAAAAAAAATTTTTTTTTGCAAGAAAATTACTTTGAACCCCAAACATTATATAAATTTTTTAAAGCAAATGCCCTACAGATTAAAATGGTGGGTGTTTCATTTTTTTTTCACACAGTATTTGCGCAGCGATTTTTCAAACGCATTTTTGGGGGAAAAAACACACTTTTTAAAATTTTAATGCACTAAAACACACTATATTGCCCAAATGTTTGATGAAATAAAAAAGATGATCTTAGGCCGAGTACATGGATACCAAAAACATGACATGCTTTACAATTGCGCACAAACGTGCAGTGGCAACAAAATAAATACATTTTTAAAAGTCTTTAAAAGCCTTTACAGGTTACCACTTTAGATTTACAGAGGAGGTCTACTGCTAAAATTACTGCCCACGATCTGACCTTCGCGGTGATACCTCACATGCATGGTACAATTGCTGTTTACGTTTGACGACAGACCGCCGCTTGCGTTCACCTTAGCGCTAGAGCAGGGGGGGACAGGGGTGCTTTTTTTTTTTTTTTTTTTTCTTCTTTATTATTTTTTTGTTTTTTTATCCTATTTTTAAACTGTTCCTTTCATTTTTTTTAAATCATTTTTATTGTTATCTCAGGAAATGTAAATATCCCCTATGATAGCAATAGGTAGTGACAGGTACTCTTTTTTGAAAAATTTGGGGTCTATTAGACCCTAGATCTCTCCTCTGCCCTCAAAGCATCTGACCACACCAAGATCGGTGTGATAAAATGCTTTCCCAATTTCCCAATGGCGCTGTTTACATCCGTCGAAATCTAAGTCATGAAATGCTCGTAGCTTCCGGTTTCTTAGGCCATAGAGATGTTTGGAGCCACTCTGGTCTCTGATCAGCTCTATGGTCAGCTGGCTGAATCACTGGCTGCATTCTCAGGTTCCCTGTTGAGACAGGAGAGCCAGAGAAAAACACGGAAGACGGTGGGGGGGGGGGGCATTCCCTCCCACGGCTTGTAAAAGCAGTCTGTAAGCTAATTGGCTGCTAGGATTGCTTTTACATGAAAGCCGACCGCTGGCTGAAAAGAATGATACCAAGATGATACCTAAACCTGCAGGCATCATTCTGGTATAACCACTCAAAGTCGTGAATGGCGTACCTGAAGACAAAAAAATGGTTAACAACAAAACACAGTAAACGGTAAAGTATAAAAAATTGCATAACTGAAAAACAAACATGGTAAAACATAAAAACAATAAAACATTGCAGAATAGAATACAGTAAAAAAGAGCAGAACAATAGAGAGAGAATAGAGAGAGAGAGAGAACAATAAAACGATAACTATTTTATTTTATTTGATATATTTATTTATTTTTTACACTTATTTTGTAGCTAACTTTTATAACTGTAACCGGTTCCAGGTTCGGGTCTCTCAAAACGCGATGGCATCTTGGGAGACCCTGTGAAAGTGTGCCTAGTCTGTGCAATGCTGTACCCTACGCTAATACTCAACTAGTGAATGGTAGCGTTCAAAACATTCACCCGGAAAAAAACAGGATTGTCAGGACAGGAGGGACAATAATAGCAGGTGTCATGCCTATATCCGCGCTTGCTGCAGACACGACATCTTTTTTGGGGGGGTTCGTTGGGTAGGGGTACTCGGGAGGACATAAAGAAAATGCCTCTCATGCAGCCGACTGCATTTGGTTGGGGATGTGAATGGGGGAAGTACGGGCGCTGCAGAAGTGGTGGGTTCCCAATTATTAGGATTGGCGAATGCAGCAGGAAGGGCACTATGGGCACGACGGGCCTGTGTTTGTCTTCTTCTTGGTGGCAGCGGGACACTACTTGTGCTTGCCACCTCACCAGCTTGAACTGCACTTATGGGACTCGCCACGTCACCAAGTGTTACAGCAGTGCTGGTTTGACTACGACCGGGGTGTACTAGGCCGCTGGTGCTTGCCAGTTCACCAAAACGCTACCAAAAAAAAACTGTTAGCGATCGCAGGGATCAGGCCTGACTCTGCGAATGCTGCAGTTATGCGTTTAGTGTTTTGTAAGTGACAGTGATCGATCGATACTGCACTTGGGTGGGCTGGGCTGGGCCGGGCGGAGGGGCAAAACGCAGGTGCTAGCAGGTATCTGGGCTGATCCCGCTAACACTGCGTTTTTGGGAACCCTAAACTGCTGGGGACGCTAGTATAGATCTGATCGGATCAGATATTGATCCGATCAGATACTATACCACTAAGGGAGGTGTACGGTGCGTGCGTGAGTGTTAGCGGTACTGGCGCTAACCTGACGCTGCCTGGGGCTGGTGCTTGCCAGTTCACCAAAACGCTACCAAAAAAACTGTTAGCGATCGCAGGGATCAGGCCTGACTCTGCAAACGCTGCAGTTATGTGTTTAGTATTTTGTAAGTGACAGTGATCGATCGATACTGCACTTGGGTGGGCTGGGCCGGGCGGAGGGGCAAAACGCAGGTGCTAGCAGGTATCTGGGCTGATCCCGCTAACACTGCATTTTTGGGAACCCTAAACTGCTGGGGATGCTAGTATAGATCTGATCGGATCAGATATTGATCCGTTCATATACTATACCACTAAGGGAGGCGTATGCTGCATGCGTGGGTGTTAGCAATACTGGCGCTAATCTGACGCTGCCTGGGGCGACGCATATCACCGCCGGGCGATCAGGGGGCTAAACCTTTATTCAGTAATAAACGGCGGGTGCCCTGACACTATAAAAAATAAACAAACTAACCAGCGTCACCCATAACGGTTATACAGTGATCAGTGGTGAAAGGGTTAACTAGGGGGCAATCAAGGGGTTAAAACATTTATTAGATAGTATATGGGGGTCCCTGTCGCTATAAAACGCTGACGGCGAACCTAAATATTTACTTCCCTAACTAGCGTCACCAGCGACACTAATACAGCGATCAGAAAAATGATCGCTTAGCGACACTGGCAACAGGGGGTGATCAAGGGGTTAAAACTTTATGGGGGGTTAGGGGGGTACCCTAGACCTAAAGGGGGCTAACCCTAACTGCCCTAACACAGTAACTGTCACAAACTGACACCATGCAGTAATCAGAAAAAAAAAAAAAAAACCTGCTTGGTGTCAGTGTGACAGGGGGGGGGGGTGATTGGGGGGTGATCGGGGGGCGATCGGGGGGGATCGGGGGTGTTTTGTGTGCCTGGCATGTTCTACTGTGTGTGTTTGTGTTTTACACTCACAGTGATGTCTTCTCTCCTCGGCGCCGGAACGGAAAATACCGAGCCGAGGAGAGATGACATCATTTCCTTTGCTGCTGTTTAGCATACAGCAGCAAAGGAATGTTCTGATTGGCCAACGGCGATCGTGAGCCGGGGGCCACGAACGGATGGCCTGCCCCTCACCTCCGATCGCCGGGGGACAAAAGAGGACCGCCTCAGGCACCAGTGCTGTAGGTGCTGAGAAAAAACATTAAAAAAATCCAATTTGTTTACAGTGCACAGTTTAGTGAGGGATGCTGAAGAGTTGTAAAAGTGGGTGGAACTCCACTTTAAGAAAAGAAGATAAAAGAAGATAAAAGAAGAAAAAAGAGCGTCACAGGTTAAGGTTCTCTATACCCAGCACCTCTCAAAATAATAAGCATGAAAACTAATGTATTACAATTTTGTTTTGCTTTGTTAGGTAACCCCGGTTCTTTCATCTTTGCTTTTCTTTTGGTTATTTTGTTACTTCAGGCATATAGTTTCAATCTCCAGCATTATTAGTTTTACTTTTTCCACTAAAATAATTCTCACAGCCAAGAGACATTTTCTCTAAAACAAAAGCTCAGCAAACAACTCATTTGTCTTATCTTAGTCCTTAGTGGGAAAAACTAATCTTGACTGACAACTGGTTGGCATGTAGACACAAACCATGCAAGAATTTAGTAATCTCGTAGGATCACGAGTCAGTCAGAGCAAGAATTTCTAAATGTGTATTTCCCAAAAAAACAAAAGGTAAAGGGATTGTAAAGTCAGAAGGTTTTTTATCCTAATGCATTCTGTGCCTTAAGATCAAAAGCCTTCTGTGTGCTGCAGCCTCCCTAATACTTACCTGAGCCCCATCTCTGTCTAGCAAACAAACCACCTTCCACCCCCCCTCCAGTTGGTCGGTCTGTCGATTTCCCCCCCCCCCCCTTATCACTTGCAGCCCAGCACTTAGCCCATCTAGATCACAGGCAGCTTCCTCTTCAGCACCCCTGCGCCCCTTTTGGATGGGTCACCACTGCCAGCAGGTCATCTAACTAATGACGGGTACACAAGGTTCAAATATCGGCCAAAATCAGCCAGTACAGTAGAAACCGTCTGACTTTCGGATCATGTTTTCAGTTGTCCATCCAACAGAAGCCAATCTCACACAGCCTGACTAGTGTGTTCTGGTAGGGGGGGGGGGGGGGGGGGAGTCCCCCTGTCAGAACACAATAGCACAGTAGGGGAGATCACTGCACTAACATCGCTTGTGTTAGTACTCAATTTGTCAGTTTTTGTCCATTCAGCCTGCTGGGTTGAACGAATTAAAGAAAAAACTTAAAGTATGTACCAGCTTTAAGAGATATTTGTATTGTGAGCAATCTACCCCCCAGCTCCCAGGTGGCGGAATTCTGTTTTTCCCTGTTGTACCACGTGCTGGTCAAAAAAGGTGGCACATTATGACCTAAAAATAAAATGGCTACTTACTGTATTTTAATACCTATAGGCTAAATCCTGCCTTTGCTACCTTACAAATATAGAGTATCTTACAAAAGAGAGTCCTTTATGGCAATGCCCAGTTTCCAATGCTTTTTTTAACAGTAGTTTGCCTATTAGCGCTAAAAGTGGCCAGAATTTAAGAATAACAATAGCCCCCATTGACCTCAGTGGAATTTACCTCTAAGTTTGTTTGAACAAGATTCTCCACAGCTTTGAAAAATTGACCTGGGCAGATTCACCCATCACCCATTTTAATTCATTTCTTTGATTTACTGTCCATATAAATATACAGTATCTCATAAAAGTGAGTACACACCTCACATTTTTGTAAATATTTTATTATAACTTTTCATGTGACAACACTGAAGAAATGACACTTTGCTACAATGTAAAGTAGTGAGTGTACAGCTGGTATAACAGTGTAAATTTTCTGGCCCCTTAAAATAACTCAACACACAGCCATTAAAATCTAAACTGCTGGCAACAAGAGTACACCCCTAAGTGAAAATGTCCAAAGTGTCAATATTTTGTGGAGCCACCATTATTTTCCAGCACTGCCTTAACCCTCTTGGGCATGTAGTTCACCAGATCTTCACAGGTTGCCACTGGAGTCCTCTTCTACTCCTCCATGAGGACATCGCAAAGCTGGTCAATGTTAGAGACCTTGCGCTCCTCCACCTTTCTGTTTAAGGATGCCCCACAGGTCTGGAGACATGCTTGGCTAGTCCATCACCTTTACCCTCAGCTTCTTTAGCAAGGCAGTGGTCGTCTTGGAGGTGTGTTTGGGGTCGTTATCATGTTGGAATACTGCTCTGCGGCCCAGTGTCCAAAAGGAGGGGATCATGCTCTGCTTCAGTATGTCACAGTACATGTTGGAATTCATAGTTCCCCCAATGAACTGTAGCTCCCCAGTGCCGGAAGCACTCATGCAGCCCCAGACCATGACACTCCCACCACCATGCTGGACTGTAGGCAAGACACACTTGTCTTCGCACTCCTCAACTGGTTACCGCTACACACGCTTGACACTGTCCGAATCAATGCGACGCCGACTTTGTGGCGACGCACCGAATCCCAAAAGTCGTTTCTGCGGGGTGCGATTTGTATAGACATCTGTGCAGCAACCCACACAGATGTCTCTGAAATCGTCCCCAAAGTCGGGACTGACATGCGGAACTGAAACTATTTCAATCCTGCTGTCAGTGTGAACCTGGGCTTAAGGTAGCTTTAGCAGCAAAACATAACATGCTTTTCATCAAGCTTTAATAGGCCCTCTGTTGATGGCAGATAGAAATTGGCCAGTAGTTTCCTGTGGATGTCCTTGTCATCACTGATGCAAAACTGTCCTACTGTTGGCCAATTTAGAATTAGGAGAGTGCAGATGATACAGCAGCATAAAACTGGCCAGCAGCAAGACATTTTTTTTTTTTTTTTTTCAATTTTCTTTAATAAAGGTTTTGCAAATTATACAAAATGGCATGAACAATCAGTCAGCAATCATATTTTCTGTCAAATGACACAAACGTGTTGTACAGAACACAAAGAAAAAGGGGGAAAAATAAAAAATAAATAAAATGGGGGGGGTTAACAGGTGAATATTAGTACGCTCTGTAAACATAAGGACACTAATGTTGACCTGTCCTTAAAGGGTCTAGAATAACATATCTTATACATTCCATATATCATTAATGTTTATCAAAATGAAAAATAAAAATAAAAATAGAACTAAACAAATAGAAAAGAGAAAGAAGATAAATTTGCCCCGTAAGCGGAGTACTCTTAACTTCTTGGTAATTTTTAAAAATCAAGTTTTAGTACCTTTAGTATATCTCAGTATCAGGGCCCTTGGTGCCAAAGGAGGTTAGGCCTTTAAAGTTAGTTTACCTTGTTCCTCCATCGAGGGCCAAGAAAAGAGAGGCTCCATAGCACTCCACTTGTATCCACAAGTAGAGTCTTTGAAACATAAAAAGAGAAGAAAGGGAGGGCAGACGAGAAATGGTTTAAAGTAAGGTTAAGAAAAAGGAGGAGGATAGGCAGGAGAGAAAGAGAAAAAAGATAAAGGTCCAGAATCCAAAGAAGAAACCGTTTCCCTCGGCCTGGGTCCCCCACCATACAGTTATTGAAATTATGGGGCTTGTAGGTATTTGATCCAGGGGGACCACACCCTGTCAAATCTGGCCTGTCTGTCTTTAAGGATACTGGCCAATTTTTCGTTGACCATGATCCAAGATATTTTATTCTTTACCAGTGCAAGGTTGACCACTGGAGTTTTCCATGCTCGTGCTATTGTAATTTTAGCTGCTGAAAAAATAAAGAAGATGAGAGTTTGGAGATGTCTAGGGGTCCTGTCCGGCAAGTCTGCAAATAGCGCTGTCTTAGGATTTTTAGGTAGATTTTGTCCTGTCACTGAGTAGACCAAGGTGAAAACTCTGATCCAGAAGCGCTGGATCTTGGGACAGGACCACCAAACATGTAACATGGTACCCTCCTGCCCGCATCCTCTAAAGCAAAGGGGTGAAGTTCCGGGGTACATCCTCGCCAGCCTCGCCGGGACAAGGTACCACCTGGACAACACCTTGTAGTTTCCCTCCACCAGGGAAGTATTGAGTATTCCCTTATGCACCATGGTCGACCATTTCCCCCATATCTCCTCCTCTATAGTCTCACCTAAATCAGTTTCCCATGCTATTTGGTATGAAGGTTTGGTCTGTTGGGTATTGAAGAGGGCATAAAGCTCAGAGATCCCTCCCCGTGACTCAGTTCTGCGTAAGCATTTATTTTCAAACAAAGTCCTAGTAGTTATGTCTATCAGATCAGTAGCTAGGGATTTGATGAAGTGGCAGCAAGACATTTTTAATGAGAGAGAACTTGCTGAAATAAAAGAAAAATAGTACAAAAAATGCAAGTGTTTCACTACACAGATTAAAAGACTGCAGATGACACAACAGTATAAAATTTGCTAGGAACATGACAATTTTAAATAGCAAGGCTAGGCCCAAATTTACTAGGGACAAGAAGGACAGGATAGGGCTTTACAACAAGAATTAGAATACTGCCGAGGATATGGAGCTGTGTTGAATGTCAGTGATATAATAAAATAAAAGTGGTTTAGACGCATGCTGTTCTTGTATTTTTACCCAGCAGTGGTATGCTGCGAACAAAAGACAGCTTAAAGAACAGATGGTCAGTAACAAGGGAATGCTACTCTTTAAAGAGGAGCTCCAGGCTCCTTCAGAAAAAATTAAACGTCAGCAGCTACAAATACTGTAGTTGCTGACTTTTAATATTAGGGCACTTACCTGTCCAAGCGATAAAGTGGTGTCCTCATCCAAAATGATTCATCAATCGGCTATCAGGTGCTGGTCTTGAATAAGGGAAACCTGCAGTCAAGGGCTTCACAGCTGATAATTGCACAAAGATCTTGTGAGCCACAAATGGATTGATGCCTTTAAAGTGAATACCAATACCTACATCAGCTGCATACACTAACCATGTTTCATACCGTATATGTGACAAAATCAAAGAAATAATTGTGTATGCGCTAAAAAGATGAACTAATAACGTGATATGAAACAATGAATCAAATCAAAAATAAATATATGCACTAGCGTAAAATCTATAAATCACATTAAAATATTCAATATTAAATGTTATAAACAGTAATCAGTGCCAATCATCTGTGAAAAAAGTGAACAAAATATATAAATATATCCACATGCAACATGCAAAGCGTGAAAAATCCAAGTGTTGATTAAAAAATACAGTGTCCAACACCTAAATTAAAATCTATTCATAAAAAATGAAAAAATAAAGTGCAGAAATTAGTGTCCAAAAAATATATATGGACATTCCTCATGTTCTTCCTATATGGTGTGCAAATAACAGCATGCTCCAGTGCCCTCCATTGACCCCCAAATGTTTGTGCGCTCACCTCTGAGCGTGTGACACAGTGGTTAAACCGTGTCTAAACACGCATTAGAGCCACTCCTGGGCTCATATAGGATCTGCTGGGAATGATCTGCACCTCTCTCAGATAACCATCAGTGGCAACATGTATAGAAAAGAAGGAGACTCCATAGCATAATAACGTCAGGGATTTATTGAACAATTTAAAACCAATGCCCTCCAGGAGGGTACTCACAATGTGTGGGTGCGTCAGTGCACCATCCTTTCTAAATGTAGTATGCAGGAATACAGGGAAGAGCCGTTTCCTATTGCGCATTCGTGAAGCACAGTGCATTTTGTGAATGGGCCTCAGTCTTCTGGGATCTGTGAAAGACTTGCAGGAAAAAAGAAAAAGTAACAATTTAACATAAAACCTTTCAGGACAGAAAAGAAAAAGGTGTGTGTGTGTGTGTGTGTGTATGTGTGTGTGTGTGTGTGTGTGTCTGTGTCTTTGCCTGTTGCATTGATTACCCAAGGAACCCAATATTTCCTAACAGACCCCAAACTCTCCCTTATCAGTTTGTCAGCTTTCTCTATGCTTTCCCTGACACTCTGGCTGCCTTGTGCTGCCCTTTTTTTTAGTGAGGGAGCTGGCTTATCCAAAAGCCCTCTTAGGCCTGTTTCGCACAGGCTTCAGGCTTGTATAAGAGGAGTGTAAACAGCAAGCTTTGACAAAGCATTTGCAGAGCTTTCAGAAAGCTTTGTTGAAGCTTTTAAAGTACCATTCCACTCCAGTTTGTAAATACCTAACACAGATCCTAATGGGAGAGCTGATTGCCACTTTAAATAAGCTGCTAGCAGGCTTCAGCACTCCTTGAAGCTTGTTGAAACCTACTGAACCCTTCTATCAGCTAAAGTGGCAATTGACACTCCCATTAGGATCTGTGTTCAACATTTACAAACTGGAGCTGAATGGTACTTTAATAGCTTCAACAAAGCTTGGTGAAAGCTCTGCAAATGCTTTGTCAAAGCTTGCTGTTCACTCTGTTCCTGAAACAGGCCTTATTGGATCCTCTAAGCCTGGTGGTAAAAGTTCAAAGGCCATGCAACGCATTAGGGTTTTTAAAAAATTCTCCCCGGTGAACCTGCACAACATTTCCTTGCAGTAATTCACCCTAAACCCATTGTAGTGTTGAACCCGAGCCTCACCCCTAGTTTAACACCATCTCACATTATACTAAAAGGTGTTGTTTTAGCCCTGTTTAGCCCATTTTGTTAAGCATACAAAATATTTAAAAACAGTTTATTTCAGTTGTCAAACATTTTTGATGGTTTAAAGACTTGATTATGTGAAGATCATTATCTCAATGTTTTTATAGGCTACTAGTCAAAACTCTAAATGAAAACTTAAAATGTATACAGTGAGCATAACCTACTCAATATTTCAGTTTTTCATTAACAACATGCCCTCTATCTGTCAGCATATATACTGAGCCATTTAGCTCTATAAAACCAGTGGATTAGGGGGCAATTGACAGATATCAGAAACAACTGCCACATTTTTTACTGCTGCGTGAATAAATCCTTTAAAGTATATTGAATGCCCAAACTGTTTTTTTTCACCTTTTTTTTCCCTATCCGTGAGCCCACCACTGGGGGTAGCTTCACCCCCAATGCCCTGGTGATCACTGGCACATGGACAGAAAGTAATAGTAAATCTAAGATGTTATGGTTGTCATCAAAAATCCTCCAGTGAGTACATCTGTTCTGGTGATGACTGCTAAGGGGGACTTTTTAACCTTTCCCTGCTCTTTCCAAAAAAAAGAAAAAAAATTGTTGCTTTAGATACACTTTTTATATTAATTGGTGGGAAGTACAGTCACCAAAGATTATCTGTCACTAGGAAGATATATACAGAATTAGCCACCCCCTTTGTATACCCTCAGCATAAGCCAGGACTGGATTTAGGGGAGTGCTAAGGTGGACTGCCCCAGGACCAATGGCATTAGTGTCAGGGAGTAGAGGGGCCAGGAAGCACTGCGCAGCCTATGGAAATGCCGAGTTGGCATAGCTGCACAGTGCCCTGCCCCTATCAGTTGCACCACATCATTGATTTTCATGGTGCAGGGTCAGGCTAGGTTGCATGGCACCATTTGTTGCTATGGTGCCAGCACTCAGCCTACCCACCCCATGGAAATGGATGAAGTTTATTCATAATCGGCCTTCAGAAGAGGATGGAAGTCTTGCTTCACTCCAGACCTTCTCTTCCTCCTGCCCTCTGACATGATGCCAAAGCCACTGTGATTTGAAGGTAGGCCTTTATCTGTGTGTGTGTGTGGGGTGGGGGGGGGGATGAAGATTCTGTTGTAAAGGGAGACTATGTGATGGGACTGTGATGTGAAGGTGGGACACCAATGTGAAGGAAGGGCACTCTAATGTGAAAGGGGGGGGGGGCACTGATGTAATGAGGGGACTTTGGTGTGATGAGGAAACTTTAATATCAAAGAAGGGGGGTTTTGATGTAATGGAGGGACTTTGATGTGAAGGCTGAATTCTGATGGTGGGACTCTAATGTGTAGGAGGATTCTAATATGGAGGGGCGGGGGGACTCTTCTGTAATAGAGGTATTCTGATGTGCTAGGGGCTGACTATGGTGTGATTATGGAACTTTGATATAGGTGGTACTCTGATGTCAAGAGGGGACTCTAATGTGAGGGGGTCTCTAATTTGAAGGGGAGGGGGCTCTAATGTAATGAAGGGTCTCTGGTGTAATGGGGGGGGCTTTGGTATGAAGGGGGAAACTCTAAAGTAATTAGGGACTCTGGTGTGATGGGGGCCTTAAAGTACTCCTATCTAATGGATGGATTCTGATGTAAAAGGGGGACTTTTATGTGAAGGGGGACTCTGATATAATGCATGGAGTGTGATGTAATGGACAGACTCTGGTATGATGGGGTGACCTTTGTATGAAGGGTAAACTCTGATGTAATGTATGGTCTCACCAACATGATAGGGTTGGATAAGATAACATCATAATCCATTGCAGATGTCTGTGTGCTTCAGTCCAATAAATATAGTTTTGGACTACAGTGCCTTTTAATTTTGCATACTTTAAAGAGTCACATGCCTGAAAAAATGCTGGTTTAATACATTTGCTTTTTTCACAAATGTTCACTCCTGTACCACCTCTGCACTACCCAGAAGTAATGTCAGACATTACTACCAGGACGTGACTTGTGGTACAGAAGTGTGCCCAGTAAACAGGGAACATTGGTTGTCTGCATTTTACACTGTGGGGCGGACTGTCAGTGACTTACACACAACCAGTGCCAGTGGGGAGACCTGGAGAGACAGAAAAACAGGACAAGCTAGCTGAAGAGGATAAAAAGACAGAGGGGGCTATTTACGAAAAGCAAATCCACTTTGCACTACAAGTGCACTGCAAGTGCACTTGGAAGTGCAGTCGCTGTAGATCTGAGGGATAGATCTTAAATGAGGGGAAGCTCTGCTGATTTTATCATCCAATCATGTGCAAGCTAAAATGCTGTTTTTTATTTTCCTTGCATGTCCCCCTCGGATCTACAGCGACTGCACTTTCAAGTGCACTTGTAGTTCAAAGTGGATTTGCCTTTAGTAAATGACCCCTAGAATATCCCCCTGACTTTATTGGAATGCACCTCCAGATCAGACAGACCAGATCTGGCCCTGGAGGAAGGGATACTGGGTAGAAGAATAATAAGGTGTAGTCTTGCAGTATTCACACAGCATGCCTAAATGCATGTCTGTGATAATGATAATAGGAAATGTGCTGAAAACCAGAAATCTCCTTTAAGAAAAAAGGCACATTTAAACATTTTTTTGAAACGTTAAAGTAGTTGCGCACATATTATGTTATAGCCACTTTCTAATATGGTTATAACTAGGCAGGTGCCATAATTGCTTTTTCTTAGTTTAACGAAGTTCTAAAGGCTCAAAGTTTTTTACCTTCATGCATTCTATGCATGAAGGTAAAAAAACCTCCTCTGTTCAGCACCCCCCCCCCATAATACTTACCTGAGCCCCATCCATCCAGTGATGTGCACAAGTGCCTCAGCTATCTGAGGACTCTGCCTCCTCATTAGCTGAGACAGCAGGGGGAGCCATTGACTCCTGCTGCTGTCAATCACAGCCACCAAGCCAATCAGGAGAGAGAGAGGAGACGAGGCCAAGCCGCCTCTCTGCGTGTGTATGGACACGCAAAGCCCCAGCTCGGGAGCAAGCCTGCTTGGGTGCAACCATTGCAAACTGCATGCTCTGGGGGTACTCGGCAGGAGGGAAGGGTCAGGAGCACCGGCAAGGGACCTGGGAAGAGGAGGATCTGGGCTGCTCTGTGCAAAACCGCTGCACAGAGTATGTAAGTATAACATGTTTGTTATTTAAAAGAAAAAAAAAACAAGACTTTAATATCACTGTAATAAATTATCTTACCTTTTTTACAAGGGTGACCATATACAGTATCTCACAAAAGTGAGTACACCTTTCATGTTTTTGTAAATATTTTATTCTATCTTTTCATGTGACAACACTGATAAATGACACTTTGCTACAATGTAAAGTAGTGAGAGTACAGCTTGTATAACAGTGTACATTTGCTGTCCCCTCAAAATAACTCAACACACAGCCATTAATGTCTAAACCGCTGGCAACAAAAGTGAGTACACCCCTAAGTGGAAATGTCCAAATTGGGACCAATTAGCCATTTTCCCTCCCCAGTGGCATGTGACTCATCAGTGTTACAAGGTCTCAGGTGTGAATGGGGAGCAGGTGTGTTCAATTTGGTGTTATCTCTCTCACTCTCTCATACTGGTCACTGGTAGTTCAACATGGCACCTCATGGCAAAGAACTCTCTTAGGATCTGAAAAAAAAAAGAATGATTGCTCTACATAAAGATGGCCTAAGCTATAAGAAGATTGCCAAGACCCTGAAACTGAGCTGCAGCATGGTGGCCAAGACCATACAGCGGTTTACCAGGACAGGATCCACTCAGAACAGGCCTCGCCATGGCCGACCAAAGGAGTTGAGTGCACGTGCTCAGCGTCATATCCAGAGGTTGTCTTTGGTAAATAGACGTATGAGTACTGCCTGCATTGCTGCAGGGGCTGAAGGGGTGGGGGGTCAGCCTGTCAGTGCTCAGACCATATGCTGCACACTGCATTAAATTGGTCTGCATGGCTGTTGTCCCAGAAGGACGCCTCTTCTAAAGATGATGCACAAGAAAGCCCGCAAACAGTTTGCTGAAGACAAACAGACTAAAGACATGGATTACTGGAACCATGTCCTGTGGTCTGATGAGACCAAGATAAACTTTATTGGTTCAGATGGTGTCAAGCATGTGTGGAGGCAACTAGGTGAGGAGTACAAAGACAAGTGTGTCTTGCCTACAGTCAAGCATGGTGGTGGGAGTGTCATGGTCTGGGGCTGCATGAGTGCTGCCGGCACTGGGGAGCTACAGTTCATTGAGGGAACCATGAATGCCAACATGTACTGTGACATACTGAAGCAGAGCCCTTCGGAGACTGGGCCACAGGGCAGTATTCCAACATGATAACGGTCCCAAACACACCTCCAAAAGGAGCTGAGGGTAAAGGTGATGGACTGGCCAAGCATGTCTCCAGACATAAACCCTATTGAGCATCTGTGGGGCATCCTCAAATGGAAGGTGATGGAGCACAAGGTTTCTAACATCCACCAGCTCCGTGATGTCGTCATGGAGGAGTAGAAGAGGACTCCAGTGGCAACCTGTGAAGCTCTGGCGAACTCCATGCCCAAGAGGGTTAAGGCAGTGCTGGAAAATAATGGTGGCCACACAAAATATTGACCCTTTGGGCCCAATTTGGATATTTTCACTTAGGAGTGTACTCACTTTTGTTGCCAGCGGTTTAGACATTAATGGCTGTGTGTTGAGTTATTTTGAGGGGACAGCAAATTTACACTGTTATACAAGCTGTACACTCTCTACTTTACATTGTAGCAAAGTGTAATTTCTTCAGTGTTGTCACATGAAAA
Organism: Lithobates clamitans; assembly: GCA_037952925.1. Classification (NCBI taxonomy): domain Eukaryota; kingdom Metazoa; phylum Chordata; class Amphibia; order Anura; family Ranidae; genus Lithobates; species Lithobates clamitans. The sequence continues at coordinate 1,538,669 of JBBGZY010000643.1, forward strand.
GGTAGAATAAAATATTTACAAAAACGTGAGGGGTGTACTCACTTCCTGATAGTGAGGGGCGGGGTTACAGGACACTGTGCAGACACACCATGTGCCTGTATTCCATAGTATGTTAAGCCAGAGGGAAGCTGCAGGCTGTACTTGAGGAGGGGGCGTGTTCAAGAGGCAGGCTGTAATTGGGCAGGGGTGTGTGTCAGAGGCAGGCTGTGATTGGTCAGGGGGTGTGTTGGCTGAACAAACTACCCAATACAGGCATGTTATATGTCTGCACAGTGTCCTGTATCTCTGAATGGTCAGCCAAAAGACAAAAACTGACCATGATAACACAGATCAGTTTCTGTGCTTTGTGTGGTCAGTTTACAAGAAAGAAAGTTGACTGGAAGGATGAATCAGCTACTTCAGATGGAATAAGTACATGAAAACAACAGAAACTGTGAGTTATAATATACACATTTGTAAACATTTGTAAAAAAAAATATTTAGGGTAACCTTTACTTTATAAAGAAAGGTTAATTGTGTTAACTAAATAAAAAAAACTGCAGGCAAGATCACTTCATGAGTTATTTGTATTTTACAGAATTACTATACATTGCACTATCACACTGGTTTATATAGAATGCACTATTAGGAACATATTTGCCATCCTTGATACAAAAACGGCATTTGTTTGCTAAATATGTTACCGTGAGGCAAGTTTTATTTTTAAAAGAGGGGCTATTTTTCTGCCACAAATTTGGCCTTTTTGTGCTGCTTGACAGCCATTCAGATTTCAACAAACAGTTACCGTGCCCTCTAAACTGACCATTCAGGTCCTATACCCAACATTTAAACACTTAGCGCTTTCCTGGACTCAATAAAATTCCTTTTCATTTGAAGCCGGGTTGCCATGTCTTTTCAAACAGAGACAGAGAAAACGGTCCTCTGTGTCAGACAGATTTTAATTTTCCATCCTCATCCATTTGTATAATGCAGACAAAGGCAAACAAACCGTACCGAAAGCCTAGCAACCCGCAGTTTAGGCAGTCAATGCATATGATCTGCCGAATGAAGGCCAAGACCTGTTCACACATGAATAAAGAAGATTAAGATTTTCTTTCAAAGACGTGAAGCCTTTTTGACAGCCAATGTCAACAGTTCTGTCTGTTTCTCAATGTGAAACAGTCATCTATCACAGGTTCCCACAGGGAGGTCTTACTTATTAGAATGCTTTACATTACCGCAGCTTGTCACCATTTTATGGCAGAATAAAGGTGCAAACTCTACTTGTAAACGAGGCATAAAGGATAAATTACACACCCTTCCTGCAGAGGCCTGCTACGTTAAATTGTTGCAGAGATGTACAAAGTTATTGCAGCATGCCTAGGAGGGTTTTATTTAACATACAGTACATTGAAATATAATACATTTACAAATTGTGCAACAAAAGAAATATATATTTGCTAATTTTATTCTTGAGGTTAACAGATCAGTTGCTGTTTATTGTAGTAATTCATTCATTCATTACTTATATCCCTTGTCAATGAAAATGACCTTTCTATGCCAATCTCCATCCAGTTATGGTTTCCTGAAACCTCGTATTTGCTGCCTTGTAACCATGGCAAATGTACTCTGGACATAGGAATTCCCTGAATTCGTTTCTCCCTGCTCCTATAATTAGCTTACCGCTTTTTCCTAGCTTAAGGTCATTTTGAAAGCTAATCTTCAGGCTGGAAAAAGTAAACATAAATTAACTCCTTGCCACCTTCACCCTCCAGCCCTTTAAGAGGATCTAAATGTTGGGAGGCAGAGGCGGGCTTTCCGATCATGTGGCAGATGTGATTGGCTGTCAAAGAAGTCACATGATCGGAATGTCCTGATTGCAAGTATGCATCAGGAACTGCCCGTGACAGCTTAGTTATTGTGCTGAGAGTACGCAGTGAGCATGCACTTAGCATAGAACAAGCCATTCCCCGTGGAGACATATGTGCTGCAGCTTGGCATTAAAGTGCACCCATCCCAGCCACCTCATCTATGCAATCCTGTAATCATTAGCACAATGCTCATTTTTTAAATGCCTACAGTGAATGTACTTGAATTTGACTTGATCACTTGGGAGGAAGAAGCAGCACAAGTTGACAATTAAGTGTGGTGCAGTGTAAGGCGCCTGTTGATAGTAAGAAAGAACAGAGTTACAAAGGGATGAGCTTGTGAGTGAGCTACTTATCTTTTTACTGTCAAGGTACAGGGTAGGGGGTGTAAGTGAAAGTGAAAATGCAGCAGAGAAAAAGCAGGTCCCCAGCCAGGTAGGACTGTGCTATGTAGGAGTTATATGTCAATCACAAGACTGAATAGACAGAAATGCACATCCTTTGGCAGAGAAAACAGCTCTCATATTGTCTTTTATCTGTGTATTTAGCCTGTAAGCAGGTTGAAATGCTGGTTAGTGAGATAGCTGCTGCCCCAGCTGGGTCAGAAACAATTAACCTGGTTTCCTGCACTTTCTGCTGAGCTCTGCCTCTCTTCCTGTGCTGGTAATAAAAGGGGGAGGGCTCTGCCCAGGCGGACTGAGTCTGCTGCAAGGGAAAGAAGACACAGACAAGCCACAGCATGTAATCTCCAGCTGCTTACAGAGAAGAGAGAAGGAGGAGCAGTTCCTCCTTGGAGAGCAAGCCTGCCTGCTATCACATCCACCATGTAGAGGGATTTCTGGGACCCGCAGTCCCCCTTAATAACACCAGCTGCTGGACATTGCCAAGATGGACTGAACCACTTATGGACTCTTTCCTATGCAGGTACACTGGGCCAGTCACAAGTAACAATGGTTATGCTGAGAGTTTCCAGTAAAGCTTTTGAAACTTTGTCCTTTGCCTGGTCTGAGGTTACTAATGGTGTGTATGCTAGTAAGCGGCACCACACAGACTCTACATCGTAGGTCAGTAAAGCACATTGGGGTATGAAGACAGCACTGCAGGAATAACATGGTGCAGAGTAAAGCATGTGGCTAACAAGGATAACGGAGGTTTACCAAGCAGCCTGTCATGAAGCGTGTGTCTGTGACAGTTGGGTTAGCCTCTCTCAGTAAGGGAGTTGTTGTCAGTACTCTGTGAGCGGTCCGTCTCCCATAGCAAGGGGAGCAGATCAGCGCTGCAGAGGTTTTTAGCCTGTGCACAGATAAGAAAGAAAAAGAGTTAATGCAGGGCTCATATGGTAAAGAAAAAATACAAATCAGCGCGAAGTGGTAAATATTGCCTCGTTTCCACCGAGCGGATCGGTTCGGTTCGGTTCGGTACGGTACGCTATTTTGGGTGTTTCCATTACGAAAGCGTGCCATACAAACGAACCGTACCGCTCCATTCAGGGTCCTGCTTCAGATGTGGGGCCATAGAAAACGGAACGGTTCGCTTAGGGCGGAGTTACCGGCGTCATACGATCTTTTCCACTGATTGGCTGTCACAAAACCCTCTGCTGTGCTCTGATGATGTCAGAGGAAAGCGCCTCAAACACATGCATAAAAGGAGAATTAAAGGAAAAGGATGCCTGCTAACAACAGCCGTGTTTGGTCATCACAGGAACTATCTACTTTCCTTAGCATAATTGGTGACAGCGTTATTCAGAGTGAGCTTGATGGATCAGTAAGGAATGAAAAGGTGTACAAAGATATTTCTCAGCGGATGGCAGCCGAGGGATTTGAACGCACGTCGGGTCAGTGTAGGGCAAAGCTTAAGAAGCTTAAAGGCCAATATAAAAAATTTAAGGACGACAACAGCCGTAGTGGAAACAGTCGGAGAACTTGGAAGTGGTATGACGCCATGGACGCCATTTACGGTCATAGGCCAGCAAACCAAGGCAGGGAGGGAGGTCTGGACTCTGCAACTTCAATGCTCGAATCCATGATAGACCCCTTTGGTGAGTTTTTTTTTTTATTATACATAGGATTTTGCTCTGCTAACCATTTAAAAATATATATTTAACCATATGTGCATTTGCAGAAACAAGTGATGGAGTTCCCAATGATGCATCAAACGACGATGGACCTTCAACCTCTTTCAGCAGCACCAGTACTATTTCCTCAAGCCAACCACAGAGTAGCCAATCACAGAGTAGCCAACCACAGAGTACGCCCAATGCACCCCGGCACACTGGTAAGACATGATGATAGTTGCAATTGTGCATTTTATTAAAATAAATCAGAATTGTGGCAGATGTGCAGGGGGTACAGTGGTGGAACAGATGAGAAGGGGCATCAGCAGTGTGGCAGATGTGCAGGGGGTACAGTGGTGGAACAGATGAGAAGGGGCATCAGCAGTGTGGCAGATGTACAGGGGGTACAGTGGTGGAACAGATGAGAAGGGGCTTCAGCAGTGTGGCAGATGTGCAGGGGGTACAGTGGTGGAACAGATGAGAAGGGGCTTCAGCAGTGGACATAAGAGCAGTAGGGCAGATGTGAAAGGAGGTGTATTGCCGGGGCAGCTGAGCAGGGGTAACAGAGTTGTGGCAGAATGTCAGGGGTAACAGAGGTGGGACAGGAAAGCAGGGGGTACAGTCTGGTGGGGTAGATGAGAAAGGGGGTTACAGTGGTCATACTCATGCTTCCAAAAACTATTCTGGTCTTTTGTATATTACAGGTGAAAGGAGACGGTTGCAGATGGATCTGCGCACAGTCATGGAGGATATGCGGGCATCAGAGGAAAGGCAGCTGGAAAGGATTGAGAACCTTTCTGAGAGGCGATTTCAGGCACTGCGTCAGGATGCACAGGAAGCTATGCGCCAGGAGGCAGAAATCGCCCGGCAGCAGATGGAGCAGTTGTCTACCTTCAACCAGGCCTTCCTTGGTGTCCTTGGTCAGCTTGTTCAAGTGCTTGGAGCCAGTCGTGATCCCAGGTTACCACCCAGATAGTAGGGCCTTTCATGCAGCACAGAATTGTACACTTGTACATGTTTCATTAAAAAAAACATTTAAGTAAAGTTTTTATAGAAAAAAAGCTTATTTTTAAATATATTTTTCACACTTTAACTTTCTAGAATATATAGAAATTTTTTTTTGTGAAATAAAAATCATGAGAGAATTTTTTGAGTATGTCTGATTTAATGTAATACTTTATTAACAATACAGTAATACTTTATTAAAACTTGTAAAAAAGAATTTAAGGAAATTAAACATTGAGGTGCCGCATCAGAGCCTGACGTATTTCACTGCACTCTTCTTCCATATCCTGTGCTGCTATCACTACTGGCTCTTCTGAATCTGTATTCCAATCCTGGTGGAAGTCTTCTCCATGACTTTCACAAAGATTGTGAAGAGCACAGCAAGTTAGCACCATGGATTTGGCAAGTTTAATGTCACTGTCATTCCTTTTCATAAGACACCGCCATCTACCCTTAAGTCTTCCAAAAGCATTTTCCACTACAACCCGTGCCCTGGATGTTTTCTTGTTGTAGGTTTGTTGTTCTGGTGTCAGGCGGCCATTGTCAGGAAATGGTTTCAGGAGCCAATTTTGTAAAGGGTAGGCAGAGTCCCCGAGCACATAATAGCCAACATTCACCTCACAAATGTTCTTAGTGCACACAGGGTACAGGCCTCCCTGGCCAACCCAATCCCAAAATGTGGACAATCTTAGAACCCGGGCATCATGCAAACTCCCAGGCTTTCCTACATTCACATTCCAGAACAGTCCTTTTCCATCCACTACTCCCTGGAGGATGATGGAATGCCAGCCTTTTCTATTAAAGTAGTCAGTGTGGTATTCCTGTGGTGCTATTATTGGTATGTGTGAGCCATCAATAGCACCAACACACTGTGGAAGGCCCCACCTGTTCTCGAAGTAGTCAGCCATGTCTTTAAGTTTTTCCCTGTCCGGAAAATGTACTAATTCAGGAGCTAGCAATGTGCAGACAGCTTTACAGAAGTCCTGCACACACCGGCACACAGAGGATTTACTGACACCAAAAAGATGACCTATACTTCTGTATTCACTGTTGGTAGCTAGCTTCCACAGTGCAATGGCAACTCTTTTCCTCACAGGCAAACTAGCTCTGAAGTTGGTGTTTTGTTTCTCCATGGCTGGACGTAGCTTTGTACAAAGGTAAGAGAAGGTTTCCTCAGACATTCGGAAGTTGTGCACCCACTGTGTGTGTGTGAATCCCGGGACGGTCACATCCCACCACTCATTGGCGCGGGGAAGAGCCCAAATGACTGGTCGGTGGCGCTGCTTTGCCAAGAGGAGAAGCATCTAAAAAAATAAAAAACACAGATGGTAACAGATCATAAAATAAAAAAAATATTCATACAACATATACATTTTTCCTTATTCTTGGTAAGTGTGGCAGGTAGGTGGGTCAATGGGTCAGGTAGGTGGGTCAGTGTGTGTGTGTCAGGTAGGTAAGTCAGTGTGTGTGTGTGTGTGTGTCAGGTAGGAAAGTCAGTGTGTGTGTGTGTGTGTCAGGTATGTAGGTCAGTGTGTGTGTCAGGTAGGTAAGTCAGTGTGTGTGTCAGGTAGGTAAGTCAGTGTGTGTGTGTGTCAGGTAGATAGGTCAGTGTGTGTGTCAGGTAGGTAAGTCAGTGTGTGTGTGTGTGTGTCAGGTAGGAAAGTCAGTGTGTGTGTGTGTGTCAGGTAGGTTGGTCAGTGTGTGTGTCAGGTAGGTAGGTCAGTGTGTGTGTCAGGTAGGTAATGCAGTGTGTGTGTGTGTGTCAGGTAGGAAAGTCAGTGTGTGTGTGTGTGTGTCAGGTAGGTAGGTCAGTGTGTGTGTCAGGTAGGAAAGTCAGTGTGTGTGTGTGTGTGTGTCAGGTAGGTAGGTCAGTGTGTGTGTCAGGTAGGAAAGTCAGTGTGTGTGTGTGTGTGTGTCAGGTAGATAGGTCAGTGTGTGTGTCAGGTAGGTAAGTCAGTGTGTGTGTGTGTGTGTCAGGTAGGAAAGTCAGTGTGTGTGTCAGGTAGGTAATGCAGTGTGTGTGTGTGTCAGGTAGGAAAGTCAGTGTGTGTGTGTGTGTGTGTGTGTGTGTGTGTCAGGTAGGTAGGTCAGTGTGTGTGTCAGGTAGGTAGGTCAGTGTGTGTGTCAGGTAGGTAATGCAGTGTGTGTGTCAGGTAGGAAAGTCAGTGTGTGTGTCAGGTAGGTAGGTCAGTGTGTGTGTGTCAGGTAGGTAGTTTGCTTACCCTATAGCGCTGTCTTTGTCTTTGCCGCATAAAGGTGTACTTCTCCTCTCGGCTACATATCCAAGCTAGAAGTTTTCTTTTCTTTTCTGCTGTGTTTCTCATTGCCACTCGCAACCTTCTCTCATACAGTGCGGTATGATTTTTAAATATGAAGAACCAAAAGGCAACTAGAGAAAAGATGAGCTGCTGGATGATCTCCATTGCTGTCGATTCTCAGGTTTCTTGTCGCACAAATATGACATCACACTAGCATTTTTTCTAAACCCTGTATGGCCCCCTTGTGGTCCCACTTGCAGTGGAAACGCTCACCATAATAGACCGGACCATTCGAGGCCATTCAAACTGTACCGAACCGAACCGATCCGCTCAGTGGAAACGAGGCATATGCGTTATATAGCTGCTGAACACAGGGTCAAAGAAAATATAGCATCAGATAGTGCTGCGCTAAAATCAAAATGAAACACTAAAGTCCACCAAGAGCACTATCTTTTCGCCATTCCTTTTTTATATATCTTGGTCATATTGGAGTGTCTGTAACCGGAGCCCCATGATCCCAGAGGAGTGTCTGACACCTGAGCCCTGACGGATGCCTACACATGCTGTACCTTGCTTGAATAAGGCGATTTATGACCCTCTATAACTAAAGGGTCCATTCCTTCAGGTAAGAGGCCAACCTATTCCTTGGTGGTGGGCTGCCTGAAATCACTTCTCTGCAAACGGGTGTTCGCTCGCACTTGAGGATGATTTATTGATTACCCATATGAATTTTGATATCTTGGTGGACTTTAGTGTTTCATTTTGATTTTAGCGCTGCACTATCTGATGCTATATTTTTATTAAGGGCTCATATGGTACCCCATTTCCTTACTGGTAGTGAGGTAGCAGAGATATGCTGGACAGGTGGAGAAGGCATAAGCTCAGCGTGTCCCTCCTAAATGTAACAGAGTCAGTTCGGCTTACATCATAGGGGAGAGTAATACAAAAGGATTAAAAAAATACAGGGTTTTAACATTTTACTTTTTTTTCAACAATCCAGTATATATATATATATACATATACGTGTGTGTGCTCAAAGGTTTGCATACCCTGGCAAAAATTGTGACATTTTGGCATTAATATTGAAAATATGACTAATTATGCCAAAAAACTGTCTTTTATTCAGGGGTTAGCATTCACCAAAAATCACCCAAACGGCCCTGATAAAAAGTTTACATACCCTGAAATGTTTGGCCTTGGTACAGACACAGAAGGTGGCACACACAGGTTAAAATGTCAATTAAAGGCTAATTTCCCACATTTATGGCTTTTTAAATCACAATTAGTGTCTGTGTATAAATAGTCAATGAGCCATGCGGAGGTAGAAAAGAACAGTCAAATGAAGGTAATAAAACTTCACAAAGATGGAAAAGGATATCAAAAGTTATCCAAAGCCTTGAATATGCCAGTTAAATGAAAAAATGGGCTCCCATAGATTGACGCAAGACTTGCCACCATCCCTAAACAGTAAAGACAATAAGAACCTCAATAAGTGGGATTTTAAGGGCAATAATAGAAGTAGATGAAAAAGTTATATAAAAGAATTATGTTGAATTTATTGATACAAAAAGTTTAAAAACCCGACTTTAAAAAACAAACAAACATATAAGTAACATAAATATTGTATAAATAATTAACAGTGATGGCAAAGAAATCACACTGCATAAATGATCATCATTTAGCCCCCCCCCCACAGTTAGAATCACTCCCTAGGACACACTTAACCCCTACAGCGCCACCTAGTGTTAACCCCTTCACTGCCAGTCATATTTACACAGTAATGCATTTTTAATCGCACTGATCGCTGTATAAATGTGAATGGTCCCAAAAATGTGTCAAAATTGTCCGATGTGTCTGCCATAATGTCGCAGTCACAATAAAAATCGCTGATCGCCACAATTACTAGTAAAAAAAAAAATTAATAATAAAGATGCCATAAAACTATCCCCTATTTTGTAAAAGCTATAACTTTTGGGCAAACCAATCAATAAACGCTTATTGCGTTTTTTTTAACCAAAAATATGTAGAAGAATACGTATCAGCCTAAACTGAGGGGAAAAAAACATTTATTCATTTTTTGGGAATATTTATTATAGCAAAAAGTAAAAAATATTGCTTTTTTTCAAAATTGTCAATTTTTTTTTTTTTTTAGCGCAAAAAATAAAAAACGCAGAGGTGATCAAATACCACCAAAAGAAGGCTCTATTTGTGGGGAAAAAAAAGGACATCAATTTTGTTTGGAAGCCACGTCGCACGACCGCGCAAGTGTCAGTTAAAACGACACAGTGCCGAATCGCAAAAAGTGCTCTGGTCTTTGGCCAACCAAATTCTCCGGGGCCCAAGTGGTTAAATAAAAGACAGTTTGTTGGCATGATCAGTCATATTTTCAATATCAATGCCAAAATTTCACAATTTCTGCCAGGTTATTCAAACTTTTGAGCACAAATGTGTATATATAGTGTCAGAGTCTGGTGGCAGGAAAGGTGAGTATTCCTTCCTTTTTTACAGGTATGGCTTCAATTCTTTATTATAGTGATAGGGTTGATTTAATTGTGGTTTAACTGGACACATGTATATCATTGCCCACCAATGTTTTGAAAGTTCATACCTTTATGAATGAATGGCATTAGGGAGAAGAAAGTGTAACTAATTTATTTTGTATTTTCCATATAATAGCAATGCTAACACATTTAAAAGTATACTGTGCACCTTCTATGTAAACCTAACAAATCTGCTGCATCTCCTTTGTAAAATATCAAAGCACTCGGGAGAGAAGTTTCTCTGTAAGGTGATAAATAGGCCCCAAATATGGCCATCTGGTAAACATAAACAATGGTTTTGCTTCCTGGTGTGCTATATAATGAAAGTTCGCCAAGCCAAAAAAAACATTAAATTCCCAGCTCAACCTAAGCTGTGTTGTTTCCATCTTGATCTGATCATTGCAGAACTCTAGAGATTATTGCATCTGATATACCAAAGCTTTAACAAGTAATATACTTCCCTTCTAAGTTTTAAAAAGTAATATCACAATAGGATTAAATGTCTATTAGTTTCACTGGCTGCTCTGATTGTTGTAGAACTCTAGAGATTTTTGCATCTGATATACGAAAGCTTTAACAAGTCATATACGTCCCTTTAATGTTTTAAAAAGTAATCAAGAGTTGGATTAGTTAGCTATTAGTTGCTCCAGCTGTATGTAACATAAAAGAGTAATTTTTTATGTGCCATATTTGATTGTAAGGATGCCAAAAGCATACAACCATTATGAACCAGAGAGAAATACTCAAAAATACAGACCGAAAAAATGTGCATGTTTATGAAGAACAAAAACTAATTTATGAAAATAGGCATATCTGTGTGAATGAGAGCCTATCTGTCCTTTGGGATCTGTGACCACCTATTCTTATGCATATGATAGGTCTGTCTGTAATGCACATACCACTTTCTCCCGAAAAATCACTGGTCAAGGTAAGGTACACTGGTATAACAATACAGATTGCAGCAGCTGATGTAACCACTTGGCCCCAAATGAACCTGGATCTTGTTGTGCAACATCTGCCAGAGTTACTTATGTAAAGCTTGCACATATTACAAATCTACTCAAGTTCTGTGAAACTCTTTGAACATTATCAAAATCTATGCTGGCCCTATGATTTCCAGTGGTCTCTTATTAGCACTGGCAAAAACTGAATAGAAATATTATGCATGGTTCTTTAAGTTTAATGTCATTTTCGGTGTTTACCGTGGAAAATACCACACGGGGTACAGAGACTCTCTAGTGCCTGGTTTTTCACCTTTTTACATATCTACCTGCCTCCCAAGCTAGTAATTGTTTATCAAGTGCTGAGTCTTTTATGAATATGTTTTATTTTTGTCATATGGTTTATGTACTTACGGCGTGATGCCTTAAAATAAGGTATTGACAAAAAAAAATAATCTGAGGCCCTCCAACCTTAAAGGATTTTTTGAGACTCAACCCAATGCATGAAAAATAAAAAAATAAAACACAAAAGGAAGAGGAAGATAATATTAACATACACTTATACTGAAGGATTGACATTAAAATGGTACAGGACCAAGATATTGGAACTGAAAATTAATGATCTGGCCATATCATATTGATATATTGTAATATTGTTTTTAAATGTAGCATTGGTGTTTCAAAAACTCCCTTTTTGTTCATCTATAGCTTATGTAAAAAAAGTACATTACTTAACTGGGTTCTAGAAACTCTGACTGCATTGGATTATTAATGGATAATGATGATGCTGGATACTGAGACATTAAACAGAAGAGACCATTACATTAATGACAATCATGGAAAACAGCTGAACGAAGTATGAACCATCTCTTGTTCTGGATGGAATCCAGGCATATTACTCTGCAGTAATTTAAAAGCTTTAAAAGAGATGACATTATGTATGTAATGCATTAACTATTCCATGCAAGTAGAGTTCATCAACTTTGTCTGCAGTTAATGCCTTTAATATAAAACTAATTTTTCTTCATTTTTATCAAGTTTATTCATGATTTTATAATAGTAATACTGTGAGTTTTTTAAAGTTGCTGGCAAACTTTAACTATAATTCAAGCACATACATAATAAAACTACACTTTTTCAGTCATACAGAATGACTCTAGTCTATGCAAAAATGGGTCAGCACGTCTCTGTTCGTCAAAAAAACAAAACATGCAGATGTCTATAGCAAAGGAGGGCTATTCAGAAGTGTGCTACTGAATTTGTTTTACATACAGTTATATCCATTATTTTTAACATTATTTTTAGATTTTAATCTACAATTTGGAATGGGATGTAGAACTAACTAGTTCTAGCATGTACACATTTAGGATATATTTTTTACAATTGTCTAGAATCAACTCATTTTTGAACCTTAGACTCTGTAAAACAAATGTAAAACACTACAACTACTAAAACAGCTAGGGTAAACATGATAACATTTGTTTTGTTCCTCCAGGCAACTAAAGTGAACCTGTGCTTAGACTATGCACACTAAAGTATTTTCCATATTCTGAATAAGCAGTAAACACACTTCAAATCAAGCCCATATTAGCTATAGGCATTGTGGGGAAACTCCATGCGGGCTTTCATGTGTCTTGCACTGCTTCCGTCGGGCCACTCTGCCATAAAGCCCCGACTGGTGGAGGGCTGCAGTGATGGTTGACTTTCTACAACTTTCTTCCATCTCCTGACTGCATCTCTGGAGCTCAGCCACAGTGATCTTTGGGTTCTTTCTTTACCTCTCTCACCAAGGCTCTTCTTCCCTGATAGCTCAGTTTGGCCGGACGGCCAGCTCTAGGAAGGGTTCTGGTCATCCCAAACATCTTCCATTTGAGGATTATGGAGGCCACTGTGCTCTTAGGAACCTTAAGTGCAGCAGAATTTTTTTGTAACCTTGGCCAGATCTGTGCCTTGCCACAATTCTGTCTCTGAGCTCTTCAGGCAGTTCCTTTGACCTCATGATTCTCATTTGCTCTGACATGCACTGTGAGCTGTAAGGTCTTATATAGACAGGTGTGTGGCTTTCCTAATCAAGTACAATCAGTATAATCAAACACAGCTGGACTCAAATTAAGACGTAGAACCATCTCAAGGATGATCAGAAGAAATGGACAGCACCTGAGTTAAATATATGAGTGTCACAGCAAAGGGTCTGAATACTGTGATATTTCAGTTTTTCTTTTTTTAAAAATCTGCAAAAATGTCAACAATTCTGTGTTTTTCTGTCAATATATAAGACACATGTTATAGTAACACACAGAAATAGTCTTTACTGTGAAGTTTCTTTGAAATGGTAACAAACAGTAGCAGTATATTTGAACAGCAGGCATGTATATCTCAAGTGAATTAACTGTATGGTAATGACTGAGAATCAAGAGCAATATAACTCATTGGTATTGTCAGGTTGTTTTCAGGGAATTCCTCAACAGTGAAAACCCTGAGAGCAGATGTAAACACTTTAACAATGATAAATCACAAGATGTCAAACTCTGTAACGGGTTGGTCACCACTAGGGATGGGTCAAACGAACCCCTGTTCGGTTTGCACCAGAACTTTCAAACACAGCGAAAGTTCAGACCCGAATATCGAACCCCATTAAAGTCAATGGGACCTGAACGTCAAAAATCAAAAGTGCCCATTTTGAAGAGTTATATGCAAGTAATTGGGCATACAATGGTTATAGGAGTCTGAGCCCTGCCCTGGGGGACATGTATCAATAAAAAAAAAAAGTTTGTGAAAAATGTAATTTTTAACTACTTCAATACCAGGCACTTTCGGCCCTTCCAGCCCAGGACAATTTTCAGCTTTCAGCGCTGTCACACTTTGAATGACAATTGCACGGTCATGTAACACTGTACCCAAACAAAATTTTTATAATTTTCTTCCAACAAATAGAGCTTTCTTTTGGTGGTATTTGATCACCTCTGGGATTTTTATTTCTTGATAAACTAAAAAAAAAGGTTTTTCTTAGTTTATGTCATAAAATTTTGTTTTCCCCTTCACTGACTGGCTCTAATGAGGTGGCACTGATGGGCACTGATGAGGTGGCACTGATGGGCACTGATGAGGTGGCACTGATGGGCACTGATGAGTTGGCACTGATAAGGTGGCACTGATGGGCACTGACATGTAGAATTGATGGGCACTGATATGCAGCACTGATGGGCACCAATAGGCAGCACTGATATGCAGCACTGATGAGCACCAATCGGCAGCACTGATATGCAGCACTGATAGGCGGTACTGATGGGCACTGATAGGTGGCCCTGACAGGCGGCACTGATGGGCACTGACAGGTGGCACTGATGGGCACTGACAGGCGGGTGTGATGGGCACTGACAGGCGGCACTGATTGGCACTGATAAGTGGTACTGATTGGCACTGACAGGTGGCACTGATGATGAGGTACTGATGTGTTACTGACAGGTGTTACTGCTGGACACTGATTGGCACTGTGGTGGGCTCTGATTGGCACTGTGGTGGGCACTTGAAGGCTTTTTTATTGGGGGAATGCTGGGCACTGATTGGTAGCTTATTTGCACATCTGAGGGGGCTGTGCTGATAATCAATGTGCTGATTATCAGCACAGACCCCACCTCTGACTGGGAGAGCCGCCGATCTGCTGCAGCAATAATTGCATTTATAAAGCCCAAAAAGATGACATTTTCCCTGCAAGCTGCCTTTATTTTGCTCAGCTGTATGATGAGGCCACAATGTAATGCACTGGGAACAAGATTAGAGATTTTTTGGATACATTCTGTGACTTACATACTATACATACTTTGACTTTGGATAGAAGTAACTGGTGTGTAAAAACTGGTCTTTGGGTGTCAGTGGTGCCTTCCCACCGTAACTCTATAGAGGTAATCTTGATGAAAGCAATAATTGGCCTTGCTGTAAAAAATTGTAATGATATGCACCTGTTAAAAAGGTGCAGAAAAATTACTCTTTGGGTGTCAGGGGCACCTTCCCACCGTAACCCTATAGAGGTTCTCTTGATGAAGACAAAAAAATTTCAATGATATTGACCTGTCAAACAGGTGCTGAAAAATTGGTCTTTGGGTGTTAATTGTGCCCATGAAACCTATACCAAAAACATTCTTCCAGATGAAATGATTGAACACCCTCAAAGCTAGGCAGCCTCAAAGTCCTGCATAGATTCCACATCCCAAAAAGACTTAATCAGTGACATTGGCATCAGGGGCTTCATAGCTGGTAATCCAGAACTGATTCATTTTATAAAAGTCAAACGGTCCACAGAGTCTGTGGACAGACGCGTTCTATGATCAGTAATTAAACCTCCTGCAGCACTGAATGCCTGTTCTGAAAGCACGCTGGATGCTGGGCAGCCCAACAACTCAATAGCATGCTGGGCAAGTTCTGGCCAGTGGTCTATTCTGAGGACCCAGTAGACATGTGCACACTGAAATATTTTGTTTCGGAATTTCGTTTTCGTCTGAAAAATACATTTATTTATTTACTCCCGAAATTCATTTTTATTTATTTTGTTTTTCATTAAAAATTGCATTTATCTGAAAATCCAAATTAATTAAGGTCGAATCTGTCATTCAAGACTTATGGTGTCTGTCGAATGTTCAAAGAAGATTCGACGGAGCAGCTAAACTGTATGACGCCGTATAGTTTAGCTGCTCCGTCGAATCTTCCTAGAACTTTTAACAGACACCATAAGCCAAAGATTCAACGTTTTTATGTTTTTCGCTGCTTTGTCGAATCTTCGTCATTCATGTTGAATGTATATAGTTCAAACAGAAAATGGACTGGTGATAGTGATCACTGGTTAGACAGGTAACAAGATAGGGTATATAAAATCTATATAGAATCTCAATCTATATTATATATTATCTATAATAATAAATCCCCCCCACAACACGGTCAGCCTCTGAGGCTATCACAACACTAGCAACACTAGTATCACTATCAAGTTCACAACACTAAAACAATAGCAGCAGATTATTATGAAAAAGTTAAGCTGAACTGTAGCTTGCTTCACTATTGTTCTGCTGTTGTGCTTATGCTTAATTGCTAAATAATTCAGGTTCTCTGACAAACGGACCAGCTAAGATTGACTGTCTTCTGAAATGATTCAGTGTGTGTGTCTCTCTCTGCTAGCAAATCGTAAGTGAAAGTATGTTGGCTGTACGTGTGTACTTAGTTCTAGCTATTTTACTGCTCCTCCTCTTTGGTTACAGTCAGCCAATAACATTCATCATCATCATTATTTTTATTTTACTTCCCCCACCCAATTCCAGCAGCGATCTTTTCTCTCTATGTCAAATCTTTTCTCTCTATGTAGAATAATCTTGGACTAATAGAGTTAAGGTTATGCACATTCGAAAACCACAGGTTTGATGGACACAGATTGTTATTGTCAGCATCATGTCAAATCTCCTATCTACATCGAACTGTTGTAGCAACGAAAACTAAAATAAAGCATTTGTTTATGTCGGATCTTTCGTTTTTCGGACTCTGCACTTTCGTTATCGTTTGTTAAAACGATAACGAAAATACCTGAAATTCGGACGAAAGTGCATTCAGACGAAAAGGAATGCACATGTCTAGGACCCAGTAAGTCAGTGGATTGTCAGCTGGAAAGCTCTCCAACTCTGTTTTGGCCCCGAGGTAATCGTCCACCATGTGATACAGACGCTGCTGATGGGATGTGGAAGCTGACAGCCCTGGGCAGCGAGGACTTAAAAAATTCCGAAATGCCTCACTTAGGTGGACGCTTTCTCCAACGCTCCTCTCTTGACCAACAGAAGACTCAAAACTATGCTTTCCATGACACTGTAACCTACTGGAGTCAGGAAAAACATTTAATAAAATCCTCTTTAACGTGTCCTCAAGAGATTTTATCTTCTGCACTCTCTGTGGGGATGGGATGAGTTATTTTTTACATATGTATATGGTTTTGTCTGGCTCTACCCCACACACCTCATCTAAAGTCCCCCCCCCCTCTTTTTTGCAAAAGCAACCAGGGATGGAGGCGCAATATTCCCCGTTCTGTCTCATTTAAAGTCCCAAATATCCCCTTTTTTCTTTGATACTGATTAGGGATGGAGGTGTGTGTGGTTCAGGAGCCTTCAGTTCCTTGTATCTGACCCCTAGTGGTCAAGTTACCATATACCACATTGAACATGATGATTTTGATGGACACACTGCTGCTGTAATTGTCTCTTCTCCCTTGAGCTGAATTGGTTTAGTGTGTTCTGCAGCCGACAGGTTAGCCAGTGTTTTGTTTTCACGGGAGCTGCGATGCACGCTGCATGCCTTCCCTCTCCTCTCCCTCCCACACATTATGGGGATGGAGGATTGGGCGGGTGATTTTACCGTGCATCAGCACCACACCTTCCACTCCATGCCTGCAACGCCCAGCGGGCGTCCCTTTACACAGGCGTGTGCTATTTCAGCTTGGCTGACACATGGTGAGTAGGTCCAGCTGCTGCTGTGCTGCCTCTCCTTTGTTGTCATGCCAGTGTGACACTGGATGGGACCCTGGCCGCTGGGCTCACCCTGCAGTTCTCTTCAGTGACCTTTTCTCAACAGTCCCGCACTGCACTCCATTTTTGGTTCATATTCCATTAGGACCTACATGGGTGAATACATACAATAATGACTAATATTTATTTACTCTAGTTTTCATTCAGTTCTCCTGATTTTAGGAATCTCATCTCTTCTTCCCTATTCTTACTATACAGACACCCTATTTTTACATTCTGTTCACCTTGTTGATATGCTCCACAATATACTTCTATACTGTGGTGATGGGTCTACTCTATATGACATTTCGTTTTATTCATACCAACATGGTAACCAACCACTTTATTGTATACAATACAGAACCCATCCACAGTTACATCAAGATTTTTCCATACACACTTTTTTGGGGGACTGCGTGTGTGCTCCTGGTCCATGCTTGGGTCCTCTCCTCAGCTCCCATGCTGCACATATTTATCTGGCTGTCCTCCGGCAGGTGGTATCACATGGCCTAATATCAGCTCTTATGTGAGTACTTTCAGTTATGGCTGTTTATTTGTTCATCATCATCCTTTATCCCTCTACCCCTCCAGTCTGTGGTTATATCAATCTATAATTGTGATTTTTTTTTTTTATCCCCTTTTTAGTATATGGATGCATTTGCTCCTGATGAGTGGATGGAGGTGCAATATTCCCCTTTGCGTCTCATTTAAAGTCCCAAATATTCCCTTTTTTCTTTGGGATAAGTTCTGAGGCCTTCCCCTTTTAACGGAGGTCAAGGAGGGTTGCCAACCAGTAATTATCCTCCTCCTTTATGCCACATATTCTTGGGTCCTTTCGCAAGCTTTGAAGCACGAGGTTGCCCATGTGCCTCAAATTTGCAGAGGCTTGAAAAGCAGACTCCTCTGGGTCACTCAGGATGACAGTATCTGGAACTTTCTCCTCCCAGCCACATACTACTCCCAAGGGTCCTGGGGTTGGAAAGCCATTGCTTACAGATTAACACATGTCTTCCTCTTCTTCGAAGCCTATGAAAGTGCCAGAATCCTCCTCCTCATCCCCCTCCCCTCTCTCTCCTCCTGTGTGTTCTGTGACATAAGAATGATGGTGTCTGGATAAAGTGGGCTTTGAGAGGAAAGGAAGTCCTCCTCTTCCTCCTGCTGCTCTGTCTCCAGTGCCCTGTCCATAATGGCATGCAGAGTCTGCTCCAGCAGGAACACAACAGGAATTGTGTCACTGATGCATGCACTGTCACGGCTCACCATCCTTGTGACCTCCTCAAATGGTGACAATACAGTGCATACATCCTTAATGATCAGTCATTGGCATGGGGGAAAAAAAGCCAAGGCGGCCTGAGCCTGTTGTCATGCCGTACTCCCAGAGGTACTCGTTGACGGCCCTCTGCTGCATGTATAGCCACTGCAGCATCGCCAAAGTCGAGTTCCATCTGGTGGGCATGTCACAAGTCAGGCAATTTACGGGCAGGTGGAATTCTCACTGAATTTCAGCCAACCGAGCACTGGCTGTGTATGACTGCCTGAAATGGCTACAGACTCTTCTGGCCAGCTTTTGCACACCTTGCAACCCTGGGTACATATTTAGGAAACGCTGCACCACCAAATTGAGAACATGTGCCAGGCATGGCACATGTGTCAACTTTCCCTGTCTAAGGGCGGACAGGAGGTTTGAGCCATTATTGCACACCACCATTCCTGGCTCCAGATGGCCTAGTATGAACCACCTCTGGGCCTGTCCCTGCAGAGCTGCAAGAATCTCTGCTCCAGTGTGGTTCCTGTCCCCTAAACAGACCAGCTGAAGCACTGCATGGCACCTTTTAGCCTGGCTCTGGGAATAGCCCTTACCTGATGTTCATAGGACAATTCTGCAGAGGAGGACATGGAGGTGGAGGAGGAGGAGGGGGTAGAGCTAACAGGTCTGCCATAATCACCACCAGCTGTATGGAGACGTGGGGGCACAACAAGCTGCAGCACCGAGCCCTGTCCTGCATCCTTTCGAGTTGAAAGCAGCGTCACCCAGTGTGCTGTGAACAAAATATTGCATCCCTGCCCATGCTTGCTGGACCACGTGTCAGCAGTAAGGTGGATTTTATGGCTGACTGCCTTGCACAACAATGCTAGAACATTCCCTACCACGTGAAGGTAGAGAGATGGAACAGCCTTACGTGAAAAGTAGTAGCGACTGGGAACCTGCCATTGTGGTACAGCACATTGTGCAAATCCACGGAAGGGGGCAGAATCCCGCTGGCCAAAAGGCAAAGGTTGGAGAGCCAACAGCTTTGACAAGCTTGCATTTAGACGCTGGGCATGTGGCTGGCAGGGACTGTATTTTTATTTCCGCTGCAGCAGATGGGGCAGTGAAATTTGCCGGCTACAGTCTACAGCTGGTGGTGTTCTGCTGGCAAATGTGCTGCTAGGACCTGGGACACCCTGTGCTATACCATCATTGCGGTCAGTGGAGGCTGCTGAGAGGTAATGACTCGGTATAGCAGGGGCAGACTGAAGTGGGTAAGGAGGAGGGACAGATTTGTGCCCCTTTTGTGTGGCTTTAAGGTGCTCTTGCCAACGGGCTGAGTGGTTGGACGTTAAATGCCTTGTTAAGCATGTGGTACCCAAATGGTTGGTGTTGGTGCCACTGCTATTGTGCTTGAGGCTGGAGAGTGGAGGATCTGACGGGCCCTATTGTAAAGTTGCCCGGCTATTAAAAGGCTTTGTCCCATACCCAGGCGCTGTTGACCTCCTAAATTTTGGGATTAATTTTTCCAGTAAGCAGGCAGAGTTTGTCTGTGGTGAAGGAGCACTGTATCCGCATGATGGATAGCTGGCACTTGCAGTTCACATACTATATGGACTATTAACATGTTTATACATTAATTATCACATTTTGTGTCTGAGCACTTATATCACTGAATGGTGTCACTATATTTGTTTTATGCTGTTTTGAATGATTTTAAGGGACAGCGCATCAAGTTTTTCTTGCAGTTGTTTTGGTATCCTGACACTTCTTAGTATGCAGCCTCCCTTATTTCACATTTTGAATATATTTTACTGATTTACTTTACACCACACAATTGCGAGGTGGTTTGCTTTGACATATTTGTAGGTAAAACATAAAAATTGCTCTGGTTGGTTTAAATAGATGTGAGAGCTGAACTGGTATATATGGTAATATTTACTATACTGATTATTTTACAATGTACAGCATGATTCAATTCTGTATCTTAAAAAGGGAAAAGCCTTTATGAAGCCTTTATGAATCAGCAGCTATTAAAATATATTGGCACATACATGTCTGGGACATTATTTGTTTAAATGTGCACATTCCAACAAACCTATAAAATTCTCTGGATAATTTATTAACTAAATTGTTCTAAAATGACAGAAGAAAATGTCACAACTCCCACCGAAATGTTAATGGCATGTAACAATAAATAAATAAAAGTCCTCCCTAAGTTTTTTTATCATTTTTAAAACCACATAAAGGGCTTAGTACAGGAAATAGGGCTAGGATACATTTCCTAGCAATGAATGCAAAAAAATAATGTTTTCTAGTATTATTAAAATGGAAATTCAAATAATCTTAACTTGTAGTTGTAGTACAACATTATAGTGATGTAGTACAATATTCCTATGTTAGTTGCTCTTCTGAGAATCCAACAATGTACATTGTAGTGAAATTATGGCAACAAAGAAACAAGGAAATCTCATTCAATTCTGATTTCTACAGCTAACCTTAGTATTTACCTCACTCTTAACGCCTAAAAATAACTCCTAACCTAATTTAGAAAATGATATTCCTAGCCTCAACATGTAGATCTTACCATAACCATTAACTTATTTCTAACAAATAACCCTATCCCTCCTCTACTTTTAATCCTTAATGAGTAGATGTAACTTTTTCTAAAAAATAGTAATTTCTATGATTTTTTTTCTCCAGATTATAGGAACTGCACCCTCTGTCCCCAACTTTGTTCTTACAGTCATCTGTAGCACTGCACTCCTTTCTATAACAGATTCCAGGCTGGTAAGGATTGCTTTACACTGGCTACATAGAATAATGGCCAGCATGAGTCTGAGGGTTGACCTATCTACTGCTGCATTAAAGGGAAACTAAACCCATTGATTTACCAGTTTCAAAAGATGGTTACATTTCCAGCACATGTCGAGAATGTAACTGTCGTATTGGTTGTGTTCTCAACCAGACTGTCAAACCATCAAATGGCTGGAGTCCTAACTTATCACATGTGCAGCATCATGGCAGTTGAAGATCAAACAGAGGCCAAGATGGCAGCTTCTTTGGCTGAAAGCTATATGAGGGATTAGTTCTGCTTTAAGAATCAGGTCGGGGCTAAAGGCTGTAAACACCAAGCAGAAGCTGTGGGGTACCACACCATAGCTATTGCTAGGATTGTGAAACATGTGGAACATCCCCTGGCACATAGAGAAGAGCAACTATGTGGTGCATGATGACAGTTGGAGAGGCTTAAAGGACCATGATTTAAAACAATCTGAACCTTCCCGCTGTACACACTACACATGGCAATGGTCAGAAGTATATAACCTACCACCATCATACAGTGGCAGTGCAGTGGCCAGGGGGTATGTGACATAGCATATTTAAATAAAAAGACCTGAGACTTTAACTGAAACGCATAGCATGCTGTAGTCATGTGCCTCCAACCCTATAAATAGCAAATTTAAATAAAAGGACCTGGGACTTTAAATGAAGCACATGACATTCAATTGGTAAAATGATCGAAAACATGATTGCACATTTATTAATTCATATATATATATATATATATATATATATATATATATATATATATATATATATATAAATTTCATCATAGCAAAATTCAATTACAAATGATAGTGTGATGTAGGGATGAGCTCGATGTTTGAGTCGAATGTAAGTTTGATTCAAACATCGAGTGTTCGCCCGATTGCCGAACATTATGGGGCATTCACAGGAAATTCAAGTGCCGCGGAACACCCCATAATGCACTGCAAGATTACAGTGCATTGGCGTCTGATGATTGGCCAAAGCATGCAGGTCAGGTGCAATCACAGCGCACTCTGCTGCGAGAGCCATAATTGGCCAAAGGCAGGGTGCCTTTGGCCAATCATGGCTCAGAGGGACTAAGTCCAAGCCCCACACTATATAAGGCTGCTTGCATAGAGGCGTGGATGTTAGTGACATAGTGTTGTTGGTGTGGATGGAGAGATAGCTTGAGCTAGATTAGGCAGGTGGGTTATTTAGTTAGTGGCAGTGTATTTGTGTATTTGATATATATATATATATATATATATATATATATATATATATATATATTACAGTCAATATATATATATATATATATATATATATATATATATAGCATTCAGTGTAACCTATATATACAGTGCATTCGGTGGTGTACAGTTTCTAATACACTTCAGGCAGTGTACACAGTATATAATACAGTGTGTACAGTTTCTAATACACTTCAGGTGGTGTACACGGTATATAATACAGGGCAGCCGGTGTACAGTTTCTAATACAGTGCAGGCGGTGTACACAGTATATAATACAGTGTGTAAAGTTTCTAATACAGTGCAGGTTGTGTACACAGTATGTAATACAGTGTGTACAGTTTCTAATAGACTTCAGGTGGTGTACACAGTATATAATACAATGCAGCTGGTGTACAGTTTCTAATAAAGTGCAGGTGGTGTACACAGTATATAATACAGTGTGTACAGTTTCTAATACACTTAAGGTGGTGTACACAGTATATAATACAGTGCAGTTGGTGTACAGTTTCTAATACAGTGCAGGTGGTGTACACAGTATATAATATAGTGTAGTGCGGTGTTAAAAAAAAAAAAACACATCATGTCCGGAAGGCCACCAAGGAGAGGCAGACACTCACAGGCCAGCATGGGGTCCCACCCAAAATCCATACCAGGCCTTTTGGGTCTGGTGTGGATCTTAACAGGAACCCCGTGCCAATTTTTTTTTTAAATGGCGTGGGGGTCCCCCCATAAACCATACCAGACCCTAATCCGAGCAAGCAGCCATGGCAGGCCAGGAAATGGGGGGACAAGCGAGCCCCCCCTCCTGAACCATACCAGGCCACTTGCCCTCAACATGGGGAGGGTGCTTGATGGGGACAAGGGCCTCATCCTCACAACCTTTGCCACTGGTTGTGGGGGTCTGCGGGTGGGGGGCTTATCGACATCTAGATGCCCCCTTTAACAAGGGGGTCCCCAGATACCCATTCACCAAAAAAGTGTCAAAAAGGTAAAAATGACAGGAGACAGTTTTTGACAATTCTTTTATTAAAAAAAAAAAAGTGTCCCATGATGTACATCCATCTTCAATCACAGCGCCAATGGACAAAAAAATATCGGGTGGCCCTGCCCTTGCCTATATAACAGCTTTCCCAGCCAAGAGACAGCAGTCGGTGGGACACCTCCCATCGAGGCGGAGCTTTTTTTTTTCTATTTTTCGGGTCCGTCAGGCGCCGTGCTTGTAGATGGATGATCTTCGCAGGACACTTTTTTTTAAATAAAAGAGTTGTCAAAAACTGTCTCCTGTCGTTTTTACTTTTTTGACACTTTTTTTGGTGAATGGGTAGGGGTACAATGTACCCCTACCCATTCACATGGGGGGGTGGGATCTGGGGGCCCCCTTGTTAAAGGGGGCTTCCAAATTCTGATAAGCCTCCCGCCCTCAGACCCCACAACCACTGGGCAAGGGTTGTGGGGATGAGGCCAGACTGCTGGTGGGGAAAACAGTGGGGACCTTGAGAGGAGAGTGTGAACAAGTTTTGCTTTTTGACTGCTGAAGATTGCTGGGTTGCAGTTTCCTTGTAGCTTTTTAACACCTTTTTATGCCACTTTTTTTTTTAAACAGCTTTTTTTTTTCTTTGCCTCCCTTAGCCTACTAAGGGGGTGGTTAATTGGTCACAGGTGCTTGAGGCCTATATAACCTTCTGTAGAACTCATTGTGAGCCTGCTCATCTTTCAGCTTGCTGGAAGTTAGACCAAGTGGAACTGGACTAAGTGGTGAGTAAAAAACCAGAGTTGAAAACAAGAGGTTGTAAAAGGGGTCAAGTATTGTAAGCATGGATGGGCGAACGGTTTCGGCCTGAGCATAAGTTCGGGCCGAACTTCAGTTGTTCGGCCATTCGGCAAAAATATGCGGTGTTCGGGGCAAATTCGAAAGGCGCAGAACATCGTTAAAGTCAATCGGACAATAAATGAAAAACAAAAAATGTTAATTTTAAAGGCTTATATGCAAGTTATTGTCATAAAAAGTGTTTGGGAACCTGGGTCCTGCCCCAGGGGACATGTATCAATGCAAAAACAAGTTTTCAAAATGGAAGTTTTTTCGGGAGCAGTGATTTTAATAATGCTTAAAGTGAAACAATAAAAATGAAATATTCCTTTAAATATTGTGCCAGTACCACAGCAAAATTACATTTCTAAAGGAAAAAAGTCATTTAAAACTGATCGCGGCTGTAAGAATTGCCGGGTCTCGGCAATATAGATAAAACTCATTGAAAAAACCGGCATGGGTTCCCCCCCACTCCATTACCAGGCCCTTTGGGTCTTGTATGAATATTAAGGGGAACCCCGAAAATCCATACCAGACCCTTATACAAAGACACGCAACCTGGCAGGCCGCAGGAAAAGAGGGGGGATAAGAGATCGCCCCCCCTCCTGAACCGTTCCAGGCCACATGACCTCAACATGGGGAGGGTGCCTTGGGATCTGACCACAAAGCACCTTGTCCCCATGTTGATGAGGACAAGGGCCTCATCCCCACAACCCTAGCCCGGTGGTTGTGGGGGTCTGTGGGCAGGGGGCTTATTGGAATCTGGAAGCCCCCTTTAACAAGGGGACCCCCAAATCCCGGCCCCACCTATGAATTGGTAACAGGGTACATTGTACCCCTACCATTTTATTAAAAAAGTGTAAAAAATTGTAAGAAAGACAAGAGACAGCTTGGGACAAGTCCTTTATTAAAAAATATAAAAATTAAAATTTCCAGCGATTTAAATCCATGCCGCCCGAGGTACCGAAAAAAAAAAAGCTTTAACAGTTCCGCCTCTATGGGAGATTTGCGCTGAGTGATGCTTCTTCTCGATGACAGATGTTATATAGCTGAGGGTGGGGCCACCCGAGGATGTAAACGGGTGACCTCACCACCCTCTGACACCACAGGGGCTTCCTGAAGGGCCTGGTATGGATTTTGGTGGGACCCCAACGCAATTTTTTTTTTTTATCATTTTGGTTCGGGGTTCCCTTTAATATTCATAGCAGACCCAAAGGGCCTGGTAATGGACTGGGGGGGACCCATGCCGTTTTTTTCAATGAGTTTTATCTATATTGCCGAGACCTGACAATTCATTACAGTTTTAGATTACTTTTTTTCCTTTAGAAATGTAATTTTGCTGTGCTACTGTTCTGAACGCGGGAAAATTGCACCACTTTACAGGCATACTATAGACACCCCCCAGGCACAATATTTAAAGGAATATTTAATTTTTATTGTTTCACTTTAAGCATTATTAAAATCACTGCTCCCGAAAAAACGTCCGTTTTTAAAACTTTTTTTTGCATTGATACATGTCCCCTGGGGCAGGACCCAAACACTTTTTATGAAAATAACTTGCATATAAGCCTTTAAAATGAGCACTTTTGATTTTTCATGTTCGTGTCCCATAGACTTTAACGTGTTTGTGTGTTCTTTCAAATTTTTTGCCTGTTCGGATGTTCTGGTGCGAACCGAAGTGGGGGGGTGTTCGGCTCATCCTTAATTGTAAGTACATGAGTGCTGTGAGTGCACGTGGGCTGTATTGAGTATTAGTGTCAGGTAGTACCTGTGTATTGTGAGTACCTGAGTGTTGTCTGAGTACTGTGTGGGGAGTGTCATCTGAGTAGTGTGTGTGGACCCCAAAGTGCCCTTCCCATGTTGAGGGCAATCGGCCCGGTATGGTTCAGGAGGGGGGGCACTCGTCCCCCCCTTTCCTGGCCTGCCATGGCTGCTTGCTTGAATAAGGGTCTAGTACAGATTTTGGGTTGGACCCCCACGCTTTTTTTTCTTTATAAATTTTGGTGTGGGGGTTCCCCTTAAAATCTATACCAGACCTTAACGGCCTGGTATGGATTTTGGGTGAGACCCCATGCTGTTTTTTTTACATTTTGGTGTGGAGTTCTCCTTAATATCCATACCAGACCAGAAGAGCCTGCTATGGGGGGGGGGGGGGCCCACTCCGATTTTTAAAATAGATTTTTACCCATATTGCCGGGATTCGGCAATACATTACAGCCGTGAGCAATTTTAAATTACATTTTACCTTTGGAAATGTCATTTTGCTGCAGCACAGTAAAACACATGCCTGTTCTGTTCCTAATATACTACAGGCAGGCAGTTCATTCAGTTAGCTGCAGTATATTAAGTACTGTATCCAGTTTAGCTAGATCTCGCTGCAGACCATTCCTGTTGTTCTGTTCCTAATATACTACAGGCAGGCAGTTCATTCAGTTAGCTGCAGTATATTAAGTACTGTATCCAGTTTAGCTAGATCTCGCTGCAGACCATTCCTGTTGTTCTGTTCCTAATATACTACAGGCAGGCAGTTCATTCGGTTAGCTGCAGTATATTCAGTACTGTATCCAGTTTAGCTAGATCTCGCTGCAGACCGTTCCTGTTCTCTTCCTAATATACTACAGGCAGGCAAGTTCATTCAGTTAGCTGCAGTATATTCAGTACTGTATCCTGTGCAGCTAGATCTCGCTGCAGACCGTTCCTATTGTTCGCTTCCTAATATACTACAGGCAGGCAGTTCAGTTAGCTGCAGTATATTCAGTACTGTATCCAGTTTAGCTAGATCTCGCTGCAGACCATTTCTGTTGTTCTGTTCCTAATATACTACAGGCAGGCAGTTCATTCAGTTAGCTGCAGTATATTCAGTACTGTATCCAGTTTAGCTAGATCTCTCTACAGACCATTCCTTTTGTTCTGTTCCTAATATACTACAGGCAGGCAGTTCATTCGGTTAGCTGCAGTATATTCGGTACTGTATCCTGTGCAGCTAGATCTCAATGCAGACTGTTGCTGTTGTTCTGTTTCTAATATACTACAGGCAGGCAGTTCATTCAGTTAGCTGCAGTATATTCAGTACTGTATCCAGTTTAGCTAGATCTCACTGCAGACCATTCCTGTTGTTCTGTTCCTTATATACTACAGGCAGGCAAGTTCATTCAGTTAGCTGCAATATATTTAGTACTGAATCCTGTGCAGCTAGATCTCACTGCAGACTGTTCCAGTTGTTCTCTTCCTAATATACTACAGGCAGGCAGGTAATTCAGTTAGCTACAGTATATTCAGTACTGTATCCTGTGCAGCTAGATCTCGCTGCAGACCGTTCCTTTTCTCTTCCTAATATACTACAGGCAGGCAGTTCATTCAGTTAGCTGCAGTATATTCAGTACTGTATCCTGTGCAGCTAGATCTCGCTGCAGACCGTTCCTGTTGTTCTGTTCCTAATATACTACAGGCAGGCAATTCATTCAGTTAGCTGCAGTATATTCAGTACTGTATCCTGTGCAGCTAGATCTCACTGCAGACCATTCCAGTTGTTCTCTTCCTAATATACTACAGGCAGGCAGTTCATTCAGTTAGCTGCAGTATATTCAGTACTGTATCCTGTGCAGCTAGATCTCTCTTCAGACCGTTCCTGTTGTTCTGTTCCTAATATACTACAGGCTGGCAGTTCATTCAGTTAGCTACAGTATATCCAGTACTGTATCCAGTTTAGCTAGATCTCACTGCAGACCGTTCCTGTTGTTCTGTTCCTAATATACTACAGGCAGGCAAGTTCATTCAGTTAGCTGCAGTATATTCAGTACTGTATCCTGTGCAGCTAGATCTTGCTGCAGACCGTTCCTGTTGTTCTGTTCCTAATATATTACAGGCAGGCAGTTCATTCAGTTAGCTGCAATATATTCAGTACTGTATCCTGTGCAGCTAGATCTCGCTGCAGACTGTTCCTGTTGTTCTGTTCCTAATATACTACAGGCAGGCAGTTCATTCAGTTAGCAGCAGTAAATTCAGTACTGTATCCAATTAAAGGGGTTGTAAAGGTAAAAATTTTTTCACCTTAATGCATTATATGCATTGAGGTGAAAAAACTTTTGACAATACCGCCGCCCCCAGCCCCCCCCCCCCGTTTTACTTACCTGACACCCCAAATCTCCGCTGCTCGTTCCCGTCATCTCTATTGCAGCTCAGCCTGGTCGCTGATTGGCTACAGTGGATGGATTGAAAGCAGGGCAGCCATTGGCTCGCGCTGCTGTCAATCACATCCAATGACGCGGCGCGCCGGGGGGCGGGGCCGAGTGATACAGTGAGCGGCTATAGCCGCCGGCTGTATCACGGGAGCGCGCCCGCAATAACTAACCACCATGCGAGGGAGCTTGCATTAAGGTGGTTAGTTCTTGCGGGGAGGAGCTGAAACAGCCGCCGAGGGACCCCAGAAGAGCAGGTTCGGGGCCACTCTGTGCAGAACGAGCTGCACAGTGAAGGTAAGTATGACATGTTTGTTTTTTTTTTTTTTTTTTTTTAATTTACCTTTACAACCCCTTTAAGCTAGATCTCGCTACAGACCATTCCTGTTGTTCTCTTCCTAATATACTACAGGCAGGCAAGTTCATTCAGTTAGCTGCAGTATATTCAGTACTGTATCCTGTGCAGCTAGATCTCGCTGCAGACTGTTCCTGTTGTTCTGTTCCTAATATACTACGGGCAGGCAGTTCATTTAGTTAGCTGCAGTATATTCAGTACTGTATCCTGTGCAGCTAGATCTCGCTGCAGACCGTTCCTGTTGTTCTGTTCCTAGTATACTACAGCCTGGCAGTTCATTCAGTTAGCTGCAGTATATTCAGTACTGTATCCTGTGCAGCTAGATCTCGCTGCAGACCGTTCCAGTTGTTCTCTTCCTAATATACTACAGGCAGGCAGTTCATTCAGTTAGCTGCAGTATATTCAGTACTGTATCCTGTGCAGCTAAATCTTGCTGCAGACAGTTCCTGTTGTTCTCTTCCTAATATACTACAGGCAGGCAGTTCATTCAGTTAGCTGCAGTATATTCAGTACTGTATCCTGTGCAGCTAGATCTCTCTGCAGACCGTTCCTGTTGTTCTGTTCCTAATATACTACAGGCTGGCAGTTCATTCAGTTAGCTACAGTATATCCAGTACTGTATCCAGTTTAGCTAGATCTCGCTGCAGACCGTTCCTGTTGTTCTGTTCCTAATATACTACAGGCAGGCAAGTTCATTCAGTTAGCTGCAGTATATTCAGTACCGTATCCAGTTTAGCTAGATCTCTCTGCAGACCGTTTCTGTTGTTCTCTTCCTAATATACTACAGGCAGGCAGTTGATTCAGTTAGCTGCAGTATATTCAGTATATATACATCCCAGCTTTGTGCAGCTACATTTCACTGCAGGCCATTCCTGGTGTACCTATTCAAATACATTACAAATACATCAAATACAGTATGTCTGGAAGGCCAACAAGGAGAGGCAGACGCTTACAGGCCACCTAAAGAGGGCAAGCAGGCTCTGTGTCTACAGCCAACATTGCTGGTCTTGAACATGGTGCATCCTCAGCACGTGGCTGTGGGGCACGCTTGTCCTTTTTTTCGGCAGCTGGCCGTGTTGAGCCACAACATGCAGAAGAGTTGGTAGAGTGGATGACCAAGCCGTCCTCATCCTCCTCATCCTCTGTAACCCAGGCTCAGAGTACTTTGTCTGCCATTGCAGCTGCCAAAGCTGCCTCTTCCATCGGCTCAATGTCATCAGTCACTCCTTCCCTAGCCCCACCATCATGCCCCGAGGAGTCCCCCGAACTGTTCGACCACAGTGTTGGGTACATGCTGCAGGAGGATGCGCAGCGTTTTGAAGGCTCCAATGATGGTACCCAGATTGAGGAAGGCAGTAACGTGAGCCCAGAGAGAGGGGGTGCCCAAGAAGGACAACAAACTGGCAGTCATGTTCCCCCTGCTGCAGCATACTGCCAGGTTTGCTCCAGTGATGAGGAGGGAGGGGATGATGAGGTCACTGACTCTACGTGGGTGCCTGATAGGAGAGAGGAGGAGGAGGAGGCACATCTCCAACAAGGCAGGATGCCCTCCAGGGGCCAGCTTAAGGGCAGCCAACCGACTGCATCACACCGCAGAGCTCCGCATGTGCAGGGCGCTGCTGACTCCACACATTTTTGCAAAAGTTCTTTGGTGTGGGCCTTTTTTAAGACGTGTGCAGCAGATCGCACCGTTGCTGTTTCCAACATATGTCTGAAGCGTATCAAGCGTGGCCAAAACAGCAGCTGCTTGGGCACCACATGCTTGACCAGACATATGTCAAACTCCCATGCAGTAAGCGTACTTAAAAGACCCACACCAAAGAACAAGGCGGACCTCTCCTTGCTCCTCATCAGATCCAACCCCACTATACCTTCAGTTCTCTCAGAAACCTGCAGGTTTCTGAGAGGAATGAAGGTGTAGAATTAGGTGTGCCAAGTACTTTCAGGCAATCTGCTATCACTACACCAACGTTTGATTGTAGCAGGCAAATTTCCCTACCCCAGTTGCTACACCGGCGAAAGAAATTCGGTCCCAGCCATACACATGCCCAGAGGCTGAATGCTAGCTTGAATAAATTGCTAGCACTCCAACTGCTGCCTTTTCAGCTGGTAGACTCTGCCCCCTTTGTGAATTTGTGGAATGTGCAGTACCTCAGTGGCAGGTTCCCAAACGCCCTCTTTTTCATGGAAGGCGATTCCAGCTCTCTACTGGCATGTGGAAGGAAATGTCTTGGCCTCGCTGGACAGGGCAGTCAGCAGTAAGTTGCATATTACCGCTGACTCATGGTCCAGCAGGCATGGACAGGGACGTTACCTATCTTTCACGGTACACAGGGTGACCCTTCTGGCAGCTGGGAAGGATGCAGGACAGGGTGCAGTATTGTTGGAGCTTGTTCCGCCAACACGCCTCCAAAATGCCAATAGTGGTGATTCTGACACACCTCTCTCCTCCACCCCCTCCTCTTCTTCTTCCTCCATGGCCTCTTCCTCTATAGATATGTCCTCGGAACCAGTGGAGCTCTGTAGGTGTTCAAGGGGCTACGCAAGCACTCAGGCAAAAAGATGCCATGCGGTGCTTGAGCTGGTGTGCTTAGGGGACAGGAGCCACACTGGGGCAGAGATTCTGTCAACTCTGAAGGGGCAGGCTCAGAGGTGGTTGACGCCATGCCAGCTTCAGGCAGGAATGGTGGTTTGCGACAACCAACCTCCTCTCCGCCCTCCGACAGGCTCATGTCCTTAATTTGGTGGTGCAGCCGTTCCTGTGCAGGTACCTGGCAGTGGCGGCTGGTGCTCCTTTTTTTGGGGGGGGTGCAAACAAAGCCCAAACCAACCCCATAACCCCCCCCGCCACTCGCCCGCAATAGGGCCTACAGATAGATAGACACTGGGTGGGAGAGATAGACAGACAGAGACTGGGTGGGGTAGATAGATAGATAGATAGATAGATAGATAGATAGATAGATAGATAGATAGATAGATAGATAGATAGATAGATAGATAGATAGATAGATAGATAGATAGATAGATAGATAGATAGATAGATAGATAGATAGATAGATAGACAGACATCTATTCCTATATACTGATCTCCATGTATACACCGCTGGGATCTGTAGTAAGATTTTATATAAACCCATGTATTTCATATTATTCATATTTATTTTCATGTGTTATTAATACCAGTAGTAGTATCGATATCAATAGTAGTATCAATAGTAGTAGCAGTAGTATCAGTAGTAGTAGTAACAGTATTAGTAGTATCAGTAGTAGTAGCATCTGTAGTATTAGTATCAATAGCAATAGTTGTAGTATCAATATCAATAGTAGTAGTAGTATCAATAGTAGTATCAATATCAAAAGTAGTAGTATCAATATCAGTAGTAGTAGTAGTATAAATATCAATAGTAGTAGCAGTAGCAATAGTAGTAGCAGTAGCAATATCAATAGTAGTAGTATCAATATCAATAGTAGTATCAATATCAATAGTAGTAGTGAGATAGATAGGGAGATAGAGTGATAGATAGATAGAGAGATATAGATATAGATAGAGAGATATAGATATAGATAGAGAGGTATAGATAGAGAGATATAGATAGGGAGATATAGATAGGGAGATATAGATAGAGAGATAGAGAGATATAGATAGAGATATATAGATAGAGAGATATAGATAGTGAGATATAGATATATAGATAGAGAGATATAGATAGTGAGATATAGATATAGATATATCTAGCGCTAGTAGATTTGCGATCTACCATATGTTAGGTAAATTTAGTAACTTGTTCGTTAAATAGGTTAAGTTTGCCTCTGTTCCAGCTTGGCTGACGTTGTGTGTGTTTCCAGACTGACCGGAGGGTGTCGCTGTTATCACTGGTCAGTGTTGGAAAGGCAACGTGTTGAAGCGTATGGATGCTCTTCTGTCCCGGAGACAACTCGGTGGAGGTGGTCCTCCGAGTTGCATTCTGGGCGAGGGTATTTATGGGACAGACGCCATATTGTGGGGTTCGTTTTTTCAGCCACCTGCTGGCCCTCCTGGCCGACAGGTATGCGTTAGAGAGCAATCTTGTGGTCCTCCGTTCCGGAGGCCCACGCCGCTACGGCGCAGGGGTGGGCCCAGAAGCTTGTCTGGGGCCTACCACAGCAGCCGAGGAATGGTCCTGAGCTGTCTATCCAGAAGGGAAGAAGCTAGGCAACCGAGGAGATCCCAGGGGAGGACCCGTCATGGAAGGATCACGCAGCGTGCTGGTCTGGAGAGGGGCCTGGTGACTCGGTTGGAGAACGTATCCTAAAAGTAACTATACAGCATAGTGTTGCTGGGTTGGCTTAAAGGTTCAAGCACTGTGACTGACGTTCATTGCAGAAAACTGATACATCCTGTGGCAGAGGATCGTACAGGTTTATCCCAAACAAGTCTGTGGCAGAGACTTTTGTTCGTGCTACGTACTGGCTACTAGGCAAGTGAGAGAGGCCTATCCAGGTGAGCAAGGAGTGTGTCCCACGAGGGGAGCGCATTCTATTATAATATCCAAATTCTACCAGGACATTTGTCAAGAACCTTACAAGAAGATATTTGAGTTTCTTCTGCAGTTTCCCTTCTGCCTCTTTCCTACTACTTCCTTAGTAAATCGTTTAATATAGCATTGAAAACGTATTCAAGTGTTGGTGCGTGTATCGTCCAGAGGTAAACTCAACCGAACCCCTAGACCTGGTGCCGGTAAAACAGAGGGAAAGAGAGTGAAGGTAACAAGCCCGCTTAAACCAGCAGCTCCACCGAGAGTTATTGCTACATATAGATAGAGAGATATAGAGAGATATAGATAGATAGATAGATAGATAGATAGATAGATAGATAGATAGATAGATAGATAGATAGATAGATAGATAGATAGATAGATAGATAGATAGATAGATAGATAGATAGATAGATAGATAGATAGATAGATAGATAGATAGATAGATACAGATATAAGCAATAACATGCAAAAGGCAAAATAATGTACAATTATAACATGTACAGGCAGCACAGAGAAAAAGTACATTTTTGGACAAAGGCAATGGATAGTGAGAAATGGACTTGGAGCCGGGTGTTGTACCTGTGGGCTCACCATGCATTACAGGTGGTTGCCTGTCATCTAGTGTTATAAATGTTAGTCTGTCAGTGTGTAGTGTGTAATAGTTGTTGGTTTGTCACTGTGTGTGAATCCAGAGAGAAGATTAAACAGATAGAAGTGTTGGGGTTCCCCTCCATCCAGCAGAACTTTTCCTCAGCTCTCCCCCAGCACTCACCTGGAAGACAGACCAGGACAGCCCAGCACAGCAGTGAGCCCAGCTCCATCCTTCTCCCCGTACAATGAGACCGCTCCATTCACCAGTGCTCTGACTCTGAGGACATACTCCGGCTCTCTCACTCTCCCTATGGCTCCTAGGCAGCATTCTCTAATCTTGGTGTGACTGTGTAGTCACACAGCAGTACAGGAGTCTGCTCCCCATGCTTCCTCTGCTCGGGCGCCCTGGGAAAGTAAAAGCGGAAGTGACATCATAACTTGAATGTCACTCAAAGTCCCGGCCATCTAATGCATATAATATGCGGAAGCTACTCGGCGCGATGGATCACGCCACAAGGCGGGTTAAAAGCCTGCAAATGAAGCCATGCGTCTGCAATCTCGTGATTGCATAGACGTGGCGCTTTCCATAGTGCACCTCTCAAGGCCCCCTTTATCCACACAGTGTTCCTGTGGGCCTGCTGATGACACAGGAAGAGGAGGAGTAGGAGGAGGATTGTGTCAGCATGGAGATGGAGCCTAGCACTCAGCATCAGCAGCAATCTTCAAGGGATCGTTTACAGTCCCCAGAAACCCATGGACTTGTACGTGGCTGGGAGGAGGTGGCTGTGGATCAGGTCATCCTTAGTGACCCAGAGGACTCCGGACCGAATGCCTCAGCAAACCTATGCTGCATGGCCTCCCTGATCCTGAAAAGCCTGCGAAAGGACCCTCCGATTCATGGTATCAAGGAGAAGGATCAGTACTGGCTGGAAACCCTCCTTGATCCACGTTACAAGGGTAAGGTTGCGGAACTTATCCAGCCGTCGCAGAGGGAGCAGAGGATGAAACATCTTCGGGAGGCCTTGCAGAAAGGTTTGTGCAACGCGTTTCCAGAGCCTGGGAGGTTACAAATTCCTGGTCCTGGACAACGTGTTGCTGAGGCTTCGGTCAGTCACAGAAGGAGCGGTGGAGAAGGTGGCCATCTGACAGATGCGTTCAGACAATTTTTTAGTCCGCAGCCCTAAGCTCTGATCAGTTCCAGCAACCATCGCCAGCCTCTGATTTACATGGTGCATGAATACCAAGGGGCAAGATCAGACTTGGAGACTTTTCCAACCGAAAATACTCTGGGTTACTGGGTCTTGAGGATGGATCACTGGCCATAGTTAGCACAGTATGCAATTGAGCTACTGGCCTGTCCTGCATCCAGCGTTCTTTCGGAACGCACATTCAGTGCTGCTGGAGGCTTTGTAACCGATCACAGAGTGCGCCTGTCCACCTACTCGGTTGAGACTTATTCATAAAAATGAATAAGTCTTGGATCACCAGCTACCAAGAACCTGATGCTGATGTAACCGACTAATTTTTTTTATGAATGTGAGATCCCTTGAAAACTGCCTATGCTGATGATGACTATCCTGTTATGCCGAGTGACTATCCTATTCCTCCTCAATGTTCATGTTGATAGCTTGTAAGAACATTTTTGGTTCTGGGCACCACCACCAGTGGCTAAGGCCCAATTTTTCTGCCCCTGCTCAACAGGGGCATGTAATTACAATTTTTGCTGTAATATTTTGCAGCAGGGCTTGTTCCTGCGCTAAACTAGAGTATCTGTGAGGGGTTGCAGCGTTGTGGCACCACCACCAGTGCCTAAGGCCCAATTTTTCTGCCCCTGTTCAATTACAATTTTTGATCTAATATTTCACAGCAGGGCCCATTCCTGCGCCCACCAAGAGTAACTGGGAGGGCTTACAGTGTTGTGGCAACACCACCACACCACCACCAAAGGCCCAATTTTTCTGACCCTGTTCAACAGGGGCATGTAATTACAATACTTGATCTAATATTTTACAGCAGGGCCCGTTCCAGCACCCACCAAGAGTGACTGTGAGGGCTTACAGTGTTCTGCTACCACCAACACCTAAGGCCCAAATTTCTGCAGAGTATATAGGGCAGGCCCCTACTTTCAAACATCCAACTCACAAATGACTCCTACTTGCAAACGGAAGGAGACAACAAGAAGTGAGAGGAAATCTACCCCTAGGAAGGGAAATTCTCTCCTGTAAGAGTTAATATGGGTGTAACAAGGGGTTAAATTCTGTTACATTTATTCATAGATTCATTTATATATTTACCCTTTCAGATATGTGGTCAGTAAATGCAAGGATTAAAACTCACAACACAAAGAATGTAATAAAAAGTTTTACTTAGCTTTGATTAAAGATGTATTACAGATGATACAATACAGGATAAATACAGCATATTCAATTCCAGGGGACCCCATAACTTCTGAAAGTTCTGGAAGGCGATGGTCTGTTCAAACTCTAGGCACATTCATGTCCTTAGAAGAAGTCCACTGGCCTTCTCTATTGTCTGACCTTTTAAAGGCTAGATGGAAGGCGCGAACAAGCTGGTTTTATCTGGTACTAACAAAAGACTAGCCATAATGTTCCCGAGACAATGTCTGTGAGTAGGGATGAGCCGAACACCCCCCGGTTCGGTTCACACCAGAACCTGCGAACGGACCGAAAATTTGCACGAACGTTAGAACCCCATTGACATCTATGGGACTCGAACGTTCTAAATAAAAAGTGCTCATTTTAAAGGCTATTTTTCATGGTATTGTCCTAAAAAGGGTTTGGGGGCCCGGGTCCTGCCCCAGGGGACATGTATCAATGCAAAAAAACTTTTAAAAACGGCCATTTTTTCGGGAGCAGTGATTTTAATGATGCTTAAAGTAAAAAAAAAAAAGGGAAATATTCCTTTAAATATCGTACCTGGGGGGTGTCTATAGTATGCCTGTAAAGTAGCACGTGTTTCCCGTGCTTAGAACAGTCCCTGCACAAAATGTAATTTGTAAAGGAAAAAATGTCTTTTAAAACTGCTTGAGGATTTAATGTAATTTCGGGTCCTGGCAATATGGATGAAAATCAGTGAGACAAGCGGCATGGGTACCCCCCAGTCCATTACCAGGCCCTTTGGGTCTTGTATGGTTATTAAGGGGAACCCCGCACCCAAATTAAAAAAGGAAAGGTGTGGGGCCACCAGGCCCTATATACTCTGAACAGCTGTATACAGGCAATGCAAACAAGACAGGGACTGTAGGTTTGTTGTTAAGTAGAATCTGTTTGTAATTTTGAACGGGTACATTTTTAATGTGTTTAACTCCAGCCAAAAAATCTTTTTTAAGCTTTTTGGAAAACATAGGGAAGGGTTATCACCCCTGTGACATTTGTTTTGCTGTCTGTGCTCCTCTTCAGAAGATTTCACCTCACTTTTTGTCCCAATGACAAATGTTTTTTGAAAATTTGGGGTTTTTTGTGAAACAAGGATTGGTGATAAAGCATCAGTGGAAAGGAGAAATGTTTTTCCCATATTACTCTTACAGGAGAGAATTTCCCTTCCTAGGGGTAGATTGCATCTCACTTCCTGTTGTCTCATTCCGTTTGCAAGTAGGAGTCGTTTGTAAGTTGGATGTTTGAAAGTAGGGGCCTGCCCTATATACTCAGCAGAAATTTGGGCCTTAGGTGTTGTTGTGGCCATAACACTGTAAGCCCTCACAGGGCCCTGCTGTGAAATATTAGATCAAGAATTGTAATTACATGCCCCTGTTGAACAGGGGCAGAAAAATTGGGTCTTTGGTGGTGGTGGTGCTGGTGCCACAACACTGTAAGTCCTCACTCGCTCTTGGTGGGCGCAGAAACAGGCCCTGCTGTGAAATATTAGATCAAGAATTGTAATTACATGCCCCTTTTGAACAGGGGCTGAAAAATTGGGCCTTAGGCACTGGTGCTGTTGCCACAACACTGCAAACCCTCACAGATACTCTAGTTGGAATGCAGAAACGAGCCCTGCTGCAAAGTATTGCATCAAAAATTGTAATTACACGCCCCTGTTAAACAGGGGCTGAAAAATTAGGCCTTAGGCACTGGTGCTGGTGCCACAACACTGCAACCCCTTACAGATATTCCAGTTGGAACGCAGGAACGAGCCCTGCTGCAAAGTATTGCATCAAAAACTGTAATTACAGGCCCCTGTTAAACAGGGGCTGAAAAATTGGGCCTTAGGCACTGGTGCCACAACACTGCAACCCCTCACAGATACTCTAGTTGGAACGCAGGAACGAGCCCTGCTGCAAAGTATTGCATCAAAAATTGTAATTACACGCCCCTGTTAAACAGGGGCTGAAAAATTGGGCCTTAGGCACTGGTGCCACAACACTGCAACCCCTCACAGATACTCTAGTTGGAATGCAGGAACGAGCCCTGCTGGAAAGTATTGCATCAAAAATTGTAATTACACGCCCCTGTTAAACAGGGGCTGAAAAATTGGGCCTTAGGCACTGGTGGCGGCACCCAGAACCAAAAATGTTCTTACAAGCTATAAGCATGATCATTGAGGAGGACGAGGATAATTACTCAGGATAGTCACTCAGCATCAGCATAGGCAGTCTTTGAAGGGATCTGAAATTTAAAAAAAAAATTATTTGGTTACATCAGCATCAGGTGCTTGGTAGCTGGTGGTGATCCAAGACTGATTCATTTTTATGAAGGTCAGTTGATCGACCGAGTCGGTGGACAGACGCACCCTGTAATCGGTTACAAAGCCTCCAGCAGCACTGAATGTGCGTTCCGAAAGAACTCTGGATGCAGGACAGGCCAGTAGCTCAATTGCATACTGTGCAAGCTCTGGCCAGTGATCCATCCTGGTGATGGTTGCTGGAAACAATCATACCTTGGGGCTGTGGACTAAAAAAATTGTCTAAACACATCGGTCAGATGGCCACCTTCTCCACCGCTCCTTCTTTGACTGACCTCAGCCTCAGCAACATGTTTACCAGAAACAGGAGTTTGTAACCTCCCAGTCTCTGGGAACGCGTTGTACAGACCTTTCTTCAAGGCCTCCTAAAGATTTTTCATCCTCTGCTCCCTCTGCGACGGCAAGATAAGGTCTGCAACCTTACCCTTGTAACGTGGATCAAGGAGGGTTGCCAGCCAGTATTGGTCCTTCTCCTTGATACCACGAATACGTGGATCCTTACGCAGGCTTTGCAGGATCAGGGAGGCCATGCAGCGTAGGTTTGCTGAGGCATTCGGTTTGGAGTCCTCTGGGTCACTAAGGACGACATGGTCCGCAGCCATTATTCCACGCAGCATGTGCTCCAACAGGTGGACAAGGGGGACAGTGTCACTGATGCATGCACTGTCACTGCTCACCATCCTCGTGGCCTCCTCAAATGGTGACAGGACAGTGCATGCATCCCTGATCATGGCCAACTGGCGTGGGGAAAAAAAACAAGCTCCCCTGACCCTGTCCTGGTGCCATAGTCGCACAGGTACTCATTGATGGCCCTCTGCTGCGTGTGCAGCTGCTGCAGCATGGCCAACGTTGAGTTCCACCCGGTGGGCATGTCACAGATTAGGCAGTTCTTGGGCAGGTTAAACTCCTTTTGGAGGTCCGCCAGCCGAGCACTGGCATTATATGACCGGCGGAAATGCACACAGACTTTCCTGGCCTGCCTCAGGACATCCTGTAAGCCCGGGTACCTGCCCAAGAACCGCTGCATCACCAAGTTAAGGACATGAGCCAAACAGGGCACATGGGTCAATTGTCCCTGTCGGAGGGCAGAGGGGAGGTTGGTGCCATTGTCGCAAACCACCATTCCTGCCTTAAGTTGGCGTGGCATCAACCACCTCTGAACCTGCCCCTGCAGAGCTGAAAGAACCTCTACCCCAGTGTGGCTCCTGTCCCCCAAGCACACCAGCTCAAGCACCGCATGGCATCTTTTGGCCTGCGTACATGCGTATCCCCTTGAACGCCTATGGAGCACCGCTGGTTCTGAGGACAAAGCACAGGAAGAGGCCATGGAGGAAGAAGAAGAGGAGGGGGTGGAGGAGAGAGGTGTGCCACAATCATTAGTAGTGGAATTTTAAAGGTGTGGTGGCGGAACAACCTCCAACACTACTGCACCTTGTCCTTCCCAGCTGCCAGCAGAGTCACCCAATACGCTGTGAAACGTAGGTAACGTCCCTGTCCATGCCTGCTGGGCCATAGGTTAGTGGTAATATGCACCTTACCACTGACCACCCTGTCCAGCGAGGCATGGACATTGCCTTCCACATGCTGGTAGAGAGCCGGAATCACCTTCCGTGAGAAAAAGTGGCGTTTGGGTACCTGCCACTGAGGAACCGCACATTCCACAAACTCACGGAAGGGGGCAGAGTCTACCAACTGAAAAGGCAGCAGTTGAAGTGCTAGCAATTTTGCCAAGCTAGCATTCAACCGCTGGGCATGTGGATGGCTGGGAGCTAACTTCTTTCGGCGGTGCAGCAGCTGGGGCAGGGAAATTTGCCTGGTACAATCTGACGTCGGTGTACCGAAAGCAGATTGCCCACAAGTACTTGGCTGTGACACACCTAATTCTACACCTTCATTCCTCTCAGTGCAGGTCTCAGAGAGGACTGAAGGTATAGTGGGGTTGGAGATCTCAGCTGATGAGGAGCAAGGAGAGGTCCTCTTTGTTCTTTGGTGTGGGTCTTTTAGATACGCTTGCCAATGAACTGCATGACAGATCAACATATGTCTGGTCAAGCATGTGGTGCCCAAGCGGGAGATGTTTTGGCCACGCGAGATACGCTTGAGACATATGTTGCAAATAGCAGTGGTGCGATCTGATGCACTCGTCTCAAAAAAGGCCCACACCAAAGAACTTTTTGAATAACGCGCAGAGGCTGCAGCGCCCTGCACATGGGGAGCTTTGGGGTGTGATGCAGTCAGCGTGCTGCCCTTAGGCTGGCCTCCTCCTCCTACTCTCTCCTATCAGGCACCCACATTGAGTCAGTGACCTCTTCATCCCCTCCCTCCTCATCACTGGAGCAAACCTGGCAGTATGCTGCAGCAGGGGGAGCATGACTGCCAGATTGCTGTCCTTCTTGGGCACCCCCTCTGTCCGTGCTCACGTTACTGCCTTCATCTAGCTCAGTATCATCATCGGAGCCTTCCAAACGCTCCTGGAGCATGTACCCAACACTGTGGTCAAACAGTTCGAGGGACTCCTCAGGAGGACATGGTGGGGCTAGGGAAGGAGCCACTGATGACATTGAGCCGAGGAAAGAGGCCGCTGCTTTTCCAGACAAAGTACCCTGAGCATGGGTGAGAGAGGATGAGGAGGATGAGGACAGCTTTGTCATCCACTCGACCAAGTCTTCTGCATGTTGTGGCTCAATGCGGCCAGCTGCCGAAAAAAAGGCCAAGCGTGTCCCACGGCCACGTGCTGATGAGGATGCACCGTCTCCACGACCAGCACTGTTGCCTCTAGACACAGAGCCTGCTTGCCCTCTTTTATTGGCTTGTCACTGTCTGCCTCTCCTTGTTGGCCTTCCAGACATACTAATGGCCTGTAGCTGCACCAAGCTGGGATAAATATATATATATATTAGGGATGAGCTTCGTGTTCGAGTCGAACCCATGTTCGACTCGAACATCGGCTGTTCGACCGTCCGTCGAATTGCGAACGATATGGGCCGTTCGCGCCAAATTCGTGTGGCGCGTCACGGCCCATAATTCACTGCGGCATCGCAGTGCATTGCTGGCTGATGATTGGCCAAGCATGCACTATGACCCGCATGCTTGGCCAATCACAGCGCCGTCAGTAGAGAGAGCTGTAATTGGCCAAAGCCAGGGTGGCTTTGGCCAATTATGGCTCAGGGGATTTAGTACACACCCCACACTATATAAGGCCGCCTGCACGGCGGCCCTGTGTAGTGTGTGTTCCGGTGTGCTGAGCGATAGAGAGAGAGAGAGACAGTGTCATTTGATTTGAGTTAGATAGATTAGGCAGAACAGTCAGTCAGTTAGCTGCACTTACAGTGTATTGTGTATATATATGCATCCCAGGTGTTGCATATATATATATACACTGTATTCAGTTTAGCTAGATCCGTTCCTGTTATCTTCTATCTAGACTATTTACATTCAGTGCAGTGTGTCCTGCTCACAGTGTTCAGCTAGATCCGTTCCTGCTATTTACATTCAGTACAGTGCTTCCTGCTCACAGTGTTCAGCTAGATCCGTTCCTGCTATTTACATTCAGTGCAGTGCGTGCTGCTCACAGTGTTCAGCTAGATCCGTTCCTGCTATTTACATTCAGTGCAGTGTGTCCTGCTCACAGTGTTCAGCTAGATCCGTTCCTGCTATTTACATTCAGTGCAGTGCGTCCTGCTCACAGTGTTTAGCTACATCCGTTCCTGCTATTTACATTCAGTGCAGTGCGTCCTGCTCACAGTGTTCAGCTAGATCCGTTCCTGCTATTTACATTCAGTGCAGTGCGTCCTGCTCACAGTGTTCAGCTAGATCCGTTCCTGCTATTTACATTCAGTGCAGTGCGTCCTGCTCACAGTGTTTAGCTACATCCGTTCCTGCTGTTTACATTCAGTGCAGTGCGTCCTGCTCACAGTGTTCAGCTAGATCCGTTCCTGCTATTTACATTCAGTGCAGTGCGTCCTGCTCACAGTGTTCAGCTAGATCCGTTCCTGCTATTTACATTCAGTGCAGTGCGTGCTGCTCACAGTGTTCAGCTAGATCCGTTCCTGCTATTTACATTCAGTGCAGTGCGTCCTGCTCACAGTGTTCAGCTAGATCCGTTCCTGCTATTTACATTCAGTGCAGTGCGTCCTGCTCACAGTGTTTAGCTACATCCGTTCCTGCTGTTTACATTCAGTGCAGTGCGTCCTGCTCACAGTGTTCAGCTAGATCCGTTCCTGCTATTTACATTCAGTGCAGTGCGTCCTGCTCACAGTGTTCAGCTAGATCCGTTCCTGCTATTTACATTCAGTGCAGTGCGTGCTGCTCACAGTGTTCAGCTAGATCCGTTCCTGCTATTTACATTCAGTGCAGTGCGTCCTGCTCACAGTGTTCAGCTAGATCCGTTCCTGCTATTTACATTCAGTGCAGTGCGTCCTGCTCACAGTGTTTAGCTACATCCGTTCCTGCTGTTTACATTCAGTGCAGTGCGTCCTGCTCACAGTGTTCAGCTAGATCCGTTCCTGCTATTTACATTCAGTGCAGTGCGTCCTGCTCACAGTGTTCAGCTAGATCCGTTCCTGCTATTTACATTCAGTGCAGTGCGTGCTGCTCACAGTGTTCAGCTAGATCCGTTCCTGCTATTTACATTCAGTGCAGTGCGTCCTGCTCACAGTGTTCAGCTAGATCCGTTCCTGCTATTTACATTCAGTGCAGTGCGTCCTGCTCACAGTGTTTAGCTACATCCGTTCCTGCTGTTTACATTCAGTGCAGTGCGTCCTGCTCACAGTGTTCAGCTAGATCCGTTCCTGCTATTTACATTCAGTGCAGTGCGTCCTGCTCACAGTGTTCAGCTAGATCCGTTCCTGCTATATACATTTAGTGCAGTACGTCCTGCTCACAGTGTTCAGCTAGATCCGTTCCTGTTATCTTCCTACTGACAGGCAGGCTTGTCTGGTTACAGTATATAAAGCTACCTGAAGAAAATTACAGGTGTTCTATCCCAGCTTAGTGCAGCTACAGGCCATTAGTATGTCTGGAAGGCCAAGAAGGAGAGGCAGACAGTCACAAGCCAATAAGAGAGGGCAAGCAGGCTCTGTGTCTAGTGCTGGTCGTGGAGACGGTGCATCCTCATCAGCACGTGGCCATGGGACACGCTTGGCCTTTTTTTCGGCAGCTGGCCGTGTTGAGCCGCAACATGCGGAAGACTTGGTCGAGTGGATGACCAAGCCGTCCTCATCCTCCTCATCCTCTCTCACCCATGCCCAGGGTGCTTTGTCTGGCAAAGCAGCGGCCTCTTCCCTCAGCTCAATGTCATCAGTGACTCCTTCCCTAGCCCCACCATGTCCTCCTGAGGATTCCCTCGAACTGTTTGACCACAGTGTTGGGTACATGCTCCAGGAGGATGCCCAGCGTTTGGAAGGCTCTGATGATGATACTGAGCTCAATGAAGGCAGTAACATGAGCACGGACAGAGGGGGTGCCCAAGAAGGACAGCAATCTGGCAGTCATGCTCCCCCTGCTGCAGCATACTGCCAGGTTTGCTCCAGTGATGAGGAGGGAGGGGATGATGAGGTCACTGACTCAACGTGGGTGCCTGATAGGAGAGAGGAGGAGGAGGAGGAGGAGGAGGAGGAGGAGGTGGCACATCACCAACTAGGCAGGATGCCCTCCAGGGGCCAGCCTAAGGGCAGCACATTGACTGCATCACACCCCAAAGCTCCACATGTGCAGGGCGCTGCAGTCTCTGCGCGTTATTCAAAAAGTTCTTTGGTGTGGGCCTTTTTTGAGACGAGTGCATCAGATCGCACCGCTGCTATTTGCAATATATGTCTCAAGCGTATCTCGCGTGGCCAAAACATCTCCCGCTTGGGTACCACATGCTTGACCAGACATATGTTGACCTGCCATGCAGTTCGTTGGCAAGCGTATCTAAAAGACCCACACCAAAGAACAAAGACGATCTCTCCTTGCTCCTCATCAGCTGAGATTTCCAACCCCACTAGACCTTCAGTCCTCTCTGCGAC
Source organism: Lithobates clamitans (assembly GCA_037952925.1). Lineage (NCBI taxonomy): Eukaryota > Metazoa > Chordata > Amphibia > Anura > Ranidae > Lithobates > Lithobates clamitans. Next base: position 1,583,316 of record JBBGZY010000643.1, read on the forward strand.
CTGCAGTGAGAGGAATGAAGGTGTAGAATTAGGTGTGTCACAGCCAAGTACTTATGGGCAATCTGCTTTTGGTACACCGACGTCAGATTGTACCAGGCAAATTTCCCTGCCCCAGCTGCTGCACCGCCGAAAGAAGTTTGCTCCCAGCCATCCACATGCCCAGCGGTTGAATGCTAGCTTGGCAAAATTGCTAGCACTTCAACTGCTGCCTTTTCAGTTGGTAGACTCTGCCCCCTTCCGTGAGTTTGTGGAATGTGCGGTTCCTCAGTGGCAGGTACCCAAACGCCACTTTTTCTCACGGAAGGCGATTCCGGCTCTCTACCGGCATGTGGAAGGCAATGTCCATGCCTCGCTGGACAGGGCGGTCAGCGGTAAGGTGCATATTACCGCTGACTCATGGTCCAGCAGGCATGGACAGGGACGTTACTTAAGTTTCACGGCGCATTGGGTGACTCTGCTGGCAGCTGGGAAGGATGCAGGACAAGGTGCAGTAGTGTTGGAGGTTGTTCCGCCACCACGCCTCCAAAATGCTGATTGTGACACACCTCTCTCCTCCACCCCCTCCTCTTCTTCTTCCTCCATGGCCTCTTCCTCGGAACCAGCGGTGCTCCGTAGGCGTTCAAGGGGCTACGCAAGTACGCAGGCCAAAAGATGCCATGCGGTGCTTGAGCTGGTGTGCTTGGGGGACAGGAGCCACACTGGGGCAGAGGTTCTGTCAGCTCTGCAGGGGCAGGTTCAGAGGTGGTTGACGCCACGCCAACTTAAGGCAGGAATGGTGGTTTGCGACAATGGCACCAACCTCCTCTCTGCCCTCCGACAGGGACAACTGACCCATGTGCCCTGTTTGGCTCACGTCCTTAACTTGGTGGTGCAGCGGTTCTTGGGCAGGTACCCGGGCTTACAGGATGTCCTGAGGCAGGCCAGGAAAGTCTGTGTGCATTTCCGCCGGTCATATAATGCCAGTGCTCGGCTGACGGACCTCCAAAAGGAGTTTAACCTGCCCAAGAACCGCCTAATCTGTGACATGCCCACCAGGTGGAACTCGACGTTGGCCATGCTGCAGCGGCTGCACACGCAGCAGAGGGCCATCAATGAGTACCTGTGCGACTATGGCACCAGGACAGGGTCAGGGGACCTTGGTTTTTTTTCCCCACGCCAGTGGGCCATGATCAGGGATGCATGCACTGTCCTGTCACCATTCGAGGAGGCCACGAGGATGGTGAGCACTGACAGTGCATGCATCAGTGACACTGTCCCCCTTGTCCACCTGTTGGAGCACACGCTGCGTGGAATAATGGACAGGGCACTTGAGGCAGAACAGAGGCAGGAAGAGGAGGACTTCCTTAGCTCTCAAGGCCCCCTTTATCCAGACAGTGTTCCTGCGTGCCCGCCGATCACACAGGAAGAGGACGAGGAGGAGGAGGAGGAGGAGGAGGAAGATTGTGTCAGTATGGAGGTGGAGCCTGGCACTCAGCATCAGCAGTCTTTAAGGGATCAGTCCCAAGGAACACATGGACTTGTACGTGGCTGGGAGGAGGTGGCTGCGGACGTTGTTGTCCTTAGTGACCCAGAGGACTCCGGACCGAATGCCTCAGCAAACCTACGCTGCATGGCCTCCCTGATCCTGCAAAGCCTGCGTAAGGATCCTCGTATTCGTGGTATCAAGGAGAAGGACCAATACTGGCTGGCAACCCTCCTTGATCCACGTTACAAGGGTAAGGTTGCGGACCTTATCTTGCCATCGCAGAGGGAGCAGAGGATGAAACATCTTCGGGAGGCCTTGCAGAAAGGTCTGTGCAACGCGTTCCCAGAGACTGGGAGGTTACAAACTCCTGTTTCTGGACAACGTGTTGCTGAGGCTTCGGTCAGTCAAAGAAGGAGCGGTGGAGAAGGTGGCCGTCTGACCGATGCGTTCAGACAATTTTTTGGTCCGCAGCCCCAAGGTATGATCGGTTCCAGCAACCATCGCCAGCGTCTGTTTTACATGGTGCAGGAATACCTAGGGGCAAGATCAGACTTGGACACCTTTCCCACCGAAAATCCTCTGGGTTACTGGGTCTTGAGGATGGATCACTGGCCAGAGCTTGCACAGTATGCAATTGAGCTACTGGCCTGTCCTGCATCCAGCGTTCTTTCGGAACGCACATTCAGTGCTGCTGGAGGCGTGGTAACCGATCACAGGGTGCGTCTGTCCACCGACTCGGTCGATCGGCTGACCTTCATAAAAATGAATCAGTCTTGGATCACCACCAGCTACCAAGCACCTGATGCAGATGTAACCGAATAATTTTTTTTGAAATCTCAGATCCCTTCAAAGACTGCCTATGCTGATGCTGAGTGACTATCCCTGAGTAATTATCCTCTTCCTCCTCAATCATCACGCTGATAGCTTGTAAGAACATTTTTGGTTCTGGGCGCCACCACCAGTGCCTAAGGCACAATTTTTCAGCCCCTGTTTAACAGGGGCGTGTAATTACAATTTTTGATGTAATACTTTGCAGCAGGGCTCGTTCCTGCATTCCAACTAGAGTGTCTGTGAGGGGTTGCAGTGTTGTGGCACCAGCACCAGTGCCTAAGACCCAATTTTTCAGCCCCTGTCTAACAGGGGCGTGTAATTACAATTTTTGATGCAATACTTTGCAGCAGGGCTTGTTCCTGCGTTTCAACTAGAGTGTCTGTGAGGGGTTGCAGTGTTGTGGCACCAGCACCAGTGCCTAAGACCCAATTTTTCTGCCCCTGTCTAACAGGGGCGTGTAATTACAATTTTTGATGCAATACTTTGCAGCAGGGCTCGTTCCTGCGTTCCAACTAGAGTGTCTGTGAGGGGTTGCAGTGTTGTGGCACCAGCACCAGTGCCTAAGGCCTAATTTTTCAGCTCCTGTTCAACAGGGGCATGTAATTACAATTCTTGATCTAATATTTCACAGCAGGGCCCTGTGAGGGCTTACAGTGTTTTGGCCACAGCAACACCTAAGGCCCAAATTTCTGCTGAGTATATAGGGCAGGACCCTACTTTCAAACATCTAACTTACAAACGACTCCTACTTGCAAACGGAAGGAGACAACAGGAAGTGAGATGAAATCTACCCCTAAGGAAGGGAAATTCTCTCCTGTAAGAGTTAATATGGGAAAACAATTTTTCCTTTCCACTAATGCTTTCCAATCCTTGTTCCACAAAAAAACACAAATTTTCAAAAAACATTTTTCATTGGGACAAAAAAGTGAGGTGAAATCTTCTGAAGAGGAGGAAAGACGCAAAACAAATGTCACAGGGGTGATAACCCTTCCCTATGTTTTCCAAAAAGCTTAGAAAAGATTTTTTGGCTGGAGCTAAACACATTAAAAATGTTCAAAATTACAAACAGATTCTACTTAACAACAAACCTACAGTCCCTGTCTTGTTTGCACCGCCTGTATACTGCTGTTCAGAGTATATAGGGACCTTTCCTTATTTTAATTTGGGTGCGGGGTTCCCCTTAATATCCATACAAGACCCAAAGGGCCTGGTAATGGACTGGGGGGTACCCATGCCGTTTGTCTCACTGATTTTCATCCATATTGCCATGACCCGACATGACATTAAACCCGCAAGCAGTTTTAAATGAGATTTTTTCCTTTAAAAATGACATTTGGTGCAGGGACTGTTCTAAACATGGGAAACACGCGTCACTTTACAGGCATACTATAGACACCCCCCAGGTACGATATTTAAAGGAATATTTCACTTTTTTTTTTTTACTTTAAGCATCATTAAAATCACTGCTCCCGAAAAAACGGCCGTTTTTAAAAGTTTTTTTTGCATTGATACATGTCCCCTGGGGTAGGACCCGGGTCCCCAAACCCTTTTTAGGACAATACCATGCAAATTAGCCTTTAAAATGAGCACTTTTGATTTCGAACGTTCGAGTCCCATAGACGTCAATGGGGTTCTAACGTTCGTGCGAACTTGCGGTCCGTTCGCGGGTTCTGGTGCGAACCGAACCGGGGGGTGTTCGGCTCATCCCTAATATATATATATATATATATATATATATATATATGTACTGATACTGCAGCTAGCAAAATCAACTGCCTGCCTGTAGTATGAGAACACCGCCAACCTTCTACAGGTAGCTTTAGCTGAAAACTGTGCAGAGCTCGCAAAAAACTAACTTGTAGCTTATTTAGCTGCCTGCGGTAGTGATAGGATCAGGAAAACACCACCAACCTTTTACAGGTAGCTTTAGCTGAACACTGTGCAGAGCTCTCACTACACTAACTTGTAGCTTATTTAGCTGCCTGCGGTAGTGATAGGATCAGGAAAACACCACCAACCTTCTACAGGTAGCTTTAGCTGAACACTGTGCAGAGCTCGCAAAAAACTAACTTGTAGCTTATTTAGCTGCCTGCGGTAGTGATAGGATCAGGAAAACACCACCAACCTTTTACAGGTAGCTTTAGCTGAACACTGTGCAGAGCTCTCACTACACTAACTTGTAGCTTATTTAGCTGCCTGCGGTAGTGATAGGATCAGGAAAACACCACCAACCTTCTACAGGTAGCTTTAGCTGAATACTGTGCAGAGCTCGCAAAAAACTAACTTGTAGCTTATTTAGCTGCCTGCGGTAGTGATAGGATCAGGAAAACACCACCAACCTTTTACAGGTAGCTTTAGCTGAACACTGTGCAGAGCTCTCACTACACTAACTTGTAGCTTATTTAGCTGCCTGCGGTAGTGATAGGATCAGGAAAACAACACCAACCTTCTACAGGTAGCTTTAGCTGAACACTGTGCAGAGCTCGCACTACACTAATTTGTAGCTTATTTAGCTGCCTGCGGTAGTAATAGGATCAGGAAAACACCACCAACCTTCTAAAGGTAGCTTTAGCTGAACACTGTGCAGAGCTCGCACTACACTAACTTGTAGCTTATTTAGCTGCCTACAGTAGTAATAGGATCAGGAAAACACCACCAACCTTCTACAGGTAGCTTTAGGTGAACACTGTGCAGAGTTCGCCAAAAACTAACTTGTAGCTTATTTAGCTGCCTGCGGTAGTGATAGGATCAGGAAAACACCACCAACCTTCTACAGGTAGCTTTAGGTGAACACTGTGCAGAGCTCGCCAAAAAACAACTTGTAGCTTATTTAGCTGCCTGCGGTAGTAATAGGATCAGGAAAACACCACCAACCTTCTACAGGTAGCTTTAGGTGAACACTGTGCAGAGCTCGCCAAAAACTAACTTGTAGCTTATTTAGCTGCCTGCGGTAGTGATAGGATCAGGAAAACACCACCAACCTTCTACAGGTAGCTTTAGGTGAACACTGTGCAGAGCTCGCACTACACTAACTTGTAGCTTATTTAGCTGCCTGCGGTAGTAATAGGATCAGGAAAACACCACCAACCTTCTACAGGTAGCTTTAGCTGAACACTGTGCAGAGCTCGCACTACACTAACTTGTAGCTTATTTAGCTGCCTGCGGTAATAATAGGATCAGGAAAACACCACCAACCTTCTACAGGTAGCTTTAGGTGAACACTGTGCAGAGCTCGCCAAAAACTAACTTGTAGCTTATTTAGCTGCCTGCGGTAGTGATAGGATCAGGAAAATACCACCAACCTTCTACAGGAAGCTTTAGGTGAACACTGTGCAGAGCTCGCCAAAAAATAACTTGTAGCTTATTTAGCTGCCTGCGGTAGTGATAAGATCAGGAAAACACCACCAACCTTCTACAGGTAGCTTTATCTGAACACTGTGCAGAGCTCGCACTACACTAACTTGTAGCTTATTTAGCTGCCTGCGGTAGTAATAGGTTTAGGAAAACACCACCAACCGTCTACAGGTAGCTTTAGGTGAACACTGTGCAGAGCTCGCATTACACTAACTTGTAGCTTATTTAGCTGCCTGCGGTAGTGATAGGATCAGGAAAACACCACCAACCTTCTACAGGTAGCTTTAGGTGAACACTGTGCAGAGCTCGCCAAAAAATAACTTGTAGCTTATTTAGCTGCCTGCAGTAGTGATAGGATCAGGAAAACACCACCAACCTTCTACAGGTAGCTTTAGCTGAACACCGTGCAGAGCTCGCCAAAAAATAACTTGTAGGTTTAGCTGAACACTGCGAGGAGGAAGCACTACACTAAGTTGTAGCTTTAGCTGAACACTTTGCAGAGGTCGCACTACACTAACTTGTAGTTGTCGCTGAACACTGTGAGGAGGACACACTACACCAACTTGTAGCTTTAGCTGAACACTGTGAGGAGGACGCACTACACTAACTTGTAGCTTTAGCTGAACACTGTGCAGAGGTCTCACTACACTAACTTGTAGTTTTAGCTGAACACTGTGAGGAGGACGCACTACACTAACTTGTAGCTTTAGCTGAACACTGTGCAGAGGTCGCACTACACTAACATGTAGTTTTAGCTGAACACTGTGAGGAGGACGCACTACACTAACTTGTAGCTTTAGCTGAACACTGTGCAGAGGTCTCACTACACTAACTTGTAGTTTTAGCTAAACACTGTGAGGAGGACGCACTACATTAACTTGTAGCTTTAGCTGAACACTGTGCAGAGGTCGCACTACAATAACTTGTAGTTTTAGCTGAACACTGTGAGGAGGACGCACTACCCTAACTTGTAGCTTTAGCTGAACACTGTGCAGAGGTCACACTAAACTAACTTGTAGCTTTAGCTGAACACTGTGAGGAGGACGCACTACCCTAACTTGTAGCTTTAGGTGAACACTGTGAAGAGGTTACTAACTTGTAGCTTTAACTGAACACTGTGAGGAGGATGCACTACATTAACTGTAAATAGTCTAGCTGCCTGACTGTGGTACTAATAGGATCAAAAGAACACCAGCAATTTTCTTCAGGTAGCTGTAAATACAGTAACAAGACAAGCCTGCCTGTCAGTAGGAAGATAACAGGAACGGATCTAGCTAAACTGAACTGAATACAGTGTATATATATATATATATATATATATACAACACCTGGGATGCATATATATACACAATACACTGTATGTGCAGCTAACTCACTGACTGTCCTGCCCAATCTAGCTAACTCAAATTAAATGACACTGTCTCTCTGTCTCTCAACTCCAGAACACACTACACAGGGCCGCCGTGCAGGCGGCCTTATATAGTGTGGGGTGTGTTCTAAACCCCTGAGCCATAATTGGCCAAAGCCACCCTGGCTTTAGCCAATTACAGCTCTCTCTACCGATGGCGCTGTGATTTGCCAAGCATGCGGGTCATAGTGCATGCTTGGCCAATCATCAGCCAGCAATGCACTGTGATGCCGCAGTGAATTATGGGCCGTGACGAGCCACACAAATTTGGCGCGAACGGCCCATATCGTTCGCAATTCGAATGGGTTCGACTCGAACATGAAGCTCATCCCTATCTGTGAGTGACCATATGTGAGATCAGAAACATACATTATATATATAAGTAATCACCTTAAAACTATTACTAAGTTTCTTGTAATTCAACAACTAAAGTTATATATGAATATAGGCCCATACTACAATGGGAAAAAGGTGTCTCCTCCACTGATGCTTTATCACCAATCCTTATTTCCCTAAAAAATCCAAATTTTCAAAATCCAATTGTCATTGGGACAGAAAGTGAGGTGAAATCTTCTGAATAGGGGCACAGACAGCAAAACAAATGTTACAGGGGTGATAACCCTTCCCTATGTTTTCCAAAAAGCTTAAAAATAGATTTCCTGACAGACTCCATGGCAGCCTACGTGTGGGTTAACCCCGCCTCCTCTCCAATGCTATAGGACCCCCTAACCTATAAGATTGAGCTCACCTGTATAGACTGTGTTCCTTTTTTGTCCTCCTCCATGGACCTACATCACGATTGTTCCTGTTGGCGTCCGGTCGGATTGTTCCAGAATCTGGCATACCATTGTACGGTGTGGCTCAGGGCCCAGCTATGAGTGGGCGAGTAGCTTTCATGGCACTAAGATACCCCACTCGTGGAGGGTGGATGCCTCGTTATGCCTGAAGGTGGACGCATCATCGGCTGGCAAGGTCTGCAAATTTCTCACTTCTTCCATGGCAGCTGTTTCTTTGTCTATTTTGTTGTTTGTCTCCCGGTTCTCTGCGGTACTCCCTGGTACCTTTGTGTCCCCTCATGGCATTTGGAACGCTTCTGCGTTCCAGGCCACTGCGGTGCTTCCGGGTAGCGGCCGCCGCGGTCGTTCTGCACATGCGCGGGGCCTTCATGAGAACGAGGCTTGGCTCGCGCGTGCGTGGAGTGGTGAATCTTCCGGCGGCCACACAGGTGCCGTACGGCTGTCTCCCACGGCGCAGGTGCTTGGTGGAGGAGCGGTGACGTCACTCAGGCGGGGGATTTGATTGTCTGTCATCTCCTGTCAAAAACGGGATTTCCCGCAGACAGTGAGCGGCAACTTCCCCCAGGCTGGTCGGTGTTGGTCTAACTGAGCTTTCTCCCCTTAAAGGGGAGTATTGAAGATGAAATAAATAAATGATTTATAAATATATATACATATATTGAAGAAAATAAATAAAAAAATAAAAGAGGACTTTCTTACCTTACACAGCATGTATCTACACTCCTGTTTGGATTGTGAGTTAAAAAAAAAAATATATATATATATATATATATATAATAATAAATAAAATATATATGTGTATATAAATAAATATATATATATCTTATATATATATATATATATATATATATATATATATATATATATATATAATATTTCTGATTGGCTCGGTATGTGTAGCATTTCCGGGGTCATCTGTAGACCATCAGTGTCATGGTGACGTTCTGTCCAGCGGTTATGAACAAATCACTGCCTTCATACAGCCAGCCCTCATGCACAAGGTACGTGCAGGCGAGGGGAGGGGCCGAGGTTGAAGTCTCAAGGGTTTGAGACTGCGTTTTGTCCCCCCCCCATTCTTTTTCAGCCCTTTTCAGATCAGATGACAGAGACCTTACCAGGCCACAACATTTACAAGAGGAGATGTCACCATTCCTCCTCCAACTAGAGGAGATGTCGCCATTCCTCCTTCAACTAGAGGAGATGTTGCCATTCCTCCTCCATCCAGAGGAGATGTTGCCATTCCTCCTCCAATCCAGAGGAGATGTTGCCATTCCTCCTCCATCCAGAGGAGATGTTGCCATTCCTCCTCCATCCAGAGGAGATGTTGCCATTCCTCCTCCATCCAGAGGAGATGTTGCCATTCCTCCTCTATCCAGAGGAGATGTTGCCATTTCTCCTCCATCCAGAAGAGATGTTGCCATTTCCATCCAGAGGAGATGTTTTCTTTCCTCCTCCAGTCACCGTACCCACCACCCTATCAGCCGCTCAGATGGCAGAGCCGGCTGAAGATGTGGGACACGAGTCTCGGAAGGCAAGTCTGTATGTGACCACTGTTATGCCTGGGCGGTTGGGGATAAGAGATGGAAAACAAGATTATGGAGTCTCTTGTGAAATGGGTGAGGTAGCAATCCCTAGGAGATGGGATACATCCCTCACATGGAGCCAGTTGTCCATCCCACCGGGCTCCTTGGCTGGCATAGCCCAAAGGTTTCGGGTCCTTCCCAGCCCTACGCTGCTTCTCCGGATTCTTCTGACATCAAGTTGGAAGGGGATGAATGTTTTGGAAGCTCTGATGTCTCTCTGGTTCCTCCACCAGTCAAAGCAATTAAGGAAGCCCTTAAGTGAGTAGAACCTTCCTCCCCCCCTGAGCATAGTAGTTCTTTAAGCACCTGGGGAAAGGGCGCTCTCTCTCTCTTTCTGCTCCTCACGGATTAAAGGATGAGAAGTGCAACTAAGTGGACAAGAAAATGTCCACATCAAACAATACCTCCAGAGTGTATCCCTTCAAGACAGAAGAAGTGAAGTGTCTGGGAAACACTCCCCTTATAAATGCAGCGTTGTTGCGTCTGACATTACCGGTTGCTCTACCTTAGAAGATGCCATGTCCTGCAGGACAGGCTCGAGAGAAGTCAGATCAAGATCTCAAGGAAGCTTACAGGTTTGCCGGTATGGCTTGTAACCCTGCCCTAGCAGCTATGTCCAAAGGTTAGGGAGGCCTGGACAGAGATTGCAGTCTTCGTACTCAGGGGAGCTTCGGAAGAGTTCGCCAGAAGTTCAGTAATTAAGGAGCTGAAGCTGGCGTCAATCTGCTTCACCTGTTGGCCTGGACTAAATGATCCTCAGTCATGGTTCAACGGGCCTTATAGTTACGCCTTCCCCAGATTAGGCGTCTGCTCGGTCAGGAGAGTCCCCAGTACGGGAGGTATTGAACGCTCGTGAGAAGCTTGTGTTTTAAGGCCTGGCTGGGTCTTCACAAAGAACTGGAGTAGAGTGCAAACATCCTTCCATAAAACCCGCTAAGAATAAGGCGTCTGATGGTCGGGAACCAGTCGAGTCTTTTGGGTTACGCCCGCCCAGGCAGTTTGGGCGGGGAGGCTCGTCTGCTCCTCTTCCGGCACGTCTGGGTGGCCTCCATCACTGGTTACTGGGCTGTCAAGATGGTTTTATCGAGCCACACATGGTCCTTCACTAATACCCCTTTCCCCAGATTTATTCTACTCTGCTATCTCATTTGGAAGAGCAGGAGCAGGCGTTACTGTACACGCCCCTAGGGATGAAGAATTCCAGGGGGTATACTTCTCCCTCTTCTGAACACAAAAGTAACAGTTTTGGTGTCTAGTAATAGATTTATCTTACCTATACAAGTATATAAAAATTTGTAGATACGTTGGAAGGCTCCGTCGACCTTCTATACGGCCAGGACATTGGCTAATTCCAATCGACTTAAAAGATGTTTACCTCTAGTTCCAAATTGGGCAAGACCATCTACAGTTCTTCTCAAAAAAAAAAAAAAAAAGAAAAAAAAAGGAAAAATTTTCTCCGCCCATAGTGGCCCTCATTTAAACAAGAGGGGTACATCTTTATTACTATTTCGATGACCTCGTCTTGCTATCCCAACACAAAGACCAGTTGCTGGTTCTCAGGGAACTGGTTATCTCCACCCTGACCAGCTTCAGGTGGCTCCTAAATTAAAAAAAAAAAAAAAAAAAAAGAAACTACCGCCTCGACGGTCTACACGACCCCTATGGTCAAGTGGTCCCTGCAGAGGTTATACCCGCTCCAGTCAGGGTTTCTGCAGCGAGGGAGATCAAGGGGCAACAGTCAACCTATTTTACATATCAACGACGTGGAGCAGCCTCTTCTGGTATCTTCAGCGCGAAATCTACTCAATTACCACATCTCATGGTCAAGGTCACGACTGATGCCAGCGGTACCGGTTGGGGAGCTCTCTGCAGTTAGGATCTGGCTTAAGGCAAGTTGGGTACGCGTCTTCTCAACTCGGGCTAGAATGTCCTGGATCTTTGGACAGCCTAGTGTGCCCTTCAGTTCTTCTCCCATCTCCGGAAGGGAGAGTCAGTATTATAAAGAATGAACGACACAATGGCGATATTCTATGTGAAGAGTCATAGGGGCACTCGAAGCTCCACACTATGCCGGGAGATCGAGCCCATCATATCTTGGGCCCAGAAGAGCCTGACCGGCTTTTCATATGACCTATATTCCCCGAATCCAGATCGTCTGATCGGATTCCTGCGCACAGACACTAAAGAATGGTCTTCTCGTGTGCAGACATTCAAGGGGATTCTGTTCCTAGGAGTCAATCCCGACGTGGATCTTTTTCTTTTTTCTTCACAGGCAACCTCAAGCTAGTGAGGTATTACATCCCGGGGCCATTACAGCTAGGCCTCTGGAGTGGGTACCCTGACAGATCGTTTGAGCTTCAAGAGGGCATACGCCTTTTCTATCACTCCCAATAATCCTCAGGTTCTTATGAAGATTTCATGAGGAAGCAGTCAAAGTGGTGGCAGTAGCCCCTTACTGGCCAATCGGCCTTTACTCCCCCTCCTGAGCCAGCTCAGCTTCCGGGATCGGGTGCCTCTCCCTCTCAGGCTGGATCTTCTTTCTCATGGGGCAGTTCTGCACCCTTGTCCGGCTCAGATGCGCTTCAAGGGTGATTGCCACTCTCATGAACTCTACTGGGACGAGCATGAATTAGGTCGACAGGAGAATTCAGGACAAGTCGGTTGAGTTCTCATTCTTTGAGCAGGTCATGTAGAAATCCAAAAGCTCGGGATATCTTTAGCTTTTTCGGCCTAGATTTATCTCTATCCATCAGCTCTCTTAGGGTCCAAGTCTCAGCCTTGTCGGCCTTCTCCAGAACTTGGTGGGCTGTTTACCCTTTAGTCCACCAGTCATTCCATGGGCAGCTAAAGCATTAGCCCTCAGAAAGGAGACCAAGATTTCCCAATTGAGACCTTCCCCTTGTCATTGGCTCACTGTCTGAACTCAGTAATACGGGGTCCTCCCTGCTTTCCATTAGAAGCCTTTTTAACTAAAATCAATGTCATAGTAGCCATTACCTTGGCTAGAGGGTCTCGGAGGTCACGTCCCTAGGTTACGAAGTACCTTTTTCTGTCCTTCTTCCGGGACCAGATGGTCCTTATTCCCATGCTCAGCTCAAATCCAAGAATTACCTCAAGGTTCCATAGGATCCAGGAAATCGCCCTATCCTCTGGTCATAGACGAAATTCTGAAGGTATACCTGCAAGCTACTTCCTTCCTGTTGGTCATTCTGTCTACCTGTCCATCCTGCACTTCGGCAGCAACAAACTGAATCAAGCCTCGTCCAGAACTGTACAGTTCATTCATCAGCCTTATAGAGACAGGATCCTGACTCCTCCGGAGGCGGTGACGGCACGTTCCACCAAGGGTAAAGCGGCTTCATGGGCAGCAGCCCGGTACGTGTGTCCAGGTGTTATCTGCAAGCGGCCTCAAGGGCCCCTATTAAAACCTTAATGTCAGATTACTTTACTGAGCCTGCTTCGCTTTCTTCTGTGAGCTTTGGTTTATAAATCCTGTCGGTTGACGGGTCAAATTATATTTATTGCTGTTCAGCATACCCACCCATGTGGAATGGCTAGTTATTTCCCACATGTAGGCTGCCATGGAGTCTGTCAGGAAAAAGGAAAATTTATTATCAAATACTTACCGTAATACTTACTCCATGGCAGACGGAGTTCCCACCCATCGGTCAAAGAGTAGGCTAGTTACGGAACACAGTCTATGCAGGTGAGCTCAATCTTATAGGGTAGGGGGTCCTATAGCATTGGAGAGGAGGCGGGGTTAACCCACACGTAGGCTGCCATGGAGTCCATCAGGAAAGGAAAATTACGGTAAGTATTTGATAATAAATTTTCCTTTTTTTTGGCTGGAGTTAAACATGTTAAAAATGTACCCGTTCAAAATTACAAACAGATTCTACTTAACAACAAACCTACAGTCCCTGTCTTGTTGGCACCACCTTTATACTGCTGTTCAGAGTATATAGGGCCTGGGGGCCGCACGCCTTTCCTTTTTTTAATTTGGGTGCGGGGTTCCCCTTAATATCCATACAAGACCCAAAGGGCCTGGTAATGGACTGGGGGGGGGTACCCATGCCGTTTGTCTCACTGATTTACATCCATATTGCCGGGACCCGACATTACATTAAAGCTGCAAGCAGTTTTAAATGACTTTTATTCCTTTAAAAATGTTTTGTGCAGGGACTGTTCTAAGCACGGGAAACACACGCCACTTTACAGGCATACCATAGACACCCCCCAGGTACGATATTTAAAGGAATATTTCACTTTTATTTTTTCACTTTAAGCATCATTAAAACGGTGTTGGCGTGTTCGAACAAATTTTTTGCCTGTTCGCATGTTCTGGATGCGAACTGAACAGGGGGGTGTTCGGCCCATCCCTACTGCATATATGCTAATGTTTATTATTTCGTTTCTCAAAAAAAGGTACAGTTTACTATTAGTATTAAACTTAAAGTGGATCTGTCAGCATATTTATAAATCTGCATGTATAATTTTGCGACTTGTCGAAATGGGCTGCAAGAGTTTATTTTTTTGTTTTGTGAGGAAAGAAGTTCTTTTAGCACTAAAAAGCAGTCATTGAGATCAACATCTGCCTAAGAGCAGTATCCTGGGGAGAGTTCATTTTTCAGTCTGTTGTAGGCAGCATAAAAACATATCTTTGGTCCCTCAGTGATCACAAACTTTCTCGTACAAACTATCTTACAAGTTGAGAAAGCAGCAGGGGGCTGATCTGTGTAAGACATCTGTACACTCAGCCAAGGACATAAAAGCTACTGTGCAGTAACCAGGTTTTACATGAATGTAACATCTCTGGGTCAGTATCACATTCCAAGACTGCTGACTGGCTGATACCTAAGCAATGGTGAAACTGGACTGGAAAAAGAGGAAGATGAAAGCATCGCTAGGTGAAAGGCTGTGATCTTTTTTGAAAGGTAATACATACCTGTGTTTCACTTAAAGAATATGTTACTCCAACATTTCACATTCCTGATATGTGCCTGATGTACCATGTACTTGTATGAGAAAGTATCCTGTTCTCTTTGTACTGCTTGCTTTATGTGAATTTCCCAGTGTTCCTGCCAGTCCCTCTGCTTTCCTATTAAAAACCGGCCACACTAAGCAGAACACACCGTAGTCAGTTCTCTAGCTGTGCTGGGAACTCAGCCTGCTCTCCGCCAATAATCAGACTCGACCCCCCCCCAGCCTTTCACTGGGAAGATCAGTGTGCTGCTGTTTCTCCTTCACCAGCTCTAATGCAGCTGGGAACAGAGGGAATGTGATCACTTATAAGACAGGGGTAAAAAGGTATTTATAATGTTTTTACATCCATACACAAATATTTTGCCTTTCATTTCTATTTTAAACAGAATGGGTTGTTTTACAAAGTGATCGTTTACAATAATTTTAAAGGATAAGTGCACTGTCACACCAAGTGTTCCTATCCTTTCTGTTCCCCCAGTGCAAAAAAGAATAGTCATAGACTGACAATATTGGGGCAGAATATGGAATCAGATGCAGGTGAGTATACATCTAGGTTGGGGAAGGGTAGGCCACATTAGGTTGGGGGGGGGGCTAAGGGGATAAGTAAAGTTTGTGTGAAAGGACAATTATCCTTAAAACATATTTTAGCCTAATTTAACTTAGCGGTATTAAACCCAAAAGCAAACTTTTCTTACTGTATATTGCAGCTTACTCATTTTTATGTGTGATGGCTGAATTTTTAATCTTTTTTAGGCTTTCTTTCTTTTATTTTCACCAGGTGATTGGGCCAGGAAGTCTGTTATTTGTTAACAGACAAAGCTGTCCTGCAGATATAGCAGTTAGAGGGTTGAGACAAAGCATTTACCATGACAGAGGTGCTTACAATGGTCAGCTTTTATTTATTTATCTAATACCTTTATCCAGTGGCGGCTGGTGCTCAAAATTTTTTGGGGGGCGCAAACAAACTGAAAAACTAAACTGTTAGTAATGCAGAGCTGTAAATAGCCATTTATCAGGTGATTATCCCCTTCCCGCCGAGCGTACGCAGATATGCGGCCTCAGCTTTAGGGGGTTATACTGGGATGATGCCTGCGGCTGCAGGCATCATCCCGGTACTGTTTTTTTAGAGCTGGCGGTCGGCTTTGCAGGGATAACAACTGATGCGGCTAAAAGCTGCTCGGTTGTTATCCCGGAGGAGCGGGAGTGGACATCCCCCTCTCGCCTCCTTCCACAGCTCTTACTGGGCCTCTTTTAGACCCCTGATTCCTCCATAAAGAGTACCTGTCACCACCTATTACTGTCACAAGGCATGTTTTTTTTTTTAAAAAACACAATGGAAAAATAAATAAATAAATAAATGAAATTAAAAAAAAAAAAATTTTAAAGCGCCCCCATCCCCGCAAGCTCGTGCAGCAAAGAAAATGCATACGGAAGTCGCGCCCGCATATGTAAACGGTGTTCAAATCACACATGTGAGGTATCAATATGATCATCAAAACGAGAGCAATAATTCTAGCACTAGACCTCCTCTGTAGCTCTAACCTGGTAACCGTTATTTTTTTTTTATGTCGCCTATGGAGATTTTTAGGTTCCGTAGTTTGTCGCCATTCCACGAGTGTGCGCAATTTTAAAGCGTGACATGTTTGGTATCTATTTACTCGGTGTAACATCATCTTTCACATTATACAAAAAAATTGGGCTAACTTTACTGTTTCTTTTTTTAAAAATTCATGAAAGTGTATTTTTCCCCAAAAAGTTGCGTTTAAAAGACCGCTGCACAAATACCGTGTGACATAAAATATTGCAACAATCACCATTTTATTCTCTAGATTCTCTGCTAAAATAATATACATAATGTTTGGGGATTCTAAGTAATTTTCTAGCAAAAAATACAGATTTTAACTTGTAAACAGCAAATGTCAGAAATAGGCTTAGTCTTGAAAGGGTTAAGTATCATTACTGCTAGATAAAACTGTGCTCATCATATGCAGCCTCACTGTGCCCATCAAATGCAGCCCCACTGTGCCTGTCAAATGCAGCCTCACTGTGCCCGTCAATTGCAGCTTTATTGTGCCCGTCAATTGCAGCCTCACTGTGCCCATCATTTGCAGCCTCACTGCACCCGTCAATTGCAGCCTCACTGCGCCCGTCAATTGCAGACTCACTGTGCCCATCAAAAACAGCCTCACTGTGCCCATCATATGTAGCCTCACTGTGCCTGTCAATTGCAGCCTCACTGTGCCCATCATACGTAGCCTCACTGTGCCCATCAATTGCAGCCTTACTGTGCCCATCAAAAACAGCCTCACTGGGCACATCATATGTAGCTTTACTGTGCCCGTCAATTGCAGCCTCACTGTGCCCATCAAAAGCACACTCACTGCTATGCCCATCAAAAGCAGACTCACTGTGCCCATCAAAAGCAGACTCACTGGGCCCGTCAAATGCAGCCTCACTGTGCCCGTCAAATGCAGCCTCACTGTGCCCATCATATGTAGCCTCACCATGCCTGTCAATTGCAGCCTCACTGTGCCTATCAAAAGCAGACTCACTGTGCCCATCAAATGCAACCTCACTGTGCCCGTCAATTGCAGCCTAACTGTGCCCGTCAATTGCAGCCTAACTGCACCCGTCAATTGCAGCCTCACTGTGCCCATCATATGTAGCCTCACTGTGCTGCCAATTGCAGCCTCATTGTGCCCATCAAAAGCAGACTCACTGTGCCCATCAAATGCAGCCTCACTGTGCCCGTCAATTGCAGCCTCACTGTGCCCGTCAATTGCAGCCTCACTGTGCTCATAAATTGCAGCCTCATTGTGCCCATCAAAAGCAGCCTCACTGTGCATATCATATGTAGCCTCACTGTGCCCGTCAATTGCAGCCTCACTGTGTCCATCAAAAGCAGACTCACTATGCCCATCAAAAGCAGACTCACTGTGCCCATCAAAAGCAGACTAAAAGCTCTATCTGTCTAAAAAAATGATAAAAAATTTAGTTTGGGTACAAAGTAGCATGACCACGCATTTGTCATTCCAAGTGTGACAGTTCTGAAAGCTGAAAATTGGCCTGGGCAGGAAGGTGGTTAAGGTGCCCAATAGACAAGTAGTTAATACTGCTTTACCTAATGCTAATTTAACCCCAGATAGCAACTTGTGCTGAAAACAGAATCAGCAGATGAGTTCTTGTTTCCATAAACAGGCCTATTTTTGAAGATTTGCTTGTACTCATTCCCATTGACAGCACTGTCATGGGGATTCATTCTGGGCAGAACCTGGCTGAAATGGCACTTAATCTAGAAATTACACAAAAAAACCCCTCCCCTGTCACAAAGACTTAAAAGACCTCAAGTCATGAGGGAATTAATATACTGAGAGAAATAGGGAAGTGGCTACGTGCTGCACGAGTACCGCTGAGACTAAGCAAGATGCCTGTACAAAGTTCATCTTGTGTGGGGCCGCTTCACCTTAAGAGATGATGAGCTGCCACCTACCTTGTCTAAAGTTAAATGCATTTTATTCAGGTTTGCTTTGATATTATTCCAACCATGGCTTGTTATAACAAAGCCTCTATGGTTAATGCAGAACATTACATCCTGATTTTTGGCATAGGGCTTGGGATTTCCACTAGCGTAGCTCCTTGAGGCCTCAGATCAAATGCTTTTTTACTCCTTTTGACAAGTTAATTATTTTGTGACTCTGCACATAAATATTCATCATTTTATAGAAAGTTATGTGACACTTTCTGACAGGAAGGTGGTATTCCACACAGAAGCAATGTATTTAGGAAACATAGAATGAGCTTTCTAGTGTGTGACTATTTGGAAAAAATATAGTACAATATTATAAATATAATGCATTTATTATCCGCTTTTCCATTTGTGACACTTGACTGCTTATAACACTTTTCTATCTGTTGTACAATATTATGCAGGAGCTATAGTAGTTTTAATTTTTTTAGCTACAGTATATATTTAAACGAGATCTACTAATGTAAACAATCTTATCAATATGTGTTATTGTATTAAAAATCATGTTTATGGCCTTTATAACAGACAGCAGATATTGCTATGTGCAATCTATATAACTCACAAAATAACACAATACCACAGTCTTCATACTGTGACCAATTGTAAAATACAAGCCACAGCATAGAGCCTGTGCTTTGCTACTTTGACAGGTCAGGGGACCAGGTTCTACTCCAGACTTTTTTTTATTGACTCTAATATCACCCTGCTTTCTTTGAAAGATTGGAATGCACTGACCATCAAAAGACAAGTAAATAGCAAATTATAAAAGGCTCTTACTAGGTCCTAGGTCTTTGCCAGCACCACCCATGGTACAGATGGAACCTATGCAGTAAACTTCCTCTGACTGCACACCCAAGAGACAGAAGAAAGACCAGGAAGACGAAACATTCTAGGTGGTACAAATACTAGCAGTAGAGGAAGTAGGCAGGTGCATAGACTAGGCCCCAACGCAGTGGCAGCTGGTGCTCAAAATTTTTGGGGGGGCGCAAACAAACTAAAAAATACTGAACCCCCCCATCAATTGCAGCCTCACTGTACCCATCAAATGCAGCCATTGTGCCCATCATATGCAGCCACTGTGCCCACCGACCCCCCCCACCCAGGTCTAACGCCCTGCCTCCTGATTGGCGGAGAGGAAGGTTAGTGTGAAAATAGCGAAAATTAATTTGCTATTGTCACACAATTGGGTGGGATCAGGGTGCACTCTCTGCGCCCTGAGCTCACCCAATTTTGAATCCTATTGGAGCATCTGGCTCTAATCAGGTGCTTCAAAAAGTACCACCCCCTCCTGCTCCACCATAGGAATCCATGCGTCCAGTGTCCTGAAAGGGGCCGGGCGCATGGGGGGGGGTGGCGCCTGTGCGCCCACAGTGCATGGGCCGCCACTGCCCCAACGACTTGAACATAGCAATTGCAAGGGTTTAACAAGAAATCTGACACAGTCAAATCTGACACAGTAAGGAAGCAAAGACGACACTAGAGTACTAGACAGGGTTCAGGGCAAAGATTATACTATGGCAGGTCGGCTCTCCTGCGCAAACCGCCGTAGGTGTACGTCGGTCTTTGCACAGGAGATAGTGGTTGTGCGTGCGCCGCATGCAGCGGGGAGCGTGCCCGTAGGTCCAGCAGACTTGATGCCAAGCGGTGACCCATGATCGCAGTGTACAGAGGCAGAATGGGGAACTGCCTATGTAAACAAGTTGATTCCCCGTTCTGCCAGAGGACATGTCAGAGAGCTCTGTCATGTCCCTGGTAGACCACCCCCCTACAGTTAGAACACACCCAGGGAACACACTTAACCCCTTGATCGCCCCCTAGTGTTACCACTTCCCTGCCAGTGTCATTTATACATTGATCTGTGCATTTTCCTAGCACCGATCAATGTAATAATGTCACTAGTCACCAAAAAGTGTCATTTGGGGTCAGATTTGTCCACTCCAATGTCACAGTCCCGCTAAAAATTGCAGATCGCCACCATTACCAGTAAAGACAATTAAAAAAATAAAAGTCCCTAAATCTATCCCGTAGTTTTTAGACGTGATAACTTTTGTGCAAACTAATCAATATACGCTTATAGCGATTTTTTTTTACCAAAAATATGTTGAAAAATATATAACTAATTGATGAATAAATTTGTTTTTATATATTAATTACTTTGTGACTCTGCACATAAATATTCACTTACATTTCTGAAGTTAAAAACAGCTCTCGATAGCAGCCTGTCGCTTCCGGGATCTGCATACACGTGGTTACGTCAGCACGTCGCTCCTCCCTACGTACGTTTCGTCACACATCTGATGTCGTCCTGCAATCTTAAGTCGTAAGTGCAATCTTGCCCTTCTTTTTACCCAATAAATTAGGGTTTACACTATATTAGCCTTCATTGTATTTTTATGAGGATCTATGGAATACATACGCACTTGAGGCTGTTTGTATGGTGATAATGCTGGGAGCAGAGGCGCATTGTATAAAGACCCGAGGCGGGGGAATAAGCCATAAGCGCATTTGATCTCCCGTAATAGGAGATCATCTACTTCCGGTAAGCGGCAGTGTGTACAAAGGTGGAGGCACTATCCCTTTTTCTATTGGGCACTTTTCTAGTGGTGTTATGCCTGTATACCACCATGGAGGAATATATTGATACATCAGTTCCAGTATATGAACTTTCTTGGCTTTTTTTCCATCAAGGACTCTATATTGTTTTTTTGAACAAATGCACCATCTTGTATCACCTTTTGTTCACAGGATCGTTCATTCTTTTGTTGTGTTTGATTTATATGTTATTTTAATTTTGATTATTTCCAACCAGCACAACTTATTTTTGGAATTGTATGTTGTGTGTGTCTCACAAGAGGTTGTAGCAGGTTTAGTTTAGATTTCACAGGAACATATCTTATTTATTTTTACATAGATAGCGCAGTAATTAAAATTTTTGGTTACAGATTATTACAGGTGTGAGTACCTAGTATCCTTGTGTCAATTGCACTTAAGTGGCCCTTGGGGTATTTATTATTTTAAGCGTACCTCTAGTGAGATGTATGAAGAGGTACATCTGTTCTTTCATTTGGAGGCTGTTTTTGTTATTTTTTGTGGAGATGACACTACTCTAGTTGGTTTACAGCCCCTTGGCTGTTAGTCCTACCCTCAGGAAGAGGGTACTCCTTGTATTTCCGGGACTTGTATTCCCATACCGTGCTTTGCTTAAAGTGTTACTAAACCCACAACAGTAAAATCAGTCTGTTTATGCAGTAAAGCATGCATGTTATACTCACTGTGGAACCCAAGGGGTTAATCCTCCGCATTGTGTAAAAAGGCTGTCTGATCCCATCTTCTCTGATCTTCCTCTCCTTCCACTGACTCGTAATAATTTCCTATTAACACAGAGTCTATTGAGTCAGGCTGCACATGCTCAGTTTGGTGTGTATTGCTAGAGAAGTTTTTTTCTTGCACGGGGCCAATCAGCACTGTCCAGACAGAGGGTCAGGATCTTGCAGTCTCATAGGTCAATCAGAAAACTCCTCCTTCAAGCTTTAACCAGTGCTTGGCTGGACACTGATAGAGGTCACAAGACTGCTCTAACTGCTGATGAGAAAAGGTATTTAGCGGTTTATATCTACTAAAATAATTGCATTTCCATGTTCTGTGTACTGTGGGAGACCAAATATTGTGAATGCGGGGTCCTGGGTTTAGTAACACTTTAAGCAGCCTCTGGCATCTTACCGTCAAGAAGTACTTTCACACCTGGAGTTTCAGGCGAAAGCAGGGCCGGACTGGGTATGAAAACCAGCCCTGGAAAAAATGTCATACCGGCCCCATAGCATTATAATACCAGCCCAACAGCATAACGTCATTATTTTCTTGTTCAAAAAATTCTAAACCATGCATTTTAAAGCACATTTAAAGAGTGCATTATATATAGATAAGACACATATAAAAGCACATAGGGCTTTATACATATATATATATATATATATATATATATATATATATACACACTGCTGTGCATTCGCTGCTTACACAGTGCTGTGTTAGGAAATCAAATAAATCACTTCCCTAACACTGACCCGCCTCCCAGCCAATCAGGTGCACTGGGTCTGGTTACCTGTCACCTGA
Source organism: Lithobates clamitans (assembly GCA_037952925.1). Lineage (NCBI taxonomy): Eukaryota > Metazoa > Chordata > Amphibia > Anura > Ranidae > Lithobates > Lithobates clamitans. The sequence continues at coordinate 1,605,376 of JBBGZY010000643.1, forward strand.
TTAGCTGAAGCAACAGGCGCTGTGATCGGAGGGAGCGTGGAGCAACGCGCTGACCTGAGACAGGTAAGTGCCGGGCGGGGGGGACACTGGCAGGAATTGATGGGGCAAACTGGCGGCAATTGATGGGGCAAACTGGCGGCAATTGATGGGGCAAACTGGCGGCAATTGATGGTTACAGTGGCTGCGTTTGATGGCATAGTGGCTGCGTTTGATGGCATAGTGGCTGCGTTTGATGGGCACAGTGGCTGCGTTTGATGGGCACAGTAGCAGCATTTAATGGGCACAGTGGCGGCGCTTGATGGGCACAGTGGTGGCGCCTGATGGGCACAGTGGTGGAGCTTGATGGGCACAGTGGTATTGTTTAATGGGCACAGTGGCTGCAATTGATGGGTACAGTGGCTGCGTTTGATGGCACAGTGGCTGTGTTTGATGGGCACAGTGGTGGGAATTTATGGGCACAGTGGCTGCGTTTAATGAGCACAGTGGTGGCAATTTATGGGCACAGTGGCTGCGTTTGATGGGCACAGTGGCTGTGTTTGATGGGCACAGTGGCTGCAATTTATGGGTACAGTGGCTGCGTTTAATGGGCACAGTGGTGGCAATTTATGGGTACAGTGGCTGCGTTTGATGGGCACAGTGGCTGTGTTTGATGGGCACAGTGGTGGGAATTTATGGGCACAGTGGCCGTGTTTGATGGGCACAGTGGTGGGAATTTATGGGCACAGTGGCTGCGTTTAATGGGCACAGTGGTGGCAATTTATGAGTACAGTGGCTGCGCTTGATGGCACAGTGGCTGCGTTTGATGGGCACAGTGGTGAGAATTTATGGGCACAGTGGCTGCGTTTAATGGGCACAGTGGTGGCAATTTATGGGCACAGTGGCTGCGTTTGATGGGCACAATGGCTGTGTTTGATGGGCACAGTGGTGGGAATTTATGGGCACAGTGGCTGCGTTTAATGGGCACAGTGGCTGCAATTTATGGGTACAGTGGCTGCGTTTAATGGGCACAGTGGTGGCAATTTATGGGTACAGTGGCTGCGTTTGATGGGCACAGTGGCTGTGTTTGATGGGCACAGTGGTGGGAATTTATGGGCACAGTGGCTGTGTTTGATGGGCACAGTGGTGGGAATTTATGGGCACAGTGGCTGCATTTAATGGGCACAGTGGCTGCACTTGATGGCACAGTGGCTGTGTTTAATGGGCACAGTGGCTGCAATTGATGGGTACAGTGGCTGCGTTTGATGGCTCAGTGGCTGCGTTTGATGGGCACAGTGGCGGGAATTTATGGGCACAGTGGCTGCGTTTAATGGGAACAGTGGTGGGAATTTATGGGTACAGTGGCTGTGTTTGATGGGCACAGTGGCTGTGTTTAATGGGCACAGTGGTGGCAATTTATGGGTACAGTGGCTGGGCTTGATGGCCCAGTGGCTGCGTTTAATGGGCACAGTGGCTGTAATTTATGGACACAGTGGCTGTGTTTAATGGGCACAGTGGTGGCAATTTATGGGTACAGTGGCTGCGTTTGATGGCACAGTGGCTGCGTTTAATGGGCACAGTGGTGGCAATTTATGGGTACCGTGGCTGCGCTTGATGGCACAGTGGCTGCGTTTAATGGGCACAGTGGCTGCAATTGATGGGTACAGTGGCTGCGTTTGATGGCACACTGGCTGCGTTTGATGGGCACAGTGGCAGGAATTTATGGGCACAGTGGCTGCGTTTAATGGGCACAGTGGTGGGAATTTATGGGCACAGTGGCTGCGTTTGATGGGCACAGTGGCTGTGTTTAATGGGCACAGTGGTGGCAATTTATGGGTACAGTGGCTGCGTTTGATGGCACAGTGGCTGCGTTTGGGCACAGTGGTGGTAATTTATGGGCACAGTGGCTGCGTTTAATGGGCACAGTGGTGGTAATTTATGGGCACAGTGGCTGCGTTTAATGGGCACAGTGGTGGGAATTTATGGGCACAGTGGCTGCGTTTGATGGGCACAGTGGCGGGAATTTATGGGCACAGTGGCTGCGTTTAATGGGCACAGTGGTGGGAATTTATGGGCAGAGTGGCTGCGTTTGATGGGTACAGTGGCTGTGTTTAATGGGCACAGTGGTGGCAATTTATGGGTACAGTGGCTGGGCTTGATGGCCCAGTGGCTGTAATTTATGGGCACAGTGGCCATCTCACAGTGGAGAGAGAGAGAGAGAGAGAGAGAGAGAGAGAGAGAGAGAGAGAGAGAGAGAGAGTTTTTGTACCTTAATTCTTGTGCTGCAACTGCACGGCCAGCCACTTCTATTCTCCTTGTGCAGATTAGAGGGCGGTGCTGGCGCCGCACAGGACGAGAAAAATCAAGCAGCACGGTGTTCTCCTGCTCCTCCCCTCACACACACAGAGGCATATTAGTTGAGTGTGGGCGGCGCCGGATCGGAGGAGGAGACACAGTAACACAGGCAATGCATAGTGCGGCGGCGGCCGCCGACACAGGCAGCCAGCCAGCCAAGCTCCGAGGCAAAAGCGGCCTCAGGGGTACTAAATGCAGCCAGCCTACCGGGAAATATTCCGGTAGGCCAGTCCGGCCCTGGGCGAAAGGTACCCATCTTTCCAACCCAACTTTCATATGTAAGTTTCCTTTTGACAAGTCTTCTTCAGGCCCTCGGCCCACATCACATGCTGAGGTCTAGTAGTAATAGATCTTTGGAGCATGCACACATGCTCTTTTCTAGGGCAGAAGCCCCAAGGGAAGAGAGAGACTGATCAGATCCTCCTAAACGTTTACACCAAAACAAAACACCTCCTGCACATGGGTGTGATCATTTATTGCCATCTCTTCATATACATCTGCTTCACCACACAGGTCAAGAACACACCCCACCTTGCTGCCCTCTTAGGACTGAGGAAGTCCTGACAGCACTCTACAAAAAAACAAACAAGAGAGGGTACACCAGCCTAGTGCATTATCCCATGCACCATTTATTAGTAATCCACAAATAAATATACTCCCAAACCATGTGATAAACACAGCATATCAAAGGAAGCATGTTTACAATTAGATAATGCTACAACTTATTCAGTGATGTGTATAAATATTAAACCAAATATTTCAACTCAATATATTTACTTAATAATATTGTGTGACATAAATTGTAATTATAGACAGAGGCGGCTCTCTAATTAGGCAAATTAGGCGGTCGCCTAAGGCCTCGCACTCACAGGGGCCTCGCGGCCTCCTAATTTGCCTGTTCTCAATCACTGAAGTTGACGCCGGCGGCTCCGCCTACCCCCACTGGGACTCTGTGGCTTAGGAGCTGACGGATAAATCAGATACTGCCCGCAGCCTGAGGAATAGCGGCCTCATCACGGAGCATCCCAGTCCATGGGGCCTCATGTGTAAGTTTTGCCTAAGGCCTCATAAAGCCTAGAGCCGCCTCTGATTATAGATATTTGTGTCTGCCTAATGAAAAGTTCATAATAATATAAATAAAAACAGTCTCTTGTGTCTTTTTTTTTTCCTATCACCTCTGTGCAAATATGGCTTCTGTGCCACGTGTAAATATCACCGTATCACCACTGTGCTCACAGAACTCTCCTCCAATTTACTTGATTCATAGCATATACAAGTTATCCTCCAAGTATGTTGATCCTCCTGTTTCCTCTGTCCACTAGGGACCCTCTAAGTATTTCTCCCAGTATTCTGGTCTATATGGGGGGGTGGGTTCCTTTAACCACTTCAGCCCAGAAGGATTTGCCGCCTTAATGACTAGGCCATTTTTGCGATACGGCACTGCACAGTGCATTGCTTTAACTGACAATTGTGTGGTCGTGCGACTCTGTACCCAAACAAAATGATGTCCTTTTTTTCCCACAAATAGAGCTTTCTTTTGGTAGTATTTTATCACCTCTGCAGGGTTTTTTTGCGCTATAAATAAAGAGCGTCAATTTTGAAAGAAAAACATTTTTTTTTTAAACTTTTTTTACTTTTTTGCTAGAATACATATCCAAAAAAAATATATAAAAAAACCAATTTGTTCATCAGTTTAGGCCGATATATATTCTTCTATATATTTTTGGTAAAAAAAAAACCATAATAGGCATATATTAATTGGTTTGTGCACATCTACATCTACAAACTATGGGATAGATTTAATGTCTTTTATTTATTTTATTGTATTTTTTTTACTAGTAATGGCGGTGATCTGCGATTTTTTTGCGGCAGACAAATCTGACCCCAAATGACACTTTTTGGGGACCAGTGACATTACTACATTGATCAGTGCTATAAAAATGAACTGATCAATGTAAAAATGACACTGGCAGGGAAGGGGTTAACACTAGGGGGCGATCAAGGGGTTATGTGTATTCCCTAGGTGTGTTCTAACTGTAGGGGGGATGGGCTCACTGGGACGTGACAGAGATCACTGTTCCCGATCATTGGGAACAGTAGGTCTCTGACCTGTCCCCTGTCAAAACGGGGATCCGGTTTACACTAGCATATCTCCGTTTTGCCTCTGTACTAGTGGCTAAAGCGTAACTCCACTTTTGTTGAGGAAAAACATTCCCCTCTGGGTGATCTATGCTCATTGCAAGGATTATAACAACCTTTGATGCAGATTCCTACCCTTTGTTATTCTGAAGAAATCCCTGTTTGTTCCCCTATGTTGAGTGGGTCTAATGGGAGTGGTTTCATAATTATCAGTCAGCTGTGCAGCTGCAGAGCACTAATGAGGAAGTCTGCTGAGCCGTCCTACTTTGGATCCGACATTGCCCTGCGACTTGAAGCCGACATGCGTCCGACTTTCAGTGAACGGGGATCCGACTTGGATCCCCATCCGACCTGGCATGGGCACCCACCCTACCATGTTGAGGGCATGCGGCCTGGTATGGTTCAGGAGGGGGGGTGCTCACTCGTCCCCACCCCCTTTCCTGACCGGCCGGGCTGCGTGCTCGGATAAGGGTTTGGTATGGATTTGGGGGGACCCCCACGCCGTTTTTTTGGCATAGGGGGTGCCTCTTAAAATCCATACCAGACCGAAGGGCCTTGTATGCTCTTGGAGGGGGAACCCATGCCGGTTTTTTATTTAAAATTTGGCGCAGAGTTCCCCCTCAAGATCATGCGAGACGGCGATCCGACTTTGATCCGAGTTCAATGATCGTCAATGGGCTGAAGTAGGATCAAAGTCGGACCAAAGTAGTACAGGGAGCATTTTCAAAGTCGGACCGACTTGTGTCGGACCAGTTAGGACGGCTCCTATAGGGAAACATTGATTTTCACACGTCATGTGACATGAGCTCCCAATGTCGGAGCATTTGTCGCACTAGTGTGGACCCAGCCTTAGACATGTTCCTATTGGGAGTATTTCACCAAAAATTAAAAATGCTTCTGCATTTGTCTCACCTTAAGCCAACAAGACAGGAAATGACGATATCATTGAGCTGTCATGGCGGCAGCAGTTTTGGCCAGTAGTCCACATAAGATCCACACTGACACCAGTCAGCACACACACAAGCACAGAGCAATAAAAAAAGTAAAAAAACATAAAGAGAAGCCTTGGCTTACATAGTCTGCATAGTTTATCATTAATGTTCAGAATGTAGGTAACAATTTAAACAGGCTATTTAGATCATTTGCCCGCAGACATTTCTACAAACCAATCAGCACTGCCCCTCATTTTGTTTGTTTTCTAATCCAGTGTATTTTTGCCTGTTGCTGTTGATGATCAAAGAAATGAGTAGTTATTTACAAAAGAGAGCAATGCAAGTTGTTAGAGAAACCTGCACTTCAGACGTAGTAAATTCGTCAACCATAAAATACAGATGTATTTAAACCTCACAAAAGGCTGTAGTATTAGCACCTTGTTATTGGCATATAAATTAAATATTTTAGAACTACAGTTTGAAATTCTGTTTTAATCATTTAGGTTTGGCTCACCCATGCTAAGCAAGCCTTTTATAGAGTGCCCAGACCCATGTGAGTGCTTCTACATCCTAAGGTACAGCAGATGTCCCTGGTAGAGGCGGGTGTCAATTTTGACTCACACTTCTATATGTTCTGTGTTCTCTTTGGATGCATCATACAGTATCTGCAGCATGAAATTGGTAAAATTCCAATCCATTTGACTGTCTGCTTTAAACCACTGCACATAAAAACATTAAAGGGGTTCTCCTGGCAATTTTTTGGGGGGCACAAGGGTGGGGAGGTTAGATTATGGAAGGGTTGGATCCTTTAATAGATGGTTTTTTTTTTTGCTGACTGTGCCACTGTTGGGGAAATTACATTTTTTTAATATGGTGTGCTTTTAAGAGTTTTTTCAAACTTCAAACATTGCAATCATTTCAAATCATTGGAAAGAGCTAACAGCTTCATCGATCAAATGTACACAAGGGTGGTAAACCTGATGGAAGGAGATTGATGTTGGTTGACAAGTGCTCAATAATGTCACATGGCATGTCACCGTCTGGAGCTTCCGTCTTCAAGGCTGCATGCATTTGCATTGTGCAGTTAGTTTCGTTCCAAATAAATATTTGGACAAATTTTTCATTATTCTGAGATTCAGATATGTCTGAATACCCAAATTACAGTATGAACAAAGTTTACCGAATGCTCCGAATCACAAAACGAAATTCGTCCAAATTTCCGAAATTCTAAATCAGATTTTACATCGAATTCCTTTCGAATTCGAAATGTAAATATATTTCTGAAATCAAAGACTGTGCGTGGTGTTATAGGGCGTACACACGGTCGGACTTTGTTCGGACATTCCGACAACAAAATCCTAGGATTTTTTCCGACGGATGTTGGCTCAAACTTGTCTTGCATACACACGTTCACACAAAGTTGTCGGAAAATCCGATCATTCTGAACGTGGTGACGTAAAACCAGTATGTCGGGACTATAAACGGGGCAGTGGCCAATAGCTTTCATCTCTTTATTTATTCTGAGCATGCGTGGCACTTTGTGCGTCGGATTTATGTACACACGATCGGAATTTCCGACAACGGATTTTGTTGTCGGAAATTTTTACCTCCTGCTCTCCAACTTTGTGTGTCGGAAAATACGATTTAAAATGTCCGATGGAGCCCACACACGGTCGGAATTTCCGACAACACTCTCCGATCGGACATTAGAGTACCATTTCAAAATAATGCTTCTTTTGTTAGGCCAAAGGTGATTTAAAGAGTAATTGTAATCATTTGATGAAGATTTTTCTTTTGTTTGTTCACTTTGCCGCATTTGAATTGAAAAAAAAAATTGATTGTCCAAAGGAGCTGGCAATCAGAATTAAAGTACAGTTTACAGTCCTACAATCCCTGCTTTCCCTGCCTTTTCATGGTCATCAAACATACATCCCCTGTGCAAACCTCTCCCCTGAACATACATCACCTCTTCCTGCAAATAATATTTTCCCATCATCACTTCTATGAATCATATGATGATAGCTCATCTCTCAGCAGCAAACTCTATAAGCGCACCTATTACCACTCCCACCCCTCCTCCCCGACAACAGCTGAACTCTTCCCATCAATCTGCATGTAACCTTGGTCACCTCACTTCACCCCTATCACAGCTCAGGCGAGGTTGGGGAGAAGTGATGTAGTGCAGTCATTTCTTATGTGCAGTATGCAGTATTATGTGCATTCCTTAGTGCAGTCATCCCTTATGTCTGCCTAAGGGCACGTTTACACTTGCACTGCCCTCTGAAGAGCCTGTTTTAATCCATTAAAACCCACACCAGCATGCCACAGGACGGTTGTGCCCCCCCCCCCCACACTCAGTTGAATGGGTTGTGTTGGGCGGACAGTACTGCCATTGAGGATAATTTTTGCAATGCCACAAGCAGCATATGTACACCACCTTTCACTGCATTTGCAGCTTAAAGGGGAGCAATAAAAACATGCAGTTAAGTTAAGTTGTTTCTACTGCCACCCCCTCCCCCCCCCCCCCCCCCACACACACACACACACCCAACTGCATGGGTTTTCTTTGGAGGAAGAAAAAAGAACAAATGGTGAATTTGCAATAAAGAAGAAGAAAATAATGGTCTTTCCTGTTAATAATAACTGGTATTGCTGGTTTAAGTTAAAATGAAGTAAGGTGAAGAGTGGAATGTATTAGGAAAGGTGTGCTACTCATATAAGTCACCCTTCATTGTTCATCAGTAAACAACTTCTTTGTAACTATAACTATCATCTTCTCAATAAAGGTGCCACATGCTATTTAACCCTTCCCGCCAACTATAATCATATCCGCAGCCTCACAGAAGTGGGTCTTCTAGCATGAGACAGCATTTAAGTGTAGGAAAACTGTGTGTATGCTGGACAGCTCTTTTGTTCACTTCAGTATTTCTTTGCTACCCTATTTTATGTGCATTCGCTAAAAGTATTTGTTTGTTCATGTTTCTATATGGTTAGCTGGTCAATGTAGTCGTTGGCTGCTGTTTTTGTTGGCATTGAGAATATTGGGTTTCAGTGTTGTGACATGCCCAATTAAAGTATTCCCTCTGGGTAGGCTTAAAAAAGAAGTGAAATGCATATCCATGCTCACTGCGACACCCACATGTGACATCGGGCAGAAGATTCCCTGCAACACACTTTGCCTGTGTACACAGCTCTGGCCTGCCCTTCAGCTGAAGCTAGTTCTCCATCTGACAGCACTGCTGTTCAAGACTACAAGTGTGTATACAGAGAGGCACCCATTCTGGGGAGTGTTAGGTACATGGCTTTTCTATTTTAATTTTGTGAGTGGCCAATTTTTATTTAATTTTAATATTAAAGCTTTTAACTCTACTGCAGTTAGTGTGCGTTCTTATTTGTTTAACAGCATACATACTTACAGTAAAGTACAGTGTTTGTGCTGGGAGCATGTTGCACAGCGTAGGAAAAGAACCCACTCCAGGTGTCTGGGTCACAAAAAATCTTCTCCTCAAATAATGGTTCTGGCTCAGTATGCAAAGTAACATATAGAAAAGAACTCAATCCGGATGGCCGAACTCCAACAACGATTTCTTGGTTAAAAACCATACAGCAAAAGATGAAATCAACAGCTGACATGTTTTACACCGTAACTACTGGTGCTTACTTATAGCTGACTCTTTAGACAATAGACCGGAGTTTATATGTACATGCCAATACAATTTTTACAGAGTAAAGGAGGTGGGCTTAATTAAATAATTGAAGAAGCTCAGCTCTGATTAAATCAATATCAGATCACGCCCGTGTCTCACATGATGTTGCCACTTTGATGCGACTTTAAACGATAAAGCCCAGATCGCTACTACAATATATATACATTTCATGTTTTTTACAATTGCTGATGACAAATCTATACATCTAAAAACATAGATAGGAAGTATAAACATCAAAAAAGGCAAAAACAAACAAAAACGTGACAACCAAGAGTCAATCAAAATTCATACCCGCTGGTATCCTAGTGTTAAAGAAAAAAATCCAACAAACCTTGCGTTTACATTATTACATAAATTAATCTCCTCCTCTGATAGGTAACACTATTTTCTCTACACCTTGGATGGCTAAACTGGAAACATCTTTCTGATGTATGTTATTCCAGTGTCTGGCCACGTTGATGTTGTGATCTATATGTATGTCATATAGATGGTCTTGAAACCGATCACGCAACCTGCGTGTGGTTCAACCTACATACTGTATGTGGCATGACTTACGTGTAATGATGTATACCAAGTATTTAGTGTGGCAGTTTATAAAAGATGTAATTCTTGAAAATTTGGCTGAGACCATTGCTTGTATGGTATCTGCCTTTAGGATATGTTTACAGCACAGACACCCGATTGATCCACAGCAGAAGGTACATTTAAATTGCAACCAATGCTGTTGTGGGCGCTTACTTGTATATAAGCTAGGTGACAGGGTCCTACCCAAAGTGGGAGCACTAGATGATACAGTTTTTACTCCTTTAAACAAAATTTCAGCGTAAATAGGGTCATTGGATAAGATTGGTAAATATTTCTTAACTATATTTTTATCTTATTGTACTCGCTACTATAGGGAGTAGAGAAAACAGGGTTTTGGAGAGTGAAATTAGTGCATGATCGATTCCTTTTTCTATTCCTTATTTTATGTTTCAGTAGATGTTCTCGTGGGGTGTTTGCAGCAATGTTCATAGCTCTATGCAAGATAGTACTAGGATAACCCCTATCTTTGAAACGTCTAAACATAGCCTCTGCTTCATGTCTGTAATCCGTGTCCTCACTGCAAATTCTTTTCAATCTCAAAAATTGTCCTACAGGAATTCCTCTTAGAGTATGTTTCGGGTGACTTGAGTCTGCACGTTGAAGCGTGTTACCTGTTATGGGTTTCCTAAAAATGCTCGTTTTCACCTTACCATCTCTACCTTCTAAATGGACATCCAAATAGTTAATGGACGTCAAGCTGCTGTCGCCAGTGAATCTTAGATTTAAATCGTTGTTGTTTAAGTATGACAACCAATCATCCAAGCTACCATCCGAGGCTATGAATAGCAGGTCATCTATATAGCGACAGTAGAAGAAGGTGTCAGTGCGACGGGGGCTATCACATGAAAAAATGCGGGACCTCTCCCACATCCCATGTAGAGATTGGCAAGGGAGGGGGAAAATTTGGCTCCCATCGAGGCCCCGCATATCTGCAGGTAATAGTCGCCATCAAACATGAAGTAATTGTGCGTGAGTAAATATTCTAAACATTGTAAAATGAACTCCTGATAGGGCAAAGAATAGCCACTGTATTTAGACAGGAAGAATAACACTGCTCTCAGTCACAGGGAATGAGGAATGCATGAATAGAGACTTGTAACATCGCATGTCATCCATCTGCATCCATCATTCCATTCGAAATCCCTGAGTTTGATTAGGAGATGTTAAGTGTCCCCAGTGGTGTATTTTGGTTTTGTGCTGCCCTAGGCAAGACTAAAATCGGGCGCCCCATCTGAATTTGCCACACCCCTTCCCATTTAAGGCCCACCCCTTTATCTGTAAACTCCACCCCTTCCTCTTTAGGCCCCACCTCTTCCTATTAGAGCTCCTCAGGAGTTGGTCAGAGACTGCAGACATATTATAGGCACTGGTCAGAGACTGCGGACATTAAACAAGAGATGGTCATAGAATGCGGACATGATACAGGAGACGGTCAGGGACTGGGGACATGATACAGGAGACGGTCAGAGACCGTGGACATGATACAGCTGAGGTGAGTTGAGTGGGGACTGCCCCCCTACCCGAGCACAGCCGAGCACAGTGGAGGTGAGCTGAGCGGGGACCACCCCCCCAGCACAGCCGAACACAGCACAGCCGAGGTGAGCTGAGACCGCCCCTCTGCTCGAGCCCAGTCAAGCAGGGACTGAGCCCAGCCAAGCACAGCACAGCTGAGGTGAGCTGAGACCGCCCCCCTGCTCGAGCATAGCCAAGCCCTGCCGAACAGGGACCGCCCCCCCACAACCCGCACAGCCGTGCCCAGCTGAGCGGAGACCGCAGCTGTCATTCACTTTATGCCACCTTACGGGGGACTGTATTTGTGCGGCCATCGGGACTCAGTGTGGGGGCTTTTTTTGTGCGGGGGCGGCTTTCTTGCTGCCCCCTTTCAAAGTGCCGCCCTAGGCCTGGGCCTTGTTGGCCTAGGCCAAGACACAGCAATGAGTGTCCCTCAAATAGCCTGGCAGTCCAACCATTAAAGGCTGTAACTGGTGGTCAATTGGCTACAATTGGCCTGCCTGTTAGGGGACTAAATCCTTTATGAACTTTAGGTAGAAAATGAAAGATGGGTTTGATGGGATGTTCTGGAGTGAACATGTCTCTTTCCCTTTTTAATAAAATGTCGACTGTGACCTCTCTATCTAATAATAATGATAGTTCCTTGGTAAATGATTGTTTGGGGTCACCTCTAAGACGTGTGGCGGGGTCAGACAATTGACGGATGGACTCAATCCTATAAGCCTCGCTGTCCATAATAACTATTGACCCCCCCCCCTTGTCTGCATTTTGGTAACTATACTGTCATCATCTTTGAGAATTTTTAATGATGTTTTCTCATCTACAGCGAGATTATCCTGCATACCCTGTGCTGCAGATTTTCGGGCAAGGTGAGTCAGATCCCTCTCCATCAATCTCTGAAATAAATCCATATCCTTGCTACGTGAACCCACTGGGTAGAAATCTGATTTCAATTTAAAAGGTATACATGATAAGGATAGTCTGATGGACTATCACAGTGATCAGTCACGGTGTATGAATGGAGAGAAATATATTGTATCTTTTTCTCCTTGCTAGAAGAAAAAATGTAAACCAAGAAAAGTATATGTAAAATAAGTAAAGAAAGAAAGAAAGAAAGAAAAATTAGCTAAATCAAGGTTTGATGTAGGCCAATGTCAGGGTTAGAGTCAAGGTCAGAGGTAAAGGTCAGGGGCAGTGTATTATAGGATGGATAAAAAAAAGCAAAATGTGTATCATTATAAAAAAAAAAGAAAATTATATATATATATATAGTCAGGTCCATAAATATTGGGACATTGACACAATTCTAATCTTTTTGTCTCTATACACCACCACAATGAATTTGAAATGAAAGAAACAAGATGTGCTTTAACTGCAGACTTTCAGATTTAATTTGAGGGTATTTACATCCAAATCAGGTGAACGGTGTAGGAATTACAGTTTGTATATGTGCCTCCCACTTTTTAAGGGACCAAAAGTAATGGGACAGATTAACTATCATCCATCAAACTTTCACTTTTTAATACTTGGTTGAAAATCCTTTGCAGTCAATTACAGCCTGAAGTCTGGAACGCATAGACATCACCAGACGCTGGGTTTCATCCTTGGTGATGCTCTGCCAGGCCTCTACTGTCTTCAGTTTCTGCTTGTTCTTGGGGCATTTTCTTCAGTTTTGTCTTCAGCAAGTGAAATGCATGCTCAATCGGATTCAGGTCAGGTGATTGACTTGGTCATTGCATAACATTCCACTTCTTTCCCTTAAAAAACTCTTTGGTTGCTTTCACAGTATGCTTCAGGTCATTGTCCATCTGCACTGTGAAGCGCCGTCCAATGAGTTCTGAAGCATTTTTCTGAATATGAGCAGATAATATTGCCTGAAACACTTCAGAATTCATCCTGCTTCTTTTGTCAGCAGTCACATCATCAATAAATATAAGAGAACCAGTTCCATTGGCAGCCATACATGCCCACGCCATGACACTACCAGCACCATGCTTCACTGATGAGGTGGTATGCTTTGGATCATGAGCAGTTCCTTTCCTTCTTCCTTCTCCATACTCTTCTCTTCCCATCACTCTGGTACAAGTTGATCTTGGTCTCATTTGTCCATAGGATGTTGTTCCAGAACTGTGAAGGCTTTTTTAGATGTTGTTTGGCAAACTCTAATCTGGCCTTCCTGTTTTTGAGGCTCACCAATGGTTTACATCTTGTGGTGAACCCTCTGTATTCACTCTGGTGAAAGCTTCTCTTGATTTTTGACTTTGACACACATACACCTACCTCCTGGAGAGTGTTCTTGATCTGGCCAACTGTTGTAAAGGGTGTTTTGGTATTTCTGAGCTCACCGGTGCGTTCTTTCTTTTTTAAGGATTTTCCAAACAGTTGATTTGAACCTAATGTTTTTGCTATCTCTCTGATGGGTTTGTTCTGTTTTTTTTCAGCCTGGCTGAAAATGATGGCTTGCTTCACCGATAGTGACATCTCTTTGGATCTCACATTGAGAGTTGACAGCAACAGATTCCAAATGCAAATAGCACACTTGAAATGAACTCTGGACCCTTTATCTGCTCCTTGTAAATGGGATAACGAGGGAATAACACACACCTAGCCATGGAACAGCTGAGCAGCCAATTGTCCCATTACTTTTGGTCCCTTAAAAAGTGGGAGGCACATATACAAACTGTTGTAATTCCTACACCGTTCACCTGATTTGGATGTAAATACCAATTAATACCAATACAAATTAAAGCTGAAAGTCTGCAGTCAAAGCAAGCACATCTTGTTCGTTTCATGTCAAATCCATTGTGGTGGTGTATAGAGCCAAAAAGATTAGAATTGTGTTGATGTCCCAATATTTATGGACCTGATTGTATATATATATATATATATATATATATATATATATATAATATAATATAATGTATACCTGTGTAGTTTCCATACACTCTTATGTTTTTTATTTTAATATAAACATTATATATTCTTTTTATTCAGGTATGACCTTACTGGTCAATTGTTGTAAGTATCATTGTTAATCGTTATTCTGCATTACTATCTGTCTTTTAAAAAGCATGGTCTTTGTTTATTTCATGGTTCCCCTTCCCGGAAGTTAGCTAGTGCCTATGTGTGTATATATACCTATTCTAAGATGGCCCTGAAGAAGGAGCACGCATGCTCTGAACGCGCGCACCGCTCGCTGACCCTGTACCCGATAGTGACGTCATCCTTGAGCATCTCCGTGCATCGCTGAGCATCACCAAGTCCTCTGGAAGCACCGGGAGCCACCAGTGTGGCTGGATCGAATGCAGCTCCAGCAAGCCACAGACAACGAGCACCATCCTGGGACAGAGCAGATGCAATGCTGTTTTTTATCGCTCGTTTGTGAGTGTCATCCATACCTTTCTATACATTAAACTGCTATACTGCTACACTTATGCTGCGTACACACAGTCGGATTTTCCGACGGGAAATGTTGGATGTGAGCTTGTTGGCTGAAAGTCCGACCGTGTGTACGCTTTTTGTTTTCTTCACATTTCAGAGTCCCTTCTAGCTTCTTCCAAGCCGGCAGCCTCTAGGGATAGCCTCCTTGTCATCATTACATGGACTTATTAGAATGGACTTCATATATTGCCCTTTTGTGTGACTCAGTCACAATTATTTAAAAATACTTTTATATTTTATATACTTTTATATAATTTTATAGCCTAATCCTGAGTGTGCCATATAATCACAGTTGTTTTTTATTTCTGGGCCCAACTATGGGTACAAATAACACACACGTGTGACATCATTGCAATATTCAAGAGCAGGGGGATTTATTTTGGGTTGTTCTTTGGCTGTAAGTTATGGTAATAGCAAGAAATATAGAGCGAATTTAAAAAAAAAAAAAGATTTTTCTACTATTTTATGGCAATTGTCCTTTGATAATGAAAATAAATAAAAATCTGGAGATATTTATTACAATTTACCACCAAATGAAAGCCTAATTTATCCTGAAAAAAACAAGGGATAATCCACCTGGATACACTAAGTAGTTGATGATATGTACAGTTTTACTAACACATATCAAAGTTGCAGAATTGTGTTCAGGCATTAGGATTTGTTTTAACTTCTTCAGACCTTCGTCAAACCTTCACCACGTGGTTAAAGGGGTTGTATGAATGAACAGTTTTATAGCATAGCTGTGTTTTTTCATTAAAAAAAAAAAAATCATGTAAACATTCATTTTATACAAAGTTATTTTGTCTCAAAATTCAGAATATTAGATGTTGTCAGGGAAATAAATCTCCAAAACATTTCACTTTACCAGCCCATCAAAAACCCCCTCTTACACTTGTATCAAAGACTTTCTTCCTTCAAGCATTAGAAGACAATTATACTCATTTAAAGCTGGCTTCCTCTGGATATTTTAAACGTTATGATGGGTAGGAGAAGCTGCCAAGTCGCTTAGACTTTTAGACAGTAAATGAACTAACACCTTGTGAATTAGGGAAAAATACACAATAAATGGAGCTTTCCAAAATAATTTGCCAAGCAGTTTCCTCTGCTAAGCTAAACGCCCTGGATTTCAGAGCAAAGGGAGGAATGTTTTTTTTTTTTTTAATGCAGTAACCAACAGAAGCAAAAGCCAGTAAATCTATGCCAGATATGTAAATTAAAAAAAAGACCAAAAATGGTTTTAGAAAATTGTTTCCTACCTTAAATATGACCTAAAGTATGTAGCTCTGAACTTCCACTAATCCCTAATAAAGTGGTATTACAGTGAAGGTTTATTGTTCCTGTGCCAGATCACAAGCACAATTAAATCCTATTTCAGAAGTATGCTTTGATTATAATTAATATATCATCGCAGGCTGAATGAAAAGTTAAACCACGTAGGCTTAGGCTTAGCTTGCTTTATTATACTGTAAAACCAGGCAACATAGAAGGGAAACCTTTTATAATTTGAATGCAGTGAGCTCCTAGGAGTTTATGACTTTTAAGGTAAGGTAAAGAATTTGGTTTGTAATTTTATCTGCTACAGTGGATAATGTATAAATACTTAGAGACTATGTTGCTGTTTGAAATAGTGGAAAACCAGGGGCGCATGCGCTGAGTCTGACAGAGCGATAATGCGCTGCTAGAGCTCCGCTCCGTGACTGAGGAAAAGCCGCGTTGAAGAACAAACCCACCGGCACAAAACACACCCTCTTCTCCCGCTTACTCCCGTGACCCCGGAACTCCGTTTGGGACACATAAAATGGTGTTGGGAGGCAACCGCACCAAGTTTAAAAACTCCTTCATCAAGGAGAAACAGACGCGGCCTGCAGCTAAAATGGCACCGACACCTGCCACACACAGCACCTCAGCGTGCTCTCACACACAGAAGCAAAAACTTTTGCAACCAAACTCTCTTATATAGAAAAAATAAAGAATGGAAAAGGTGAAATGAAATATAAGACAACAGATATTGCAGATGCTTTTGCTACATATTACAGTTCATTATATGCAATAAAAAAATAAGGAGACACATCATGAAGAAGAGATTAGGAAAGTTAAAATACAGGAGTATCTTGCAGAGACCATTTTACCAAAAATATCATTAGAAAATGCCGAGTCGTTAGATGAATTAATCACCCAAGAAGAAGTCTATAAAGCTATAAAAGAGACACCAGGGGGGAAAAGCCCAGGCCCAGACGGGTTTACGAATAAATATTATAAAAGATTTAAAAATCAATTGGTCCCAGTACTATGTGACTATTTTAATAAATTAGGCGAAAACGAAGAAATAAGAAGAGAATCGCTCCTAGCAAATATTTCAATAATACCCAAAGTAGGAAAAGATAAAACTCTGTGCTCCAATTACAGACCTATAGCGTTGTTAAATGCAGATACAAAGTTATATGCAAAAATACTAGCAACAAGACTAAAAAATGACATGCCAGAGCTGATAAATGTAGATCAAGCAGACTTTGTGCCAGGAAGGGATGGAAGAGATAACACTGTAAGAACATAATTAATAATGAATAAATACAAGGAGAAGAAATCCCCAATGCTACTCATTTCGATAGATGCAGAAAAAGCATTCGACCGAGTAGATTGGGGATTCATGATGGAGGCAGTCCAAAGCATAGGACTAGGACCAAGAATAATATATAGACACCCTACAGCTAGGATTAAGATTAACGAAACTATGACACCAACCTTTGAAATGTTCAACGGAACAAAACAAGGCTGCCCACTCTTGCCACTCCTGTATGTGATTGCATTAGAACCATTATTAACAAAAATAAGGAACAATGTGGACATAGGAGGGGTCAGAGTAGGGGAGGAAGAATATAAAGTAGCAGCATATGCAGACGATGTGCTTCTTTATATGACTAAACCTAGATTATCTCTTCCCAACCTAATAAAAGTACTGAAAGAATACAGTAATTTAAATAATTTTAAGATCAATCCCATAAAAACAGTAATATTGGACATAGGAATAGATAAAAATGAAAGAGAACTACTACAACAAGAATTTACTTTTACCTGGGAAAAAGAAGAATTAACATACCTAGGAATTAAAATAACACCTACCCTAAAGAAACTATTCCAGGCTAACTATATTCCATTATTGAACGAAATAAAAACTTAACCACTTGACGACCGCCTCACGCCGATGTACGTCGGCAAGGTGGCACGGACAGGCAAAATCACGTACATGTACGTGATTTGCCTTCCGCGGGTGGGGGGTCCGATCGGTCCCCCCCCCGGTGCCCGAGGCGGTCGCCATTTCTTCCCGGGGGATGAGAGGTGAGGGGGCGGCCATCCATTGTTGGCCACCCCCTCCCGATCGCTCCCGGCGAATGAAAATGCTTCCTTTCCCTCTGTAATGTAAACAGAGGGAAAGGAAGTGATGTCATCTCTCCTCGAGCCGGTCTTTTCGTCGCCGCGCCGAGGAGAGAAGACATCCAAGTAAGTCTGCACAGCACTACACATTCAGTAGAACACGCCAGGCACACTTGTCACCCCCCATCACCCCCCGATCACCCCCTGATCACCCCCCTGTACCCCCTGTCACTCTGACACCAATAGCATTTTTTTTTTTGCATTGGTGTCAGTTTGTGTCAGTTAAAAGTTTTAGGGCAGTTAGGTTAGCCCCCTTTAGGTCTAGGGTACCCCCCCTTAGGTCCAGGGTACCCCCCTAACCCCCCCTAATAAAAGTTAACCCCTTGATTACCCCCCGTCACCAGTGTCGCTAAGCGATCATTTTTCTGATCGCTGTATTAGTGACACAGGTGACGCTAGTTAGGGAGGTAAGTATATAGGTTCGCTGTCAGTGTTTTATAGCGACAGGGACCCCCATATACTACCTGCTAAAGGTTTTAACCCCCTGATTGCCCCCTAGTTAACCCTTTCACCAGCGATCACCGTATAAGTGTTACGGGTGACGCTGGTTAGCTAGTTTGTTTTTTGTAGTTTATTACAGTTTATTACAGTTTATTATAGTTTATTATAGTTTTAGGGCACCCGCCGTTTATTACCCTATAAAGGTTTAACCCCCTAATTGCCCGGCGGTGATAGAAGTTAAGTTTTTAGGATCAGATAAGGTCTGCGTCCCCCCAGGCAGCGTCAGGTTAGCGCCAGTACCGCTAAAACCCACGCACGCAGCATACACCTCCCTTAGTGCTATAGTATCTGAACGGATCGATATCTGATCCGATCAGATCTATACTCCCCAGCAGTTTAGGGTTCCCTGAAACGCAGTGTTAGCGGGATCAGCCCAGATATCTGCTAGCACCTGCGTTTTGCTCCTCGGCCCAGCCCAGCCCAGCCCACCCAAGTGCAGTATCGATCGATAACTGTCACTTACAAAACACTAAGCACACATAACTGCAGCGTTCGCAGAGTCAGGCCTGATCCCTGCGATCGCTAACAGTTTTTTGGTAGCGTTTTTATACAGTCGCCAACAGTCAGGAGCTTTTTTGCCTGTGAGTCTCACTAGTGTACCCCTAAATTTAGAGCCCAAAATGGCAAATAGAAGGTACACTAGTGAAGAGGCCTACACGTTTCTGAGTATGACAGATAGTGAAGAGGAAGTCACTCATCTGTCAAGTTCAGGCTCAGAATACGAACCTGTAGAGGACAGCGGCTCCATGACAGATAGCTCTGACGACAGAGTTGTGGTCCCTGCTAAGGTCAGGCGTACCAGACCCCAATCTTCTTCTGTCCTTGAAGTGCAAGAACCGCAGGGCTCTCGTATGGAGCAGAGCAGTACTAGCGCCGCTACTCCTTTTGGTAAACTGGCAAGCACCAGCGGCCTAGTACACCCTGGTCGTACATCCAGCACTGCAGTATCACGTGGTGACGTGGCGAGTCCCATAAGTGCAGTTCAAGCTGGCGAGGTGGCAAGCACTAGTAGTGTCCCGCTGCCACCAAGAAGACAAAGACAGGCCCGTCGTGCCCATAGTGCCCTTCCTGCTGCATTGGCCAATCCGAATTGGGAACCTTCCACTTCTGCAGCACCCGTACTTCCCCCTTTCACTGGCCAACCCGGAATTCAGGTGGAAACAGTTGACTTTTTCGCCACTGGATTTTTATTCACTGTTTTTCACCGAAGATCTCTATAGATCTATTGTGGACCAAAGCAATTTATACGCTGGTCAACACATCGCCGCTAATCCCCAGTCCTCCCTTGCCAGAGATTGGAGACCAATTACGGTCTCCGAATTTAAGACCTTTCTGGGCCTTTCCCTCCTCATGGGGTTGAATAAAAAGAGTAAGTTGCGGTCATATTGGTCCACTGACCCAATTTACCATTCACCCTTGCTCTCTGCTTCCATGGCCAGGGCACGATACGAGCAGATTTTGCGGTTCATGCACTTCAACGACAATGAACTCTGTCGTCCTCGTGGAGACCCTGCATACGATCGGCTCTACAAAATTCGGCCCCTCGTAAACCACTTCAACCAACGTTTTGCAGACTTGTTTACCCCCCATCAAGTTGTCTGCGTTGATGAGTCCCTGATTAAGTTTTCTGGCCGCTTGTCATTCAAACAGTACCTTCCCAGCAAGCGTGCCAGATACGGGGTCAAGATGTATAAGCTCTGTGACAGGGCCACAGGCTATACATGTAGATTTATGGTTTACGAGGGAAAAGATAGTCACGTAGAGCCGACAAACTGCCCTGACTACATAGGAAGCGCTGGCAAGATAGTGTGGGACTTGGTGTCACCCTTATTCGGAAAGGGGTACCACTTGTACGTGGACAATTATTATACGAGCGTGCCACTTTTTAGTCACTTGTTTGATCAGCAGATTGGAGCATGTGGCACCGTGCGACCTAATCGCCGGGGCTTTCCCCAGCGGCTTGTAGATTCCCGTCTTAGGCTGGGGGAGAGAGCCTGCTTGAAGTATAATAATTTGCTCGCTATGAAGTGGAGGGATAAGAAGAATGTTTTCGTTCTCACCTCCCTTCATGCAGACACGACGACCCAAATTTCTACGGCGACTGGTGTTGTGGAGAAACCCCTCTGTGTCCACGAATACAACCTTAATATGGGAGGGGTGGACCTCAACGACCAGTTGTTGGCGCCGTACTTAGTTGCCCGTAAGGCCAGACGCTGGTACAAAAAAGTGTCTGTATACTTATTTCAATTGGCTTTGCTGAATGCTCATGTGCTATACAGAGCTTCAGGACAGACTGGATCCTTCCTTAAATTCCAGGAAGAGATCGTCAGAGCCCTTCTGTTTCCAGACGGTGCTCTACCTCACCTTCCCCAACCAAATGCAGTAAGCCGGCTGCATGAGCGGCATTTTCTTTATGCCATCCCGAGTACCCCTACCCAACGAGCCCCCCAAAAAAGATGTCGTGTCTGCAGCAAGCGCGGATTTAGGCGTGACACCCGGTCTTATTGTCCCTCCTGTCCTGGCAATCCTGGTCTTTGCATGGGTGAATGCTTTGAACGCTACCATACATTAGTTGAGTATCAGCGTAGGGTTCAGCACTGCACAGACTAGGCACACTAACACAGGGTCTCCCAAGATGCCATTGCATTTTGAGAGACCCAAACCTGGAACGAGTTACAAAAGTTAAAAGTTACTAAAAAAAAGTGTAAAAAAAAAAATAAAAAAAAATAAAAACACAAAAAAAATATAAAATAAAAAAACCAAAAATAGTTGTTGTTTTATTGTTCTCTCTCTCTCTATTCTCTCTCTATTGTTCTTCTCTTTTTTACTCTATTCTATTCTGCAATGTTTTATTGTTATTATGTTTTACCATGTTTCCTTTTCAGATTTTTCATACTTTACCGTTTACTGTGTTTTGTTGGTAACCATTTTATTGTTTTCAGGTACGCCATTCAGTTGCAGCGCGGATTTATTTATCTTGACAGCAACAGCGTTTGCTCCCACGATATATAAAGCCGTGACTCCAGCGCTGTCGGAGGTGATTTCACCACCACAGTTATATACTTCAGCATATATGCCGAAGCGTAGGGGCAGCAGTGGGTGGAGGAGCAATTTGCTCCTGCCTTTTGCGGGAGGATGCCCCCATGCTTCGGCATATATATATTTTAGGCACAGGTTGCGTTAAATGTTTTATTTTTTACTATGTTTTTTTTTTTGTATTTGCTTTGCAGGTATGGTAAGTCTTACTGTTATACTGTAATGTTACTTTGTTTTATTGTTAACCATCATTTGCTTAGCAGGTACGCCATTCAGTTGCAGCGCGGATTTATTTATCTTGACAGCAACAGCGTTTGCTCCCACGATATATAAAGCCGTGACTCCAACGCTGTCGGAGGTGATTTCACCACCACAGTTACATACTTCAGCATATATGCCGAAGCGTGGGGGCAGCAGTGGGTGGAGGAGCAATTTGCTCCTGCCTTTTGCGGGAGGATGCCCCCATGCTTCGGCATATATAAATGGTGCATGTATGCCCATCATTAGAAGTGGGTGGATGAAGGGAGGTATTCTAATGGTGGGCATACCCACCGATCAATATCTTTTTTTCGTTCAGCCCACAGGCTGCATGAAAAAAAAGTTTACAATATATGCCTAACAAGGACCAGCAACGTACTGGTATGTTGCTGGACTTTGAGTGGTTATACCAGAATGATGCCTGCAGGTTTAGGTATCATCTTGGTATCATTCTTTTCAGCCAGCGGTCGGCTTTCATGTAAAAGCAATCCTAGCGGCTAATTAGCTTCTAGACTGCTTTTGCAAGCAGTGGGAGGGAATGCCCCCCCCCTCCCCCACCGTCTTCCATGTTTTTCTCTGACTTTCCTGTCCCAACGGGGAACCTGAAAATGCAGCCGGTGATTCAGCCAGCTGACCATAGAGCTGATCAGAGACCAGAATGGCTCCAAACATCTCTATAGCCTAAGAAACCGGAAGCTACGAGCATTTCATGGAAATTGGGAAAGCATTTTATCACACCGATCTTGGTGTGGTCAGATGCTTTGAGGGCAGAGGAGAGATCTAGGGTCTAATAGAGCCCAATTTTTAAAAAAAAGAGTACCTGTCACTACCTATTGCTATCATAGGGGATATTTACATTCCCTGAGATAACAATAAAATTAATTAAAAAAAAATAAAAATGAAAGGAACAGTTTAAAAATAAGATAAAAAAGCAAAAAAAAATAAATAAAAAAAAAAAAAAAGCACCCCTGTCCCCCCCTGCTCTCGCGCAAAGGCGAACGCAAGCGTCGGTCTGGCGTCAAATGTAAACAGCAATTGCACCATGCATGTGAGGTATCACCGCGAAGGACAGAACGAGGGCAGTAATTTTAGCAGTAGACCTCCTCTGTAAATCTAAAGTGGTAACCTGTAAAGGCTTTTAAAGGCTTTTAAAAATGTATTTATTTTGTCGCCGCTGCGCGTTTGTGCGCAATTTTAAAGCATGTCATGTTTGGTATCCATGTACTCGGCCTAAGATCCTCTTTTTTTTTTCATCAAACATTTGGGCAATATAGTGTGTTGAAGTGCATTAAAATTTAAAAAAGTGTGTTTTTTCCCCAAAAAATGCGTTTGAAAAATCGCTGCGCAAATACTGTGTGAAAAAAAAATATGAAACACCCACCATTTTAATCTGTAGGGCATTTGCTTTAAAAAAAATATATAATGTTTGGGGGTTCAAAGTAATTTTCTTGCAAAAAAAAACTATTTTTTCATGTAATCAAAAAGTGTCAGAAAGGGCTTTGTCTTCAAGTGGTTAGAAGAGTGGGTGATGTGTGACATAAGCTTCTAAATGTTGTGCATAAAATGCCAGGACAATTCAAACCCCCCCCCAAATGACCCCATTTTGGAAAGTAGACACCCCAAGCTATTTGCTGAGAGGCATGTCGAGTCCATGGAATATTTTATATTGTGACACAAGTTGCGGGAAAGAGACAAATCTTTTTTTTTTTTGCACAAAGATGTCACTAAATGATATATTGCTCAAACATGCCATGGGAATATGTGAAATTACACCCCAAAATACATTCTGTTGCTTCTCCTGAGTATGGGGATACCACATGTGTGGGACTTTTTGGGAGCCTAGCCGCGCACGGGACCCCGAAAACCAAGCCCCGCCTTCAGGCTTTCTAAGGGCGTAAATTTTTGATTTCACTCTTCACTGCCTAGCACAGTTTCGGAGGCCATGGAATGCCCAGATGGCACAACCCCCCCCAAATGACCCCATTTTGGAAAATAGACACCCCAAGCTATTTGCTGAGAGGTATAGTGAGTATTTTGCAGACCTCACTTTTTGTCACAAACTTTCGAAAAATTGAAAAAAGAAAAAAAAAATACATTTTTCTTGTCTTTCTTCATTTTCAAAAACAAATGAGAGCTGCAAAATACTCACCATGCCTCTCAGCAAATAGCTTGGGGTGTCTACTTTCCAAAATGGGGTCATTTGGGGGGGGGGTTTGCCATCTTGGCATTTTATGGCCTTCAAAACTGTGATAGGTAGTGAGGAGTGGAATCACAACTTAACGCCCTTAGAAATCCTGAAGCCGGTGCTTGGTTTTCGGGGCCCCGTATGCGGCTAGGCTCCCAAAAAGTCCCACACATGTGGTATCCCCATACTCAGGAGAAGCAGCAGAATATATTTTGTGGTGTAATTCCACATATGCCCATGGCATGTTTGAGCAATATATCATTTAGTGACAACTTTGTGCAAAAAAAAAAAATTGTCACTTTCCCGCAACTTGTGTCAAAATATAAAATATTCCATGGACTCAATATGCCTCTCAGCAAATAGCTTGGGGTGTCTAATTTCCAAAATGGGGTCATTTGGGGGGGTTTTGTGCCATCTGGGCATTTTATGGCCTTCAAAACTGTGATAGGCAGTGAGGAGTGAAATCACAACTTTACGCCCTTAGAAATCCTGAAGGCGGTGCTTGGTTTTCGGGGCCCCGTATGCGGCTAGGCTCCCAAAAAGTCCCACACATGTGGTATCCCCATACTCAGGAGAAGCAGCTAAATGTATTTTGGGGTGCAATTCCACATATGCCCATGGCCTGTGTGAGAAATATATCATTTAGTGACAACTTTGTGCAAAAAAAAAAAAAATTGTCACTTTCCCGCAACTTGTGTCAAAAAATAAAATATTCCATGGACTCCACATGCCTCTCAGCAATTACCTTGGGGTGTCTACTTTCCAAAATGGGGTCATTTGGGGGGGTTTTGTGCCATCTTGGCATTTTATGGCCTTCAAAACTGTGATAGGAAGTGAGGAGTGAAATCAAAAATTTATGCCCTTAGAAATCCTGAAGGCGGTGCTTGGTTTTCGGGGCCCCGTACGCGGCTAGGTTCCCAAAAAGTCCTAAACATGTGGTATCCCCATACTCAGGAGAAGCAGCAGAATGTATTTTGGGGTGTAATTCCACATATGCCCATGGCATGTTTGAGCAATATATCATTTAGTGACAACTTTGTGCAAAAAAAAAAAAAAAAAGTGTTACTTTCCCGCAACTTGTGTCAAAATATAAAATATTCCATGGACTCAACATGCCTCTCAGCAAATAGTTTGGGGTGTCTACTTTCCAAAATGGGGTCATTTGGGGGGGTTTTGTGCCATCTTGGCATTTTATGGCCTTCAAAACTGTAATAGGTAGTGAGGAGTCAAATCACAACATTACGCCCTTAGAAATCCTGAAGGCGGTGCTTGGTTTTCGGGGCCCCGTATGCGGCTAGGCTCCCAAAAAGTCCCACACATGTGGTATCCCCATACTCAGGAGAAGCAGCTAAATGTATTTTGGGGTGCAATTCCACATATGCCCATGGCCTGTGTGAGAAATATATCATTTAGTGACAACTTTGTGCAAAAAAAAAAAAATTGTCACTTTCCCGCAACTTGTGTCAAAAAAGAAAGTATTCCATGGACTCAACATGCCTCTCAGCAAATAGCTTGGGGTGTCTACTTTCCAAAATGGGGTCATTTGGGGGGGTTTTGTACCATCTGGGCATTTTATGGCCTTCAAAACTGTGATAGGTAGTGAGGAATGAAATCAAAAATTTATGCCCTTAGAAATCCTGAAGGCGGTGATTGGTTTTCGGGGCCCCGTACGCGGCTAGGCTCCCAAAAAGTCCCACACATGTGGTATCCCCATACTCAGGAGAAGCAGCTGAATGTATTTTGGGGTGCAATTCCACATAGGCCCATGGCCTGTGTGAGCAATATATCATTTAGTGACAACTTTTTGTAAATATTTTTTTTTTTTTTTTTTTTGTCATTATTCAATCACTTGGGACAAAAAAAATAAATATTCAATGGGTTCAACATGCCTCTCAGCAATTTCCTTGGGGTATCTACTTTCCAAAATGGGGTCATTTGGGGGGGTTTTGTACTGCCCTGCCATTTTAGCACTTCATGAAATGACGTAGGCAGTCATAAACTAAAAGCTGTGTAAATTCCCGAAAATGTACCCTAGTTTGTAGACGCTATAACTTTTGCGCAAACCAATAAATATACGCTTATTAACTTTTTTTTTACCAAAGACATGTGGCCGAATAAATTTTGGCCTAAATGTATGACTAAAATTGAGTTTATTGGATTTTTTTTATAACAAAAAGTAGAAAATATCATTTTTTTTCAAAATTTTCAGTCTTTTTCCGTTTATAGCGCAAAAAATAAAAATGGCAGAGGTGATTTTCGTTTGGGTACAGCATTGCATGACCGCGCAATTAAAAGTTAAAGTGACGCAGTGCCAAATTGGAAAAAGACCTCTGGTCCTTAGGCAGCATAATGGTCCGGGGCTCAAGTGGTTAAAAAATATATCTAAGAGACTGGTCTCAGTGGATTGGGAGGTGGATTGGGAGGATAAATATGCTAAAAAAATGGTGATCCTGCCTTTGGATCAAGACGACTCAATGGACTGACAACGTATGCTACCCCCGGTTACTCCTGATCTCTTTACTTTTTCGCCCGCTCATTCAGTTCAGATGATGAAAGACCGTCACATAGCTAAACAAGGCTTATTCCAGGAACATTCCATATGGTCTAATTTTGAAACTCATTCTGGAAAGACTCCTTAGTGTTATTACTTGGTTAGTTAAAATCCTTGCAATCATTTTTTGCCCTCTTACTAGGTATTAACTTCCTCCACGTGTTCACATTCTGGTTCTATATTTTTATAATAATTACGCAATTGTTATCGATTCAATTAGTTCATATACAGTTTTACTTGTTTCAGGTTAGACTAGATGTCAACCTCCTTTACTCCCACTATTATATCAATATGATTATGTTCATAATTGTATTTCTGGGCAGATAGGGCTCTGCTTGCTCATTCTCCCCCCCCCCGATCCCTATTCCATCCCCCATTTCCCTACCCCCAATCCTCTCACATAATACCCCCAATACAACTTTCTATTAACAGTAGTAAGTAAAAAGCAGATTATTTAACCCACACCTCTCACTATATGATCAACCAGAGCTATTAACCAAGCATCTATTTATGGGCGTGCAGGCTATGTTTCTATACATCTTAATTATGTTCCTTTTTATAGGGCTTTTCCTCTTCACACGGTAGTTCAGTGTGCCCCATTTTGCCTCCCTCGATCGCCCACTATTAATATGTGGACGATTGACGATTGCCCTGTTTCCCCTGATAGGGAATTTTTTCCCTTATCACGGCAACTCTTGTATTTCTTCAAAAATTAATTCTTGCAGTATTATATCTTACCTCATATGTTACATGTTTTTTCCCTTTCTTTAGTTCATCCTCGGCCCACCTTCGCATCCCCCTCCTTCTTGTTCACTTGGATTGATCCATCCAGTCAGAAATTTGTGAGAAGTGGTGAGTACCATCTCCCTTATCACCTATCATGGCACCCTTAAACATTCTGTCCCTGAATGTTCAGGGTATTAATATACCGCAAAAACGCACTAAAGCGTTCAGTTTCTTTCAAACACAGAAAGCACATATAGTATGCTTACAGGAAACTCACTTTACAGTGAGCATCACGCCCAAATTTATAAGCTCCTCTTATCTGCAAATTTACACGGCCTCAGCTACCACCAAACAGCATGGAACCCTATAGCTTTTCACCGCTCTAACACATTTACACCTAAATCAGAAATTAAAGACCACGAAGGGAGATATATTATTCTCACAGGACACATTATGGACACAGCAGTCACAATTGTCTCATATTATACTCCAAAAAAACAACCAACACCTTTTCTATCACACCTTCTACAAGTAGTATCCACACACAAGATGGGAACAATTATCATGTGTGGGGAGTGGAACCAGGTCCTCCCCCCTTTCCTAGATAAATCACCATTTATCCCACCAGCCCATTCAAGCAATCCTTTTCACAACTTCTCTCGAGACACAACTTAGTTGACTCTCTAAGAGAAATGAACCCGGCTAAAAGAACATATACTTATTACTCACACCCACACCAAACCTTCTCACGTATTGACTATATATTTATAACTGTTGGTATGATACCTGAGATTCTCACATCAAACATAATCCCAATCCCTTGGTCAGATTATAGTGCAGTCTATACTACTATAGCCTCCACTATACCTAAAGCACATGACCCATCTTAGTACCTCCCCAACATCTTGCTTAAAAACCCATCTCATTACCTAATAATCAAACAAGCCCTAAAAGAATATCTGATACACAACACCTGCCCTGAAATTTCTCCACTAACTCTCTGGGAAGCACATAAGCCAGTGCTACGTGGGGTATTTCAGCGACAATCTGCAATGTTTAAGCGTGAACGAAGAAATCTTGAATGAAAATTAGAGCTAGAATACAACATTGCTTTTGTAATCTTCCAAGATAACCCCGCCTCAGCCACAAAAACTCAATTAGAAAAGGCCCGCCTGGAATATGATCTATTCCTCACAGAAAATGTAGATAAATCCTTGCGCCATTTTAGACATGCCTTCTATATGAAGGCTAATAAACCTGACACTTACTTGGCACGTGCTTTGAATTCTCTAAATAAACAAACTAAACCAATACGACTCAAATTGTCAAAGGATAATTACACCTGCAACCCTGTTAAAATAGTCCATAAATTCCGATCCCATTTAGCCTATTTATACCCTGCAACAAAAGAATTTAACCCTACTGAAGTAGCCTTTTATTCCCAATTAAATCTTCCTGAATTAACCCAGACCCAAACATCTCATCTTCAAGAGCCCATCACAGCGGATGATGTAGCGAAAACAATTAAAGAACTAAAATTAAACAAAAGACCAGGCCCTGATGTTTTTTCAGCCATATATTATCATACATTTGCAGAGACCTTATCTCCACTCCTCGCCAAAGCTTTAAATAAAATACTAGAAGGGTATTCCTTTAGACAAGAATTGCTAACGGCAATTATCTGTATGATACCTAAGCCTAACTCCGATAATACATCCTGCACAAATTATCACCCCATTTCCCTTCTAAACCTTGACATAAAAATATTAGCAAAAATCCTGGCAAATCACCTCAACAAAATCATAGGCAATATTGTTCATCGGGATCAAGTAGGCTTTATGCCTACACGCCAAGCGGGTGACAATGTGCGCCGAGCAGTCCTTTTGGCGCACATTGCCAAAACTCGCCGCATCCCATCCCCCCTTGATATCAGGAAAGCCTTTGATTCTGTTTCTTGGCTCTATTTGCTACACACCCTTCAGAAATGGGGTTTTGGTCCCCACTTCACTAAATGGATAGCCTCACTCTATGACAGACCTCATACATAAAATACGCAGGTTACAAATCAGACTCCTTTAAAATAGAAAGAGGCACACGTCAGAGATGCCCACTCTCCCCCCTCCTATTTGCCCTTTTGATAGAACCCCTTGCTCAATACATCAGATCGGGCCCAACAATAACTGGAATAGAACTAGGAGGCTATTGCCACAAACTTTGCTTATTCGCAGATTACATTTTACTATTTTTATCATCTCCTCAGGTTTCAGGTCCCAATCTCTTACCTATCCTCAGTAGGTTTGCCAAAATCTCAGGACTAATAATCAATCCTAAAAAGTGCCTAGCACTAAATAGATCCTTATCTGAGAGAGAAATAGACACAGTAAAAACAGCACTTCCCTTTACCTGGGCAGAGAAAACAATCCCATACCTAGGAATTCACCTAACAGCTTCCATTTCAGATCTTTTTCAGCCAACAACCCTAAAACATGTAACAAATTTAATGAAACAATGGTCACACCTTCCACTATCTTGGCTAGGTAGAAATAATACTAAAAAAATGTTGATCCTACCCAAATTACTATATTTGTTCAAAGTCCTACCAATCCCAATTCCTGCCTACTTTACACAACTAATCCAAAAAAGGGCGACGACATTTGTATGGAGATCCTCCAAACTACGTATACCCTTCCACACATTATATCTTCCCAAATCTAAAGTTGGCCTTGACTTTCCCAACTTTGCATCATACTACAAAGCCACTCATATTGCAAGCTTACCCAAATATCATGCAACACAAGAAACTCCCTTATAGGTGATAATAGAAGCAGCTGACTGTAATCCCTTATGGGTCTCAAATCTACTATGAATACGCTCTAAAGACGGTCCTGGCTTGCGTAACCCTATCACTAAACACTTTATATCTCTTTGAGATAGACTTAAATTTAAGCATCACTTACAATCCCCACACAACCCTCTCTTTCCTTAAAAACCCTGCTTTTTACCCAGCATGGGTCTCCCCCAAGTCATTCAAAGTATAGGCTTCACTGGAAGTTTTGAGATTACACAAATTTGTCACATCTTCCAATATTATGCTTTTCCAGGATCTGCGTGAGACTTTCAGATTACCTCAATCAGATATATTCCGATCCTCACTCTGGGGAGTGGTCAGTACACACTCTGTGTACAGAACAACTCCAGGTAGTAAATCAACCCCACAGTGTGTTGTACTTCCCATGAAAATAATTAAGGTAATATGAGGCCAAATGTTAGTTAGAAAGCTAACTTTTAACAATTTTGAAAATATTGTTTTAAAAAAAAATGATTAACCATGAAGTAAACCTTTTAGAAAAGTAATGCGAGCACTGCTAATAAAATCCTGATTCTGAAAATTAGTTGATTGGCATGGATGACCAACTGGCTACAACCTTTTCATAAGTCTAAAATCACTTTTAAAGTGAGACCACCAGCAGAGGGATTATACCAAGTACCAGGTGAGTTACAAGACTGTTTAGGCCTTGTTCACACCTATGCATTTTTTAGTGCGTTTTCAGTTTTGCAGAAACACACTACAGACCATTTAACATGGTTTCCTATGGGTCATGTTCACATCCTTGCATTTTATGAAAAGGGCCAGGGAATTTTTTCTGTTTTTTGGTTCCATAGACTTCAATAGATCAAAAACATGTATTGAAAAACACAAAATGCATTTGGAATATGCAAACTGCAACCTGCATAGGTGTGAACCAGGCCTTACCAGGTAGAGGATTTGTATTTCTGTCCATCTAGTTCTAAGATTTACACACCTCTGCCACACAGTACAGTGTCATATGACAGGGTAGAATACCTAACTTTTCTCTGCTACAGTTATATTTACAGATCTTCCCCTCTGCCCAGCATGTACTGTATAGGGAGAAGCAGGTGACTGATGAATCCCTTCCTCTTTCACGCTTCTTGCTCCTCATATCACCATTTTCCCTGTTGGCACAACAGTTCTGCAGCATGTGAACAGAAAGTTTAAAAGCCTGAAAAAAGAAAACAAATGCAGTCGCCACAACTAAAGACGGGTACGCTGCAATACATTTTTTTATACACTATAAGGGCAGTAACATACAGCAATAAATCAGAATTCATGTTGCTGAAGTCAGATGGTGTCTGATTAGTTGGTATGGGTTAATGCACTTAGGAATAACAATCCTATTGGAGAATGCCATATTTTTTTTAATTTTGCTGAAAAAAAAACTTTACTATGGTTATTTTGTTACATTTTCATACTGTAGTGCTACCCTCGCAGGAGCCACTTGGTTTAATGAGTTCTCTGTTCTGCCACAACTCCTTAAACTGCTCAGTCCCCATTACCACACCTGGTTATTGACTGAAGGCTGCTCACACTTGTGTAACGTAAGCATTAGTAGGTTACCACTCTCCAACAATACACAGAAAATAGGCCACAGGCGACTTAATGCAATGTATAAAAAAAATTAATAGGCCAACAAAATATATTAGGTTAACTGACAGGAATCTTAGCCTCGCCTATGGCCGTTGACTTACACTGCAATAAGGCTAAACCTCATTAAAAATAATATAAACAGCATTAGTAAGAACAGGATCAACCATAGACAGTGTTGGCCAGCTTATGTGGGAACCCTTCTGTAGGTGGCGCACATGTAGCTGTCCCTTTAAGATTGTACAATAGGGATGGCTGATGGACTGCTAAGTAAGGGGCAGTGTCAGTTAACATTAACAATGGGCAGCAAGGGTTTAAACTCAATAGTTCCACTCCCAGAATGCAACAGGTCAGATCCAGTAAACTTGGCGATCAGCTGCCCCAGAAGTCTCAGTCCTCACGATCAGGTCCTATCTGCTCATACTGGTTCCCTCACACTGTCTCCCTGAGCTCTGGTAATTTTGCCCAGAAAAAAGCTGTATCTCTCCTCCTGTTGACACAGAGCAGCCTGGGTATTGAAGTCCTACAGCCCTTAGCCTCCATACACTTGTATTGTACTGTGCTCTTAGGGGAACTACAAGTCACAGCATCCTTTGTGGGATACATCATCCTTCTCCCCATTGGATCTGACCTTCTATTGCCAGGAAGGATGGGAGGAAGAAGCAGGGGTGAGCTGGGATTTGCTTACAGAGCTGCCCTCTTAGCAGCTACCTGCACACAGCTAGCGGGAGATCAAGCACAGACAAACATGTGCTCAGCCTGCTCCACACAGCAGCAAGGAAGAGAGATGAGAGAGCCAGCAGCGGGAGTGAGCGGGCTGAGGTTCACAACACAGAGCTAGCAGACACCTGGCTACTACCCCAAATTTAAAGGCTAAGCTTACATTTTAGAGAAAAATAATACATTTTTAGGAAAAAAGATGTGCATTTATTTTATTTTTTCCATGGGAGCCTGCAAAGCATTTCGCATGTGATCAGGAGATCACTAGTGCAATGCAAGACTCCTCCAGACTCTTCCTCCAGTTATCTGTCTGTACCAAGGTATGGATTTTCAGTTAGAGAGCTGGAGGAAGTGTCAATGGACTATGAGTGCAGTGATCACAACATTTGTGTTCCGTTCGTCGATCTGTTGTGGTGGTAGAGGTAACTTGTAGGTTATTCATTCACAGATCTCTGTGAATGAATGATATGGCTGTGCAGGCACAGCTGCAGCAATTTCGAAAGTGACAGCGGCTGCAGGGGAGAGGAACCGCACAATGCCATGTGAAGGGTGGTTTGGGGGCAAGAGGGTGCACATTTGCACTATGCTACACCCTGAATTTGGTTATAAAATGGTGCAAAAGGTGGAGTGAGACTTTAGGGTACAAGGCACGTTCAGTGAAACAAGCTTAACAGTGTGCAGCACAGGAAAACACCTGTCTTAACATATGAATTGCACTTCCCTAAGGATCATTTAAGAAAGTTCAACTACTGTAATTGAATGTGAAAATAAAATTGAATCTGTTAAAAGGCTGCACCTGGACAACTAATGCCTGCCTGGAAATCTGCAGGATGTTAGGGAACTGCACTGTTTATAGCAGACTATTATTTCCTTCTATGTCTTTTTTTTTTACAGAAACCTGAAACACCAGACACTTGTGATTTATAAAAGTGCACCTGTTTCCATATTATAGTGCACAAAGCTATCTTATATGCTAGAACAGTATTCGTTTTAATCAATTACTTGGACCATCACAAAATTATAAGATGCAAAACAACTGTGACCACTGATAAAAACCTCTGTGTACTGTATTTTTATCACATACTGTAGGAAATGATGTTCTCCAAGCACTATTGCTGCATAGGGGGGAGTTCCCAATGATACCACAGTGGAAACAGGTCATCAAAGGCCTTCCTATGCCCAGTAGTAGCTTGCATAAGCACTTAGTTCTGTTCGACTGTCCCTGTGTTTTACTATAGTTATCCTTAAACTTGGATCACGTTAAAGTCATTCTATACCCTTGGTGCTTTCAAGAGGGTTCTGAAGAGCTAACAGTTTCCTTTTGCTGTGTTCATGCTCTGAGATTAACTAGATCAACCATGATG
This sequence comes from Lithobates clamitans, assembly GCA_037952925.1. NCBI lineage: Eukaryota > Metazoa > Chordata > Amphibia > Anura > Ranidae > Lithobates > Lithobates clamitans. The sequence continues at coordinate 1,639,240 of JBBGZY010000643.1, forward strand.
CAAATTGTTACAATGTATAAATGTTGCACTGTATCCTCAGTTTGACCTCCTGAGCTGTTGATGTATGAGAAGGAAGGGTTAAAGCTGCTGGCCAGGTTTTACTGCTCTTTTCAGAAGGTTACCGCCCCTGTAGGTTATACCATATAAATAAGTGTTCATAATGTGCCCCTCAGGTCGGTTTGAGGAAAGTCTGCCAAAATGTAGTGGTTACTGTGCTGTAGTGGACCACTCCCTTGAAGGGGTGGTGGGAGCCCAGTTGGGGTTCCCAGTGGGGTCTGGAACCTGTAAATCTTTATGAACTTTATGGATATAGCCATCTGCCTAAGGTACGGTCACTTCATGGGGCATTAGAGAACTTTATAGGAAAATGTGTGGAAGATGTCTTTGATAACTGTTACTTGTTACCTGCAACTACCTTCAATAAAATATCTATATTTGTTCATCTAACCTGCCTGGTCTGAAGTTTCTAAAGGGATCCATGCAAGCTGTATCATAAGAACAGGGCTTACAACAAGGGGACTGAAGTTAGAGAAGATACAGTACAGAGGTCTAAGGAACATAATGCTCTCCAGGGGAAGCTAGAGTACCTATGCTAATGGCTACCGTATTTGTGTCACTTGCTAAAGCAGCTGACCAGCCAAGAAACAGGTGACCTTGCAAAGGTGAAGGTTACTCTGGTAGTACAGTGTTGTTATGCTTCGCCCTTTACTAGCGGCCAGTTTCCCATGTACTGGGACTGACCCCGTGGCACAGAGTACCTAGGGACCCAACCTGGAGTCGCAGGAGAGAGACAGCTATAGAGAAGGCCCCGGAAAGGAACAAGCATGGAGAAACAGAGTTACAAGAAAGTGCATTTCCTGTATCCAAAAGTAACAGACAGGACTTTGTCACTGGGAGTGAGGTGACAGGACTTGTGAGCTGGTGGAGACTGGTACATGCTCCATGGTACCAGCTCCGAACTGCACACCTACAGAAAGAGGTGTTCTCTAACAGATGTTGTGTCCGAAGTGCATAGTGTTAACATTTATTTTTAGAACTGGGCAATGAAGGGTCAGAACTAGCCACCACATCCCATCAGGAAAATAGAAACAACTGGTAAAGAACAAGCAGGACTTTAAAGGTACCAAAATAATATACAAATAGATATATAAAAATATAAATTTTATCAAACATCGGTTTCTTTAAAATGACAATAATTGTTTGGGAAGAATAGAATTCATATAACACGTGCAACCACTTCTTACTCTACATGTTTCGCTCATAGGAGCTTCCTCAGGAGATTTTGAAAGTGTTGCATGAAGTTAAATACTACAAAAGAAACGAACAATTATAAATAATTATACTTGAATATTGTGACAATAATGTTAGAAAGATTACATAACACATCATACATCATAATTTTATACATTTTTTCAAAAAATAATAAGGCTGAGCTGAGAATGCATGACTACCAGATGCTTTATTCGCAATGACACTTGAATTAATCAGACAATTCTTATTCCCAGACTGGAGCCTGAGTTATAGGGGCATATGAGCAACCATAGGGAGAGGATAAGATTCTGAAATGTATAAAATCCACATGTAAATTTTAAGCTTTATGACCCTAATTGATCAAACCAGGATCATAGAAATGGTTAATATTAGTTTTAAAATGAGGGAAAGTTACCTTGTTCAAAGTTGTAACAGTATAGAACCAATATGATCCCCGAGACAGGGGAATATGGTTTATTACTGGGATATCTAGTAGAGAAACAGCAGAGGATATTTGCTGGACCCTAAGACCCCTTTCACACCGAGGGCATTTTGCAGGCGCTATAGCGTTAAAAATAGCACCTGCAATCCGCCCTCAAACAGCTGCTTCATTGTTTTCAGTGTGAAAGCAAAACAACCCCCACCAATTGACAGTTAGCAAGAAATTGCAGTTTAAAGACATGTCCATCGGGCAATGTGATCTCCTGAGCTCCATGAATATATCTACAGAAGTTGCATGTACTGCAAGGAAACAATCCCGTGTGTTCATTCTGACCTATTTTCTTAGATTGGTGGTGACTGTGGACCAAACTGTCTCTTAAAAACTTGGATCTGCTGAGGTTATTTCCAGGTAGGTTTTTAAATATTTTGATACAGATGGATCAGCAAGTTGTAAGTACCAATATTTTTGCATTATGCTCCTGACTTGTTTTTTTGCCCCCGAGTAACGAGTAAACAATCTTACCCCACACTCCGGTTTAATAACTTTTTTTCCATGAATGAGTTGTACCCTGTCCTGATTCTCAGTTGCAGGCCTTTTTGAGGCATTTGTTGCTATAGCCTCTTTCTTGTAGGCAAAATTGTAATGCCTTGGCCTCTTTCTCAAAATCAGCATCTCTGCTACAGTTTCGTTTTAATTGCAAGTACTGGCTATATGGAACGCTCATAACCAGGGGTGATGGTCAGAGTTCCCTGCTGAGGACTGTCCAGTTGTTTAGATAGGGTCTCAGCTGCTGTTAGTCATCTCATTTGAGTATTTTGCTGTTCTTCACAATTGTTGCACATGTTTGTGTGCTGTATTCTCTACTGTACTGTTACATTACCTTTGCCTGTTATCTGCTCATTTGCTTCGCTAACCCTTTCAATAAAGCCCATTTTACAGCCACATTTGTTTTGGCAAGATTGGGTACAATCATGGTGGGTCATCACTGGGGGGAACAGAAGGACTCATTCATCTAATCTGGGAGTGGCGATACACAAAGAAAATACCTAACAGATGTAGCAATAGTGGACTACGGTTATAATATTGTGCAATTTACCCGTCATTCCTCATCTATAGCTATATCCCTCTAATGCTGGGTGCAATTGACTGTCATCATATCTGTGAGCCCAACCAAAAGGATTGTGGGACTAGTAGTCTCCCAGACTGGTGATCCAGTTGCGTGACATTACATCTAGACTACACATCCCAAGGATCCTTACTACAACCCGAGGAGAATTCTGAAAGAAACTATAAAAGAATCAGGAGATCCTTCCCATGCTCTCTTCTTCCTGGGCTTTGCCAAGGGTACATCTCTCTGTGACGGAGAGAGGCTGGGGCCTACTACGCGGTGAACGAGTAATTCCAACCCGGTCCCAGAGGGCCTAACTCTGCTTTCTGTTTGTCAGACATCCACGTGCCACCAACCCAGCAGATCGATTCTACGATCGGCTGCACTCAGCAGCCGTGGATCATTGATGTTCGCTCTACTGAAGGATGTCTCTTCCTGGGTTGCTCTATCCAAGGCGTCTAGCCCGCCCGGTCGTTGGATTGCCCACCTTTTGCAATCCTTCCTTGGTTACTTTATTTTAACACTGTGTACAGGCACCTTTACCTTGGGAACACTTTACTGAGCTTCTTTTTGAACACTGTACATAGACACCTTTACCTAAAACCACTTCAAGGAGTACCACTAGCCTGTTTAAGCCACTCGGCTTGCTATCACATCACTGTGCTATATTGGATATAATCTAATGAGCTCAACTATTAGGCCTGCATCTTGGATATTGCTGTTGTTACTATTTAAAGGACCCTATCATATACCTTTTCTGTCTGATCTAACTTATCTAACTAACCCTTTTACCGTCCTTATGGGTCATGCTTAAGGTGGTATTTCAGTGTATATATGTATATTGTGCTCTTGTGTTGTTGAACTGTTCCTAAGCTGTCTTTTTAGGGGAATTCTTCTCCCGAGCTTGGGCTGTTATCCAGGACTCGGTTGACCAATTTCCCCCACTTTTTTTAATTAAAAAGATAAGACAACAGTAAAGTTAGCCCAATTTTTTTATATTGTGAAAGATAATGTTATGCCGAGTAAATTGATACCCAATATGTCACGCTTCAAAATTGCACCTGCTTGTGGAATGGCGACAAACTTTTACCCTTAAAAATCTCCATAGGCCCCTCTCCTGCCACTGATAAAAGTGATCTTGCGGCGAATCCACCACAGAGACCACTATTATCGGAAACTGGACGGCCGGCAGAACAAGAGGATACTGCGGTTATGGCAGCTAGCTGCTGCAATAACAACGGTATTCCTCTTTAAAGTTAGGACGTATATCGGCATGTGGCAGTCCAGGAGTGGTTAAGCTATCATGGGATCGATTGGATCCCTATGTGGTGGTAGAAGCTGAACCATTGGAGGAAGCTAGTGGAATAGAACTGTTTCCGATGATTGTACCCACTAGGCACTTACTGAGAAGCAGAGAAAGAATCCCTGTCAGTTTGAGGAATGTCACCAGCCATCCAATCAGCCTGAAGCCTCGTATGGTGATTGGGAAAGTAAATGCTGCCACCCCAGTGACAGGGGATGACTCAATCCGGAAGGAAAATGGAAGAGGGACCCCTGTCCAGTGCCCAAATCTGTCTCTAGATGGGAACAGAGGATTAAATCTCAGTTAGCTCGATGGGAGAAAATGTTCTCCAAGAATGACTTTGATGTGGGTTGCGCCAAGAGTGCTCAACACCGAATCGGCTGAGTGAAGATAAACCTTTCTGAGAAAGAGCTAGACGAATCCCTTTGTGTGACCTGGAAGAACTTTGGGAACAGTAGGCTGAGTTAAAGAAGTCGGGGTCATTAGGGAATCCAGGAGTCCTTATGCCTCTCCGATTGTGGTTGTGAGAAAGAAAAATGGGTCCCTCCGGATGTATATTGACTAGGGATGAGCCGAACACCCCCCTGTTCGGTTCGCACAAGAACATGCGAACAGGAAAAAAGTTCGTTCGAACACGTGAACACAGTTAAAGTCTATGGGACACAAACATGAATAATCAAAAGTGCTAATTTTAAGGGCTTATATGCAAGTTATTGTCATAAAAAGTGTTTGGGGACCTGGGTCCTGCCCCAGGGGACATGGATCAATGCAAAAAAAAGTTTTAAAAACGGCCGTTTTTTCAGGAGCAGTGATTTTAATAATGCTTAAAGTCAAACAATAAAAGTGTAATATCCCTTTAAATTTTGTAGCTGGGGGTTGTCTATAGTATGCCTGTAAAGGGGCGCATGTTTCCCGTGTTTAGAACAGTCTGACAGCAAAATGACATTTCGAAGGAAAAAAGCCATTTAAAACTACTCGCGGCTATTGCATTGCAAGTCCAACAATACACATAGAAGTTCATTGATAAAAACGGCATGGGAATTCCCCACAGGGGAACCCCAAACCAAAAAAAAAAAATTACGTGGGGGTCCCCCTAAATTCCATACCAGGCCCTTCAGGTCTGGTATGTATATTATGGGGAACCCCAGCCAAAATTTTTAAAAAAATGATGTGGGGGTCCCTCTAAATTCCATACCAGACCCTTCAGGTCTGGTACGGATTTTAAGGGGAACCCCGCGCCAAAAAAAAAAAAAAAAGGCATGGGGTCCCCCCAAACATCCATACCAGACCCTTATCCGAGCATGCAACCTGGCAGGCCGCAGGAAAAGAGGGGGGATGAGAGAGCGCCCCCCCCTCCTGAACCGTACCAGGCCACATGCTCTCAACATTGGGAGGGTGCTTTGGGGTAGCCCCCCAAAACACTTTGTCCCCATGTTGATGAGGACAAGGGCCTCATCCCCACAACCCTGGCCGGTGGTTGTGGGGGTCTGCGGGCGGGGGGCTTATCGGAATCTGGAAGCCCCCTTTAACAAGGGGACCCCCAGATCCCGCCCCCCCGTGTGAAATGGTAAGGGGGTACTTGTACCCCTACCATTTCACTAAAAAACTGTCAAAAATGTGAAAAATGGCAAGAGACAGTTTTTGACAATTCCTTTATTTAAATGCTTCTTCTTTCTTCTATCTTCCTTCATCATCTTCTTCTTCTTCTTCTGGTTCTTCTGGCTCTTCTGGTTCTTCCTCCGGCGTTCTCGTCCAGCATCTCCTCCGCGGCGTCTTCTATCTTCTTCTCCTCGGGCCGCTCCGCACCCATGGCATGGGGGGAAGCTCCCGCTCTTCTCTTCATCTTCTTCTCTTCTTCATCTTCTTCTTTTCTTCTCTTCTCAAGAAGATGAAGGAAGATAGAAGAAAGAAGCATTTAAATAAAGGAATTGTCAAAAACTGTCTCTTGTCATTTTTAACATTTTTGACAGTTTTTTAGTGAAATGGTAGGGGTACACCATTTCAAACAGGGAGGGGCGGGATCTGGGGGTCCCCTTGTTAAAGGGGGCTTCCAGATTCCGATAAGCCCCCCCGCCCGCAGACCCCCACAACCACCGGCCAGGTTGTGGGGATGAGGCCCTTGTCCTCATCAACATGGGGACGAGGTGTTTTGGGGGGCTACCCCAAAGCACCCTCCAAATGTTGAGGGCATGTGGCCTGGTATGGTTCAGGAGGGGGGGCGTCTCTCTTCCCCCCTCTTTTCCTGCGGCCTGCCAGGTTGCGTGCTCGGATAAGGGTCTGGTATAGATTTTTGGGGGGACCCCACGCCGTTTTATTTTTTTTTTTGGCGCGGGGTTCCCCTTAAAACCCATACCAGACCTGAAGGGTCTGGTATGGAATTTAGGGGGACCCCCACGTAATTTTTTTTTATTTTGGTTCGGGGTTCCCCTGTGGGGAATTCCCATGCCGTTTTTATCAATGAACTTCTATGTGTATTGTCGGACCGGCAATGCAATAGCCGCGAGTAGTTTTAAATGGCTTTTTTCCTTTGAAATGTCATATTGCTGTCAGACTGTTCTAAACACGGGAAACATGCGCCCCTTTATAGGCATACTATAGACACCCCCCAGCTACGAAATTTAAAGGGATATTACACTTTTATTGTTTGACTTTAAGCATTATTAAAATCACTGCTCCTGAAAAAACGGCCGTTTTTAAAACTTTTATTTGCATTGATCCATGTCCCCTGGGGCAGGACCCAGGTCCCCAAATACTTTTTATGACAATAACTTGCATATAAGCCTTTAAAATTAGCACTTTTGATTTCTCCCATAGACTTTTAAAGGGTGTTCCGCGGCATTCGAATTTGCCGCGAACACCCCAAATTGTTCAATGTTCGGCGAACTTGCGAACAGCCAATGTTCGTGTCGAACATGAGTTCGACTCGAACTCGAAGCTCATACCTAGTATTGACTACCGAACTAGGAATTGGAGGACTATCCCAGATCAGTGTACAACCCCTGATATAGAAGAGGCCCTGCAATGCCTATGAGGAGCTAAATGGTTCAGTGTTCTGGATCTGAAGAGTGGATATTGTTACAACCCAAGGAGACTTCTGGGAGGAACTATAAAAGAATCAGGAGATCCGCCCCATGCTCTCTTCTTCCTGGGCCTTGCCGAAGGCACATCTCTCTGTGACGGAGAGAGAGATGCTGCGGCCTACCACACGGTGATCGAGTGATTTTAATCCAGCCCCGGAGGGCCTAACTCTGCTTGCTGTTCGTCAGACATCCACACTGCACCAACCATGCAGATCAACTCTACAATCGGCCACACTCAGCAGCCGGGGGTCATTGATGTTCGTTCTACTGAAGAACGTCTCTTCCTGGGTCGCTGTCTGCAAGGCGTCTAGCTGGTCTGGTCATTGGTGAGAGGGCAATTGCCCATCTTTTGCAATCCTTCCCTGGTTACTTTATTTTAACACTGTGTACAGACACCTTTACCTTGGGAACACTTTACTGCACTTCTTTTTGAACACTGTACATAGACACCTTTACCTAAAACCACTTCAAGGAGTACCATTAACCCGTTTAAGCCACTCAGCTTGCTTTCACATCACTGTGCCTTATTGGATATAATCTAATGAGCTCCAACTGCCGGTGAAGACTATTAGGCCTGCATCTTGGACATTGCTGTTGTTACTATTTAAAGAGCCATATTCTATGCCTATTCTGTCTGAGCTCTCATTAGGATATAAAGGTTGAATAGGCCAGCCTGGGGTTCCCCTTTAGTGTGTGACTACCAGTATTAAATAACTAACCCTTTTACTGTCCTTAAAAGTCATGCTTAAGGTGGTATTTCAGTGTATATACAGTATCTCACAAAAGTGAGTACACCCCTCACATTTTTGTAAATATTTTATCATATCCCTGTCCCTCAAGGCAGTGGTCATCTTGGAGGTATGTTTGGGGTCGTTATCATGTTGGAATACTGCCCTGCGGCCCAGTCTCAGAAGGGAGGGGGATCATGCTCTGATTCAGTATGTCACAGTACATGTTTGCATTCATGGTTCCCTTAATGAACTGTAGCTTCCCAGTGCTGGCAGTAGTACAGCTTGACTGTAGGCAAGGCACACTGGTCTTTGTACTCATGCTTGACACCATCTGAACCAAATAAGTTTATCTTGGTCTCATCGGACATGGTTTCAGTAATCCATGTCCTTAGTCTGCTTGTCTTCAGCAAACTGTTTGCGGGCTTTCTTGTGCATCATTTCCTTCCAGGACTACAGCCATGCAGACCAATTTGATGCAGTGTGCAGCGTATGGTCTGAGCACTAACAAGCTGACCCCCCACCCCTTCAACCTCTGCAGCAAAGCTGGAAGCACTCATGCGTCTATTTCCCAAAGACAACCTCTGGATATGACACTGAGCACCTGCACTCAACCTCTTTGGTTTGACCATAGCAAGACCTGTTCTGAGTGGAACCTGTCCTGTTAAACCGCTGTATGGTCTTGGCCACCGTGCTGCAGCTCAGTTTCAGGGTCTTGGCAATTTTCTTATAGCCTAGGCCATCTTTATGTAGAGCAACAATTCTTTTTTCAGATCCTCAGAGAGTTCTTTGCCATGAGGTGCCATGTTGAACTTCCAGTGACCATTATAAGAGAGTGAGAGAAATAATACCAAATTTAACACACCTGCTCCCCATTCACACCTGAGACCTTGTAACACTAACGAGTCCCATGACACCGGGGAGGGCAAATGGCTAATTGGGCCCAATTTGGACATTTTTATTTAGGGGTGTACTCACTTTTGTTGCCAGCGGTTCAGACATTAATGGCTGTGTGTTGAGTTATTTTGGGGGGACAGCAAATTTACACTGTTATACAAGCTGCACACTTACTACTTTACATTGTAGCAAAGTGTCATTTCTTCAGTGTTGTAACATGAAAAGATATAATAAAATATTTACAAAAATGTGAGGGGTGTACTCACTTTTGTGAGATACTGTATATGTATATTGTGCTCTTGTGTTGTTGAACTGTTCCTAGCCTGTCTTTTTAGGGGAATTCTTCTCCTGTTCTTGGGCTGTTATCCAGCACTCGGTTGACCAATTTCCCCCTTCTGTATATTAATACCACATTACTTACTCCAGTAAAAGCTGGGATAATATAAGCATATTTGACTTGTGTGATGCGTCATTTTAAGGTGCTGTAAAAGATGTCTGAACCCAGAGTGTTAGGTGGGTTGGAATTTTCACAGGGTCATGGCGATGCAGATGAACAGGTAAATCCAAGCAGTCCTCAAGGGGGCCATGCTACACAGAGAAACAACAAATTTAGTAGTACCTGACAATGTAGCTTGGTGTTAAATTACGCTTCTGGAATACAGCTGCTGCTGGAATCTAAATTTGAAAGTTATAATACATTTAGTGGCTACTTATTCATTAATCTGTATGGCATAAATGAGCAGCTTACACCTACCTGGTTAGGAAGCTGTTTGACAGGGGAACTGCTATCATGGGAGTAGTCCCGGGGTCCTAAACTGGGGATACCATGTAAATGTAGTTTTTGACTGGGCTATAGACAGCTCAGACTGATTGCATAGTTTATTTATGGCCTTTTCCCTAAGCTCAATTAAGTTGTGCATTTCCCACTGTCACCAGTAGGTGTCAGTGGTATCACAGGCCATAGTATGAGATAGTACAACTAGGTTGAGTTATGAATATTTCTATTTCTTCCAGCTAGCCCAGGAGGAGGTTCTTTGCCACTGGTGCATTCTGGGAGAGGATATATATTTGAGCGGGGCCATGTGCTCGCTCTCCTTCCTCAAGCCCCTGGCCTGAGGAGGTGTTGCTAAAATGAGCTTTGCATGTAGGCCCAGAAGCCTTTCTGGGGCCTACTAATTCTGAGGTGGTCCCTAGGTTGTCTTGCCCGGTGTGGAAGAAGCCAAGCCAAATAGAGAAGATCTAGGGGAGAACCCTTGCTGGAGAGAGTCAGGATGAAGGATGGTCTCTCAGGAGTGACTCATTTGGAGGACGCACCAGAATCTAACAACGTGCTTACAGTGTTCCCGGGTTGGCTTAAAGGTTCTGGTAATGTGAAGCTGTACTTTTTCTGTATCCAAGGAGTCTGTAAGTGATCTGCTGCTGGTATCTGAGACCTCTAACCCCTCTTCCCTGCTACCTTCATCCACATTCTACATTAAAGTTTTGTATAGATCAAAAGTGACTGGCACCCAATTTTTGCTCAAAACTCCCCATTATAGCCGTGAACTCAGCGCTGGGGTAAACACTAGCTTGCTCCCTGCCTCTGGAGGTTACACCCGTCTTTCAGAAGACGGGGGGGGGCACCGCATGGGCATCAAACCTTAAAAAACCTGCAGTGTAAAAGTTCTGCAAGTTTGGACCAACATTAAGACCGGTGGAACCTAAGAGCAAGGCCTAAACCTGTCACTCCTTATCAGTTAAAGCGGAGTTCCGCTTAAAAAAAAAAATTAAAGTCAGCAGCTACAAATACTGCAGCTGCTGACTTTTAATAATTGGACACTTACCTGTCCCAGGGTCCAGCGATGCAGGGAAACGAAGCCCCGCTTATCTTCCCCTCCTCTCTGCGGCGCTGGCACTGTCACTGTGGGCGCCCAGCTGTGGCTTCACTGCCGGGCACGCACTGCGCATGTGCAAGCCGCGCGGGCGCGCTGTGACTGGCTGGACAATCATCTGGAACCTGTGACGTGTCCCAGATGATTGCCGAGAGGGAAGGGGAGAGGTGAACTGAATTCCGGTGCCGCGGAGCCCCGGGAGGAAGTGGGAGCTGAAACCTTCTAAAAAAATTACATGTCAAATGTGGCATGTCAGGGGGTCACCTTCCCTTAAAGCGAAAGTTCCATTTTTGGTTGGAACTCCGCTTTAAGTAAGCGTTATATTTGATACCTTTTAATTGTGTGTTATTTTACTGAAACTATGTTGAAAGACTGAAAGTGTTACTAAGCCCACAACAGTAAAATCCATCTGTATATGCAGTAAAGCATGCTTGTTATACTCACTGTGGAACGTAAGGGGTTAAATCCTGCGCAGTGTGCAAATAAGGATGTTTAATCCTTTCTTCTCTGCTCAGTTTGGTGTGTATTGCTGAAGAGGATATTTTTTTTCTTGGGAGAGTGCATGTGATCAGCAGAGGGCCAATTAGCACTGTCAAGACAGAGGGTCAGGGGTCCTGCAGAGTAGAATGAAAACTCCTCCTACAATCTTTAACCAGATACTGAGAGAAGTCACAAAACTGCTATACACTGCTGATGAGAAAAGGTATTTAGCAATTTATATTAAAAAAAAAAATAGCATTTCCATGCTCTGTGTATTGTGGGAAACCAGATATAGTAAATGCAGGGCCCTGGGGTTTAGTAACACCTTAAACCACACATATAATCAGTTGCCTTTGAGTCATTTGAATATTTCCACAAGATCCGCTCTTTCAAATTAAGAGTCTAAGCCCCAATACTACAATAGTGAGTGATGATACTCTTTATTCCAGGTTATGTGATTGAGCACTACAGAAGACAAAGAGGACGATGTGTGCCGTGTGATCAGCCTGAAGACTTTGGAAAAGGGGAGTGTAAAAAAAATAAATAAATAGCATAACGTGCTGATGAGGGTGCTCTGCATGATGAAGAAGTGGGGGGGGGGGATTGGTTGGAGTTGGGGAAGGGGGAAGGTTTGGGGGGGTTGAGTCTGGAGATGGGCTTTAAGAACCATTATACTTAGCATGAAATACTGGTCATGTCATATGCTGTGAGACCTGAAGGTCTAGGAAGCAGGGAATTCCTTTAATGAATTCACCAAGAGAATGTATCTCAAGTATTTATGGTCAAACCCACAATCAGATTAAATGTATGCAGAGAATAATAATAGGTAATTTTCAAATAAGGTGTACAATATAAATTCAATGTGACAGCCACATGTTAATTATCACTTGGAATACATAGAATATATTAATTTAGATCTGGAAGGAAGATTTACTATAAGCATTTACTCAATAATTTGTTTTGCAAAAGGAAATTTATAGGTTCAATTATTTTATTAACCTCAACTTGTGTATGAGAAATATGAACCAGGAGATTGTAATCCTGAATATAGAAGGGAATCCGATGACTGCACAAGCAGTGAAAATGTAATGGCAGATTATTTTAGCTATTTTCTCTTTGTTATATCAGTGGTGCTATCTGACATTATTCACATGATCAATGGCGTCACTGGGGTTGGTGTCACCTGGTGTGGTAAAACGTGGTGCCACCCCCCCCTGTGTATCCTGCCCAGCGCCCTGCAGGCAGTGCACGGTCATGGGGCACACCCCAAACCGGCCCCTGTAAATGATAGTATAGGGTGGTATAGTGGCAGGTTAGGGTAGTATAGTGGTAGGCTAGGGTGGTGTAGTGGCAGGTTAGGGTAGTATAGGGTGATATAGGCAGGTTAGGGTGGTATAGACAGATTGGGGTGGTATAGGGCAATTTGGAGTGTTATAAGGCAGGTTTGTGAGGTATAGGGCAGTTTGGGGTGGTATAGGGCAGGTTAGTGAGGTATCCAATTTTCAGTGCTGTCACACTTGGAATGTCAATTTCTCGGTCATGCAACACTGTACAAGAGAATTTTAAAAAAAAATGAGAAGAATCAAGCTTTCTTTTGGTGTGATTTCACTACCACGGTTTTTTTATTTTGTTATATGAAGGGAAAAAAATTTTTTGGAAAAAAAAAAAATTCTGCTAGGGTTGCACTGATCAATCACGGTATCAATGTCAATACTAAGCATTTGCACGAGTATCGGTACTAGTGCAAATGTTCCGATACTGATATTTTCAGGCCCTCACTGACAGCTGAACTATATAAATAAAAGTCTACAATGATCCTTTAAGGAGTGGGGCCGGTTCCTTAACAACCGATGACTCATTCAGCTGTGAGTGGGGTTCCCTTGCTGACAGCTGAGGTATAAAGAAAGTCCAGGCAATTGGAGCTGTCAAAAAAAAAAGCAGCCAGGCAGTGTTTATCAACATTGCTCCGCTGCTGAAACAGAAAGATAAAAAGAAACATTGTTACTTTTTGTATCTTTTTGTTTATACATCTACAGATTAAAGGGATGAACTTCGATCTGAACTTCAATCTGCAGATGAAGTCAACTTAAAGCAACCTGTCAAGTAAAACATTTTTTTTTTAATTAAATGTTCCTGTGTTCAACCCCTTGTTAACCCTTAATTTACCCTAATCAGCCTTAATTAACGCCTTACTCCCCTTATCCATTTAAATATTTTCAGACAGGCCCCACGGGAACTGGTTAATGTGTCCCAGTGTTTTCCCCCTAGGGTCTGATGTTATGGTTGCAACTTATTTTGGGTCTATAAGTCGCTGCGCAGTGAGTCTCCCCATTCACACATGCAGTTTATACTATTAATGATGATAAAGTTCAAATACAATATGTATAAAAATTTGTTAATAGATATTTTCCTTTTATCCTTACGTACAGTATCTCACAAAAGTGAGTACGCCCCTCACATTTTTGTAAATATTTTATTATATCTACTCATGTGACAACACTGAAGAAATTACACTTTGCTACAATGTAAAGTAGTGAGTGTACAGCTGTCCCCTCAAAACAACTCAACACACAGCCATTAATGTCTAAACTGCTGGCAACAAAAGTGAGCACACTCCTAAGTGAAAATGTCCAAATTGGGCCCAATTAGCAATTTTCCCTTCCCAGTGTCATGTGACTAGTTAGTGTTACAAGGTATCAGGTGTGAATGGGGAGCAGGTGTGTTAAATTTGGTGTTATCGCACTCACTCATACTGGTTACTAGAAGTTCAACATGGCACCTTATGGCAAAGAACTCTCTGAGGATCTGAAAAAAAAAATGTTGCTCTTCATAAAGATGGCCTAGGCTATAAGAAGATTGTCAAGACCCTGAAACTGAGCTGCAGCATGATGGCCAGGACCATACAGCGGTTTAACAGGATAGTTTCCACTCAGAACAGGCTTTGCTATGGTCGACCAAAGCAGTTGAGTGCACATTCTCAGCCCCATATCCAGAGGTTGTCCTTGGGAAATAGACAATTAAATGCTGCCAGCATTGCTTCAGAGGTTGAAGGGGTGGGGAGTCAGCCTGTCAGTGCTCAGACCATACGCCGCACACTGCATCAAATTGGTCTGCATGGCTGTCTTCCCAGAAGGAAGCCTCTTCTAAAGATGATGCACAAGAAAGCCTGCAAACAGTTTGCTGAAGACAAACAGACTAAGGACATGCATTACTGGAACCATGTCCTGTGGTCTGATGAGACCAAGATAAGCTTATTTGGTTCAGATGGTGTCAAGTATGTGTGGCGGCAACCAGGTGGGGAGTACAAAGACAAGTGTGTCTTGCCTACAGTCAAGCATGGTGGTGGGAGTATCATGGTCTTGGGCTGATATCCCAATGAATCTTGATATCATATGGCTTCAAGATCTGAAGCCTCCGGATGTTGTCCGCTCTGTCTGCTGCCGTGTTAGGTGGCTTAGCCAGATTCATTGAAGGACATACCCTTTGATAGGTTGGTCACTACGTGATCCGACACCCCACTATCCAACCCGTTAGGCTCTGACTGCCCTGGGGTAAAGATCGCGATCGGCTGATAACCCATTGGGCTTTCGGTGTGAGTCTGGCTACGCACGCTCTATTGTAGGCACTGGTAACTATGACTGGAGATATCTACAGATGTAAGCGACGTCCTTGAAGAAGCAGGAAACTGCGAAACATGTTGGCTCACCGCATACTCTAGCATCTCTCCAGCACTTTGCGTAATAGCGATTTTAGTATTAAGTACTTATAATGTACTCTTTGTAGCCTGTGATTTTATTATATCAGATACTACATGTTTTGTAATCAATAAAATAGAATTTTTATCATATTTTTTGAGTTTGTGCTTGCCTTACTATACAGATATAATGGTCCACTAAAAAATCCCACCTCTTATGAGGCAGCCTAGGCTCCCTCCCAATATTCTTGCTAGCAAATTTACACTGTTATACAAGCTGTACAATCACTACTTTACATTGTAGCAAAGTGTAATTTCTTCAGTGTTGTCACATGAAAAGATACAATAAAACATTTACAAAAATGTGAGGGGTGTACTTACTTTTGTGAGATACTGTATTTCTGAACATATATTAAAGTATGTTCTCACAAATCCTCCTGAGGAAGCTGTTTTTCGCCCAGAGGCAAAAGAGAGCCCCATGTTAAAAGGAGACATTTGCTGTGTAGACAGACAGGTTATTCTAGTATAAAGAGAATAGAGCTGGTATGAGATGGGTAGAGGTGCTACTCAATCCCCAATAGTATGCACACAACAAAAAACAAAATTGCCCATGGGACTTTTAAAGAGCACACCTCAGAACGTACCAAGTAAAATTTGTAAATGATTTATTCAACACACATTTAAAAACAGCATGTAATACAGAAAGAAGAAAATATATTAGACATTGACATATTGGTAAATTTTACATTCATGTAATAAACCTTTCCATGAGACCTGGATATGTCACAGAGATGACTGTCAGTAGTCTGGAATAGCTGTGCTAGGTCTTGACGCGTTTCGCAAGATGAGTCTCGCTTCCTCGGGAGAAGCACAGATAGGTGCCTGGAGATCAAAACCGCAAATAAGTAAATGAAGCATCAAAAAAAAAAAGGGGGGGGGCAAGCATTAACATATAAGGTTCAGTATATTCCACTTACAATTGATGAGAAATTCATGGCTTACGTCAGTATAGATGACTCTTTGTAAAGCAGTCAAAAGATTGATGTATATGGGCGGGTATACCACCCTAAATTTGTAAAAAAAACTTCAAAACAAAACGTCTATAAAAGTAGATAGATTAATGCATAAAAAGTCAGCCATGCCACAAAGCATTCCCTTGGGAGCTGTGTGAGGGCGGGGAGATGGAAACCAGTAAGAGGCCTCAAGAAACCAGAACCTGGGCGATAGATGTAAATCCCACCAAGAAAGTACCCACACCTGTACAATCAAAAAGATAAACCAAGATAAGAACTTAACTATACAAATAAATTTAATTAACATGACTGCTAAAAATAATATAAAATAAGATGAGTGAGTGTATGATGAGCGCCTATGTGCTGACATGATGAAATCCAACTAGTTATATAGTGAATGAAGTATGCAAGCCAAATAAGGAATGAAGTATGCAAAGTATTGTTATAAAGATAAGATAATATGCGAGGTGTATAGAATACAAATGAAATGTACACATGCTAAAATACTTAAATGCTGTGATTGTGTGATGTGGTTAAAAACGCATTTAAATTATACCATCAAACAACAGTGCGAATGTGAGTGAACTGTGATCCAGCGTGTGTATGCAAAGAGACAACCATTGTAAATAATATCAATATTGAGGTATAGGATGGTGCTTAATAATTGTGTGTAGGTAGCTGTGAGTCTAAAAAAGCGAGTCCAAAAAAGAAAAAGCACATGATGATTAAAAAAAAATGATAATGATGAATGAATGAAAATAACAAAAAATACCCATAAAAAATACACCCAAAAAAGAACCAGCTAGCTCCCTGTGAAGATGGATCAGGCTGGCTTGTGTGACCTTAAAACATAAATTCACTTAACCTCAGAGGAAAACAGATTACACAGCTGGTGGCCGGTAGCTTTTCTCCTTTTTCCCTAGTGTTGCATCTTTCCATCGCTGACATTACATCACCACGCTGGCACCGCCGCATGTGTCTGCCCGTCTGCAGTGGTGTGCGTGCCTGCTGTTCGGTGGGGTGCTGGCATCCTGACGTCACTGCGTATGCGCCATTGGGTGTCTTCCGCCATCAGTGGCGTCGCTCGGCTCATGGGTGGGGAGCCAGCACTTTGGCGGCACTGCGCATGCGCCATTTGGTGTATGACACGAACTGTGATGCCGCCCGAGTCGCGGGTGTGACGCTAACACGATTGCGCATGCACATTGGATCATGGGCAATTTTGTTTTGTGCAGGTTATTCTAGTCTGATCTAAAACTGTTTTGATATTACATATGCAAATCGCCCCAACAAGGAGGGAGTTATGATGATTGCATTATGATTTTAAATGTACTTTTGAACAATATGGTTTTAGAATGGAATGTAACACAATTACATATACTTTTAACTATAGTCTGTAAATCCTTGAGCACCTTGAAAGTCCATCTGTCCTTGATATGCTGTCTTGGTAAAAGTCAAACAGTGCCCCTTTGAAAAGCCATTAGAGTCTTCTAGAGTCACTAGAAGTTTGTGACTTCTGGTTACTTTAAAAAGTCACTAAATATACAATGTCTATGACATGCAAAGTTCAAAGACACATGGCAAGTGAATAAAAAAAAAAAACATTCTAGCCACCACAGAAAGGTCAGGGGGAGTGGAGGGTGTGCACACTTACTGCACCCTGAAGATAAATGGGGTACCTTCCCTGCAACAGGACGCCTCTCAGCTGAAGAACGGATGCTGTCTGTCTGGGAGAACACTGTTAAAACCAGTCTTGTGCCAATCATTCATATGCACCCCCTGTGAGGAAAACTCACAGGCTGCCCTTCATCCAAATAGGGCTATTGCAGCGGATCCCGCGTGTAGCTAAAGGCTTGCATATGCTTGAAGGCTGAGCTGGAGTGACTACTGGATCCATGTTGTCCAGCCTGTCATCCAGTTCAGCTGTTGATAGAAGGTCTGCAGGACTTCAAGGTAAAAACAAAAAAGATTTCACTGCAAAAAAAAGAACTAAGATACTGGGCAGGGAGTTTAGGTCCTTACCACTGAACACTAAGCAGAAAATAGAGTTGCCTCAGAGGAGGATGGAATTTCCTCTGTTCAGCTTTTCTCTGCTTCCAGGCCTGCTGCTTGAGCCATGGTGCAAGTATATAGAGTAAATTTGGACTACTGGCTACTCTGATGTAAGGGGGCAAGGATGTAAGCAGGGACTGCGATAGAAGGGTCTCTGACCAGCAATGCCATTCACTAACTATGCAGGGAAGAAGGGGGGTTAACAGCACTGCCACTAACAACTAGCAAAGGGGTGGTAACCGTGCTACCACTGAAACCAATCTTATGGGGTTATTACAGCCACTGACATTGCTGCTGGAGGCTAGTACTGCACTGCCAAACGATGCAAGGTGTATGTGTGTGTGGTGGTGGGGTGGCAGCAATGTCATTAACCAGTTATGCAGGGGAGGAAGGGGAATTAACAGTGCTGCTGCTGACAGGCAGTGCAAAAAGGAGGGGGGGTGAACTACACTGTCACTGACCAGCAATGTAAGGGATAGGGGGAGGTTAACTGCCACTGACCACTAGTGAAGGGAGAGGTGTAATAGTACTACCACTGACACCAGTGCTGGAGCTTATTATTGCACCCACTGACACATGCTGGGGGTTGTTATTGTGGTCACTAACATCAATGCTGGGGGTTATCATTCAGGCTACTGAAAAAAATGCTGGGTGCTATTTTTGTGACTAGGGACAAAAAGATGATTCTGTAGGTAATGACAGATCATATATAAAATGTAAAATAATTCAGCTTCACTAACTTTTACTGATTCTCTTGGCTACCCTTGCTCTTCTATAGTGCGGATTGCTGTAACCGGATAGAATGGGCTGGCACAGCTATTTTTTCATAGCAGTGATACAACACATGCACCTTTAATTGGACTAGTGACTTCATTCCAAGTTGTAAATCTCAATCTGTGTTTTGCAGCTGTATGGAGGGAGGTGTGGGAATGGAGAAAAGCTCTCTCACCTCTTCCCTCCCTGGAAACACAGATAGTCATTAACTCAAACAACTGTATGCAGAGCAGGGAGAGAGAAGAATCGCCATCAGATACTTAAAAACTTTCAGTGTAATGTATCTTTTATTTGCTTAAGGCCGTAGAACATTCTGACCACAATTATAACACTTTTACTTGGCAAAATGCTACATTAATATAAAATGTGAGGATTAACATTAAGACTTCTTGCTGCTGGCTTATGTTTCCGACACCTCCATTCAGATATGGGAAAAAGACAAAGTCTATGTTGTACATTGAAAAAAAAACAAAAAAAAACTGTACCCGAGTGAGGTTGACCTATGCAGAAATATATGACTGTTTTCTGACGCAAACCCAAGGAAAACTTTAGGACTTGGTTTCTGATTAGGATAAAAAACCTGTTTGATCTTTATATAAACTTGTTACAAATCTCCTGTCATGTTTGTCAAGACCACAGCTTATGTTCTTTACTCACTTACAGAAATATTGGCAAATGCTAATGATATATATCAGTATTTCACGTAAAGGAAACTTTGAAGTAGTTGAATTCATTTTTTTTAAATTCTATACGCTTGGCAAAAAGATGCTTGTTTTTTTTCTGTGTCGTGGGTGGATGTGTTGCTGATACAAACTGTGCTGCAACATTGACGCTCAAAAGACGAGGGGGGCCATCAAGGGTACAAAGAAATATTGGGACTGCTTGGCACCCTCCTTCCTATACTCATTACTTGGAAATGAGAAGATAAAGAGGAATCAGACAACAACCATGATACTTTTCAAAGGATAAACTGTATATATATTATAGTTACCCACTTGAGCTCCAGAAAATGTTACCCCCTTCATGACCAGGCACTTGGCACTGCGCTACATTAACTGCCATATGCGTGGTCATGCAACACTGTACCCAAGTGAAATTTATATAATTTTTAATTCACAGAAATAGAGCTTTCTTTTTGTGGTATTTGATCACCACTGGGTTTTTTTTAATTATCATATAAACAAAAAAACACAAGTTTTGCAAAAAAAAACAATATTTTTTACTTTGTGCTAAAAAACATAATCAATAAAAATAAAATTTCTTCATAAATTTAGGCCAAAATGTATTCTGCTGCATGTCTTTGGTAAAAAGAAAAATCCCAAGAAGAGTATATTAATTGGTTTGCATGAAAGTTATAGCATCTACAAAAGATGATATACTGGATTTTTTTATACCAGTAATGGCGGCGTTTAACAACTTATAGTTGGACTGTGATAGTGCGGCGGACAATCTGACATTAACTGACACTTTGTGGGAACTAACTGCCACTGACATCTCCAGTGACACTAATACAGTGATCAGTGTTAATAATATACACTGTCCCTGTGTTAAGGACATTGGCTAGGAAGGGGTTAACATCAAGGAGCAATCAAGAGGTTAATTGCATGTCTAACAAATGTGTAATGTGTGCTGATTTTTATTACAGATCAACTTGTTTCTTTTCCAAACTTTGCAGGGAAAAGAAACAAAGTGATTGTTCCCTCTGTACAGAGCCCTGTGCTGTTTGTCAACACAGGACTCTGGGCTGTGATTCAACACAGCCGATCAGCAGGTCCTGGCCATGAATCATTGGCCAGGATCTGCTGGCAAACTCCCACGATGTGAAATCACAAGGAAGTAGGCAGGGGCATGCACACGTGCCCAAAACACAGAAAGAGGCGGGTATGGCACTGTGCCTGTAGGAGCCGCCCCATTGCAGTATATGTACTGTGGCAGGTCAGCAAGCAGTTATACTATGAAATAACCCCTCAGCACCCCCTTCCTAAAGCCTTATTCTCACTTTTCTTTGCTCCTCGTAGAGCCCACAGGGAGCTGCTCAGCCACCACTACATATTCTCTTGGCTAGGTTCTTCTACTTGTGTGTGTGTTTTTTATGGAAATAATATATGGCCTTGCATTAGAAATGAAAATATATTCTTCCACCCGCAGAAATGAAAGCAGACTCTGCAGCATCCACTGTCAAGCTAGTGAATGTTCAGATTTACCAAGAAATTATTATTTATTATACATGATTTATACAGTGCCAATAGTTTGTGCTGCGCTTTACCACATGAGGGCAGACAGTACCATAACAATACAATACAGGAGGAATTAAAGTATGCTGCTAATTATGGTAAAACTGTGAAGGTGTTTTCTGGTATACCATACTGTAGGTAACCTGTCAGTCCCTGATGCACCAATTCTTGTTTGATGATTCCATGGCAAGACAAAAAAGACGCGGGGCATTCATACAACAATGAAAACTTCTAAACACTAAACTAATAGTTTTACATTGTGTAGCAGCAGCATTAACACATGAAGGACACCCAACATTAGAGACAATTTATTTTTACAAAGAAAATATTCTTGTTCAATATTTTTATTGAAGTTTACATAAGAAAAAACATGCAATATTAACATTGTATACATGAGGTATATCTAACAATATTAGAGTCCAACAGTTGCTTACATATCCATATTGGGAAAGATAAAAAAAAAATATAAGGATATTTTAGCAAACAATGCAACAAAGAAAATAAAACAACTAGAGCATTATCCTTAAAACTATATTTTCGTATAATGTATCATGCGTCCAGACCACCCATTCACCCCAAATGGGTGCAATCTGTGTACGGGTGGGGGCACTTTAGTCAGGTATATAAACATTTTCTAAAAAGAAAGGGATGGTAACATAAAATAAAAGGGTACTTGTTACTAAAAATATGATTACCAATAACCATGCATTTTAGGACCAAAAATAGCGGTGTTGATTGAAAAATCAATAGGGTTGGTATAATTGAACTCTAAATTGTATACGTTACTTAAAGGGGCATATAGAAATCTCATGTTTAAATATTAATTAATAAATAATAAGAAGAAAGAAAAAAAATCAGAGAAGAAACGAGAAAGAGAAAAGGGACAGGGTACAGAAATAATAAAGTTATCTGATCTTAGGGAAGGAAAGGAATGTGATCATTATTTCGCACCCGTAGTAGAAAGTCAGCTTACATAAAGAAATAGAAAATAGAGAAGCAGTAGATAGAGAGGAAAAAAGACAGATAAAGAAAGAGATAAAGAGAGAAAGAAAGAAAAGTCCCCCATGTTGGCAATCCGGCCCACCTCAAGGTAACATCTAAATTTAGAGAAAGAGATGAGGAATGTTAGGAATGTTAGCAAGGCATCAACAATGTTTGATCGAAATCTGGAGATAGGTAGTGTTTAACCCATGATCTCCATATTTTGTTATATTTTTCAATATTATTATCTTCAATAGCTGTCATTTTGGCAAAAATAAGGGCTCTATTAATTTGGTGTTTGGCTTCAGCCACAACTAAGCTTTGAGTTTTCCATGCTTTAGCTATAGTTTGCTTAGCTGCAGTAATGAGGTGTATGAGTAGTTGGAATTGAGTCTGGGTAAGTTCAGGAGGCTTAAGATTAAGAAGTGCCAAAGCTGGGTCAGGAGAAATCGAGATTTCAAAAGCTTTAGAAACCATATTTTAATCCAGAAGGCCTGAGCTATCGGACATTGCCACCATATGTGAAAGTGCGTGCCTGGTGAGGTACAACCTCTGAAGCAAGTGTCAGGATATGATGGGACAAATTTAACAATCCTGGCTGGTACTAGATACCAACGTGCCAGGACTTTAAAATTGGTTTCCAACGCAAAACAATTAGGGGAGGAGTTTTTAGTTGCTAACCATATATTGCCCCAGTCATCCCTAATAAATGTTCTATCCAGGTCTTGCGACCATTTTGTAGTATAAGAAGGTAAAGTGTCATTAGGAATCGAATTAAGTTGTTCATACAAAAGTGAAATCAGTCCTCTTACGTGGGGGTCACAATTACAGATGCGTTCGAATTGTGACATTTGGTTAAGTATTGATCCAGTCCTGATGAAGGGTGTAAAAAAATTTTTGATTTGTAAATAACGGAAAAGTTCAGTGCTGGGGAGCCCATAAGCATCACATAGTGTAAGGAAAGTATGAATAGTATTAGTAGATACTAAGTTATGAAATCGAACCATTTTTTTGGAAGACCAGGCTACAAATGACATAGGAAATTTCCAAGCAGGATAGAAGGCTGGGTTCCTAATAAAGGAAAGGAGGGGATTGTGTGTAGATTGGAGGTTATGAGAAATTTTAAATTTGTCCCATATAGCCAGTGAGTGTTTAGTTATGGGATTAGAGAGGTTAATTCTATCCTTAGGATATAGCCATAGCATATTGGCTACTGAAATGGGGTCACTCTCCACAGATTCTATAGCAACCTATAATGGAGATTCTACAGTTGCATGATATTTAGGCAGCTGTGATAATTGTGCCGCATAGTAGTAGGAAGAGAAGTTCAGTAAGCCTAACCCGCCATTTAGTTTATCAAGGTAAAGCGTTGATTTAGGTATACGGGGTTTGGTATTGCCCCAAATAAAGGACACAACTCTACATTGTGTGAGTCTCAAACAATATGATGGTAATTGAATGGGAAGTACTCTAAATAAGTACAAGAATTTTGGTAGTATCGACATTTTAATAGCATTAATCCTCCCTAGCCAAGACAAGGGAAGAGATGACCATTGTTTCATTATGCCAGTGGTTAGTTTCAATAATGGTAAATAATTAGCTGCGAGCAAGTCTGTTAGTGAGGATGTAAGTTGGACTCCTAAATATGGCATGTGGTGAGTTACCCAATTAAATGGTAAAGAAGTTTGGGCTTGCTGAAGTTCAGCTTGTGATAGAGAAACATTAATCACATTCGATTTGGTAGGGTTGATATATAATCCAGAGATATTGGTGAATTTATCTAAAATGTTAAGTAGATTTGGGGCAGACACATGAGGATGAGTTAAAAAGATTAGTATATCGTCTGCGAAAAGACACATTTTATGATGGTGTCTGCCTAGTTCCACACGTTTGATATTGTGATTATCCCTAATTAAATGCGCCAGGTTCTATAAGTAGGGCGAAAAGCAAAGGGGATAAAGGGCAGCCCTATCTTGTACCACTTCTAATATCTATCATAGCTGATTTATAGCTGATTTTAAAGCCCCATTTTTGGAGAATGTATTGCATATATGGCCAGGTGACCGAATCGAATACCTTTCTAATATCTAATGATGGAAGACAAGTCGAGATATGTCTAATCTTGGCTGCATGCATCAGTAAAAGTGCTCTCCTAACATTATCTCCCGCCTGACACATGGGCATAAAGCTTGTTTGGTCGCGATGTATTAGCTTCCCTATTATATTATTTAGTCTATTTGCTAAAATTTTAGCTAATAGTTTAATATCCAGGTTCAAAAGGGATATAGGATGATAATTGGTCCAAGAGGTAGAGTCTGATTTGGGTTTGGGAAGCATAGAAATAATGGAGGTTAGTGTTTCAGTTCAAAATGAGTGACCAGCTAATAAAGAATTAAAGGCTCGGGTTAATATAGGTGTTATGATTGATGCAAATTTTTTATAATATAAAGCCAAAAACCCACCAGGCTTCAATGCTTTAATAGCAATTACAGCTGCAAGTCTTTTTGGGGATGTCTCTACCAGCTTTGCACATCTAGAGAGTGACATGTTTGCCCATTCTTCTTTGCAAAATAGCTCAAGCTCTGTCAGATTGGATGGAGAGCATCTGTGAACAGCAATTTTTAAGTCTTGCCATAGATTCTCAATTGGATTTAGGTCTGGACTTTGACTGGGCCACTCGAACACATGAATATGCTTTGATCTAAACCATTCCATTGTAGCTTTGGCTGTAAGTTTATGTTTTTTGTTGTCCTGCTGGAAGGTGAAACTCCACCCTGTCTCAAGTCTTTTGCAGACTTTAACAGGTTTTCTTCTAAGATTGCCCTGTATTTGGTTCCATCCATCTTCCCATCAACTCTGACTAGCTTCCCTGTACTTGCTGAAGAAAAGCATTCCAGCGACATGATGATGCCACCATCATGTTTCACGGTGGGGATGGTGTGTTCAGGGTGATGTGCAGTGTTAGTTTTCAGCCACAAATAGCGCTTTACTTTTAGGCCAAAAAGTTAAATTTTGGTCTCATCTGACCAGAGCACCTTCTTCCACATATGTTCTGTGTCCCCCACATGGCTTCTCGCAAACTGCACAGCAAACGGACTTCCTATGGATTTCTTTCAACATGGCTTTCTTTTGCCACTCTTCCATAAAGGCCAGATTTGTGGAGTGCATGACTAATAGTTGTCCTGTGGACAGATTCTCCCACCTCAGCTGTGGATCTCTGCATTTTATCCAGAGTTACCTTGGGCCTCTTGGCTGTTTCTCTGACTAATGATCTCCCTGCCCAGCCTATCAGTTTAGGTGGACGGCCATGTCTTGGTAGGTTTGCAGTTGTGCCATACTCTTTCCGTTTTCAGATGATGGATTGAACAGTGCTCCGTGAGATGTTTAAAGCTTGGGATTTTTTTTATAACCTAACCCTGCTTTAAACTTCTCCACAACTTTATCCCTGGTCTGTTGGGTGGCTTCCTTGGCCTTCATGATGCTCTGAGGGCTTCACAGAACAGCTGTATTTATACTAAGATTGAATTACACACAGGTGGACTCTATTTACTAATTAGGTGACTTCTGAGGGCAATTGGTTCCACTAGATTTTAGTTAGGGGTATCAAAGTAAAGGGGGCTGAATACAAATGCACACCACACTTTTCAGATATTTATTTGTAAAAAATTTTGAAAACAATTTATCATTTTCCTTCCACTTCACAATCATGTGCCCCTTTGCGTTGGTCTATCACATAAAATCCCAATAAAATACATTTACGTTTTTGGTTGTAACATGACAAAATGTGGAAAATGTCAAGAGGTATGAATACTTTTTCAAGGCACTGTATATATATAGATTTTTCTTTTCATACTTTCCAGAGCAAGTGCAGCGCTTCTATTGTGACACTGTACTACTGTGGCAGTGATCATGTAGAAATCACTGGCTGCTCTGATATCACTGTATGTCACCACCACAGCAGTACAATGTCACCAGCCCAGTGCTGCCAGTCATTATCCCTAATCACTGCCACCCACTAACAGTGATCACTGCCACACCAGTCATATTATCCCTAATCCCCACCACACCAATTACAGTGTCCCTGATCATCAGTTAGGCAGGCCATACATTGTGCAATTTTCTTTTCCTCAACCACGGGGAGCTATTATATTCTGACAGTGGGAGGTTTCCCCACCATCAGAATACAATAATCATTGCTTGCGACTATAGCCACACGAAGGCAGTGACAGAATGAAAAGAAAACTCAATAGGCTGGTTGTACTGAAGTTGGTCAATAGATTGACTTGCAACCAGCCTGCCCAATAATCAATCGAAATTCAGCCAGTTCCTGCTGAACTCTCAAATTTCAATCTGTCTATGCCAGCTTTACTTTATCTGATCACTGCCACACCAGTCCCAGTGTCCATGATCATGGCCACACCAGTCATATTGTCCCTGATCACCACCAGACCAGTTGCACAGTGACCCTGATCACCACCATACCATTTACAGTGTCCCGGATCACCACCACACCAGTGCAGTGTTTGCCTGTGCTTACCCAGGCATGTTTATTGGCCACGTTTCTGCCTGCACCAATCCTTTGTTTGTGGCCTGAACTGGCCCATCTTCACATCCGCTGCAAAACACCGGCCAGTGTACATGCCATTCCTTGAGACAGCCATGTACCAGTAGGCTAGGCTTGCTTGGCATATAGGAACTGGGACTGCTATAGGTGATGCTACACTAAGCTATATTCCGTGACCACGCGTATAGAAGTGACCATTACAGTACATTGTCTGGTTTGTGTAAAAATGAATGGGGGGATTTCCTATAACTAGTACATGCAGAATCTGGTACAGCTATGCATAGTAACCAACCAGCTTGTAACTTCAGCTTGTTCAATTAAGCTTTGACAATAAAACCTGGAAGATGAATGGTTACTATGCACACCTGCACCAAATTTTTTGTACACCAATTTTAGTAAATCTTCCCCAATGTCCGGTATATAATCAGTCAAAAATGAAAAAAAGTCTTATACGTGTGGTATTGCAATACTCGGGAGGAGTAGTAGAATACATTTTGGTGTGTAATTCTAAGTACGCCTATACTGCATGTGAGAAATATCTTATTAAATTGACCAACTTTGTGTAAAAAAATTCATTTTCATTTTCTTTCTGCATTTTCCAAAAACTTGTGGCGAAAAAGGTAATTAAAAAAAAAAAACTCATTATGTTTTTCAGAAACCACCCTGGAATGTTTGGTTCCAAACTGGAGTAATATTGTGGATATTTCCACTATACTGGTGCTCAAGTGCCTCCAAAAATGAGGTAGGTAGTCAGGAAATTAGATGTAATTTAAGCTCCTTGAAAGCCTGAAGGTGCTTCCTTGCATTTTGGGTCCCCCTATGCATCCAGACTGTGAAAAAGTATTACGCATGTGGTATCCCCATACTCGAAAGGAATAGCAGAATGTGTTTTGGGGTTTAATTTTATGCTGTGTGAGAAATAATAATAATAAAAACAAATTTTATTTAATTCCCTCATTTTCTCAAAAATTTACAAAAAACTACAACTATCTATTTTCTAAAAGGGGTCATTTGAGGGGTATTTTTACTGTCCTGGCATTTTGGGGCCTCAAGAAATGAAACAGGCAGCCAGTACAAGGATTGATCAATTTTCAAATATATAAATACAATAGTTTTCTAGACTCTAACTTTTACTATACACTGCTTTAGGTTATTCTTACCAAACTAAATGTAGCAAAATACATTTTGGCTTAAGTTTACAAGCAAGAATATTTATTTGCAAAATTTTATACCAAAAACTAAGAAAAATTAGTTTTTTTTCAAAAGATTTTTAGCATATTTTTATTTATATAGCAAAAATTAAAAAAAAAACAGTGGTGATTATCCACTATCTGTGTCAAAAAATGATAAAAATTTAATTTGGGTATAGTGTTACGTGAATAATTGTCATTCAAAGTGTGACAGCACTAAAATATGAAAACTGGCCTTGGCAGGAAGAGGGTGAAAGTGTCCGACATTGAGGTAGTTCTAAATATTTGGTCCTGGTTACGAATTAAGCCATTCTTGGTTTGTTTATTAGTGTGTGTGTGTGTGTATTAACACAACCTGATATACTCATATCTTACCCTGCTAATAAAGGAAGTTCTATGGTCACAGCATACACATTCAATTCATAACAGCAGCATTGATATAGAAATACAAACAACATTTATATTTGACAATCCAATATAAGCTTACTTGAAAAATCAATTTTCATGTTGTGAGTGCTGCCTGTTTGCTGGCCCTCTTATTCAATAATTTCCTGGATTCCCTGTATGCTTTGCAGCTTCTTCTCTGCTGTTTATTATCAATTTCTAAGGACTACATATCCCACGGTACCTTGCTGCCTGCAAGCAGTTATTCCTGTACTGACTTGGCCTCCTGAAACCCCTCCCAGCACCTCTGTAGTTCAGAAGGCAGGCTTTGTGAAATGTGAGACACAGTAGTGCCTTCTTACAGGACATGAATATGTGTCATAGAATTCAAGCAAGAGTGGGGAACTTTACAAGCTAAGTTTACAAATTCAGTATCATTCAGAGTAATATATACAGTGGAGATTAATATACAATTTTACATTTGACCATAGATACGCTTCATAGCTTGAGTGCTGTCCTTGTCAAATAGGATAGTATACTGTGCTGATTCCTCTCATTGAAGCCTTATTTTCATAGATGGTGGAAGAAAGATATCTTCAGAGAGTTTTTCTGATACACAGATCAGCACAGAAACATTGAAATAGTAGTATATAAATATATTTGGTTTGTTGACACCCTACTTATTATTTTAAGCGTTTCACTTTAAAGCTGCAGGCTGGCTGAAATAACACATGGTGCAAATAAGGGGTCAGGGGAATAGTTTGCCATCTTGAAAGATCCAGTTAGGAACAAATTTTAGTGGGGTAGGAACCCCTTCCTCCAATAGTCACCTCAAAGTATTCCTCAATGTATTTCCAAAGAGGAGCTCAGCTTCGAAGGGCATGTGCAAAAAGTAGCAATGTCAGCGTAAGACCTTACTGTGGAACAAGGGAACTGTTGTTAACTTAAAAGGTAATTGGAGTTTCCTCAGGGCCTGCAGCGGAATCTCCACTATTTATCCCATGTGTTCCCACTCCCAAGTGCCTCACTGAATAGATGCATACTGGAGGGGGACTGCATGTCTAATATGAAGAAAATGAAAAAAACCCATGGGCTAACGAAGTTCCTGTGGCTTTATCTGAGGTATCAGGCAACACGTGAGATGGCAAACAGTCAACTTGCGTTGTCAGCAGAAATAATATCCAGGGTCCAGGTTTCACACGTCATGGTGGGCATAGGATCTGGTTGCCATAGGGATGGACTATGGCCTTGGACCTGTATGGCACCCTGTGGCTAACTCATTTGTTGCATCATGTACCATGATAAGTACAGGAAGTAGGAACCAGTGCCTGAACCAACATTACAGGCCAGCCCTGCTGTTGCAGGGTCTGGTAATGGTTCCCCAAACGTACATTTAGGGTAACCAATTCAGAAGCTGCTAGTGGATCATAATTCAAAAGGCAGTCAGATGTTGATAGAAGTGTCAGCTGAAGAATAAGAAAAACTGGTAAAAAAAATAGAAAAAAAAAAATCTGCGACAGGAGAAGGGGTCAGTCACCTAAGGATACTATCAAAACAATGGAGCCTCATGGAGCAGGCAGGGTTATTTGGGTACACTGGGGGACAGTCCCCAGCAAAGCTTTTGTTGGTGTCTAATTAGTTGATGGTAGCAGCATATAGGGTCTAAAAATCGACTCCTGTGTCCTGTACTGTATGATTAAGAGAAGAGTTTTGGTCATACAAACACCGTAGTGCTTTTGTTTCATCACACTATTGCATTTTTCTCATGCATAATGACTGATTTGCCATAATGCATTGTTACCAAGAAAAACATTCAAAACATACTTACAAATGTTTTTATTGTGGTAGCAGTTACCAAGCACAACCAGTTAAAAATCAATATATGAAAAGGCATTCATCCTTGAAAAACATGAAAAGCAAAACATGCCTCATAATACAAGTGCACACAAACTTGTTTTTATTATTTAACACTTCATTAGAAAGTCACCAAATTGTTTCCAAATCAAATTTTTGAAGAAGCATTTCATTACAGCTTGTAAATTTTCGTTAGTTTACAACATATTGCACATTTTTCTACATTCAATAAGAGATTGTTTACAAAGATTTTTCAAAAAAATCAACATAGTTATTATGAAAGGGCATCTTTTTAGGTAGATTTTAAAACAACTTTTCAATATATTTAAAGTGACTATATAAGAAGTTTATATTTCATGTGAACCAGATATTTGTGTTGTTTATTTATACATTATCATGCAAAGGATATTTTACACAAAAGGTACAATTTATATGTGAACTCAAGTATACAAGTCATAGACGCCCTGCTACGTTTAGACAATGCATAAGGTGCCGAATTTAGGATTTACATATTCCTATCCTTCAATCCCCCACCTACCCAAAAATGCTCCATATTAATGTGCTACAAATCTTTATCAAAATTGTGACCCACCTCCAAAAAAATAGCTCTTTTTGGTCTCCTACCTCCCTTTTCCACATGTCCTATTCACAACATTTTACACCCTGCCCTAACTCTTTATAAACTCTTAGTTACATTTCTCTTCCTATTGCTGTTGCATGTAAGTGACAAACTGGGATGAGATAAACATCAACCTAACAGGATGCTGCAGGAGCTACATTTTATGAGGGATTACAGTTCCACATTTCTCAATAGCACTCTCACCTTGTCTCAAATTCTTACTTGTGTATTATACTATCACAAGTAAAGATGAGAAACCAAGGAGGCTGGAACTGGAAGGAGAAAAAAAAGGAAGCAAGGAGAAGACAGTAAAGAAAGGGATGTAGCAAGCATGAAGCAAAAGGTAAAGAACATTGGTGTAGAAAGCATAGTCCTAATGTATACATTGTGAATGTAAGACTTGCACTCTGTACACAGTATTGGTATACACGTTTGATGGATTTTTACGGGCTTTTAAATTATGGAAATGGGTTACATTAATCACAAAAATATCAGTATGCTGAAAAAACCCCAACAAAATATTTATATATTGCTAATTTATTTACTGCTACGATTGTAAAATGAAAACATGACGAAAGTAGAACCAATCAAGGTGACTCCAAAAATCTGGCTAAGTAGCTAGATTATCACATCTACATAGTGTTTTGTCTTCTTTACAGAATGGCCAAATACAGCATTTTGTTCTTGTAACAATATTGTTCTATGTGTAACTAGCTTCAGGCTAGTTTATAGTACGTAAAAATGTGTCTGTGCCACTCTAAAACTTAGAATAGTGCAATCATGTATTTACTATACTACTAAAAAATTAATTAAGGCAAATGATTGATTTATATGTAATTATGAAATGTTTGCTATATAAATATAAAAAAACTGGCATGTCAAATCTTTACTTTAAATATGTTTCACTGAGAATGTCTCATTTCTTCTTCCTTGTGCATTTCACATTTTTACTAACACTTTTTTTTTAATCATCGCCTCCGACAAATGGCGTATATATAATGATACACATAATGATTGGCTATAAATGATAAATGTTGTAAAAAAAAAAGATTTTTGGGTGAAGTTGACTTCATCAGTACAAATTTAGCAATATTAAGTGGAAACATACAAACCATGTTTGTTTGAAAAAAATAATAAAAAAATACTATGTAACATTACAGGGATATTTTGATTCCAGAAGCACTTTAAATTTCCCAAAATTTACATTTATTTTATTACAGGTATTAAAGAACACACTCATTGAGCAGAAAAAAAGGCCAAATGAAAAAGATATTCTAATGTATAAAATATATGAATTTAAACCTAAACTGACTCTGGACTACTGCTCTGCAAATAATTGAGTAGAATATTTTAATAAAATCTGTTTATATGTTGAGTACTTTTGCTCAAGTGGAGCTTTACCATGTAAGATACTTTAAAGTTAAAATGGTATGCATGCTTTGCTTTAGATATCTTAGGGGGAAATCATGTTAAATTTTTATACCACACAACATTTTTATAACTTTACTAAAATAGCATGCACCCATTTATATGGAAAAATATAAGGCTGCAAGCAGGTTTAATAACTCTTCTATACCTAGAGATTACTAACCAAGAACCCTTTTTGCATTCATTTTACAAGTTAAAATACGAGAAACTGCTAAAAATTAACAGTTAGCTCCTGTTCATTTCAACATTTGAACTTTTCTCAAGTCAGATTATTCATACTTGTATTTCGATTAGGATCAAGTAAACATCTTTGGTAGAGTTGGAAAATTCTTTCCTAAATGAAGACATTCAGTGCTACAAAACCAATTTCCCATTTGCAAGCTAATTTATATTAAAACATTTAAATGCAAAAATTGCAAGGAAGTGTCAACTTTATAATATATACATTTTCTTGGTTTGCACAGAAAAAAATTGACATTTTTGGAAAGAAGATCCTTTTATAGGGTTAGCACACATTCAGTTGGCTTCCATACAGAGAGGGTTTAGAATTCATCAAATTGGTATGGGTGTTGTATATTGCAGTGCTTGGTTGGGAAAAAACTAAAACAAATGCTGACATGAAAGGTCCTAGCAGGGCCACTTTAAAAAGGTTTGCGGCTATTCCACAAAGACCGCCCCTATAGTCCTTTTGAAGCAAAACAAGCAATAAAAGAGTCCAACCACCTAAGTCTATGAACCAAAATTAACTAGCCGGAGTTCAATCATTTCCAGGGATTAACCCCTTTATTAATATGTCAAGGCATACATAGATTTCAAGGATTTTTGGGGCTTCCTGAGGAAGCAATTTAAGTTTTAATTCGTTTATTTTGAATATAAAGTGGTTAAAGCTTTTCTTCTGGCTGCTTCCCAGGATATTTGGTAAATATGGAATACAAAGTATACCCACAACAATGGACTATCATAGTAGCTACATTATTGGAAGCATCTGCATCATAATGCATTTGAAAATGGACTAAGGTTTATGTTAGGTTTATATTATTTGGAAATAACACTGCCTTGTGTAAAATACCTCAAATATCACTGTGCCCTCCATTGGTAAATTCTGAAAATAAAATCAATACTGGTAATAATACATATTTGTTTTGTGGTCATTTTTGGCAGTTTCAATAAATTCAAAAAGGTGGGGGTTCTTTCTCAAAGCTAGCATGTCTCATGCACTGAATACCCAGAGGACTATACAGTATAACATTTGCAAAATCCTTTTTCTTACATTTTGGTAATTTTTCAGCCTCTGAAGAGTTCAAAGCTGCTACTCCACATGAAGAAAAGGATCAAGTCTTTAGTAAGGTTTTTATGCTTTGTGCTCAATGCCACCCATAGCTGATCCTTAACTACATAATCTAAAACTTTACAAAGTACAGTATATTAAAATGGTAAGAAAATACCTAACAGACATGCCAGCATCGCATTATTTTATTCCACCTTTATGAAATCCTTTTGGCCACTATATCCCAAGCACTGATGTCAAAAAGTTATTAAGTAATGATTCGCTAGTCTAGACCTGCCTCTTGTAAAGCACTTTGTTTATACTTATTTTGTGATGCTGTAATAATGCATCACCATAAATCCAGAAATATGACAAATAATAAATCTGTGTTGCATCTCACAAGAAAATGGGTGTAAGTACAATGATATTAATAAGGAACATCTGTTATACAAGGAACAGATTTTTCCACAGAACAATCTTACAGTCCCTTTGACTCTTTCTGGGTGTGTTTTATTTCCTAAGTAAGCAAAATCTGGGTATACACATTCAGTTTTTTTCGTTCAACCAGTATGTTGAATGAAAAATAAAACCTTACAGATCCCCACAACACCACAATGTGTGATGTGGAGATCTCTCCCACTGTGCTATTGTATTCTGACGGGGATCCACCCAAAATACACTGATCAGTGGTTGCAGCCATTGGTTGCAAGCGTTGATCGAAAGCTGGTTTTCCAGCAAGACCATTCGATAGAAGTTGGTTGTTAGACTGGCTTCTGTTGAACAGACCGCGGTAACAATGTACCGAAAGATGGCTGGTTCCTGCTAAACTGGTCAACTTTTGGTATGTGTGTACTGGGCTTTAGTGAAGTACTGACATAGTGAGGCAGCTGACATACTGTGCAATTCAATTGGTTGCAGGACTGACATTTCTCAAGAACTAAAAGCCCATTGGCTGAATGGCAACTTCCACTATTCCAATAGTTCCCATGTTATGGTAGACTGGAAGCCAGTATTTAAGGCTGTTAAAACTTGCATGTACGTATAAGAAATAGGACATTGTAAAATAAAACATGCATCTTTTTACATTCAAAAACAACTATATGTTGTAACTAAAAGTAAAATAAAGCTATACAAAATTTGCTTACAAAAAGTGTAAGCACCGGGTACAGCTAGAATGTAAGAACTTCTATCACAAATTATTTGAAATGACTTCATATTTAATAGCAAAGTGTAAATATTAAATAAGTCTTCTATATTATTATCGCAAGTACTATAAAACATTATCTACAGAACTGTTTCCAAAAACACACACCTCAACTGTGATCAGTAATCTTGGATGCTGCAATGAAAGTCAATGTATAATTCCCATAATACACCTGAAGCAATCAAATCCAATAATGCTGCTTAGGGCGTGAAATCATTCATAATTTTCACATGCTACAAGACATGGTGCAGAGCTGTCAAGTGACAACTACAAAGTGGGATGCAAAGAACAAACAACAAACAGTTGACTTGAAAAGCAACTACAAGAAGTCCCAGACATGAGTTGACTTGACCTGCCAATGCTACATGACTTTACAGTAAATGTAATCAACCATTTATATGCTAAGAGGCTCAAGTGTCAATATGTCTTTTTTCTGGGATTCCAAATGTCAGCATGCCATTGTTAGGTTCATCTAAAGATGGTATACTAACAGATGGTAACAAAGAATGTTATATTCTAACATTAAAAATAAATTTGTAGGATCGTAATTTTAGATCCCACCTTCCGAGGTGAATACTTTTTCTGCAGAAATGATAAAATGACTAACTAATTAATACAAAACAATCACATGTTCCATGGAACTGCATTCACCTTTAACATGCTACATTTACCTGCGCCAAAAAAAAAACAACTCAGTTGCACAGTTTCAACCTGTTTGGGCAATTTGATTAAGAGCATCAAGCAAGGTCCAGCAACTCAAAAAATCATCACCTTTCATTGAATTCCATTAAGTTATTGCACTCTGCACTTCATCGTTGCTCTTTCTAAAGCATTAAAAGTTTATAGAATTACAATAAAATAACACTGTTCATGTGGAACAGTTAAGGGAGTCCCTAAATGGAAGCCTTTCACTAAACATGGAACACGCAAAAGTTAAAGAGAGGAACCAGCTTTTAACCATGTGCGACTTTAGACTTATCGCAACTTCCAAAGAAACC
This sequence comes from Lithobates clamitans, assembly GCA_037952925.1. Classification (NCBI taxonomy): domain Eukaryota; kingdom Metazoa; phylum Chordata; class Amphibia; order Anura; family Ranidae; genus Lithobates; species Lithobates clamitans. The sequence continues at coordinate 1,674,656 of JBBGZY010000643.1, forward strand.
TTTTGGTTAAAATATTTTCACTTGAACTAAATATATTGCATCAACACGAGTTAATACAAATACAATATACAAATTCTCAGGAAATGTTTAGTATAAGAGTATAGGATTTGGGATGATTTTCTTTACAGACCATTTATTAAAATGGCAAGTAGTTAGATTATGTTTTTAAATTTACTAGCAAGGTGCCGGTTTGATAGCAGTTTTAGAATAAAAAATAACAACAATATTTTATTCATCTGATAATAAACCATTATATTTGTTGTTATGATTATTACGTTGACAATATTATTAAACACATTATAAAAATAACTATTCTCCCATTTTAGTGAAACCCAGTTACTGAAAAATTGTATTCACTTCTGGTATTCAACATTCATTCAGTTCTCGTGGCATCACAAACCTACAAGAAAAGAAAAAAAATTCATTAGCACCTCCACTTTTGAGATGTAATTGCCTATATTTTCAAGTGTTAAATAAGGACACATGGCTGAAGGATCACAGTTAATCTCACTCACCCTCTATCAATCATTTATAAATAAGCAAAACACAAATCAGGTTGGCAGGTTGTTTTACTAGTACTCATATTAGCTATTACATCACTTTGAGCTCCCAGTAGGAGTTACCCCTCACCCCAAAGTATCGTGATCCTTCACCAAGTTGAATTAATAGTCATGTCAGAATGAGGAGAAGTGGAGAGGCCAGACAGAAAAATTTCCAGGGAGGTTAGATGAAATCCTGATGTAGAACAGAATTACATTGTGGGATGTCCTACATGAACAACGTAGGCTGGCCAAAAGTCAAACTATTTCTATGGAAAGAAGTTTTCATAAATATTAATTTAACAAATATCAGATTTATTAATATATTTAATAACATGGATGCCTAAAGTATTTCAGTAAAATGTCTTTAAGGAGTTCATGTTCAGTTGGACAGATGACTTTACCCTGTATAAATGCAAGGAACAAAAACAGTATTTTGCTTGCTCGTGATTGGATGATGGAAGTCAGCAGAACTTCACCTTATTCATTAAGCTAAGGGAAAATTCCCTTGCCAAGTGAAGAGTATATTAACCTTGAGTAAATCTACCACTTTGAAAATAGATGTTACATATTGACACAGGTTGAAATGTGAAGCAAGGTAAATCTCCTCTTAGAAAATTACCACTAATACAGATGTGATTATATAAAAAAAATTGCGCCAACTCCTAAAAAATAAGTGGTAAAGCAGCCAACACAACAGTCTGACTAATTGTGAATAAATTAAGTGAAATAAGGTGTGGCGCTAATAAAGGAAGTGTTGTAAAAAAAACAGTGATATCTAAAGGGAAGGTACAAGGCCCTGGAATGTGTACCAAATATACTAGTGATGGTCTTATAGAGTGTGTAGAGAAATATCTCTTCTAAAAAACACCACAAAAACAAAAATAAAAAATTGAATAGACAAATGTGGGAATAAATACATACGGTTAGGAACATATCTATATCCAATGTATCAATTGTGGATGGAATAACACATTTTAAGAATGACTCAAAAACCAATCACAATGGATATATAATGAACAAAGCAACAATGTGATGTGCATTAACCCAAAAAATGGCGTGTTCATCAAGACAGGACCATGGTATGAAACCATGGATCAATTAAAGTAGTGGATATGTGCAAATATTTAAAGTCCGTCACTATGCAATGTGGTAATCACAAATATCCCCGTGAAACCTGAATGCGTACAGTCCTCATGTGTGGTAAATGGGAACTATTGGAGGTGTCTCTGCATATAGATGGATTATTTTCTTGATATGGTGGTATTATCCCAAAGAAATAAGCATAAAATGCCCTTACCAGACAATGTGGACTCACAGGCCCTTGGCGGTGAGTCAAAAGAGCTTGTACCATCAAGCGGTATGGTGCAGCGAACCATATGATGATTCAGATCAGGATCCCATCAGATGTCACCGGATGGCGTATCCCTGAAGAGGTTGGACCGGACTCAGGTGTCTTCAATATTCAGCCTCGGTCATCGATCGAAAAACTCACACAAATTAGCTCCCTTGGTGTGCAGACAACAGCTCATGCTCCAGGAAGAAGTATGTATTCTCTAATTACTTAGGTAAACGTGTAAGGAGTCCAGTAGATTCCTTTATGCTGGTTAATACCCTCATTTGCAGGGACTGTAACTCATTTGGAACCAATTCCCTCCTTAGATGTTCCTCTTTCTTGGCCTGATGTATTTTCTTACTGAAGAAACTATTGCTTGTTTCACCATGTCTCTGTGAGTCCACCTTGTCTGGTAAGGGCATTTTATGCTTATTTCTTTGGGATAATACCACCATATCAAGAGAAGAATCCATCTATATGCAGAGACACCTCCAATAGTTCCCATTTACCACATATGAGGACTGTACGCACTCAGGGTGTCACAGAGATATTTGTTTGTTTATTGGTTTTTGTGGTGTTTTTTAGAAGAGATATTTCTCTACTCACTCTATAAGACCATCACTAGTATATTTGGTACACATTCCAGGGCCTTGTACCTTCCCTTTAGATATCACTGTTTTTTTTACAACACTTCCTTTATTAGCGCCACACCCTATTTCACTTCACTAATACATAATAGATGTCCCTCTGTACCTTCACTTTTCCTGTTCTAGTGAAAATTCAAAATGTTGGATTTTCCCTCACTTTTAGTCATGGTGACAATGGTCAACAGGTCAAATAGAGAGGCTGAATCTCCCTAGCAAGGATGCAGACAGTGATAAAAAAAACTGGCACAAAAAATCCATGTCACTTATTTTTTTTACTTGCTATTTTTGTCCCATTGTGCGAGATTTCACTTCCAGAGACAAGCCAGGAGGCAAGGGGAGTTTTTTACAAAGTGAGGAGGAATCCCATCTTAGACAGCTGTCACCAGAGAAGGTTCCCCGTTAGAAAGGGGGGGTTCCCCTCACTTCCTGTTTCAGTGACAATTGTAAAATGTTGACAATTGACACCAGGACAAATAGAAAGAGTAAATCGCTTCAGTGGGGACAGCAACAAAAACCTGACAGGTTTTAACCTTTCCCTACTCTTACTAAAACGAAAAAACATGCTTTGGCTATACATACACTTTAATGCATGATTACATTGACAAGTTTTTGCTTACAATTCAATACATGCTTACATTGACATAGGTGTGTTTGAATATAATATATATATATATATATATATATATATATATATATATATATATATATATATATATACACACACACACACATACATACATATGTTATTGTTAGCCAGTAAACAAACAGAAGAAGCTGCATAGTGTGATACAGTTAAAAAAAAAATCACTTTAGTAAAAAAATATATTGCGCTTACATTTAGTCAGAGTCAAACTCACATAAGTGCAAAGCATGGTTACGGGACCATCCTTCATATAAGTGTAAAGCATGGCCATGAGACCATCCTTAACTGTATCACACTATGCAGCTTCTTTTTAGGTTTACTTTGCCTGGCTAACCATTGTGGGTACGTGGTATGTATACTAGATCTACTGTGCCTTGAAAAAGTATTCATACTCCTTGAAATTTTTCACATTTTGTCATGTTACAACAAAAAACGTAAATGTATTTTATTGGGATTTTATGTGACAGACCAACACAAAGTGAAGCACTGTTCAATCCATCATTTGAAAATGGAAAGAGTATGGCACAACTGCAAACCTACCAAGACATGGCGGTCCTCCTAAACTGACAGGCCAGGCAAGAAGAGCGTTAAAGTGGGGTTCCACCCAAAAAACAAAAATACCTGGAAAAATTCTAAAAAAAACCCCAAAAAAACATTTGGATATTTTTTTTTTTTCACTTACCTCTAAATGCCTGTTGCTAGGTGGTCCCTCATAGTCTGCCTGTTCCTTTGCCTGGGCTGGTGACATCCCTTCTCCCTCGGCACAGGAAGGGCTCGGCTCTGCTCCCTCCCTCCTGTCAATCATCTGGGACCCATTACAGGTCCCAGGTGATTGAGCGGCCAATCACGGCGCGTGGCGCCGCTCGCGCATGCGCAGTGGGTGCCAGGCTGTGAAGCCACAGCCCGGCGCCCACAGTTGAAATGCTGACGCCGACGAGCGGAGGGGGGGGGACAAGCGGGGCTGCGGTCCCCCGCATCGCTGGACCCAGGGACAGGTAAGTGTCCAATTAAAAGTCAGCAGCTGCAGTATTTGTAGCTGCTGACTTTTATTTTATTTTTTTTTGACGGCCCCACTGGGTGGAACTCCTCTTTAAATCAAAAAAGCAGCCAAGAGGCCCATGGTAACTCTGGAGGGGCTGCAGAGATCCACAGCTCAGGTGGGAGAATCTGTCCACAGGACAACTATTAGTCGTGCACTCCACAAATCTGGCCTTTTGGAAGAGTGAAGAAAGCCATTGTTGAAAGAAAGCCATGTGGGGGACACAGCAAACATGTGGAAGACATGTGGAAGAAGGTGTTCTGGTCAGATGAGACCAAAATTGAACTTTTTGGCCTAAAAGCAAAACGCTATGTGTGGTGGAAAACTAGCACTGCACATCACCCTGAACACACCATCCCCACCATGAAACATGGTGGTGGCAGCATAATGTTGTGGGGATGCTTTTCTTCAGCAGGGACAGGGAAACTGGACAGAGTTGATGGGAAGATGGATGAAGCCAAATACAGGGCAATCTTAGAAGAAAACCTGTTAGAGTCTGCAAAAGATTTGAGAATAGGGCCGGAGACTTACCTTCCAGCAGGACAACGACCCTAAACATACAGTCAGAGCTACAATGGAATGGTTTAGATCAAAGCATATTCATGTTTTAGAATGGCCCAGTCAAAGTCCAGACTTAAATCAAATTGAGAATCTGGCAAGACTTCAAAATTACTCACCGATGCTCTCCATCCAATCTGACAGAGCTTGAGCTATTTGGCAAAGAAGAATGGGCAAAAATGTCACTCTCTAGATGTGCAAAGCTGGTAGAGACATATCAAAAGATGTGCAGCTATAATTGGAGAGAAAAGTGGTTCTATAAAGTTTTGACTCAGGGGGACTGAATACAAATGCACGCCACACTTTTCAGATATTTATTTGTAAAAAATGTTGAAAACCATTTATCGTGTTCCTTTCACTTCACAATTATGTGATACTTTGTGTTGGTCTATCACATAAAATCCCCCCAAAAAAACACTTATGTTTTTGGTTGTAACATGACAAAATGTGGAAAATTTCAAGGGGTATGAATACTTTTTCAAGGCACTGTACAGTTTAGCAGTGGGGACACTGCAGCCATTTCCTATTGACCGAATCATTTGGCTTAATGAGACACCTGTTGGTGAGACCTTCATCTCCATAATTTGAGATACCCACCGTTTGGTAAGAGGCCATTACTTATACAGTTTGCAAAAGCACTATATATGCACTGGAGCACCTTATATTAATCTGGAGCACTGAGCCCTTTTTGAAACACTATAAGGAATATTCATTGATCATGGACTTTATATGTATATTCATGAACTAGTATTGTGTATATGAATTCAGGTGACACTTTTTGCATATTTTTTTAAAATTTGTATTTGCATATTTTGCACATTATTTGTGTTTTTATACTTTGCACATGTTTGGGCATTCACTTAAAGAGATAGCGCACTATTTTTTCACAGTAATTTTTCGATCCAGTATTCAGGATTTAGTTGCAGCAATCATTATTGTTAATCAATATCTAGTGTGAGGTTTATTTATTTTTTGTTTATATAATACACACTCAGGGGGTAATTCAAAAAGGGTGTTGTAGACAGTGTTTGAATCTGAAGGTCAGAGTGTCCATACTGGTGCGCCCCCTCTCTCGCCGACTACTGCACCCATTACACTGTTAGTTGCAGGGCCAAGAAGTTTTGTAGTAAGAGTTAGGCCCCTTTCACACTTATACGACTTCAAAGTCGCGCGATTTTACCACAATTTCACGCCCGCTATTTTGCTGCGATTTTACCGCAATTTTTACCGCGATTTGGGAGCAGTACTACTTTGTACGACTTTGCCACAACTTTGGCATTAACAACTGAAAACATACAGTAGGTGACCGCGATATTGTGTCAATCTCGCTGCTGTTATCGGTGAGATTTGACACCTGCGAGCCCCCTTGCCGGAGCCAGCGCCGAGCGGGTTCGTTGATCGGGAAAGGAAAACTTTTTTTTCCTTTCGCGATGAGCGACAGGCAGTGCTGACAGCTGTCTGGAATGAATCATGACGGGAAACTCCGCGCCAAATTTTAAATAAAAAAACGGTGTAGGTTCCCCCCACAGGGGCATACCAGGCCCTTAGGTCTGGTATGGATCTTAAGGGGAACCCCCCCTACGCCGAAAAATCGGCGTGGGGGTCCCCCAAAAATCCATACCAGACCCTTATCCGAGCACGCAGCCCGGCCAGTCAGGAAAGGGGGTGGGGACGAGTGAGCGCCCCCCCTCCTGAACCGTACCAGGCCGCATGCCCTCAACATGGGAGGTGGGTGCTTTGGGGCAGGGGGGCGCCCTGCGGGCCCCCCCCACCACAAAGCATTTTGTCCCCATGTTGATGAGGACAAGGGCTTCTTCCCGACAACCCTGGCCGTTGGTTGTCGGGGTCTGCGGGCGGAGGGCTTATCGGAATCCGGGATCCCCCTTTAATAAGGGGGCCCCCAGATCACGGCCCCCTACCCCCCCTGTGAATGATTATGGGGTACATGGTACCCCTACCCATTCACCTAGGGAAAAAAGTGTCAATTAAAAAACACACTACACAGGTTTTAAAAGTAATTTATTAGGCAGCTCCGGGGGTCTTCTTCCGACTTCTCTGCTCTCTCCGGCCTCTTCTCCCAGTGTTCGGCTTCTCCCGGTGTTTGGCCTCTTCTCTCGGTGTCCAGTTCTTCTGCCGGCCCCCTCCGCTATCTTCTCCCGCTCTTTTGCTAGCCGGGGGCCCGGTCTTCTGCGCTGTCTTGTCCCCTCTTCTCTTCTTCCAATGTTGACACGACGCTCTCTCCAGCTGGAATGCTCTCTGAGCGCTCTGCAATGGACTTATATAGGCAGTGACCCAGCTCCTTATGAGGTCACAGTCCCTGGGCATGCTGAAGAAGAGAAGAGGGGACAAGACCGCAGAAGACCGGGCCCCTGCTAGCAAAAGAGCGGGAGAAGATAGCGGAGGGGCCCGGCAGAAGAACTGGACACCGAGAGGAGACGCCGGAGAGACCCCCGAAGTCAGAAGAAGACCCCCGAAGTCGGAAGAAGACCCCGGAGCTGCCTATGAAATTACTTTAAAAACCTGTGTACTGTGTTTTTTCATTGACACTTTTTTCCCTAGGTAAATGGGTAGGGGTACCAGGTACCCCATACTTATTCACATAGGGTAGGGGGCCGGGATCTGGGGGCCCCCTTATTAAAGGGGGCTCCTGGATTCCGATAAGCCCCCCGCCCGCATACCCCGACAACCAACAGCCAGGGTTGTCGGGAAGAGGCCCTTGTCCTCATCAACATGGAGACAAGGTGCTTTGGGGGGCGCTCGCTCGTCCCCACCCCCATTCCTGACCGGCCGAGCTGCGTGCTCAGATAAGGGTCTGGTATGGGTTTTAGGGGGACCTCCACGCTGATTTTTCAGTGTAGGGGTTCCCCTTACAATCCATACCAGACCTAAGGGCCTGGTATGCCCCTGGGGGGAACCCACGCTGTTTTTTTCATTTAAAACTTGGCGCGGCGTTCCCCCTCATGATTCATACCAGACAGCTGTCAGCACTGTCTGTCGCTCATCGCAAAAGGAAAAAAAGTTTTCCTTTCCCGATCAGCGCGACATGCACAGTACCCTGTCGGCGAGAAACACAATCTCACTCAGATCTGTGTAATGTATCTGTGGCTGCTTTTATTTCATACAGGACATTGGCAAATACTTTACAAAGAGCCGAAGCTCTAAGTGATCCAATATGAATGAATTAGCAGCACTGCTTATTCATTCATAATAGTGACAGATCACTCAGCTTAGAGAGGGGGCAGGTCTTTGTGTAGGCTGTACCTCCCCTGCAGGAATGCCTATAATTTGGGTTGCAGAAGGGGGAGGAGCTACAGCCAGAATTAAGAAGTGTGTTTCGGAGACAAAAGGACCACTAGTCAGAATGGAAGCAATTGCTATATGCACTAGGTACCCTGGGGAGTTAAAAAAAAATAAAAACAATTATTAACCGCTTGCCGACCAGGTGTACGTCCTGCTGTACGTTGGCAGGCAAAAGGGCGTACAGGTACGTCCCCTTTAAGAAGCGGTGTCACAAACACGCGGGCACGTGACCGCGGGTCCTGCGGACTCTATGTCCGCCGGGTGCCCGCAATCGCGTTACGGAGAGGAAAAATGGAGAGATGCTTTTGTAAACAAAGCATTTTCCTGTTCTGCCTAGTAACAGGACAGTGATCACAGCTCTCTGTCATCGAGAGCAGTGATCACTGTCCTGTGTGTTGTAGCCCAGCCCCCTAACAGTTAGAATCACTCCCTAGGACACACTTAACCCCGCCACTGCCCCCCAGTGGTTAACCACTTCACTGCCAGTGTCATTTAGACAGTAATCAATGCATTTTTATAGCATCGATTGCTGTATAAATGACAATGGTCTCAAAATATTGTCAAAAATGTCCAAGTGTCCGCCATAATGTCACAGTCCCAATAAAAATCACATTACCAATAAAAAAAAAAATTAAAATTAAAAATGCCATAAAACTATCCCATATTTTGTAGACGCTAAAATTTTTGCGCAAACCATTCAATATACGCTTATTGCGATTTTTTTACCAAAATTATGTAGAAGAATACATATCAGCCTAAACTGAGGAAAAAAATTGTTTTGTTATATATTTTTGGGGGATATTTATTATAGAAAAAAGTAAAAAATATTGCGTTTTTTTCAAAATTGTCGCTCTTTTTTTTTGTTTATAGCGCAAAAAATAAAAACCACAGAGGCCATCAAATACCACCAAAAGAAAGCTCTATTTGTGGGAAAAAAAGGACGTCCATTTTGTTTAGGTACAATGTCGCACGACTGCGCAATTGTCAGTTAAAGCGACTCAGTGCCGAATTGCAAAAAGTGCTCTGGTCAGGAAGGGGATAAAATCCTCCTGGGCTGAAGTGGAGAAAGAAAGAAAGAAAGAAAGAAAGAAAGAAAGAAAGAAAGAAAGAAAGAAAGAAAGAAAGAAAGAAAGAAAGAAAGAAAGAAAGAAAGAAAGAAAGAAAGAAAGAAAGAAAGAAAGAAAGAAAGAAAGAAAGAAAGAATACCTAGGTCAAGGTTTGATCTAGTTCAGTGCCAGGGTTAGTGTTTGGATCAAGTAAGGGTCAAAGGTCAAGTTCAGGGTCAGTATATTTTAAGCAGGATTTTGTTTCAAAGTAGAATCAGTGTCAGTGTGTTTTAGGTAGGACAAAAAAAAAAAAATAGCAAAATGTGCACTATTGCTTCTGGGTTGTACTATAGGTACAAAAAACAAGTAACATACACATACCATGTGTGGTATCACTGCATTTGTCAAGCGCAAGAGAATTTATTTGGGGTTGTTGTTTGAAGGTAGGTTATAGTAGGAACAAGAAATATACAGCTAATTAAAAAAAAAAAAAGATTTTCTTTTACTATTTTGGGCCAGTTTTCATTTTATAATAAAAAAAAAATCAGGAAATATCCATTTACTACCAAATGAAAGCCCTGAACAAAACAAGGTATGATCCACCTGGATGCACAATGAAGTTGTGATGATATGTATGGTTTTACTAAGACGTCAAAGTTGCAAAATTGTGCTTAAGCATTAAGATTTGTTACACCCCTTAGGCGTCAAGGGGTTAAAAACCATGGAAACAGCCCATAGCTCCACGTACCCTAAATCCTTTAAGGCTGACTCTTTTTAAAATCGCACTGCACCAAAACACATGGTACTTTGCTACCATGTGTTTTGGCACCTGTTTTAGCAAGGTGCGTTGAGGTGCCATTAAGAATTAATAACAAAACATTGGTTTGCAAAAGGGGTGCACACAAATGTGAAGCTAGATTTTGAGGGGGCACACTAATAAAAACCGGTGGCAAGATTTGAGCCTTGTTATTTATTAAAACCAAACAAAATTATCCCTTGCAATGGGGAAGTGCCTGCACTGTAAGGGTTAATAGCTCATTTTACCCAGAGGAGAGGAGAAACAGTTTTTCTTACCCGAGCCTTACTGTTTCTTACTGTTCCCCTGGCAGATGGCGCTATCCCACAATCCAGCAGTGGAATGTCCCTCAGTGTCCTTACGTCTAGAGCAGGACTATGGACCCTGCTCTGGTTATGAGGACCACAGGATCCTAGACCTGTGGAGTGTGGGGGTGAAGAAGCTGCAGGGTCCGGTCAAGCTCTGAGAAAGAGCTGAGGATTAGGCAGGTATATTTCTTTTTATTGCTCTCTTAGACATAAAATAGCAATTAACCCTTGCAGTGGGAGCACAGCCCCACTGCAAGGGATCTTTTTTTTTGTACAGAGTTGGTCTTTAACCACTTGCTGACCGTATAACTTAAATATACAGTGGCAAGGTGGCACTGCTGTGCCTAGGTACAGTATGTGATCCGACACTTCCGGGTTGGGGGCACGCATGTGCGCTGGCGGCGGCCCGCTCCCACTGTGATTATGCACAGCAGAAGCTGATCTGTGGGTACCGCCGATCATCCAGCACAGAGACAAACAAGGCAAATTGTCATTCTGACAGTAGGGAAGGCATTGATCCTGTGTTCCTGTAAAGCAGGGACATGGGTCCAAGCCTTCTTCTAGTAAAAGCACCTCCCACACTGTGAAAAAAGGACATACATTTTTTTGGGGTAAAGTGTTGCATGACCGCGCAGTTGTCAGTTAAAATAATTCAGTGCTGTATCGCAAAAAATGGCCTGGTCAGGAAGGAGGGTGATTCTTCTGGAGGTCAAGTGGTTAAGCAAAAGAAGATACAAGTGAGGTGTTCAGACTTATGGCTATGGCCGCAAAATCAACATGTTGGAGGATGACATCATACAGCTATAACTGTTTCTGGCTTAAAATAAATCTGATATTTTAACAAGTGCATACTACAATATATTAGTTATGCTTGAAAACAGGTAAAATGCACTCCTATTAACCTTCCTATATTGCAAAATGTAAAGTTTGTTCAACAAATAAATTATTTTGTACTTAATGCTTCAGATGTAAAGGTATTAAGTAATCAGTTTACAATGAGTGAGGCACTTTATTGGCTTATGTCTGGATTGCTTACATAAGGGTTTGTGTGGACAAAGTTAACCTGTACATCTCACCATAAATACGTCAACTGTTTCTTTTTTTATATTGATACTGCTCTTCACATTGCAGGGAATAGGCAGAGTGTCTGTAATAGGATTAACATGTGAAAACATACTTTGTACTTCACACTTTGCTATGAAATTAGAGAATGTTAAGAACAGTAGCTGTAACCACTTTGCTGTGAAAAGTGTGTGGGAAAGAGAGTCCTCCAGGATTCCTGACCACAAATGGAGGGAGAACATTACGTATCTGAAACAAATGACATGTTTACTTTGCAGGTTTTACTTTCCCAGACACCAGCAGTGGGGGAGCCAAACACAAGATCATTATTCCTGGTTGAAAGGAAAAAAAAAGAATGTCAAGAGGAACATCTCAATAACAGTTAAAAAAAAGGTGCTGCAGGGGTGAGCTTATACTTTCTGGGGGGTCTAGATATTATATTCAGTCCCTAAGCTAAAGGAGGTTATTGCAAGTGACACACTGACAACGCGCATTAAAAGGCAACTGCACTGCATCATTAAAATAGTGTTGAACTGTCAGAGTCTTTTAGCTTAACACACTGAGTACAATAAAATAAGTATCCCCCAGTAAACTATTTGTTAAAATTCATTTGCAGTTTTACAATTTTCAATTTTGCTGGCTCCTGCACTCTATGTGCTTCTTCCCTCAACTTCTGGTCCTCACAGGAAAGAGTTACCAGTGGACAGTGTAGTCTGTTAGCTTGGAGAAGAGTGGGTGGAAGAGGAGGAAGGAGCAGGGTCGTGCCTTGCCCTCCTAGGCTACGGGCCTGTGTGTTTAAATTGATGCACACAGTATAGGAAGACGCAGCTCTAGTCCCTGCATACAAGGGTGGCTCCATAGGATGCTGCAAGAGAAAGGAGACACCCTGAACCGGGAAACCTGGGGCAACGGTCAAGGATCCAACTTAAATTGGATTCAAAGATAAAGCATCGACATACTCTGAGTAAATCAGCTGCTGAAACTGCTTAAAAACTGAGGGTTTAATACCACTTTAACCCCTTCCTGACAGTAGGTGCATCAAATCGCCTGATTATTATTATTATACAGGATTTATATAGCACAAACAATTTGCGCAGTGCTTTACAACATGAGGGCAGACAGTACAGTTACAATACAATTCAATACAGGAGGAATCAGAGGGCCCTGCTCGATAGAGCTTACAATCTAGAAGATGCCAGTTTAGCACTTTTGGAATGTGTTCAGGGCCGTCTTTAATATTGATTGGACCCTGGGCAAAACTTTTCTTGGGGGCCCCCCCCCCATGCAGTTTCGCTCTCCACCTGCTCTGAGACATACAATAAATAGCAGCTAGACTCAAAATCAGATTACTGAATCAGATCAGTCAGCTATTGCGATTGGTTGCCAGAGGTTACAGTGTATCATTACCGCTCATGACTGGTTACTAGAGGTTACAGCACACATTACGGCTCACTAATTAGTTGCTAGAGGTTACAGCACATGATTTCTGCTTGTTGATTGGCTGCTAGAGATTACTGTGGATATGACCTCAGGGGGGCATGATATACATATCAATGCCGCCTGCCACCGCTATTTACATATGAATGCTGCCGCTATTTACATATGAATGTCAGTAATTTACATGTAAACACAGGGTCTGCAGGTGAGTCATCTGTACACAACTAAAGGGCAGAGCTGGGCAGCATTAGTAGTAGCACTTCACACTGAGATATTGGGACACAGCACGGGACTAAAACCTCAAGGGACGAGGAAATTTAAAACAGGATAGTTGGCAAGTATGAGGCAGCTGCTTTGGGCCCCACAACAATGACAGGGCCCAGGGCAGCTGCCCCTTTTGCCCTGCCTTAAAAACGGCCCTGAATGTGTTTGTAAAACTGTACAAATCATTGCAACTAATTAGTGCATCCATACATTGATATCGTCTGATGTTTTTTATTATCAAAGGTAACTTGGCCCAAAATAGTAAAAAAATATCTATTTTTGAAAATATTTCTATGAAAGTACATTAATAAAAAAAAATCCTCTTACTCCTAAAAATGGCAGCAATATCAGATATGTGACAGCTCAGACTCCATAACCGCAGCACACTGTGCAGTACGCTCCAGCAAAAAAGACAGGTACACACATATGTTGATTTGAAAGTGTAATGAAGACTTTTCCAACAGTGTACCAAAAGTTTTAAGGCAGAACTCCAGCCAAACAACTAAATGCACAGTTTAGGCACATATTTGCGTAATATTTTATTTGCCAAAATATTTGTAATTCTGTGAACCTATGTGATCATATCTGCTTCTACAGTACCTATTGCTCGTCTAATTTACTATCGGTTTTACCCCAAATTAATTGAGAGATCATAAGTTAAAATCAATAGAATGTTATAAAAACATTGCCAATTTTAAGACCCCTTTTACACTGGGGTGGTTTTCAGGTGCTTTAGTACTGGAAATAGCCTCTGCTAAGCGCCTGAAAACCACCTCCCATTCATTCCAGTGTTACTTTTCACACTCCAGCGGTGCGCTTGCAGGACGTTATGAAAAGTCCTGCAAGCAGCATCTTTGGGGAGGGTTGGGAGAGCTGTATTTTGCTCTCCCAAAACGCCCTGCCCATTGGAATGAATGGGCAGCGCTTTGAAAGCACCGCAAAACGGGAGTTTTTAACCCTGTTTTTGGGGTTAAAAGCGCCCTGCTAGCGACCGAAAAGCGGCTGAAAGGCGGCACTAAAACGAGTAGCGCTTTAGCACTAACTACTGGCACTTTCAATGTGAAAGCATTCTTAATGTTGAAGCACAGCAAACTACAACTCTTCAACATATAAGCACAAATCTTCACCAAACCTTGCACGTTTTTCAAGTCTTTGGGTTTCATTTACTAAAGGCAAATAGGCTGTTCACTCTATAAGGGAAATTGCTTTGAAATTCAATTTGGAAAGAATATCCAATCACATGCGAGGAAAATAGAAAACTGCATTTTTTTCCTTGATTGTTTAGATGATAGAAGTTAGCACAGCTCATTTACTAAGCTAAGGGAAAATGACTTTGTAAAGTGAAAATTGCCTTGCAAAGTGAACAGCCTATTTGCATTATTTGCCTTTAGAAAATCATGGCCTTCATGGTTGATTATGCATGGACAAGTTTAGGTAGTTATTTTTATAGTGAATGAAAGAAAAGTTGCTTTTACCGCATCTTACTCTATTAAAATGTTGCTCTGCCACCCGTATATAGACCCTATACAGTACTTTGGATAAATGTTGCTGCATGCTATTCCATCCCATAGACATCCCTGAAACAGTACATAGTCGTTGAGTATTAGTTTCTGCTATAAGCCTATTTAAAAACACTTTGCTGTAACTCAGGATGCTAACTGAGGCAGATAACCCGGTAAAAATTACACCATACAGGTCAATCTACGTGGAGAAATATTATGTGTCAGTGAAAAGACTTCTCTGGCAAACCAATTTACTTTCTACAACAGCCTTTCACAACCTTTTTAGCCTAGGTGAACCCCTAAAATAATTCAGCACTCAGGGAACTCCTTCAAAAATCAATTGATTGAGGATTAGTGGGAATAATGACCTTTATATTGGTGGTCAATAGGAAGAATGCCACCTTTATAGAATGATCAGCATGCCACCTTTACAAAGAGCAATACAGATGATTGGTATCATAACGCTGGCTTTGCCAAGTGGCATTAGACCCAGAATTAGGCAGGTACCATCAGATGGAAGTTCAATTAGCCACAGCTCAAGAAACCCCTAACAACCTCTGGAGGAACCCTTTGGTTCCACGGAACCTTGGTTGAGAATGTCTGATCTAGAGGCTAAAAGTGCCCATCATTTTCTATAGCTGCAGGCTATTTTTTGTTTTTTGTTATTTTAATACACGGGCTATAAAAACTATTATCAAAATATTTCAGTATACCTGCACATATGTCAAATATCTGGAGGATTGGGTCATTTTCAACCTAATATGTCAGTAGTGACTCGCTTGGATTTATTTGTCATTATCCATCAGAAGAAATCATTTTTGCCCAGGGAGTTTTCTTTTTAAAGCAGAACTAAACTCTCTCAATCAACATGAACTATTTTGACAGTATATGTGAACCCTTACTTTGTAAAACAACCTATTTACTTTTAAATCACCTTTTTTTAAGTGATGGGTGTCGAGAATCAGCAGTACACTGATCTTCCCCGTAAATGGCTGTGCGAGGGGGGGGGGGTGTCAGAAAACATCTTGGTTATTGGAGGACAGGTAGACAGTTTTTTGGCTGTGCTGGGAGAACAGACTGAAGGATGAGCTTACATGTCTAGCGTGGTAGGCTTGAAATAGGAAAGCAGGAGGGCTGGCAGGATCACCATGGATTTCACACAAAGAAAGCAATACAAAGAGAACAGGATACTTTTTAACACAAGTACATGGCACAGCAAGCACCAAGCACATATCAGTAATATGAACGGTTTGGGTAACATATTCTTCAATCCTTACACTGATCAAATTAGTAAATAGATAGGGAAGTATATGTATACTTAACATTTTTTTTTACATTTCTTCAGATGCTTCATGTAATCTGGCCTAGGCCAAAATGTAGTCATACATCCCATGAGTCTTCATGGGCATTTTTTTTTCTTTTATTTGGAGGAGGGGCTTTCTCAGCTAAGCACGCACTCCTGTCTGCATGCCTGAGCTAAGGGCAGTTGGATTCCAGGAAGTAAATGCTACATGAATCATCTGCCCTTACTCAAGATGGCTGTGGCTAGAAATAATAGGAGGCTTGTTTTCAAAGTGATTTCTCAACAAAATAAAGCATGGAAACATGGATGGATGGAGGGGTCGAGTTTGCTTTGCATATTAAAAATGAATGAAATAGTATTTATAGTTTGTGGTGCCCAGATAGAGTTTAGTTCCGATTTAATAAAGCACAATTTACACTTGTGAGCATGCGCTTGTGTGTGCAAGAATTTCATGCATGTTAGCACGTGGTACCACAACAAGGAGTGAATGCATGTTGTCATTAAGGTTACATTCACACCTGCCATTTAGGCCGATGTGAATTGCAGCTGCAGAAATCTTTTGATTCCTGCTACGGCTCTGAGCGGCTAGGTGCGGCTGCCGGTGTGGATGCAGCCTAATTTTTAATTAAAGCCCAAAGCTCATAAACAGCTAAAGAAAATGTCTGCCACTTCTGCAGTACGCTGACAAAAATATGGGATATGCATTTATTGGTGGATGCACATTTAGGGCCCAATGAAAAGAGGTAGAATGTGCAATGTGCCAAAAAAACATGAAAACACGTACAAGAGTGCAAAGGTCCAGGTTTGGGGGATTTAGATTATACTCCAGATCAATAAATGTTTTATGACTCATATTATTTTTTATATTGAACAGCATTATGCTGACTGACCCTAGAAAACGTGAATGGTTTGTTTGCAGCATAGACTGGTATTGGCTCAGAGAGTTACCACATAAATGCCATTCCCAGAAGTGACAGCTCCTGCTGTGGAGCTGTCAGAAAAATCAGTATAATGTAATACTACATGTTTGTTTTAGGTTAGTTCACTGTTCCAGCCTTCCACTTATTCATTCCCACAAAAGGTAAAGATTTACATGAACAGCCTCTCATTGGACTTCAGTCAGCCATTCCAAGAGCTACAATAACAAAATCCTGCTTTAGTGTGGTTCTGCTTAACCGCTGTCTATGTATTTAACCGTGATGACCAGTGCTCTTCAGGGCCAGTTCTTCTGCTAGAAAACATTTGATACTATTTATCCATCTGCAAGGATCAAATTTAAGAATACTTCCCCATGATTGTTTTAGACACCCCATTCCAGGAATCCAGAGTGTCACTAGTATTGGCTGACTTAGCAAGTGGAATATTCCAGCCCACAGTAATTATCGCCTCACCTTTCATTGACATCTCTGTGATTTCCCCTTCTAGCAGCCATATATAACATAACTATTTGATTACTCATCTCTCTCTGGAGTCCTGTAAGCCCAGAACTATTCTTACTGTTCCTCCACATACCACGTTTCTGTCTTCTTCTGCTTTAATCTCACTTTTGTGTTACAAAGCTATAAATGATCCATGGTTGTGATATACACATTTACACTAATAAAAGTCAAATATCACCTTTCCGCCTCATTGCAGAGAGCAGGAAACCCTCCCATGGCCTTTTTGAATATGGCAATTTGCAAAACACAGTATCACACTGCAACCAGGCTGAAATAATATTTTATTTGTGCGACCGAACTACTAAATGTGGAAATCAAATTGATTTCTAGGCATACGTAACTGCATATTAACTCTTCAATATGCCAAACTCTTAAATGAAGGCCAATGGGTATTGTTACCAAATGGCCACAATAACAGTTTGACATTTTAATCTGCAAGCTCAGCACAAGTAGTAAACAGTCAGAATGGTAATGTTTAGTCAGTCATCCCAATAATGGAGTAACACTTTGAAAAATTACCTTAACCCCTTCACACCTAAGGGTAAAAAACAAATCAATTTTGCAATTTTGACTTGTGTTAGTAAATCCATAGATATCATCAAAACTACTTTGTGCATTCAGGTGGGTTATACCTTGTTTTTTTCAGGACAAATTGGGCTTTCATTTGGTAGTAAATAGTTGCGGATATCTCCTGATTTTTTTTTTATTATTATCAAAGGAAAACTGGCCCAAAATAGATTTTTTTTTAAATTTAGCTGTATATTTCTTGTTACTACCATAACCTACCACCAAAGAACAAACCAAAATAAATTCTCCTTCTCCTGATAATCGCAAAGGTAGCACATATGTGTATGTTAGTTGTGGTTTGTACCGTAGTGCAGCCCAGAAGCAATAGTGTACATTTTGCTTTTTGCTTTTTGGTCCTACCTAAAACACACCGACACTAATGCCGCGTAGACACGAGCGGACTTTACGGCAGACTTGGTCTGGCAGACCGGACTCCGTCGGATAACTCGATCGTGCGTGGGCTCCAGCGGAATTTTCTTTCCCAAAAGTTCTAAGGACCTAGAAATGAAACACGTTTCAAATTTTTCCGACAGACTCGAGTCTGGTCGAAAAATCCGCTCGTCTGTATGCTAGTCCGATGGACTAAAACCGACGCTAGGGCAGCTATTGGCTACTGGCTATCAACTTCCTTATTTTAGTCCGGTCGTACGTCATCACGTACGAATCCGTTGGACTTTGGTGTGATCGTGTATGTCCAAGTCCGTCCGTTTGTAAGTCCGGCGCACCTACGCTACAAAGTCCGTCGGAAAGATCGTCGGACCAAGTCTGCCGTAAATTCTGCTCGTGTGTACGCGGCATAACTGACACTGATGCTAATTTAAAAAAAAAAATTCTGTCCAAAATATACTGACCCTGACCTTTGACCCAAACACTA
The DNA here is from genome assembly GCA_037952925.1 of Lithobates clamitans. Lineage (NCBI taxonomy): Eukaryota > Metazoa > Chordata > Amphibia > Anura > Ranidae > Lithobates > Lithobates clamitans. Next base: position 1,693,316 of record JBBGZY010000643.1, read on the forward strand.
ACCCTGGTACTGGCCTAGATCAAACCTTGATCTAGGTATTTTTCTTATTTTTTTTACAAACACTTTTTTTCTCTTTTTGCAAGGAACGAGAAAGATACATTGTGTCCTTCTCCATTCACAGAAAGAAAAAAATACGGGGGCAGGCTTCACAGGGACGGATCACTGTGGTAGCCAGAGACTACCACAGTGATCAGGTGACCTGGAATCGGGAGATCCAGGTCATGATTGTTAGTATAGGGTCTGTGGCTCTCGGTGAGACCCCAGCCTTTGTGCTGGGAACACGCCATGCGGCACGCTCCCAGTACAAAGGGAGAAGCACATGTAGGTGCCCCACGTAAAAAAGCCCAGTGCAGTGAGGCCGCATATATGTGTTACGTCGGCATGAAGGGGTTAAAATGTATTTGCAGCCAAATTAGGATAACATCTACTTTATATTTCTTACATGTTCCCATTCACATAGCATAACGTATATTATTAAAATATAAAAAAAAAAATCCTAGGTATTTTTTTTTTGTTTGTGAGGGGGCTAGCAGGTGTTTCATCAGATTAGGCGACCCATCAGAATGTGTAACGGAAGTGACTTTCTGTCGCCACCATCTTGCTACACCCCACACTCCTCCATAGTATGGATACACTGAGAAGGGGTAAAACGGACATCTTGTTACACCCTCCAGAGTCTTGCATTTTACACTTATTTTTAACAGTAAAGTGAGTATATATAGTGAAACACAGTACTTAGAACTCCGTCTGACTGGTAAGATGTTGAATTTTAAAAGCAGTGGCGAGACTGTGGATATCACAGGTTTGCTAATCTGACAGAAGTTCGCTGCTTTAAAAATTCAACATATAAACATTCATACAGAGTTCTAAGTACTGTATTTCATTATATAAACTCACTTTACTGTTAAACATAAGTGTAAAATGCAAAACTCCGGTGGGTGTAACAAGATGTCTGCTTTCCCCCTTCTCAGTGTATCCTTAATATGGAGGAGTGCAGGGTGTAGCAAGATGGCGGCAACAGAACGTCACTTCCATTACACATTGTGACGGGTCGCCTAATCTGATGAAACACCAACTGTGTTTGCCATAATTAAGCCTGTCTGTACTATGCAGGCAGATCCTCAATTATCAATGTTAACTAGATTTGAACACTGTCTGTCCTAACAAAGCATTAGAGGTTAGGCTTTTGCATTGTAGGTTAATGAGGACAGATCTGGGACAGGCTCATTCTAACATTGTTCAAAAAAACCTTGTAGTCAGCCTTGATACCTTAAATACAAGAAATATTTTTAAAAAAATGTTAAGTGTGCTGTGTGAACAGGAACACATAACAAACATATAGTGGGGCTTTCTAAAATTGTACTGCAAAAGTGAAAATATGAATACGCTTTAAAATCACCTGTCAGGAGAAAAATACAGGGGCCTCTATTACTGGTCTACTTCAGTGCTGGTTGTCTGACTGTTATGCTGATTCTCTGGTTTCACTATTCTGTTTCACTGACCTGAAACAAAAATGTAGGTCAGAAATCCTTATCTGAATATATGTTGCAGACCAAGGATTTAAAGTAATAAACCAAGAGAGTTATCAATATGGACTCTAGTGATTAAGTCCCTGGAGACAATGAAATGTGTCACAGGCAGTTAGCAGATGGAATGTCTTCACCACTTGCCTAAATAAAGTTATTAAGCAGAAACATATTTGCAGTGTGCAGCCTATCCTTGTGTACATTGATTGTGGGAGGAGACAAATTCTGAAGTCTGGCTTGCACATATGGCTGGATTATATGGCCTGAGTGGTGACAACCAAACTCATATAGCAAGCTAATCAAGGGGAGAATGTAAATACTGCAGGTGCATATTAGGCAACTTCCAGGGCAAAATAATACCTTTTACTTCTCCTGCGCTGTGTCCTTGCTCCATCATTGCAAACTTCATGGAAAACCTGAAATTTCAAGTTTAGATGGCACTAATTCACCTCCCATAAAGCTGTACCCGAGTGACCTTTATCATAAAGGGAAGGGGATTTGACTGGCCATATAAAAATATAGATATTCAGACTCACATCGGTCTGGAACTAGGTGTTTCCAAAATACCATGGTATCAGCAGCCAGAGGATTCTACCCAGCGCCATGGCCAGTGGTGGATCATCCATGGGTGCAGGGTGTTCACTGCACACGGGCCCTGAGGGGGGCACTGTGCTGTCTGACACACACTACACCCATGGATGCCCTTGGGTGAAAAGATGGGGGAGCGATAACCATCACATGTGTACAGGGATCCCCTGCACATCTGACCAACAGCACAGCGAGCAGGGGGAGGCCGGTCCCAGCAGTGGGGAGCCCAGCCCAGAAGTGGTTGGCTCCTTGCAGAGTGCCTGCCCTGCAGCCTGGATAGAGCAGGGATCAGACAGGAGACGCCTGGGTCCCATAGTAGCCGCATATGAAGCTATAGTGATAGTTCTACAACTATAAACAACAAAGTTGATGGAGCAGTGACACATTTGATGCCTGGACCAGTCCACTCCTGATTCCTGTGGCCCCTACCAGGCCCCTCTACTGCTTGGGCCTCATAGCAGTTGCATATGCTGCTATAAAGACAGTTCTGCCACTATAAACAACAAAGCTGATGGAGCAGTGTGCTGTGCATATGCATGAATAAAAACAATAGACATGAGCATGACGGAAAAATGTGTTTTGTTTTGTTTAGATTTGTTAATCTATTTATTTAGTTTAGGTAAATTTGATTGATTTGTTGAATTAGTTTTCGGAATTCGTATTCGGAATTCATTTCCTTCATCATTTTGAATTTTCTTAGATTTTCCCGATTTTTTTTCAATTTGAACCAATAAATTCAAAATCAGCCGAATCGAAAGATTTCAAATTTTTCGATTCGAATGCGGCTGCCGAAATGGTTTCCTACATAAGTAACATTTACAATTGAGGCAAAAAAGTTCTATATTTCTTTTTTTTTTCAGACCAGAGATTATCCTTGTTCCTCACAGTTTAAGAGAATTTCAGGTGCTTTTTTGAAAAATCCAAGAAAATTTAATGTGTTTGCAATGAGAAGAGGCTTCCATCTTCATCTAGCCACTCTGCCATAACAAAGGCCACATTAGTGGAGCCTGCAGTGATGGTTGTCATTCTCGAAAATTGTCCCATCTCCACATAGGATCTCTGGAGCCCAGTAAGGCCCCTTTCACACGATCTGCAAACAAAGATCTGCTTGTCTGTTTTTCAGGTGGATCCGAGCAGGCCACCAATTGACATGTATGGGAAGGTGGATGTCAGTGGAAATGTGTCCGCTGTCACCCGCCTGCCATCCGATCCGACAAGATTTGCTGAAAACAGACAGATGGCGATACGTTCGCCATCCATCCAGCGGATCGGATCAGATGGGATCAGATGAAAATGGACCTGTCAGAGTGGGGCCCTGACAGGTCCGTCCCTACACAGTGAGCAGAGACGGACCTGTCATCTGCCTGCTCAGCGGGGATCAAAGGAGCGATCCCCCACTGAGCTAGCAGAGTCCGCTGAGCGGATCCGCCCCGTGTGAAAGGGGCCTTAGAGTGACCAAACATTTGGTTGTTATTTATACACATTGATCTTGTTTGTAAGTTTATTCAAAATATGTGAAGTGTTCTAGTTAAAAAACGTAACATCTTATTCAACATTTTACTATGTACAATACTGTGCAGAGGTTTTAGCCAGCTAAAAAAAATTATGTCAAGTACCAATGATATCATATAAAGTATATATATTTTACTGGTTTCTTTTTATCAATTTTACACATGCAAAGTGAACAAACACACGAAAAATCTTCACCAAATGATTAATATCAATCTTAAAATCACCATTTGGCTTAAAAAACAGCATTATTTCAATCGGTAAACTAATAATTGTCTCCCTTTATATTGTAAAGCGCTGTGCAAACTGTTGGTGCCATATAAATCCTGTATAATAATAATAATAAGACACACAGTCTGATTTCAGCAGTATGTTTACAGTTTGAATTTCCTTTCGAATTCTAAAGGAAGTCGATTTGAAATTCAATTCGAATTTCAATTCAGGTTTTGGAAATTCAGCCAAATTTTATTTTGTTATTCTGAGAATTCGGTAAAATTTGTTTGTACTGTAATTCGGAGATTGAAATACATTCGAAACTCCGAATAATGAAAAATGTGTCTGAATTTTTATTCGGAACGAACCGCACATATCTAAAAAAACAACAATGCATGTGAGTATATTCATACTTGACATTGGAAATAATATCATCTATGCTTATAGCAGTGACAGCTACTGTGGATACGCTATGAAGTGGATGATGTTGGATACATTGTAAAATACAGTAAGTAGTCCACAGTGGGTTGAAATTGAAGTAGAACTACTTTTGCTCTAAGCAAGCACTGACTGACACTATAATGCCCTGATGCCCAACCTGTGTCTCTTTGTTATATATATTAAGGTGCACTGCAGGACTTGCTTATGTCATTATATATTTTATCTTATTTATGCTTTTTATTATGTTTTAACTACATTTACTGTGTGCACACAAGTGACAATATAGAAATAAGTAAAAAATATAAGCCACACTGCAAAACTTAGCTCTTCTGTCTAATTTGTCCAAAAAAATTGCATACATTGATGTCTCCATCCAAAACCAACCTTCCTTAACAAGTTTCACTACTGCTGGCTAGCTCAGTGGAGTGAAACGTCAATGTGCGCAGTCTTTTTTTTGACAAATTAAACACAGAAAGAAGAGCTAAGCTTTGGAGTGTGGCTTATATTTTTTACTTTTGGCTGTGAGTGAAGAAGGGCTGTGGTAGCGAGCATCCTGGTTGACCTTGTGGGATGAGAGGTGCAAGTCTGGAGCATGGAGCCATGGGTTTGGGTATGTTTTTAATATAGAAATAAGCACACACATCTACATTTTGAATAGAATATGCTTGTGTAAAAGTGTGTATAATTGTTTATGTAATTAATTTCTATTAAATTGTATACATAAAAAAATAACTTTAAAGTGCAAAAGCCAAAATAGTTTTTGTGTACTGAAAGCACTGCATAAGTGACTACATTCTGAGGATCTTAAGCACTTGCTACATAGAATTCTTGGATAAATTCTTGGCAGGCATTGCTTCTTTTATTAACGATATACTTGAACACAGTGACCAATGTTCTTAATGGCAAAAGCTGCATCATTTTTGGAACAATGCTGTAGTCTGTAATGTAAGAACCAATTACTGAAATATATCATTCTTTTTCCAGGGCAAAGCACGTCCCGAGACATCTTCGTGACTGTGTAGTTCCTGTAATGTGTCAAAACACATACTGCACAATACCTACTTTGATAAACTGCTGAAGCTCATGATGTTAACAGCTTCAAAGCGAGTCTTATTATCCCAGTATAAGCAATTACATTACTATGCATATTTGAACTATGTACTTTATAATTTGATGACACTTTTACCAGCTGCACAGTTTCATTCTAATGCTGCTGATAAGTAGTAAAAAATTGTGAAATCGGTATTATCTCCACAATAACCTATGACATATTAAGTCAGAAAACAGGTGTTGGACCAAGTTTATTTTCTTCTGGTACTGAACTCATAAATTTGAAACGTCTGGCTCCCATAACGTACAATCATAATAACGAGGGCTGTATGATCATTTCAGATACTGGAGTATAGTGTGTCCCAGCTGACCTATTCATCAAGAGAGTTCTGTGCATAACATGAAGACCACATACAAGGTAGATACTTGCAGGACATCTTTGAACTGCTGCTCTAGCCACAATGCACACATTCTAATTCCAGGTGGTTGTGATTTTCGGGTAATTATATCTGATTTATGGCAATTTGCTGTGTTTACACAGCACCTGCAACCGTACCAAATCATTCTCTCATTCTGTATCTCAGCACAAGAGATCTTTTGGAAACCATTACAGCAGCTAAGCCTAATAAATAAAACATATACAAGTTAATGTTAAAACCTAACTCAGGACATTTTTAGCAATAAAGAAAGTTATTAGGCATTAATATTTTTGTCAGGGTTTTATTTAGGTCTGTGAGAAACGTTTCCTTACTTTCTGTTCCTGTAATTGTCATACAAAAATCAGGGAGGAGGTGGTTGTCACGGGAGGAAAAACAGCTATAAGAAGGTCATAAAACCATAAATTCCTTTCCCCAATCTAATAAAAAAAAAGTTTTTTTTGTTTAGTTTTTTCTATTTGTCTGTGTCACCATAGGACAGAGATTTCCCATCACTTTTGTCTTGGTAAAAGAGAAATATCCCCAAAGGCGACACATATGCCAATAACAACCTGAAAAAGTCTATAACCCTTTTCTATTTTGTCCAAAACAATATAAAATACTTTGGCTTAAGTTGAGCAACCAATACGATTTAAACTCTTATTTTCTATGCAGGTTGGTTAGAAAATAAACTAATTTTTTTTAGCCTTTGACATTGTTTTCTTTGTTTTTGAAATAAGGAAATGAGCCTTGGTAATCTAGACCGACTATTTATCTATGCAAATCTACACATTAGAAATACAGGCGGTCCCCGGGTTACAAACAAGATAGGAGGTACATTGTTTAAAGTGGTGTTCCACCCTAAAAGAAAAAATCCATGACTGTGCCTGAAAAAAAAAAACATTTGGAAATTTTTTTTTTTTTACTTACCTCTAAATGCCTGTTGCTAGGGGGTCCCTCGTAGTCTGCCTCTTCCAGTGCCTGGGCTGGTGACATCACTTCCCCCTTGGCACAGGAAGGACTCGGCTCTGCTCCCTCCCTCCTGTCAATCATCTGGGACCCATTACAGGTCCCAGGTGACTGAGCGGCCAATCACGGCGCGCTGTGCCGCTCGCGCATGCGCAGTGGGTGCCAGGCTGTGAAGACACAGCCCGGCGCCCACAGTTGCAATGCTGGCGCCGCTGAATGGAGGGGGAGACGAGCGGGGCTTCGATCCCCCGCATCGCTGGACCCTGGGATAGGTAAGTGTCCAATTAAAAGTCAGCAGCTGCAGTATTTGTAGCTGCTGACTTTTATTTTTATTTTTTTTTTCATGGGCCCTCCTCTTTAAGTCTAACTCCAGCCAAAAAAATAATTTTTTACGTTTTCTTGGATATGTAATGTTAGTTTTGCTGTCTGTGCCCCTGTTCAGGAGATTTAACCTCACTTTCTGTCCCTGTGACAATTGGATTTTGGGTTGTTGTAGAAACAAGGATTGGTGATAAAGCTTCAGTGGAGACACCTTTTTCCCATGATAACGCTTACAGGAGAGAATTTCCCTTCCTAGGGGTAGATTTCCTCTCAATTCCTGTTGTCTCCCTCCGTTTGTAATCATGAGTTGTATGTAAGTATGGGATTTCCCCTAATAAGAAAGAGTTGTATGAATGTATTGCACTGGCTCATCAATATTCAGTAAGTTATCTGTTCTAAACCATAGGAGATTTTCTTATCTTACTTTATGACCACATTATGTGACCTCACAAGGGCCCATTTGGTGAAATAGTTAATGGGAACTATTTTTCTCCTCTGAGCATCAGATACCTTCCCAAGCACATGCTGATACCATCACCTCACGCCGGCCGTGGCACAGACCGTGCTCTGTGAACAGAGGGACATGGGAGGCGTGCCAATGTGCAGCAGTGGCGGCCTGCCAGCCATCCTAGCTATTCCCCTCCGCTCTCCACACTCCGTGAGTGATCTGCCTCTGGAGGTACGTGACTGGCAACTAAGCCACGAGGAGAGAGCACTGAAGTTCTGATTAGCTGGTACAGCTATGATGTATAGTGCTGCCCTTGAAACTTTCTGCTGACAGTGAGTTATACATACATGTACTATCTTTGCTCATTGCATCACTGCATCCATTCCAGTCTGATCCCCATATAGCCATCTGGGAACTATTGTGCACCTTCATGCTTCCATAGGAACATTGATAGGCTTTAGCTGGTCTATTTTCAAACATAATTCAGTGGATGCCACAGTATCTGTGCATGCAGCAATTTACTCCTGTCCTTTGTCCTCCCTTTATTCCCAGAACTGTTCCATACTAGCGGTATTTCCCCTACCCACGGTTTGATGCTCTTTTTGATTTTTTCCATTTTTGCAAAGGCCATTGCATGTATTTTTACTAAGAGGATTGCGTGGTCGGTGGTACAGCCATCTGAATTGGCACTCATTTATAGTGCTCTGATAATATATTTTTTCTTGGGTGCTGTCTAATGCCATGTACAAATTTCGGCCCGCAAAAGACCGATAAGAGTTTTTCGTCGGAAAATGCGACCGTGTGTATGCTCCATCGGACTTTTGCTGGCCAAATTCCAGCCAGCAAAAGATTGAGAGCATGTTCTCAATTTTTCGGTCTGAAAAAGTTCCTATCCGAAAATGCGATCGTCTGTGGCAATTCCGACACGCAAAATTCCTACGCATGCTCAGAAACAATTCGATGCATGCTCGGAAGCATTGAACTTCATTTTCTCGGCTCGTCGTAGTGTTGTACGTCACCGCGTTCTTGACGCTCGTAAGTTCAGCAGCGAACTTTTGCGTGACCATGTGTATGCAAGGAAACTTGAGCGGAATCCCGTCGGAAAAGCCATGATATCTGTTTCCGATGAGAAGTCCGATCGTGTGTACGTGGTATTATGCTTTGTTTCATGTTTTTATGTGTGTTTGTCTTTGGTCCCAGACAACGTTGTCTATATGATGTTGGGTGTAGGATCTCTGCTTATCACTTTTTTATGGTATTTGGTCATACTTTTTGTCAATTAATTTATATATTATACATAATTTATGGTATTATTTCCCTGGGCTCTGTTTATGTGACATCTAGCACTGTACCCTCTCCTTGGTATAGTGTATTTTTTTCATGCACTTTTAAATTAATAACAAAGAAACTTGGAAGGTTAAATCGTTCCCCACTATTCATTGGAAGTCATAACTGTGAAAGCAGCAGGGAACTGTGCTTCCAAGTCTTACTTATGTAAGCTTTAAATATTATGAAAAATGCTTTATGAGATAATGGACCATTTTTCCAAAATGTAATAAATACGTAAAAATATGGTCCTCGTAGCAATGGAGGAAACTTACGTTTTTCCTTCTCTATATCCACACCTTCACTCTCTGTGTCACTTGGGAGGATCCAGGGCTGGCGAGATCCCTGCAATTGTTCATAGGATTCCTCCTAGTAAATGGGGCAGAAAATTATTTGCATACCAAACATTTATTTATAGTTGCATCATTATTTATACAAATTATTATTTGATGCTGGAGCCAACAATATTGTTAGAAATAGCTAATGCATCTTTGCCAGACTGTAATTAGACTTCTTACTGCAGTTCAGTCACCACTCTCATTAATGTACAACCAGGTAGCAAGCAAAGAGTGTCATCACTTGGTTTGCAATTCTCTGAAATTGAGTAAAGAAGCAAAGCCACCTTACAACCATCTCTGAAAACCATATACTATCACTAGAAACACCTCACCAGCCTGTAATTGCTTCACATGCAGAGGAAACTGACCAGTTAAAGTGATTGTAAAGCTTTATTTTTTTATTAAAACAATAAATGTCATACTTACCTGCTCTGTGCAATGGTTTTGCACAGACTAGACCAGATCCTCTTCTTCTGGGCTCTCCCACTGGTGCTCCTTGCCCCTCCTCTTCAGCGAGTGTCTCCATAGAAAGCTAGACTCAGACAGCAGAGCTTGGTCCCGCCCCCTGCTCCCTTGTCACAGAATTTGATTGCCAGCAGCGGGAGACAGTTTTAATGAGCAAAATAAGTATTTGATCCCCTAGCAATCAACAAGACTTCTGGCTCCCAGGTGTCTTCTATACAGGTAACAGGCTGAGACTAGGAGCACCCTCCTAAAGGGAGTGCTCCTAATCTCAGCTTGCTACCTGTATAAAAGACACCTGTCCACAGAGGCAATCAATCAGATTCCAAACTCTCCACCATGGTCAAGACCAAAGAGCTGTCCAAGGATGTCAGGAACAAAATTGTAAACCTACACAAGGCTGGAATGGGCTACAAGACCATCGCCAAGCAGCTTGGTGAGAGGATGACAACATTTGGTGCAATTAATCACAAATGGAAGATACACAAAATAACTGTCGATCTTCCTCACTGTATATATACAGTATCTCACAAAAGTGAGTACACCACTCATATTTTTGTAAATATGTTATTCTATCTTTTCATGTCACAACACTGAAGAAATGACACTTTGCTACAATGTAAAGTAGTGAGTGTACAGCTTGTATAACAGTGTAAATTTGCTGTCCCCTCAAAATAACTCAACACACAGCCATTAAAGTGGAGTTCCATCTGTAAAAACATTTTTACATTACTGTGCAGCAAATGATATAACAAATGACATCTGGAGACATTTTTTTTATTTTTTTTCACTTTCCTTTTAATCCCTGTGGCTATGTGGTCCCTTCAAATTTTCCCCTTCCTCACCGCGGCTCCTGACGTCACTTCCCTCGGCGCCTCTGCTCGCTACTGTTCCTGGGAGATGTGTGTCATCATTTCCTAGGAGTCAGTGGGCATTGCCGAGGGCTAGAATCGCGTTACTTCTAAACCGAAAGTGACACGGGAAAAGGCGGATTTCTGCGCCATTTTTAAAATTGGAAGAAAGCCCTTTCCCACACACTAGATGCAGGCGGGGTGGCAAACAATATTTTAATACTTACCTAAAGCAGCGCTGCTCTCTCCCAGCAACGTCTAATCTTCCATCTGTGTTAGCGTTTTGATTATCTTCATTGCCATCACAACGTGGCGGGCACTTCCGACGATGCCAACCGTTGTGATGGCAGCGTGAGAACTTTACGGCACTGCGAGCCAGTCATACTGCGCATGCGCGAGAACGGGCAGTGCATGCTGGTCACTGAGCTGCACCGTATCCCGGAACAGTATGCTTGTGGGCTTCACATGCCCACAAGCAATATGGGATCAGCCAGGACAACAGAATATAAGTTTATTTTTTATAGTAAAGTGAACATCGGGGAACGAAATTTAAAAAACAAGTGAGTGTTATATGTGAATGTTCTGAGCTTAAGAAATGTTTTTAAAAAAATTAATAAAAGTCGTTGTAACTCTGCTTTAATGTCTAAACCGCTGGCAACAAAAGTGACTACACCCCTAAGTGAAAATGTCCAAATTGAGCCCAGTTAGCCATTTTTCCTCCCTGGTGTCATATGACTTGTAAGTGTTTGCAAGGTCTCAGTTGTGAATGGGGAGCAGGTTTTCATGTGACAACACTGAAGAAATGACACTATGACACAAATTACACTTTGCTACAATGTAAAGTAGTGGAACAACAGCCATGCAGACCAATTTGATGCAGTGTGCGGTGTATGGTCTGAGCACTGACAGGCTGACCCCCCCACCCCTTCAACCTCTGCAGCAATGCTGGCAGCACTCACACGTCTATTTCCCAAAGACAACCTCTGGATATGATGCTGAGCATATGCACTCAACTTTTTTGGTCGACCATGGCGAGGCCTGTTTTGAGTGGAACCTGTCCTGTTAAACCGTTGTATGGTCTCGGCCACCATGCTGCTTAGTTTCAGAGTCTTGGCAATATTCTTATACCTAGGCCATCTTTATGTAGTGCAACAATTCTTTTTTTCAGATCCTCAGAGAGTTCTTTTCCATGAGGTGCCATGTTGAACTTCCAGTGACCAGTATGAGGGAGTGAGAGCGATAACACCAAATTTAACACACCTGCTCCCCATTCACACCCTAGACCTTGTAACACTAACGAGTCACATGACACCGGGGAGGGAAAATGGCTAATTGGGCCCAATTTGGACATTTTCACTTAGGGGTGTACTCACTTTTGTTGCCAGCAGTTTAGACAATAATGGCTGTGTGTTGAGTTATTTTGAGGGGACGGCAAATTTACATTATTATACAAGCTGTACACTCACTACTTTACATTGTAGCAAAAGTGTCATATTTCTTCTGTGATGTCACAAAAAAAGATATAATAAAATATTTACAAAAATGTGAGGGGTATATTCACTTTTGTGAGATACTGTGTGTATATATATATATATATATATATACATACATACACACACACACATATATATACACACACACACACTTTATTCTAAGTGTTTAGGCAATAATGAGATACAGCCATTGAACTTAAACTAACATATCTCCACTACACCTCTAGCTAAGCAGCTACAGTACATGAAGCAGCTTGGCATCATTATATTGTGTAAGACTGAATGGCGATCTTAAATTATTGAGCTTGTCCCCTCTTCTCTTCAAGAGGGCAACAGTGCCAGGACAAGGTCAAATAGAGCCCAGAGTGAACATGCAAATTGTGTGCCCCCTCTCCTCCAAGATGCATGAGCATTATGTGTCAGCAAAATCCCCCCCCCCCCACAAAAACACTGTACTCTAATCTGCATGCCTACCCCCTAAGCATAAATCCCCCTTCTCCCAGTACAAATCCGCTCCCTGCTGAAATCCCGCCTCTCAGCACAAATCTTTGCACCCCCTTACCCCAATTTCCCCCCCAAAAAACAATTCACCCCTCCTAACACACATCCTTTACCTCTAAAATTTCCCCTCCTAGTACACATCTTCTCCCCACCTTCAAATTCCCCTTCCAGCACAAATCCCCCCAAAATCCCCCTATAGCACAAATCTTCTTCCCCTCATCCCCCCTGCCAACACAAAAAGCCCCTAAATCATCACCCGTAGCACCCCCCTCCCCCATATTTCCCCTACTAGAACAATGCATACCCCCTGCCGCCTCCACATTCCCCCTTCCAACACAAATCCTCCCCAATCTCCTTGTGGCAGTCCCCCACCTCACATGATACCACAGTGTCCAGGGCAACTACCTCTCCTGCCCACCTCTTGTTCCGGCCCTGAAGGGCTGCAGTTTTAAAAATGGTGCAGGGACCTTTTTTCTGCATTTTCTGCAGGTACAGCAGCCCATTCAAGTGAATAAGCTGCTATGCCCAAGCAAACGTGGGCCATGCCAACCACATAGGTGTGAACCTAGCTTTAGGCTGGCCATAGATGCTTTATTTATGTTGTTCAGTCAAGGGCTGATTGAAAAAAAATGAAGTGATTCCCCCAGCCCCACATGCAAGGTGGATGGAGGAATCCTCCTTGCTGTGCCATTGTATTCTGAAAGCAGGACTCCTCCGGTGTCAGAATACACTAACCAGCATCTGCTGCCAGCTGATCGAGAAAAAATTTCCAAAATCCCATTTGGCAGAAGTCATTGGTTAAACTGAATTCTGCCGAGCAGAAATGGCCATAGATGTATCAAAATCTGACTGGTCCCTGTTGAACCATCCAGATTTCAATCCATCTATGGCCAACTTAATGTCATGACTAATTTCTAGTGATAGAACAAGCACAGGAACTGTAAAACAAGATCAGCAAGTCCATTGCTCTTACCAGACCAGTTTAGGTCACATGGGATTCCATGGTGAATACTATATAATTTTTCTGTAAACACGTTGAGTAACAAAACATACTGTGTTATGCTTTACTACACACAGTTAAAACCGTATTATAAGCCTTATAGAACATTTTACAGCATGCACCACCTGTAGAGCAGTAGTGGGATGCAGTACATAACTAAACACTAGGCAGTATTTTACTGGAGTTCATAAAATTTAGCTATTTTATTTGTGTGTGTGTGTGTTCCAATTTATCTATAATTGCGATCTTGGCACAGCATTTAAAAAAATAATTACATTCATTTTATCTCATTTGGAAGGCGTGTGGGAGTTGATCCATGACTTCCAGACATACAACCCCTTGGCTAACAAGATATCTGCATTTTTATGCAAATAGAATTATCAAAAAATGCATTTTGTTGCTTCCTGTGGAAAACTGCAATTATCTAAGTGTTTGTTGATGGTCACGGATATAATATAGTCCATGTGACTGTTAAGGGCTATAGCGTGGACAAAAATATTAGGGGCTACAAATATAGTAGTTCATCAACAGGTCACTGGCATAGAAACAAAAACAAAGTTCTCCTGATTTCCTCCGTGTCCATACTTCCTATGAACAGAAAAGTTGAATGAAACCATGTTCATTACCAGATCAAACATATGCAAGTGATAACATTATCTTGTTTTCTTTACTCATTGTTGAAGAAACATTTTTGTAGTTTGGGTAGAAGACCTAATTGAATCTAGGGCCTGTCTGATTACTTTACAGATTTTATCACAGTTTATCACAGCCAAGATCTTCAGTTCACCCTGATTGAATTTCAAACAACTCATAATTATATTAAAGAGATCTAGAGCTGCAATTTTAGATTTTACCTGCAGCTCCACTTTCTGAGAAATGTTAATATCATGGCTTGATCAGAAAGTGCAATGATTGTGTTTTTACTTCAGTCTTCCAAGCATCATAAACAGAGGGATCGGGACTCTATCCTTGTTTATAGAGGGGCTGTTGAAAATTGGGGACACTTCGCTAATACTAGTGAAAGTGGTTCCAATCTGATAAGGGATTTCCTTAGGCATTCCCTTAATAAGGGAACCTCTCCCACGATGGACATGTATCACAGTCTTTTTCAAATAACACTAATGCCTAAATCTTGTCCCGCCTCAACCCATGAGAAGCAAGAGTCTGCACAGAATAGAAAAGAAAAGAAAAGAGGAAGGAAAAGTAAGAAAGATAAAGTAAGAGTGAGAAGATAAAATAGTGATGATGTGAGGATATAGCCACTTGATACTGTTATGCTGGGTATACACGTACTGAAATTCAGTGGGTTCAGCAGGAACTGGCCGACTTTCTGTACGTATGTTCTCCTCTCTGCTCAACAGAAGCCGGTCCAACGTCTTCTGTGGAACAGTCATGCTGGAAAACAAGCATTTGATTAGTGCTTGCAGCCATTGTCCCATTAGAGATTCTCCTTTACTGTCCCATAGCCAAAACAGGAATTAAGGGACAATCCCTTCAAGGTAAGGGAATCCCTTGTTGTTATCGGGGTCACCAATATCAGTGTCCCCATTGGAAGATTTCCCCTCTTTTAGTGTTCTGATGAGAACCCAAAATTTGGGATTTTCTTTTACTTTCACTTTTGGTGATAACAGTAAACAGGGCAAATAGAGAGGGTAAATCTCTCCAATGGGGGTACAGACAGCAAATAAAAACCTGACAGGTGTTCAAATTCTTCTCCACTATATCCAAAACTAAAAAAAGTTTTGCCTTTAGTTATACTTTAATAACGATCCAATGGGTGTATCTCCGGGTGTCCCTGGGAACTGATAACCAGGGGACTAGGCTATTTAACAAATGGAAGCTGGCTGTGCCCTCCCTGACGGATGACGATTGGGAAGAGGGAGTCCAACAATATATTCCTTTGATGATATCCGCCAGGGACAGGTATATCTAGTTAAAATTCCTTCACCAGGCATACTACACACCCCCAACGGCTTGCTAAAATATACCCCTCTTACTCTGATAAGTGCCCAAAATGCAATACGGATATAGGTACTTTCTTACATGTGGTGTGGTCGTGCCCCCTTCTTCAACAGTTCTGGAGGGAGGTGGTGCAATACATCAATTTAATTGGGAACCTGACACTTACACTGGATCCCCAGGTCCTTCTCCTGGGGATCTGTGATACCCTTATCGCAAACACCCATAAGAGGCTATTCGTTTTCTACGCTCTATTCTATGCAAGGAAAACCATTTTATTTAAATGGAAACAGACAGACCCCCCCAACAGTGGGACAGTGGAAAACACTCATTGATAAGACCCTCCCTCTATATAAGCTCACATTTATGAGATGGAAATGTCCCAAAAAGTTTGAAAAAATTTGGGGTGCATGGGTTTCTGGGTGAGTGGCCACGGATGCGGATCCCCCCCGGGAGAACTCGCTGAATTTATACACCACTAGATCGATTAAGAAATATTTAGAATACACTTAAAATTACCACTAAAATATACCCCCTTTTTTTTGTTTGAGGAGGAGGTATTGCTCCTAAAATACAACTTTGCAGTGATATGAATACTTCCAACTAAGATGTGAACTGATGTGCCTTGCTTTTTGATGTAATACTTGAGACTATTTGTCCTAGATTGTCACTTTCCTTCTGGAAATGGTTCTTCTTTGCCCTGTTTTAT
Organism: Lithobates clamitans; assembly: GCA_037952925.1. Lineage (NCBI taxonomy): Eukaryota > Metazoa > Chordata > Amphibia > Anura > Ranidae > Lithobates > Lithobates clamitans. The sequence goes on from JBBGZY010000643.1 coordinate 1,709,436, forward strand.
GTAATCCTCTCTTATTGTCCCCTTTTATATTTTTATGTATATGTATAGATATATGTATATTTATATATATATTTGTGAATGTACTTCTTTTTTATCTTTGTACTGAAACTTTTCTCCGTTGGAGATGAATAAAAACGTAACTGTTAAAAAAAAAAAAAAGATCCAATGGGCAAAACGTCAACATTTTTCAAGTGGACCTAGGCTGGGTTCACACTAGCGCAATGCGGTAACCAACGTGATTCCAGTGCCGGTTCCCGCATCGCATAGATTTCGCAGACAGTTCACACTGCCCTATGCGAACCACTGCAGGTGTCAATAGAAAGTTAATGACACCCCCAGATCGCTTCGCATATCGCAGTGCGAACTATCAAAATGGTGCAAGAAGTGGATCGCATGGATGTGAACACCCATTTTGCACCATTTTGGTGTGAATGCGATGCAAATTCAGCCATACAATAGGTATGGCTGAATTTGCATGGCATATACATCACATGTGATCTGCACAGCAGTGTGGTGTGAATCACATGCGATGTCTAACAACACACCAGTGTGAATCCAGCCTTAGAGGTATTTATGATCTCTCTCAGGGATCACAGTACATCCCCTCAGTGTGCTGTAGTTGCCTTTCTCTCTCCTGAAGGACAGCATCATCTTTATTTAGTACCTACTTACTGGTCTGAGTCATCACCTCCTCCCATGCTCGCCTCCAGGACTTTTCCAGAGCCTCTCTAACCCTATGGAACTTCTTACCTCCTACTCTATTAGCTTTTAGACGATCCCTGAAAACCCTCCTCTTCAGAGAAGCCTATCCTACCCACACCTAACAACTGTATTTTCATTTTCTCCATCAGCTATTTTTTCTCCATCAGCTCATCCCCCACAGTTATCACCTTTTGTTTCACTTGACCCTTCCTTCTAGATTGTGAGCTCTAAGGAGCAGGGCCTTCTGATTCCTCCTGTATTGAATTGTATTGTAAAAGTACAGTCTGCCCTCATGTTGTAAAGCGCTAGGCAAACTGTTGGCGCTATATAAATCCTGTATAATAATATTAATGCAAATCCTGGTACCTCTGTAGTTCTTGGCTGTGTTACAAATGTCCCAAAGCACCTGCTGCAGTCTCTCACAGTCTGATTGCTACAAAGTTAAAAGAGTTAAAAGAGTATTGTGGCAGACTCCTCTGATCCCCACTGAGCAGGCGGATAACACAATTTGAGCGTGGTTGTTGATGAAGACACCAATAATCAACTGCATAAAATGTAAATTATATAGTTCACTTTATTGTTTCCTTTTTAATTTTTTTGAGCGCTGCAATTTTTTGTTATATGTTGTGTTGAAGATTGTATATTTCTCTTATTGCTAGCAGCTATTCTTATTTTTTTCATTCTGTTTCGGGGTATAGCGCTGATTTTATTTTTATTTAAAGTGGACACTGACAAAGCCTCCTCTTCTCTATGAGGTTGTCGGATGGAAACAGACCGACTGTCCGTTTCCATCCAACTGTCATCCGATCCGCCCCAAGGAGGAGAAGATCCGCCCCATCCGTCTGTTTTTGGCGGCTTGGATCAGATTGGATGTTGGCGGGTGTCAGCAGACACACGTCTTCTGACATGTGCTGCTCCATAGAGAGCTATGGATGGTCTGATCGGGTCCGCCTGAAAAAAGGTGGACAGGTGGACCCGTTTGGAACATTCATGTGAAAGGAGCCTTAGGGATTGCTTTCTCCGGCCTGCAGCAGACTGAGGCCATCATTCTCCCAGTTTCCCAGTATTTGAGTTGCTGCTGACTGATTCTTACTGATAAAATGTACAGCTTTTTAGAAAAAGTACACTGTTTATATTGTGATATGTCAGGAATGTATTCATGCAGACTTAGAAAATTCCTGAAAGCTCCAACTTAATGATGTGGGAAACGGTGGTTACATTTCAGCACATACATTGCATTCAATAAATGACACTGTGTACAATTCTGCCGCATCATTTCGCTCTAAGCAGGTTGACCAGGTGGAAATGCCTTAGCTGTACAATCATTATCCAGAAGACAAAGTGCTGCCATCCAGCTGCATTGAAATGTCAGCACAGTCATCATTCAGTGCGTACAGACACACAGGGAAACCTTCAGCCTAAAGCTGTGTGTCAGTGCACAGTGAGTGATGTCGGTGTTGACATCTCATCTTAGTTGCAGAGCAGGCCCCATGCGGACATCTTTATTCTGTTTTAATGTTACGTGTAATTCTCCATTTCTAAATTTACTGTATCTGTTTTCTGGCATACTAAATGAATGTAACAAGCATGCCACCTTCAAGGCCTCTTTACCAGATTCATTAGAATGGCAATAGAAATAAATAAAAAAAAAATCCTTTTTTGAATTACTGCTTTCATTAAAAACGTTTTTAGCATGTAATGATTGTTTATAGGAGAAAACAGTACATCTTGTTAATCATAAGATGTAAGCAGATAAAAGTTATTTAAATTGGAACTATTTGTAAAAGATAAAAAATGACATTGATGATGCAATCTGCTAATAACATTAACTACGTCAATACTTGCCACTTTTACCCCCCTCCTGCCCAGGCCAATTTTCAGCTTTTTAGCGCTGTCACACTTTGAATGACAATGGCGCGGTCATGTAACACTGTACTCATATGAAATTTGTATAATTTTTTTCACACAAATAGAGTTACATAGTTACATAGTTACATAGTAGGTGAGGTTGAAAGAAGACACAAGTCCATCAAGTCCAACCTATGTGTGTGATTATGTGTCAGTATTACATTGTAGATCCCTGTATGTTGTGGTCGTTCAGGTGCTTATCTAATAGTTTTTTTAAACTATCGATGCTCCCTGCTGAGACCACCACCTGTGGAAGGGAATTCCACATCCTTGCCGCTCTTACAGTAAAGAACCCTCTACGTAGTTTAAGGTTAAACCTCTTTTCTTCTAATTTTAATGAGTGGCCACGTGTCTTGTTAAACTCCCTTCCGCGAAAAAGTTTTATACCTATTGTTGGGTCACCAGTATGGCATTTGTAAATTGAAATCATATCCCCTCTCAAGCGTCTCTTCTCCAGAGAGAATAAGTTCAGTACTTGCAACCTTTCCTCATAACTTATATCCTCCAGAACCTTTATTAGCATTGTTGCCCTTCATTGTACTCGCTTCATTTCCAATACATCCTTCCCATTGCCCAGAACTGGACAGCATACTCCAGGTGCAGCCGGACCAGAGTCTTGTAGAGCGGGAGTAATGCCACTGACTCAAAGTAATGAAGTCTTTGGATTGGCAGCACTGCCAGGTATCTAGATTTTCAGAAGTCAGGTGTTCATATAATTCTTTTAGTAAAGGTTTCTTTTACTGCTTTAAGAATGTAAAGCTATTTTAAATTGATACCTGTTCTGTATAAAAAGGCACATAAAAATTAATTTATGTAGAACTATACTGAAGTTGCCAACAGCTCAGTCTAAACTGTAAGTGAAGTCCCTGATGACATCACAAAAACTTGCCCAGCCCACTGAGCTAACATTGAGGCAAATTAACCTGCACATGTGAATGCTGAATAGTTTGACTAGTTAAAGTGTTACTAAACCCAGTACCCTGCATTCAGTATATCTGGTCGCCCACAGTGCATAGAACATGAAAATGCAATTCTTTTATTAAATATAAACTGCTAAATACCATCTCTCATCAGCAGTATATAGCAGTCTGGTGACTTCTATCAGTGTATGGTTAAAGCCTGTAGGAGTTTTCATTCTCCTCTGACTGTCCAATGAGACTGCAGGACCCCTGAGCTTCTCTGTCTGGGCAGTGCTGATTGGCCCTGTGTTGATCACATGCACCGTCCCATGAAAAAAAAACCATCTGAGCATGTGCAGAGTGACTCCAAAGACTCTGTACGATCAGGAGATGGATTGAGGACAGTAGAAGAGGAGGATCAAAGAAGACAGGATCAAACAGCCTTTTTACACAATGCAGAGGATTAACCCCTTAGGTTCCACAGTGAGTTTAAAAAGCATGCTTTACTGCATATACAGACTGATTTACTGTTGTGTGTTTAGTAACACTTTAAATCACTAATTGTAAGGCAGCCTGGATAGGGGTAACTAAAGTGGTATTAAACGCACAATGTTTAACCACCACTGTTCTTTATGAAAATGTGTACACACTGTCTTCTGCTGCAGTCACGTGATCTTTCTCTCTCTGCTGTTCAAGTCCATAGATCTGTGGAACAGGCCATCTAAGGAACACTGCACAAATAGAAGGAGGTGGTGCTGCCAATCACATCATTAGAAACGCCCCTCCTGCCTATGTATTTTGTGTGTATTTAAAGAGGGACTAACAGGAATGTCATGTCTCAATCAATCATCATTGTTAGTTCCGCCCCCCCTAGTGACTAGAACATGTCGGGATGGAAGAGGAGGGAGGGGCTTGACCGAGTCCAACTCCTGACTGTGAACGCCCAAGAGCTTTCTTTTGGTGAACCAAAAGTAAAAATTAAAAATTTGTTTCTTTGTTTCTGTTATAACATTTTGCAAATAGGTCATGTTTCCTCATAAATTTAGGCCAGCATGTATTCTGCTACAATTGTTGGTGAAAGTAACACAAATCAGTGTATATTATTTAGTCTGTAGGAAAGTTATAGAGTATATATATATATATATATATATATATATATATATATATATATATATATATATATATATATATATATATATATATATATATATATATATATATATATATATATATATATAAAATCTAAGAATCGATCAATCCTGATGTACTGATGTACTGATGGCCTATCTCATTTCTTGAGGCCCTGAACACCAGGGCAGTACAAATATACCCCAAATTACCACTTTTTGGAAAGCAGACAGTCCAAGGTATTTAGTAAGGGGCATGGCGAGTTTTTTGAAGTAGTCATTTTTTTGTCAAAATATTTAGAAAAATTAAGAAATAAAAAAAAAGCTTTTTTTTTACAATTTGTTTTTTACATATGGTCACCAATGCAGTACAGTGTTTTCATATAAAGGGTGTGATCAGGGACACTGACTGGTGACAGTATGTAAAAAAAAATTATAATATTCATTTTTAATATCTATTTCTAATTTTTGTTTTTTTGTTAAATTATTTTTCTTTTTTTATGATTTTTTACATTTTTTTTATTAACACACTGTGACCAGAGCAATACAGTGTTACCATAGTAAGTATAAGCAACCGTTTTAACTGAATGAAACTGATTCATTCGGTGTGTTTTGTTGTGATTAGCTGGGATTGGCCATGGCTAATCCCATGGTACAGATGGGCAGTGATTGGCTCTGTCTGTACCATGTGATCACTGTGACCAATCACAGCTTGCAACACAATTGTGCACAATGGATGGCACGAAAGGAAGCCATCTATTGTTTACAATTGTCATGTTTGGTCACAGCGGTCACATGGTACCCAGCAGCAGGCCGGTACACTGATCAGCCATCGGCTGTGTCATTTGACGTCCACCCGGATCGACTAAAGTCCTGCCCAGCCATCATTTTTCTATAGGCCAGGCGGAAACATGTTAGTATAACAGTGTTAGCATTTCTTAGTTCTCTCTATGACATACTTTTATTATGTGTTGATTCTGCCAGCTTATTCAGTAGTTTTTCTATTTAACAGAGTGACGACACTGCATGTTCTGCAGTAAAATCACACAGCAGCATTGTCACTTTGCTCATAGGGTAGTTTTAGATCTAGCGCATTTAGATAGACATGACTATCAAATTAAAGCTGAACTCCAGCTAACACTTTTTAAGCAGCTACAGTTTTTTTCTTCTTTTTGGGATAAAGGTTTTCCCATCAGTGTTAACTGGTTTAACTCAACACTCTAAATGCCTCTTTTGCTGGAAAACTTGGTCTGTTAAAAGAAAGTTAAAAAATAATAGACTTACTAGCCGGATTACAAGGTGAAAATAAAGGGGAAAAATCCCAGAAAAAAACGAAAAAAAACCACCATTTAAGATAATTTTAAGGAACAAACAAACATTTAAACACTTGCCGACTGGCTCACACCGATAAATGTCGGCAAAGTGGCCGTTCCCGCAAAGCAATGTATGGGTACGTTTTCCCCTTGGTGCTGCTATAAGACCAACAAACAGTACTAAACAGATTACAGCGCACACATTCAAGAATGACATTTATCCTGCAAGGCTAGTTAAAAACACCTGAACATATTAAAAAAAATACCTTTTTTTTGGGCTGGAGCACCCCTCCCCCTCCTCATTACCTCTTTATTAGTGGTCACCAGTGCATAGGAGGAATCCCTTCAGTTCTCACACATAGAGGAGTTTGGCTCCCATGGTTGAGACGCAGGATCTGTCATTCTATTACTAGGGTAGGACCCACTAATTCAGGGTACTTTGTCACAGTAAGTGGGCTTAGCACTATTTGACCATATAGTGTGACCAAACCCCCGTATTTTTTTTTAATATGTTCAGGTGTTTTTAACTAGCCTTGCAGGATAAATGTCATTCTTGAATGTGTGCGCTGTAATCTGTTCACATGTATGTAATATGTAAAAGTCTCACATGTGGTATCGCCATACTCGGAAAGAGTAGCAGACTATATTTTGGGGTATAATTTGTTGTATGCATATGCTGTGTGTGAGAAATAACCTGATAATATGCCAATTTTGTAAAAAAAAAAAAAAAAAAATTTCATTTTGCAAAGAATTGTGGGAAAAAATTACAACTTGAAAAAAACCCATCATGCTACTTACTTAATACCTTGGAATATCTACTTTCTAAAAATGGGTCATTTGGGGGGTATTTGTACTTTCCTGACTTGTTAGTGTCTCAAGAAATGAGATACACCTGATGTACTGAAGGCCTGATCAGATGTGATCAATTTTCAGTGATTGGCACCATAGTTTGTAGACTCTATAACTTTCACAAAGACCAAATAAAATATGGTATAATATAACATGAGTGTTCATACAGAAATCTACCGGTAGATTGTTAGCTTTAATAAGAGAATAGTGTTATGCCCTGTATACACGAGCGAACTTTGCGACCGGACTGGTCCGACGGACCGAGTCCAGCGGACAATTCGACCATGTGTGGGCTTCATGGGACCTGCAGCAGACTTTTTCGGTCGAAAATCTGACGGACTTTAGATTTGGAACATGTTTAAAATCTTTACGTCGGAACTCCGCCAGATCCAGTTCCTATCCAAAAGTCAGCTCGTCTTTATGCTAGTCCGATGGACGAAAACCAACGCTAGGGCAGCTATTGGCTACTGGCTATCAACTTCCTTATTTCAGTCCAGTCGTACGTCATCACGTACGAATCCGTCGGACTTTGGTGTGATCATGTGTAGGCAAGTCTGTTTGTTCGGAAAGTCCGTCGGAAGTTCACCAAAAGTCCGTCGGATAGACCGTCGGACCAGTCCGGTCGAAAAGTCTGCTCGTGTGTATGCGGCATTAGGGTTGTAGGGAGTGTTGGTGTTATAATTACAGAAAGGGTAAATAAGTGGATCAGTGTTAGAGTTGTAGGGAGAGTTAATTTTTGGATTTCAAGGAAAGTTAGTGGGTTCATAGAACAAGGCCCTGCTCTCTGTGATGGAAGCCCTGCACTAAAAAATACCAGCACTGATTCCTTAGCACTTTAGACTTATGGATAGGGGTGTTAAAAACATTTGATTTAACGCCCACCCGAGTTACAAAGGCAGCGGATGGGAAGGTTCACATCCTGTGGTCGTGATTCTTTGCTTTCTGCCTAGGGCAAAAGGTATTGCTCCCCATTCAAGCAAATAGGGATGTGCCACAAATTCCCCAAATCCATGTGCAATGCACATGGTTATGGTGCGCTGGTGTAGCATTTATAGAGTTAAAACAGGTGGTGAGGAGACATCATATAGCCTACATACTGCCTGTCAAACGCCTCCCTGCGCGGATCACTTTTCAGTTTTAGACACATGTCTAAAATTAGCCTGTCAGTTTTTCATGCGGACCTGATCGGATGCTCCATTCACCTCTATAGAGAGGCGGATGTCAGCGGTGACATGTTGGCTCACATCCGCCGCTATCTGATCCGGTCTGTGAAATCCAGACGGATGGTGACCGTATTTTCCATCCTTTTGGCAGATCGGATAATAAATGGACAGGCGGTCCATTTCCATCCGATCTCCCCATAGAGGAGAGCGGGACTCTGACAGGTCCGTCTCTTCACAGTGAGCGGAGACAGAGCTGCCATCCACCTGCTCAGAGGGGATCAGCAGATCGATCCCCCGCTGAGCAAAGCGGGGTCCGTCGTGCGGATCGCCTGTCTGAAAGAGCCCTTAAAGGAAATAGATCAAATCATGAGGAACCCCAACTAAATTTTTTTTTTGGGCAAATGATTGTAATTCTCTATGTGGGATCTTTTAGATGCTCCATTCACCTCTATAGAGCAACAATTGTCACCGGTGACATGTCGGCTCACATCAGCCGCTATCCGATCCGGTCTGTGAAATCCAGACGGATGCTGACCCTATTTTCCATCCTTTTGGCAGATCGGATGAAAAACAGACAGGCGGTCCGTTTCCATCCGATCTCCACATAGAGGAGAGCGAGACTCTGACAGGTCCGTCTCTTCACAGTGAGCGGAGACAGAGCTGCCATCCACCTGCTCAGAGGGGATCAGCAGATCCATCCCCCGCTGAGCATAGCGGAGTCCGTCGTGCGGATCGCCTGTCTGAAAGAGCCCTTAAAGGAAATAGATCGAATCATGAGGAACCCCAACTAATTTTTTTTTTGGGCAAATGATTGTAATTCGCTATGTGGGATCTTTTAAAGGAAAATACTGCAAACATTAAAAAATCTTACTAATCTTAAAACAACAGTCAAATTTTTGCTGTGCAAAGAATTGTGGGACAATGTATGTTGACCTATGTGATTTTTGAAGATGAATTTCTTCACAATGCCTATAGCTACAAAAACAAACAAGGGCTTATTTAAAATTGCTCTTACTGCTTGTTCAGAATATGTAAAAATTTTAAAGGAGAAGCGTAGGATTTTTTAAAAAAAAACCCATACATTCTCACTACCCTGCTGCAGCATCGGTCTGATGCTATAGCTGTCCTCCACTGGCTCTAAGCCCAAGAACTGAGCGATCACATGACCACTGATTGTTCAGTTCTCAGTTCGCTCTGAGCAATAACTGTCAGTCACCACTCTCTGCTCTGTCCCTCCAACACTCACTGGATGGTCGGGCTATGGGGGGTGGAAATGACTGGCTCAGGTTCTCAGCAGCTGAGTGAATCCCAATATTATTGTTGGGGCTCTTCCAGAGCCTGGAGCAGCTCTGTGAAATCAGATGACAGCAGACTTTAGAACAATGTCAGTTGATTCTGGGTCACAGGAGCACAAGTAAGTGAACTCCTGTAACCCAGAAGAGAAGTATTGCCAAAAAGATTTGGCCATACTTAGTGAAGGCATCACTGGACTAAGAGGCATTTTTATATCTTTCTGAACTTCCTTATTTACTGGCTTTTGGATAATGTATCAAAATATAAAAAGCCCAGATGTGATTGCCTTGCTATCAATTGTGACAACTTTAGATTAAGGATTTTGGAAACTATAATTATCTTTTTACTGGCAGCTGTGAAAATTCACATTATCATGCTATGATCTATGATTACTTTTTATAAGAAACTGAATGAATGCCTTTTCTTACCTCTGCAGTGCTGTTCCGCTGAGAGGCAATTGCTAAGGTGTCTGCAGTTGGAACTCCAGCCAGCGCACTAGCCGTCCATCCAATTTGACTTTTAACAGTTACAGATCTACTCCTAGGCACAGGAGTAATTCCATCTTTACTTCCCTGATTACTAGGGGTTATTGGTCGAGAAACCATGCTGTTTGGTGTTCCAGGCCTACCAACTGGAGTCACAGGTGTCTGAAGTTTACTTGACTGAGAGTTTGGAGTCTGTGGCCTGCTATTTGATGGATTTGAACCATGGGTTCTACTGGTAGCTTGTGGAGGTGATTTGTTCCCTTGAAGGTGAAGCTGTAAGTTCTTGGTGGTTTGATTTGGCACTTGTGGCTTTGGATTCTGCACACTTGATATGTGGTACGTAGTTCCTTGAGGATCACTTGTACCAGCCCCATGTTGGTTTCCAGAACTCCTTGACATACTTGCTTCTGCCATTAGTACCAAGTCCTTCTCAATATCTGCAAGACCAAAACAAACACTTAGAGAGGCAGTGAACATTCTTTCACGAACTCTATGAAAACATTCATATTTTCCTTTTTTTATTCTTCTGTGTCAATTTTAAAATTGTGGATTTCCCACAGAGCAAGGCTTTGTAGTGTGTGCCACAAACCTCTAAGGCCTGGTGAAATATGAACTTTGTGGTGATATTGCTTGTAAAGCTTAAAAGCCTCCAATTCTCTGTCTATAACAGCAGATGAAGCTCTAACAGCACATGACAAAGAACACTTGGAACAAATTCTGCAATCCAAAGTTCACACAAAACCTAAAAATACACTTCAATCCATTGTTGCCAAACAAATAGAGTTATTTATAATATCACGGCAACTAGAAACTTGCTTAATTCCATAGCATATTTTTCTCTTGTACAAAATGGTATCTACCAATTTTATTTTTATGAAATATTTCTGGAAACATCATGTAAGTGCAATCACTTTGGTTTTGGCAGTGACATTCAATCAAAAAGTGTGTACACTAATTTAAAACGGATGGGGCCTGTAATATGTAACTAGATATGTAATGGTTATGTGGTTGTTCTTAGTAAAGGAGAAACTATGTTGCGTAAATCAAGGACACCAAGTCAATGCGAGATCTACCACACACAGTTGGGTCAACCTTTACTGTAACACTTCCCTCAAAGTAAATCCTGTACTGGATCCTGAACTGGAAAGATTCTGAATGGGTTTGACATCCAATCTGAGTACTCCTAGTCTATGACTGAAAGGAACTAAAAATGCTCCAACTTGACAGCTTTAGGGGATTGCAGTTATTTGGCAGATATGGTAGCAAATTGCAGACTTGGTCTTTCAGTAATTTATTTTGGGGAAAAAAAATTCTAAAGAATTCTAGACAGTTCCATTAGGAGTATGCATTTAATCAAATGTCAGTGGCTGACCCGGGCTATATGGATACCTTTAGGGCCGGTTCACACTAGAACACCATTTGCCACAAAGCACGTGTTTTCTTGCAGTAAGATACACTGTGTAATGCAGCCCATTCATGCAACGGCATCCAGTGCACCAAAGGTTTATGCAGTGTTCATTTATTTGTAGTGCAGTGCATGGGGACATGTCCCTATATGGTCAATTATGCCACCAGATGACTTCTCACCCCTCTTTTCACTTAAGCAGCGTGTCATTCAGTGCTAGGCAAGCAACAGGAGCAGTTGGGTGTCGGCGGGCTTTTTTTTCATGCAAATCAGCAAATGTCATTTAGGTGATTGATGTGGCCGACATGATTGACGATGCATGTACACTGGGGACAATTTTTCAATTTTTTTGCAATTTTTTTCAATAAAGCACTTATCAAAAACTGTATTGCTTTTATCTGACACTGACTTTTTTATGGTGAATTCACACAGGAGGCTGGGATCTGGGGCACCCATATTGTTGACGAGGCTTCCAAATTCTGAGAAGCCCCCTGACCACAGATCTCCACAATCACCTGGCTAAGGTTGTGGGGAAGTGACTTCCTTATCAATATGGGGACATATAGAGTGAGTTCCCCCTTGTTGAGGGCATGGGGCCTGGTATGGGTTTAGTTTTTTTGGCATGGTGTACCCCTTAAAATCCATACCAGACCTGAAGGGCCTGGTATGTATTGTGGGGGGACCCTCATGCCTGTTTGTTTTAAATTTACACTGACAGGCTTCTTTGTTTAAATTCTGCTGTCAGCTGGAGAATTCCCAGCTGACAGCAGGGCTGTGTCACTGGTTGTTAGAATGCCGAAAATTGGATCAAATGCAGCCACAGTGTGCACCTAGCCTACCTTAAAGAGCAACCATATTCAAATGTTTACAGATTCCCAACAAGCAGCACATTTTAAGAAAAGTCCCTAATAACCTCAATAGTTTTCAGGAAATTGTCACTTTCTTTTCAGCAGCTAAGCATTTTCTGCTCCCATACCACCTGTGCAGCCAGGTACCCTTCTAATCTCTAAAGTAAACACAGGTGCTCTAGCAGAGAAGAGAGCAGAGTGCTGAGATTATGAACCCTTATATACACCCAGTGAAATGACTAGTCTCGGGTGATATACAGAGATTAAACAAATACTCCTACACAGGTTGTACCTGTTTATCTGCAGTCCACAGTTTTCCAGAGCAGGGCCAGGAGGCGTGGCTGTGAGTGACAGAGCGCCGGGTACACAGGAGATTGTGGCTCTGTGTAATTCAGCAGCGCTCGCTCCTCCTCTTCCCTCGGAGACAGCAGGGATAAGACAACACTGGCGGGGCTGCAATGATGGGAAAGGTGAGGCTGCAGATGGGCACTGAACAGGCTGCATTGTTGGTCAATTTATAGGCTGCAGATGGGCACTGAACAGGCTGCATTGTTGGTCAATTTATAGGCTGCAGATGGGCACTGAACAGGCTGCATTGTTGGGCAATTTAATAGCTGCAGATGGGCACTGAGCAGGGTTCATTTTTGGGCAATTTAATGGCTGCAGATGGGCACTAAGCAGGGTGCATTGATGGGCAATTTAGAGGCTGCAGATGGTCACTGAGCAGGGTGCATTAATGAGCTGTGACCCTAATTTTGCTTCAAAGTTCTTTATTTAAAATGCAAGTTTTTTTTCCTTAAACTTCCTTCCTAAAATTGGGGTGCATGTTATACGCCGATAAATATGGTACTTATTTGTCTCTAAGTGGCTAGCATTCAGTATGATGTACCATTAGAATGTGCAACATTGCTGTAAAAAAAATTGTAAAAACACTGAGATTATTTAAGATAATAAAATTCGAAGGAACAAAACAGAGTTTGCATTTCATATTTCCATTCAGAAGAATGCTCCAGTGTAGCAACAAAGAAACTATGAGAACTCAGCATACTGAAATGCAGACCGAACTGAAATGATTTAAACAAATACATAAACACAGTTGGGTTTCAAATGGAGTATTTTATTACACCCCGGGATCCATATGAGTCAGGAAGAAGGGTGAGGCCAGCCATGAATAAGTACACCATTTCACGGTTATGTGCAGAATGTGGCAAAAAAAATAACAAGCATAGTTTAGCACGGTATAGCTGTATCATCGCTGTGTGGCCTTAATGAAGTGCTAGTACACAAATCAAGAAGGGTACATCACCATTTGAGAATTAGCAGCACACAGCATTGTGGGTAATATCAAACATAACACGTTCTGTAACACTTTACTTATGCCAATTGTGTCAATTTGGGCAGTTTACCAATGGTAATCAGAATTTGATTTCCATGTGTGATTGTGTAATACCTGCCTTGAGTTTTAGCTTTTTTGGGAGCATTTAAGGACCTATGAAATTCAAAGCAGATTGCATAAAATGATTACCATTTACACGTATGCATATACAGAATCTCACAAAAGTGAGTATACCCCTCACATGTTTGTAAATATTTTATTATATCTTTTCATGTGACAACACTGAAGAAATGACACTTTGCTACAATGTAAAGTAGTGAGTGTACAGCTTGTATAACACTGTAAATTTGCTGTCCCCTCAAAATAACGCAACACACAGCGACTGTCTAAACCGCTAGCAACAAAAGTGAGTACACCCCTAAGTGAAAATGTCCAAATTGGGCCCAAAGTGTCAGTATTTTGTGTGGCCACCATTATTTTCCAGCACTGCCTTAACCCTCTTGGGCATGGAGTTTACCAGAGCTTCACAGGTTGTCACTAGAGTCCTCTTCTACTCCTCCATGACGACATCACAGAGCTGGTGGATGTTAGAGACCTTGCGCTCCTCCACTTGAGGATGCCCCACAGATGCTCAATAGGGTTTAGGTCTGAAGACATGCTTGGCCAGTCCATTACCTTTACCCTCAGCTTCTTTAGCAAGGCAGTGGTCATCTTGGAATTGTGTTTGGGGTCGTTATGTTGGAATGCTGCCCTGCGGCCCAGTCTCCGAAGGGAGGGGGTCATGCTCTGCTTCAGTATGTCACAGTACATGTTGGCATTAATGGTTCCCTCAATGAACTGTAGCTCCCCAGTGCCGGCAGCACTCATGCAGCCCCAGACCATAACACTCCCACCACCATGCTTGACTGTAGGCAAGACACACTGGTCTTTGTTCTCCTCACCTGGTTGCCGTCACACATGCTTGACACTATCTGAACCAAATAAGTTTATCTTGGTCTCTTTAGACCACAGGACATGGTTCCAGTAATCCCTGTCCTTAGTCTGCTTGTCTTCAGTAAACTGTTTGTGGGCTTTCTTGTGCATCATCTTTAGAAGAGGCTTCCTTCTGGGATAATAGCCATGCAAATCAATTTGATGTAGTGAGCGATGCATGGTCTGAGCACTGACAGGCTGACCCCCCACCCCTTCAAACTCTGCAGCAATGCTGGCAGCACTCATACGTCTATTTCCCAAAGACAACCACTGAATATGATGCTGAGCACATGCACTCTACTTCTTTGGTTGACCAAGGTGAGGCCTGTTCTGAGTGGAACCTGTCCTGTTAAACTGCTGCATGGTCTTGGCCACCATGCTGCAGCTCAGTTTCAGGTTCTTGGCAATCTTCTTATAGCCTAGGCCATCTTTATGAAGAACAACAATATTTTTTTTCAGATCCTCAGAGTTCTTTGCCATGAGGTGCCATGTTAAATTTCCAGTGACCAGTATGAGAGAGTGAGAGTGATAATATCAAATTTAACACACCTGCTCCCCATTCACACCTGAGACCTTGTAACATTGATGAGTTACATGACATTGGGGAGGGAAAATGGCTAATTGGGCCCAATTTGGAAATTTTCACTTAGGGGTGTGCTCACTTTTGTTTCCAGGGGTTTAGACATTATTGGCTGTGTGTTGGGTTATTTTGAGGGGACAGCAAATTTACACAATTTACAAGCTGTACACTTACTACTTTACATTGTAGCAAAGTGTCATTTGTGTCATAGTGTCATTTTTTCAGTGATGTCACATGAAAAGATTTAATAAAATATTTACAAAAATGTGAGGGGTGTACTCACTTTTGTGAGATACTGTATAGGCATACATGTAAATGGTAATCATTTTATGCAGTCTGTTTTAAAATGGGGGGGGGGGGGGGGGGGGGCTGTATCAGCTTTGGTTATATATGCATATGGTCAAATTGGAAAGATTAGGTCTTATTCTTCATGGCCATACCTCAGAATAGTAGAACTTGTAAAAAATGTATATAATGCACTGGCTTTAGTCATTGTGGGGTTGTAGGAGAACCCTGTGTGCATGCAGCCTAATGCTATTCATACAACAGTTCAAAAAGCGCTTGTACGCATTTTCGGAAAACTTACACACGGTTGCAAGAGGAAATGATATTGCCATCATGTAATGACCAAATTTTGAACGATAAATCATTCAAAGGACATAAATGAATCAGTTTCTCGTTCATTTTTTGCTTCTGGGTCACATATGCGCAGTACCAACAATTCACTTTTTAATGGGCAAGAAGCACATCCTTTCAATTTACTGTCCATTCATCAGAAGTTTTCCAAACTTTTCCTTAAATTTTTTGGCTCAAAAATGTCAAAACCGATTTTCAACTTGTGCCCAAAATGAACAAACTGTCCAGATGACAGATTTTCTAACAGTTTTTCATCTAGTGTATGGGCACCATTATGCCCCGTACACACGGTCGGACATTGATCGGACATTCCGACAACAAAATCCATGGATTTTTTCCGACGGATGTTGGCTCAAACTTGTCTTGCATACACACGGTCACACAAAGTTGTTGGAAAATCCGATCGTTCTGAACGCGGTGACGTAAAACACGTACGTCGGGACTATAAACAGGGCAGTAGCCAATAGCTTTCGTCTCTTAATTTATTCTGAGCATGCGTGGCACTTTGTGAGTCGGATTTGTGTACACACGATCGGAATTTCGGATTTTGTTGTCGGAAAATTTTATAGCCTGCTCTCAAACTTTGTGTGTCGGAAATTCCGATGGAAAATGTATAATGGAGCCCACACACGGTCAGATTTTCCGACAACAAGGTCCTATCACACATTTTCCGTTGGAAAATCCGACCGTGTGTACAGGGCATTAGTTTCACTTCTGCTGCAACAGAAGTGTTCCCACATTTCTTGTAGCCTTGTCCTTGATATAAAAGAAAGGTTAGACATTTGCAGATGTGCATGCCTAGGATTTCAATTTACAATTTTGTACTAGGGTCCCTTTGATTTTTAATCACTTGACCTCCGGAAGGTTTACTCCTTCATGACAAGGCCTTTTTTTGCGATACGGCACTGCGTTGATTTAACTGACAATTGTGCAGTCATGTAACACTGTACCCAAATAAAATTTATGTCATTTTTTTCCCCCACAAATAGAGCATTCTTTTGGTGGTATTTGATCATCACTGTGTTTTTTATTTTTTGTGCTATAAACAAAAAAATGACTGACAATATTTTGAAAAAAAAAAAAAAACAAACACAATATTTTTTACTCTCTGCTATAAAACACATCCAATAAAAAAAAAAAATCTTCAGAAATTTAGGTCAACATGTATTCTGCACATGTTTTGGTAAACAAAATCCCAATAAGTGTATATTGATTGGTTTACGTGAACGTTATAGCATCTACAAACTATGGGATATATTTATGAAATTTTTTTTTTTTTATACTAGTAATGGCAGTGATCAGCCACTTGTAGCAGGACTGTGATATGGCTTTGTACAGTCTGACACTGACACTTTTGACCCTTTGTGGGAACCAGTGACACAAATACTGTGCTAAAAATATGCACTGTTACTGCACTAATAACACTGGCTGGGAAGGGATTAAACATCTAGGGCGATCAAAGGATTAACTGTGTGCCAGCCAGTGTTTTTGTGTACACATTGGGGTTTATTTCTCACTTCTGCAGAGAAACCAACCAGCGTCTAACCTCAGCTTGTTCAATTAAGCTTTGGCAATAAAACCTGGAAGCCGATTGCTTTCTATACAGAAGTGAGACTGATTTTGCACTCTCCAACCTTAGGCCCCTTTCACACTGGGGCGGGGGCGACGTCTGCGGTAAAGCGCCGCTATTGTAAGCGGCGCTTTACCATCGTATTCGGCGGTTTTACCCCCCCACCAGTGGAAGAGAAAGGGTTAAAAACCACTGCAAAGTGCCTCTGCAGAGGCGCTTTGCCGGCGGTATAGCCGCGCTGTCCCATTGATTTCAATGGGCAGGAGCAGTGAAGGAGCGGTATACACTCCGCTCCTTAACCACTCTGAAGATGCTGCTAGCAGGACTTTTTTTCCTGTCCTGCTAGCGCACCGCTCTAGTGTGAAAATCCTCGGGGCTTTCACACTGGAATCAAAGCAGCGGCACTTTAGGGTCGGTTTGCAGGCGCTATTATTAGTGCAATAGTACCTGCAAACCGCCCCAGTGTGAAAGGGCCCTTAGTAAATAAACCTCAGTGTGCTGCTTTCACTAGGGGAAGAGATCAATTCTAGATTCTGCTTTTCAGAGCACCGTATTGGTCCCCCCCCCCCCCTGTCGGAACAGAGATATGCCTTGTTTACATAGGCATATCTCAGTTCTCTGTGTTTTACTGATGATCGATGGGTGCCGGAGGACATCGAGTCCCGGCACCCATCGATCATCGATCAGAAGCTGCGCGGTGGCGGCACGCACGCGCCCCCTGTAGGCGAAATTGCAGGATCACGTATATATACATGTGATCCTGTGCACTGCTGCTGCCCTGTAGCAGTAAAAGTGAGAAACAGATGAGTTAACACTCCAGAAAAATGCTAAGCACCCACACCTCTTTCTCTAAACATTCTTGAAATATACTGACTATGAATCAAATTTTATAAGAGTCTTCTTTTTTTTTAAATCTGTTTCTTTATGGGGGCAAGTACCATTTACACAAGTCTGAAAAATGTCAACTGGTATTACAGAATGACATTTCATTATCAGCTAAAAGGTTTGAAAGATCCTGTTGCCCAGTTCACTGATAACACAGCTTAAATGATGAGTCAGAATGTCAGAGCAAGGAATAAAACTTCTTTGATAACATGCAGATGGCTGTTTTATTTAGCTCATTCTTATGGTGAACATTTCTCCCTTTCCTCATCCACAGTAACAAGCACTTTTGCACATACCAGCTAGATGCTTTTCCATGCTCTGCAGTTCCTTTGCGGTTAAAGCTTCTTTCAGGAGTTTTTGGTTAGGTGAGCCCCCACTTCTGGCAGACAAGACTTCCGAGTCCCAGACTGGTTGACGCTGAAGAAGTTCAAAAAGTAAGAAAATGTACTTTTACAAACAAGTTCAAAATTGAAAAAGGAAAGCAATAATTATATGTTCCTTGTACAACAAACTTTGTGGAAACACATTGCTTCCCATTAGAAGTGTCTGGTGTGCTGAAAACTTTCAGAAATAGGCTGTTATCCTTCTAAAAACATCCGTATTAAGGATGTCCAGCTAAATGTGGTATACACACATCACTTGTCAATAAAGTAATACTATCGGCCATGCTAGGTATAACAAATTCTATTTTAGTGCATTAAATGGACACATAAGATATTGGCCAAGTAGAGGGCATGCAGGGGACATAGGAAAGGCATAGCAAAGACTGTATAAAGGTGGAATCTATGGACTAACCATTCCATTTCTTCTAGCAATGTTTTTTGTAGGTTAGTTGACAGAATATATTTATGTATATTTGCTGGCATAACACACTTCAGACATACGCTGTGGAAAAAACAAGCAGTGCTAATACTACATTACAGCTTGCTATACATCTTAAATGAGTATTGCTATAAAAAGTGCTCTTCCCTTTGAGATACTAGTCTGGGATTACTCCTGCCACGGACATTAACAATAGGGGAAAATTCCTTCCACTGACACCAACAATAGGGTACTATTCCTTCAACTGACTCTCCTACTTACACCAACAATGGGACAGAATTCCTTCCACTGACACCAAAGACGGGGCACTATTCCCTCCACTGACACCCAAGATAGGGCATTGTTTACTCCCACTGGGCACAGTCACGCCCCCCACACTCCACCCCTAAAGTCTGAATAATAGTAAATTGGCCCTTTGTTTAGAAAGTTTGGAGACTCTTGCTCTAGATACACAAATAAAAAGAGTATGCATCCCTATGGTACTGATAGCAACCTGTATGCCTTAAAGGTTTTTCATATGGAAAGGGGTCAAAAAGTTCCCCACCCTCAAAAAAAAACAGCTCAAAAACATTAATCCAGTACATAAGGCATTAGGCTTTTCTACGTTTTGATGCTTCAGGGACAGTTTGTAAGAATGAATTTATGAATAACACCTCAATGTCTGTTCCCCATGGCTTCCAGATGTAGAATAGAATAAATCTAAATGATGTGCACTAATTAGCAGAGATGGGAATACTTGAGGGCTAGAGTGAGAAAACACTGCTATAGACTACCACAGCATGGAATTCTGATTGATTCCCATTATTTGCCAGTTTTACATGATTTATTCATACCTGAAAAACATTTCAGCAAAAGAAGTGATGTTTTCAAGACTGGCTTACATTTTTGGGAGAGCCCCTACCACTTAAAATACTGCCCAAACTTAAAGCATAGCATCCATATGGTAAGTATTGTAGCCGTATGCTTGCTGGCTAGATGTCTGCTTGCTGAGAAGGCCTGGTATCTTTGGAGGGCACCTCTGAATTTCACTTTTTCCATTGTTATTGAAGTTACAAAATAATAAATGCACTGCTCTTGTCCTATAAGTGGTAATAACTTTTGACCATACTGTATCTAGAGAAAGGTTGTGTTTAACTTTGGTATATTCACACAGTGAGGCCCGGTTCACACTGATGCGAGTTCATGACGAATGTGATGCGTCAAAAACACTTTAAATTTGCATGTTATCCCGAAAGTCATTGTTTTCAATGACGGTTGTTCACATACATGCGTTGCGATTCCTCTACGAATGCAATGCGATTAAAAAAGGGTCTTGTGCGAGTTTACTGCGTTGCGAATTTAGTCTCCATAGACATCAATGTAAATTGTTCTTGAATCGCATTGAGGGTTCACATATGTGCGAATTCCACCACACTACTCTCCACAAAAACCAGGAAGTACACAGGAAGTTAACACCCTTTTTTTTTTTTACATTATGATTCCATTGGCTAGAATATCAATCGCAGCTATGTCCAACTCCTGAAATTCGCGGTAAAATCGCTGTAAATTCGCTGTAACTTCGCACCTCACAAAGGACAAAAAATCTATTTTCTTAAAGTACAGCTAAAGACAAAACTTTTTTTTTAGTTTTAGATAGATGGGAAACAGATTAGAACTCCTGTCAGTTTTTATTGCGGTCTGTGACCCCCTTCATCCTCTATTTGTCCTGCTTACTATTATCATTGAAAGTGAAAGTAAAAGAAAATTCTAAATTTTGAGTTGTCCCCAATTAAGTAATAGAGGGGAAATCTTCCAATGGGGAGACTAGTTCTGGTAACTAGGGGTCCCAAAGAGATTTCCTTACTTTGCAGGGATTTTCTCTCCCTACCCGATTCAGCTAATAGTTAAGAAAGGTAAATCTCCCCAATGGGATAAAGATGGCAGAAGTAAACCTTACAGGGGTTATACCCTCCCTTACTCTATCCAAAATAAAAAAAAATAAAACAGTTTTACCCATAGTTCTACTTTAAGTTACACAGTATGCTACACACACAAAATATATTAGTTTTACAAATGAATGACACCTTTCAGGCACAGCAGGGTTGATTTGGAAGCTGTTTAAGATGAGAAGTAAAGGCTGTTCACTTAGCTTAGTACATAAGATTAAAGGAGTTGTAAAGGCAGAAGGTTTTTTATCATAGTGCATTCTATGCATTAAGATGAAAAAATTTGTGTGTAGCAGACACCCCAGCACCCCCTAATTACTTACCTGAGCCTCATCTTTCTCCAGCGATGTCCACAAATGTCTAAGCCCTCACTCCTCCTGATTGGCTCAGACACAGCAGCGGCGCCATTGGCTGCCGCAGCTGTGTGTCAGCCAATCAGGAGAGAGGGGGGCGGGACTGGGTCGGGGCTCCATGTCTGAACGGACACACAGAGCTGTGACTCGGCTCAAGTGCCCCCATAGGAAGCTGCTGACTGTGGGGGCACTCGATATGAGGGAGGAGCCAGGAGCAGCAAAGAAGGACCCAAGAAGAGGAGGATCTGGGCTATTCTGTGCAAAACCAACTGCACATACGGTACTGTATGTGTTATGATTTTTACTATTTTTGAATTTGCCACCAGGCTCCGCCCCCGTGCGTCGCCACGCTCGCAGGGAATGGAGCCTGGCACAGAGAGGCTTCGGAGGAGACAGCCCGCAGACACGCGGGGGACATCGCAGGATCCTGGGGACAAGGTAAGTTTACCACTCCAGGATCCTGCAATGTAATCCCAAGTGTGGCTCGGGGTTCCCGCTAACGGTGCTGCAATTTAACCCCGAGCCACACTCGGGAAAACCGTCAGGGAGGCTACATAAGGATCAGCTCAGGCGTGTTCACAGCTCCATGTGCCCACGCCCACCAGGAAGCTGACACTCCTCTGCGCTAATCACAGGCAGTAAGACATTCACTGATCCGAGGCTGCACAGATCGGGAAATGTCTCTTTGCCTGTGATTAGTACTGCGGAGTGTCAGCTTCATGGCGTGCGCAGGCACGTGGAGCTGTAAACACACCTGAGATCATCCTTACTGTTAAATATTAAACCATATGCAGAGGTAATTAAAGAATAGGACTAGATAATTGAAGTGAACACAGCTTCACCTCATTCACTTTATGTGATGAACATGCTCTATACCTTTAAGCCTGGTACAAACTGTCACCTCCAGTCGGAGCCGCTGTAACGACGATTCCATGTTAGTACTGTGATCTCCCCCCCGATGAGCTGTTGTGTTCTGACAGGGGGACGGCCCCCCCCCCCCTGCCAGAACACTCCTATCAGTGATTTCAGCTATTGACTGAGAGTGCTGATCGAGAGCCGGTTGGCCGCTGGTTTTCCAGCATGCTCGTCCAACAGAAGCCGGCCAAACTGCCCGGCTTCTGTCGGACCGGCTCATGTACACGCGGGACGAATGTCGGACATTTCTTTTTTACTGTCTGATGTCTCCTGACATTTGGCCTGTGTGTACGGGGCTTTAGTAAATAATCCCTCCAATCTCTGATTGAAACCTCTGACACGACCAAATGGACGATGAGAAATGTCTCTGACTTATTCACCTATGTGAGTATATGTCAGCTTGCACTACTGAGCTTTGTAAAACAGGCTTTTTTAAACAGAAGGTAGGGGGAACCTATGAAAAAATAACCTAATGTGCCACCTCCTAAATGAAATTAGCAATCCATAAAATTCATATCCAATATTTCATATTTACCTGTCCAAGAGCTGAAACATTTTTTTTTTTAGTTTGAATAAAATATGCACAAGAACTGTGAAAGATCAAGGTACTTCCTCTGCTCCCCCATCCCTGGGATCAGAACTACACTGATCCTTTTATATCTCTCTGTCACATCATTCAGTAAAATAAATTCATAATTCCAGTTGGGTTTTTGACATATAAAGTAAATACATTCACAATTATTCCTTGAAAAAAAGTCAAATACATATAGTGTGTTTTTAGAATAAATGCTATTTAATATTGTTTAATCTGACCTTTTAAAAGTGATAATGAACCACTATTTATCTCACATAATTACAGGACGTAGAGAAGACGAATAGTAAAGCATTTCACTTGATTAATGGAGGAAATACTGTATATAAAACTATATTTGAACTCTGAAGGTCCATTTCATAGCAAAAGAAGTTAACACTGGCATGTATGCTTGGACAATCTGTTCAAACAAAAGAGGAAAGTCATATATTTCGATTTGTTACAACATCTCCGATCCTGTTTTTTTTTTTTCATTATCCTCTTCGCAAAAGAAACACAAGAGATTACAAAACGTAGAATCCCCTTTCTGGAAAATGTATCTGCCTCACATAATTGCTTGGAAAAGAAAGTAACCTTTATGCGTCAGTGAAAATTACATAAGCAAAGCTGTGGTTTAAATTGAGCTATTTGTATTATACAGTTTCTTGGGTAAACAAATGTGGAGATTAAGTTGTTATAAAAAGATGAATTAAAGTCCATAAGCCACCACCACAAACAATGGAAAACAAAGTTCATGTGAGTATACTGTATCCTCAGGCTCAGATATAGGCATATGGCTAAAAACACCCCAGCCTAAGGGGCATAACCAGAAAGGACATTATCAGTTTACTAGGAGTAGAAGTCTAATTTGTGAAGTATAGAACTGTTTTCTTAAAACAAACGATAGTTACTTGTTATCACTTGTATCCCCTTCCATCATAAAGTCAAAGAACAAGGGGTTTACTTGTTATTTGAAGTAAACGTTTACTTAAATAAAACTTGCTAAATTGCTAGCAGGATTTTAAAGCAGTCATTTGCCTTTCAGATATTTTCTTGGGCACCCAATTATCCAAACTTTAGCTAAGATAGAGGAGCCCGGGAACTCCTCCTATGTCTCATATTGTACTGTTGGTCCCTTGGCTGGAATGGTGGAACTTTTCTCCCCTGACTTGTGGCTATAATGGGTACTGCATTAGGAAGGAAGAGATGGATTAATGTTTACGGTGTCTGTTCTAAAGTCAGATTACATTTTTTATATGTAATGGAATGTATTACATTCAGACTTTCAGTGATGAAACTCCAAACTTAAAGCTGCATTTGACCTGGTATCAGCTTCTTGCAGTCTCTGTATGGAAGAATTGGAGTGTGGGAGGAATAAATCAGTACAATGAGCTAATCAGTTTATGTGCTGACAAGTAGCATAATGATAGGAAGAGAGGGCAGAGTGACAGACAGATGAGCTAATCATTCTTCTACTTCTCCTTTCACTGTCAAGTAACAGGCGTGGGCAGGTCCAGGACAACCTGGCCTTGGAAGAAGTGGGTTTATTGATGCTGGACATTATACAGAGATCATCTAACAGCAGAAATAAGTACTGTGTGGTAAATCTCCAGATAGAGGATAGTGATTTCTGCAAATCTGGTTTTGTTATTCTATCTTTTAAATTGGCTGTTTAGTTTTACTTTAATATTCCTGGAGTTCTGCTTTAAAATTACTTTGTAACTCACTCTGAAACAAAGCACCACCTGCAAAAGAAGAGACTTTATTTTCAGCAGTCTCACCACACATTCATCCAATCTTTGCTCTGTCCAAGAGCTATGGCTGCCTGAACAATCTTCAAAGTTGTCACTAATGTAGATTTTGCCCCCACCCTTCCCCACCAACAGTATGGGTTCTTCCTTTGACTCCTACAACTTTACTGTGTCCTGTAGTGATGCAGCTGCTGGAATCAGGAGCCACAGAGCACAGCAAAAGACCAGACATTCAACACACAAGGTTGTGTGTCAGAACTGACGAGGTTATTGCTCTGCAAGAGTGAACTTTGGAGGAACGAATGGTGGGACAGTTGAGTATAAAGCCTCTGGTACTAGAGGTGCTTCATTAAATTCTTGAAACCTGCGAACACTGTTCCATAGTTAAAGTCTTTGTATAATCAAAAGATTTTACATTTTGGGCAGAGTAGGAATAAAGTTAAACTTTGTGTCAGTTTAAGCTATCTGTGCCTCCTTGAAAAGGTTTCCCTTCAATTCCTTTCCAGGAGGCATGACAAATAGTGAGGAGACATCGCTACAAAGTGAGGGGGAATTTGCTTTTTAGACAGTTTTCACTGAAACAGGAGGTTCCCACTGGAGGAGTTAACTGCACCTCTTGTTTTGGTGACAATATCATTTTGGATTTCCCACAACTTTCTGCCTGATGATAATGGTCACCAGGACAAATAAATGAGACAATAAAACTTTAAACGGGTTATTATCCTACATGACAGTATCAAAAACAAAAGAAAAAGTTTTGGCTGTACATACACTTTAAATTCAGACTACTCAGTCTCTGGCATAAAGCAACTAGCAACTATATTGCATGGTTGATGCTGACAGAGCCAAACATTGCCTGCAGAAAAAGAAATATTCATAGGTAGATAGTGTCTAATGCTAGGATCAAAAAACAAAACAAAACAAAAAACATTTGTTTGTCATGTTTAAACATTCTCTAGATTGTATTTTTGATTTTTTTTTTTAAATATAGGTAGCTATGTTTACATGCAAATCTTGACTTTTTCCTAATAAAAGGTCCACTCCCTCTTTCTTACCAGCACACATAATGGTAACTGAAACAAGTTCAGAATCAGGCTTGCTTCCCTCTAAAAAGATGTGATGTTCAAATATGTTCAGCTATCTACAGCTCTGGAATTTTTCAATCATTTTGATATGTAGGTTTCTCTTTGGCAGGTTTACTTTAAAATACATATAAGTAAGGAAATATGGGAGCTGCCACTGCTGACTTAAACCATTTCTTGGCATTCATTGAGGAACACAGGCCCCACCCCCTGTGTTTATGGCCTTGGTCTTGTAATGCTTTGTTACAAAACTAAGGCTAGCCCTACATTATACAATTTTTTTGCACAATTTTCCTTTAGATTTACCAAAGCCATATAATATGAAGTAAAACTGAAACAATTCAATTTTTATGCAGTCAGGCAGGCCCATGCACTACATCGCTGAAGGTAAATCTAAAGGAAATTGAATAAGAAAATTGTATAATGTATGGCTAGCTTAGGGCATGCTGGGTGTGGGAGCAGTTATACTGTACCGGACTTGTCACTGTTTTTGTTTTCCATTGTCCAAATCGTACAGTTGGTGGTAATATAACCCAACTGTCCCTGAATCCTGTGTCTCTCAAACACCAAGAAAAATATTTTACTGTTGAGTACAAAAATTCTATTTCTCCTACCAAAATATCTGTTATTCAGTTCACCCATGTTTTTCCATAATTCTCACACCACAAACACTGTAGGGGTAGAAGGGGACACCAATTTTTTCAATGATTAAGGAATACAG
Source organism: Lithobates clamitans (assembly GCA_037952925.1). NCBI lineage: Eukaryota > Metazoa > Chordata > Amphibia > Anura > Ranidae > Lithobates > Lithobates clamitans. The sequence goes on from JBBGZY010000643.1 coordinate 1,735,547, forward strand.
CAAGGATTCACCTCCTTGCTCTTGCCTGATAACTGGCTGATACAGGAGCAGCAGGATACTGAAAAGGAAATCTATGTGCTCCCTCATGTAAGCATTATCCCCAAGCTTGGAGTGATGCAGTTCAGTCCTTTTGTAGTGTGAATAGTGCTGTGCAGAGTATTTGAGGAGGCTAATATCAAGACATCTAAAGAGCATATAGTAGCTACAAACATATTTAATAATGTTGTATCAAAAACGTAACTGGATTGAAGGGTATATTTGCTAAACTTTATTGTAAAATACACACACACAGGCAAATATGGCTCAATCTCATGCCTATATGCCTACATCTGCTGATTTACCATAACACTACTCAAAGTAACAAGTCATTGTATAGAACAAGAAAAAAAACAACTAGTGTAGGATTGAGGAAACACCCCTCTTTTCAGACCAAACTTTTTTCTGTATGAAGAAAGAAAAAAAATCAGGATCACGGGATAGATAGCTCGTGTAGCAGTTTTTCAGCTCTAACCATCCATAGCTGGTCATACACCAATTAGCCATAGCATGACCACTAACAGGTAAAGTGAATAACATTGATTATCTTGTTACAATGGCATCTGAAAGTGGGTGGGATATATATTAAGCAGCAAGTGAACATATTGTCCCTGAAGCTGTGTTGAAAAATGATTTGCAAAATTGCAGCTCTTGTGGGCTTTTCCTGGTCTGCAATGGTCAGGACTGACCAGAGTGCTCCAAGGAATGAAAACCAGCAAACCGGGAAAAGGGCCTTGGTGGCCATGGTGCACTGATGCATGTGGAGAGCAAAATCTGACCCCTGTAGCCTGATCTATTAAAAGAGCTACTGTAGCTCAAATTGCTGAAAATATTAATGCTGGTTCCAATAGAAAGATGTCAGAACACACAGTGCAGTTTGTTGTGTATGGCACAGAAGGGCCACAGAAGAAGCCACAGAAGAGTCAGGGTGCTCATGCTGACCAGTGTCCAACAAAAGCACCTACAATGGGCTTGTAAGCATCGGAACAGGACCACGGAGCAATGGAAAAAGGTTGCTTGGTCTGATTAATTCAAGAAAGGTTTGAGGAAAACAACAACGAGTTTGAAGTGTTGCCTGGCATCCAAATTGTCCAGATCTCAATCCAATCCAACATCTGTGGGCAGCATATGTGCTGGAAAAACAAGTCTTATCCCTGGATTCCCCACCAAGTACCTTGCAGGGCTTAAAGGGCCTACTAGGTTTAGTGGAGTCTTTGCCTTGATGGGTTATGGTGGATCATCATAATGTGATAGATGATCGGTATAGTTTCTCCCTAATATAAGAATATTCGTTACAATTGAAAAAGGGACTCATAATTTTGCTCTGGTTTTTGAAAAGTTCTGATATGATGATGGGTCAATTGAATAAGCATGTTCAACGTGGCTAATACTTTTAAAGGGGATGCTGTTATTCCAATATTTCAGAAAAATCCTGAAACCACTTACCACAGTATTCTCACCCACTCATTTTTCATTGTGAATTCATTATTATCTTTTCTGTTCTGCTAAATGTAAAATAAAGTATATGGCAAGCAAAATGCAGCTGCCAAAACATGCTGTGCAGTTGCGATTTCTGAGTTCCAGCCAGTAAAGACAAAAAGCAGCTAATAAAACTGGTACGACCAAAACACTTTGCTAGCATTAAACATGAACAGAGACTCCTCTAAATTATGGATGGGGCTTTGAACAACACTGGTGGTGGTGTGCAAAAAATGCAATTTCTAGAGAAAATAATCTACACAAAACATACATTACTGTACATTTAATTGGTACCTACAATTTAATGAGTTGCTTGCCTACATTTTTCAACATTTAAAAAAATAGTTTTAAAGAGTGCCAGCCAATTGTCTGTGAATTTTGCCAATAATAAAAGAGAAAGTTCAGGAATTTACAGTCCTCTTTGATTCCATATTAGTAGACTATTACTACAGCTGGTGTGCAGATGAGACACGGCTTTTTTCTATTTCCTTTGAATGCTGTTTCAATGTGCTTTGTGCATATTCCAAACCACCAATTTGAAGATACAGTAGATACAATCCTCCAGACATCTATAATGTGTACTCAGTGGAAAGTTAGTTTCTCTTTTTCTTTCTACGCTTCCCAGATTTCTGGGTTTTAAAATGACTTATTGGCCTAATGTTATAAATCAAAAATAAGAAAATTACTTCTACAAATTGAAATGGAACTGCAGGCAGATATAAAAACTCAAATGAATGCAGCTCTGTATTAATAAACACATCATTATTTTTTTTGTTTTTAAATGTAAATAGTTTGAGTACTGGAAATTTGGCTTCCTGCTAGGCCTCAAAGTTTTCAAATTGTGACAGCGAGTACGGGGAGAGGTTCCCCCACCCACTGTCACAATGAGGGGGTGTGATCGGCGATGTGAGGGGAGGTTGCTGGACATGTTACACCCTAAATACCCATGTAACATGTTCAGAAAGGTGAACTTAGCCTTTATTATTAGCCTCTTGAGATGCCTGGTACATCAGGAAGTCCAGAACACTAAAAGAGGGAAAAGCAGCACGAGGAGTCAATCAGTTGTGCTGCAGTGCTCATGTGTGCCAACTATACACATGCTGATAAGAGGAGGAACAGAGTGACAGAGTGTCTTCTGCTTTTCCTTTCTCTGTTCAAACACAGGGTGGGGGAGAGTCAACAGCAGCAGAGAATTGTGCTGCTAGAAAGGTCTGTGCTGTTTGGCAAAAGGGTGTAAGTCTCATGATGGGGTGCACAGAAATACAAATCTTGGGACAGGTAAAATAGCTGCAATATACTGTGTGACAGACTGCCTGGCACCCAGCCTAGGTGCCAACACCAAGATACAGCTTCCTCCACTCTAGAACCAGGAATTATAACTGAGAAGTGCACCCAAGAACTAGACGACACTCGCTTAGGTGCAAACTTGAACTGCCTTTATTGTAAATTCACGCAGGATTTATAACACACAAAATCAGGTAAGATTGCAATGTAAGAAAGCAAACTGTAAACAGTAATATCAGTACATCCCATGAACAGCTAATATAAACAAACAGTAAGCTAATCAACAGCTAGCAACTAACAGCTAAACATGATCTAATTAACAGTAAGCAAATTACCAACTAGTCACCTAGACAAGCCTAGTTGACTCAGGTCAGTACCCACCCAGACAGTTCGGCACCAGTTCCCTAGAAAGAAGACCCAGGGCTACCCAAATATCATTAACCAACATTCACTTGTGTAATCTGTCCACTAGACAAGTCATCAGAAGATAAAACTCATACAGTGTTCCAGCAGTTTAAAAAAGTGGAATTAATTTATCTTCATAGATTTCTCGAGGGAGATTGTTGATAAATATTTTTGTCCCAAGTGGAGGAGTTTCTCCCACTCAGTCTGCAGGAGGGCCACCATATTTCCTCTGACCATTAACCTATACAAGATTAATATTACACCTTTCCATTCACTCCAGAAGGGAAGCTTTATTGTCCTTAATTAATCCAAACCTCACTCTCAGTGTTCATTACACTGTTGTCCATCATTAGAGAATGATCTGCTCTCTCCATAGGATCAGAAGCTGAACTCAGCCCTTTTGCATGCTCTGACCAGGGGAAGCAGACAAAATCCCCGTCTCCTCCATGGGCCATAATCAGTGGGTAGAAGGCTACCCCCTAGTTCCCTCCAAAAGCCTCTGTCCAGGTTGGGTTTGTCACATACTGTATGTGTTTTATCTGTGCATTTAATTTTTTTTTCTACAGTTCAGCTTTACAGATAGCAATAAAAATATCTGTGGATAGGTGATGGTCAGTGTAACTACCAACAAAAAATGCGTATGCCAGACTGTCATTCTAAAGTTAAAGCGGTTGTAAAGGCTGAAGGTTTTTTACCTCTATGCATTCTATGCATTAAGGTAAAAAACCTTCTGTGTGCAGCAGACCTCCCTTCCCCCCCTAATACCTACCTGAGCTAAATCTCTATCCAGCGATGTGCACAAGAGCCTCGGCTGTCCCGTGACTCCCTCTCTTCATTGGCTGAGACAGCAGCTGGAGCCATTGGCCACATCCAGTGGGCCAATGAGGAGAGAGCGGGGGGGGCAAGGCTGAGCCATAGCTCTATGTGTCTTATGGACGCATACAGCAGGTCCTTGGGAGCAAGCATGCACTAGTGCCCTCATAGCAAGTGGCTTGTTATTTGGGGCACTGGTCATAGGAGAGCGCCGGCAGGAGACCTGAGAAGAAGCAGATAGGGGCAGCCCTGTGCAAAACCTGTGACTTTTTTTTTTAAAGCCAAACCTTTAATACCACTTTAAGCAAGGCCATGGTATAGATGTACCAGTTATAGGTGGATGCTTGTAGGCTAAGGCCATATGCTGGTCCTTTCTGCTAGAAGTTGGCAACAAATCAAGCGTAAAAAAAGCTTGTTTTGGTGCATAATTACGCACAACATTATGCACATTTATAGGGGTCATGTCATGGAGTGTAAACTCATTCTACTGGCCAGAATGTTAATTTATTCTGGCCACTAAATTTACACACATATGCATGTGTGTAGTCACATACACACGTAAATTATGCTCATAAGCTCCTTTCCGAATGCAGCTTTGGTGTTTTTTCTTTCTTCTTTATGCCTTCTAAAATACTGAGCACTTGATGTGCATGGCCACATAGGCTAACACAAAACTGCATCCATTTTGGCACCTACAACCGTAAAATAATCATAATACACTTTCATTCTGTCATATACAGTGGGTGAAAAAAGTATTGGACATGTCACAATTTTTCTAGGTAAATATATTTCTAAAGGTGCTATTGACATGAAAATTTCATGTCAATAGCACCAATGTCAATAGCACCAATGTAACAATCAATGCAATTAATACATACAAAGAAACCAAAACAAATAAATGCAGAAATTAAGCTATGCATAATAAAATAGAATGACACAGGGACACAAAAGTATTGAATGCATAAAGAAAGGGAGGTGCAAAAAGGCATGGAAAGCCAAGACACCAGCTGAAATCTATCAGTAATTAGAAAGCAATCTTGCACCATGTCAGTGCAAAATAATATCAGCTGGTTCAGTCGCAACTGATGGCCTATAAAAAGATGTCTCAATACCAAGGTATCACACAAGAAACATCTCATGATGGGTAAAAGCAAAGAGCTCTCTCAAGACCTTTGCAACCTTATTGTTGCAAAACATACTGATGGCATTGGTTACAGAAGGGTTTTCTAAACTTCTGAACTTGAATGTTCCAATGAGCACTGTTGGGGTCATAATCCAGAAGTGTAAAGAACATATTTTCACCATAACCTGGCCACGACCAGGTGCTCCTCTCAAGATTTCTGACAGAGGAGTGAAAAGAATCATCAGAAGAGTTGTCCAAGAGTCAAGGACCACTTGTGGAGAGCTTCAGAAAGACCGTGAATTAGCAGGTACAATTGTTTCAAAGAAAACAATAAGTAATGCACTCAACCGCCATTGCCTGCGTGTACGTTCACCATGCAGGACACCATTGCTGAGGAAAAAGCATGTTGAAGCTCATTTACAGTTTGCTGCACAACATTTAGACAAGCCTGTGAAATACTGGGAGAATATAGTGTGGTCAGATGAGACCAAAATTGAACACTTTGGATGCCATAATACACACCATGTTTGGAGGTCAAACTGCACTGCACATCACCCCAAAAACACTATATTAACAGTGAAGTTTGGAGGAGGGAACATCATGGTGTGGGGCTGTCGGTACGGTACTGGCAAACGTCATATCATTGAAGGAAGCATGAATAGAAAAATGTACCATGACATTCTTGATAAAAAATCTGCTGCCATCTACCAGGATGATGAAGATGAAACAAGGGTGGACATTTCAGCAAGACAATGATCCCAAACACAAAGCCAAGGAAACTCTCAAATGGTTTCAAAGAAAGGAAATAAAGCTTCTAGAATGGCCCAGCCAAAACACCTGACTTGAATTCAACAGAAAATCTATGGAAAGAGCTAAAGATCAGAGTTCATAGAAGAGGCCCACAGAACCTTCCAGATTTGAAGACTTTTATGTGGAAGAATGGGCCAAAATCACACCATGCCACTAGTTTCTCCATACAGGAGGAGTCTTGCAGCTGTCATTACCAACAAAGGATTTTGTATGAAGTATTAAATACAGTTAGTCTCCATGCACACTGGAGCTGATAAACTGCAGTTTATTGGCGTTTGGCCGTTTTTTTTTTAAAAGCCCATAAACTCCACTCTATGTTAGCCTATGTGTCCATGCACACATGGACGTTTTTTAGCTTTAATGAGCAGTGGAGTTTATGGGCTTTTTTCTGAACGTCAAAAATTAGCGTTCAAAGTGCCGTTTTTCACCGCTAAAAGGCCAAACGCAGATAAATAGCTTTCGGCTATTTTTTCATTGCATTGTGGGAGTTTGGAATGCCATGTGGGATTTTTGGAGTGTCCTCTGTGTATTTTTATTAAAAACGCCCATAAACGCTAACGCTAATAAACGCTCATAAAACACTAGTACAAAACGCTGTTAGATGCAAGTTTTTCAACCAGTGTTTTCTGCCAGCAATTTGGCGTCCAGAAAAAGCTTTTTTGAGCTTCAATGTGCATGGAGCCTTATGCCCTGTACACACGGTCGGACATTGATCGGACATTCCGACAACAAAATCCATGGATTTTTTCCGACGGATGTTGGCTCAAACTTGTCTTGCATACACACGGTGAAACAAAGTTGGCGGAAAATCCAATCGTTCTGAACGCGGTGATGTAAAACACGTGCGTCGGGGCTATAAACGGGGCAGTAGCCAATAGATTTCGTCTCTTCATTTATTCTGAGCATGCGTGGCACTTTGTGCGTTGGATTTGTGTACACACGATCGGAATTTCTGACAACGGATTTTGTTATCGGAAAATTTTATAGCCTGCTCTCAAACTTTGTGTGTCGGAAATTCCGATGGAAAATGTGTGATGGAGCCTACACACAGTCAGAATTTCCCACAACAAGGTCCTATCACACATTTTCCATCTGAAAATCCGACCGTGTGTACGGGACATTAGTGTGTTCAATACTTTTTTACTGTGTCATTCCATTTACCGTAATTATACATAACTTAATTTCTGAACTTATTTGTTTTGGTTTCTTTCTATGTATGGATTGCATAGGTTGCATTGGTTTTTAGCGACGTGGTGAAAATTTAATGTCAATAGCACCTTTAGAAATAGATTTACCTTGAAAAATGGTGGGGTGTTCATCATTAATATGACTCAGTGGGTATTTATATCATTTATAGTTCTTTCAAGAGGAATATTTTAAAACGTGTGGGCAGAATAAATAGAAGATTTCTATTTTTCAAGGTTTTGAGAAAACAGAAGCAGATAAAGCTGAACTATAAACATGGAAAATAAATCTTTATCAATCCCCTTTACCACTCCTAATCTATACCTTTTTGTAACTAAAGGTTCTAACGCCAACTGAAATTTACCTTAATCTTCAGTTGGGTAATGTTTTGGCATACTAGTTCCTGTTGCGAGGACCAGTTCACTAAGCCTCTTTGTATACAAGTCTTGGTGCCACCTCGGTCATCGATGTCATCACACCAGCACTGATCATGAGTTATACAATGCGAAAACGCAGGTGTGTGTGTGTGTGTGTGTGTGTGTGTGTGTGGGGGGGGGGGGGGGGGTTGGGGGGAATCAATAGTGTCATAGCTCAACTTTTCCACTCAAGCTAAATGAAGATGATCATCATTTCAGTGTTCAGTCCACTCTCCTTTATCTCTTATGTCTTGTTTTCTTTTTTACTCTAGCATGTATAGCCTCTTATTAGTTACTTTTTTGGACTTTACATTTTGTTAATTACAGACACTGTCCTGCCGCATTAACCACTTGTCGACCTGCTCACGCAGATATACTGCGGCAGGTTGGCTCTCGAGCGCAAACTGATGTACCTGTACATCAGTCCATGAAAGCAGGATAGCAGGCGCGCGTGCCGTGGGTCCTGCAGACTCGATGTCCGCCGGCAACCCCTGATCGCAGCAAGGTGAGGCAGAACAGGGAACTGCCTATGCAAACAAGGCATTTCCACGTTCTGCCTAGTGACATGACAGCAATCTACTGCTCCCAGTGATCGGGAGCAGTGATCTCGGTCATGTTTCAGTAAGCCCATCCCTCCTACAGTTAGAACATGCTGAGGGAACACACTTAACCCATTTATCGCCCCCTAGTGTAAACCCCTTGTCATTTTTACATTGATCAATGCATTTTGATAGCACTGATCAATGTAATAATGTCACTGGTCCCCAAAAAGTGTGATTTGGGATCAGATTTGTCCGCCGCAATTTCGCAGTCCTGCTAAAAATCGCCATTACCAGTAAAAACAATTAAGAAAACTAAAAGTCCCTAAATCTATCCCGTAGTTTGTAGACGCAATAACTTTTGCGCAAACCAATCAATATACACCTATTGCTCTTTTTTTAAAATCAAAAATATGTAGAAGAATATATATCAGCCTAAACTGATGAATACATTTGTTTTTATGGATGTGTATTATAGCAGAAAATAGCAAATTTGTCGTTTTTGTTTTGTTTATAGTGCAAAAAAAAATAAAAACCGCTGAGGTGATCAAATACCACCAAAAGAAAGTTCTATTTGTGGGGAAAAAAGAACATAAATTTTTTTTGGGTACAGCATTGCACAACTGCGCAAATGTCAGTTAAAGCGACGCAGTGCCGAATCGCAAAAAATGCTCTGGTCATTAAGGAGGCAGATACTTCCAAGGCTGAAGTGGTTAAAGCTGTATCACCATATCTCCTGTCCTAAGCTAAAATGCATTTTCCTGGGTTATGTTCATTAAGAGGGAAAGGAGAATTAATTTAAACTTGTGTGGAAAAGGGATATCATTACTAACGACTCATTCCTATAAAGCTTTGCTAACGTTTTGATCATTTTATACTCAAATTGTTTTTTTAATAAAAACAATGAAGTGTGTAATTAGTGGTTCCTCAACGAGATTTGGCAAAAACAAACTTGATTTAGTTCCACAAATAAGGACAGGTTTCAGAAGTTGTAAAATTGCTACGTGGACATTATGTTCGAGTTTAACTTACAAAAATATTGTTCGTATCTAAATACTGCAGTTTCCTAAAGCAGAGGATTTAATGAGCTGTGACAACTGCCAACACTGCTTTATTTAGTTCTACACTTAAATTTAACTGTTCAAAGTTTTGATAGGCATTAGGATTCAAATGAACACCTGTCGTTTCAGGTTTCTTTCCAATTTAGAAATGGCAAGTTACAAGGGTATCCGATCATATGGGCTCATTTGGGGCAATTTATTAATAAGGTTAGGAGCAATGTGCCAAACGAAAAGGTCAGCCACGTGTCAAGTGATTTAAATGATTATTTTATGTCCCTGAAAAATTAAACCACTCGGCTTAAACATGTGAGTAAAATGTGTGCCGTTTAAGAACTCCACATAATTACAAGCTTGGATTGTTAAATATAAATTTACAAAATTTACTAGCTTAGATATTTTGGACAACATGAAATGGAAAATAAAATGCAAGCTATTGGTTGGGATCTCAACTACTTGTTTTTGCTTTTTTAAAGGCCTTAACAAGTGGAAATCACACAGATCTAGCTGAATCACAAGTTAACCACTTGTCATTATACTGCGGCAGGTCAGTTCGCTCCCACGAATCGCTGTAGCTGTACGTCGGCCCTTTAAATAGCCCTAGCAGACGCCCGCTGCGTGGCGGGGGACCTGATGTGCATGGCCGCGATGTCCGCCGGCCACGCGCTATCGCGGGCATAAGAGTCAGAACGGGGATGTGTGTGTGTGTGTGTGTAAACACACAAATCCCCATTCTCTCAGGAGTGGAGAGACAGATTGTCTGTCCCTACTAATCAGTAACAGCTATATGTCTCCTCCTCTAGTCAGTCCCATCCCCAAAAAATAAAAAATAATAAAAATGCAACAAAAATGACATAAATCTATTCCCTATTTTGTAGAGGCTATAACTTTTGTGCAAACCAATCAATATACGCTTATTGTGATTTTTTTAAAACAGAAATATGTAGAAGAATATATATCGGCCTAAACTGATGAAGACATTTTTTTTTTTTTACTTTTTTTGTTTGGATATTTATTATAGCAACGTATACATTTTTTTTTTTTTTAAATTGTCACTCTTTTTTTGTTTATAGCGCAAAAAATAAAAACCGCAGAGGTAATCAAATACCAGCAAAAGAAAGCTCTATTTGTGGGAAAAAAAGAATGTCAATTATGTTTGAGTACAGGATTGCGCAATTGTCAGTTAAAGCAAAGCAGTGCCGTGTCGAAAAAAATAGCCTGGTCATTAAGGGGGAAATTCTTCCGGTCCTTAAGTGGATAAAGTCCATTTGGAGTTCCAGTGGTCTATGCTGTCATTGATGAGTAACGGTCACACCTCTCCTCATGAACATTTTCATGGACACTAGCATTACGAAAGTGGAGTGTGTCCTGTGACCAGGTCATGCAGATTGTACAGTACTCTGGGCAGTGTGGTGAAACTCTGATACCTATTGGACTGCATATCATATTTAGACCCACTGCACAACTGCTAAAGCATGAAACTGAAATATTATGAAGGCTGATTATGTAGGGATTACTGCCCCATTAGCATGGATGGCTTATTGACTTACAGACTACCAGAATAAGTTTTTGTGATGGCAGCAGTGCTAGTCCTCAATCAAATGCTCATCAGAAAGACTACATACTTACAATTACATTTTATGGAACAATCCTGCTAAATATCCACTGAGAGCAAAATCTATAAGAATCATTTATGAAAATGAAAATTTTGAATTTATGCAAATGTCAGCCTTTTGTTAGATTGCTATCATATCATCAAGAAAATCTAAAAGAGAGGCAAATGCTATATTTAATCCATAAAAGGCATTGATTTACTAAAGGCAAATAGGTTGTTCAACTCACACTGGGATTTTCCCTTTGTTTAACCACTTCAGCTCTCAAATTTCTTCATAAATTTAGGCCAAAATGTATTCTGCTATATGTCTTTGGTAGAAAAAATTCCCAATAAGTGTATATTTATTGGTTTGCATGAAAGATATAGCACCTACAAACTATGGTATATATCAGTTATTCTCAACTAGGGTTGCTCCAGAGGCTCCTAGGGGTTCCTTCAGAATTGGGCAATTTCTGCCTCTCAGATAAGTTCCCATTCACACCATTGATCTTTTTAGCTATCTGTAAGGAGGTAATTCTTCCCAATGACCGCAAGTGTAAGGACCATTCTTCTCACTGACCATCACACTAATGTATCATGAATTGTAGATTTCTAATTTTTAGCAGGGGTTCCCTGAGACCAGAGAACTATTTCAAGGGTTCCTCTGTGTTGAAAAGGTTGAGAAAGCCTGGTATATATACATATTGGAATATTTTTTTTATACTACTGTCGGTGATCAGCGACTTACAGTGGGACTGTGATAGTGTGGCAGGCATTCTGACACTAACTGATGCTGGGGAGGAACTGACTAACTGCCACTGACAACACCAATGATACTAATATCGTGATCAGTGATTGTGCTATACACAGCTGCTGTACTAATTACACTGGCTGAGAAGTGGTTAACATCTAGGGCAATAAAGGGGTTAAATGTGTGTCTATCAATGTGTAATCTGTGTATAATGTGCTGCTTTTACCAATATATCTCTTTGTTTTTTACCCTTGCTTTGCCCTGGAGAACAAAAGAACTTACATTTTATTTGTGTACAGCATCGCACAACTGCGCAATTGTTAGTTAAAATAACGCAGTGCTGTATCGAAAAAAATGGCCTGGTCATGAAAGGGGGGTAAATCTTCAGAAGGGCAAGTGGTTAATATATATAATAACTTTGGATTAAAATAAAATTGTAAAAGCTAAACTACAGTGAATGAAATGTGCAAGCCCATTAAAGCACTGGACAGAATAAATAACAACAATTAAACAAGTATCAAAAAATGTCAGACTACAAAAAAAAAAAAATATTGCACCTCTAACTGCAAGTATTAAACGAAGAAATTCATACACAATAAATTACTTTAAAATCGGGATCATGAGTCCAGATTAATACCCTTGCATCCGGCACTTACAAAAATACAAGGGTATTAATTTTGATTAAAATTAAAATTTAGATTTTCTATGGTGCTGTGTAGTGAATCATGGTTGTAACAATCTATTACTGTAGGTACTTCTCAGACTGATCAGTGTATTGTGGAGTGGATGGGAGGAGTTACCCAAGATAGAACATACCTTGGACAGCATTTTCTTCTCTGACACTATTGTTAAAGACTCCAATTCAACAACAACACTGGCCTTGCGGATTCGTTTATTTAGTCGGTTGGTGTCAGCCACCATATACAAGTGATCACTGGCCACCGCAGACTCATAAAACATCTTCCGCATCGTCAGACAGACATTGAAAGACCTTAGCCTCCTTAAAAAAATGTAGGCGACTTCCTCTAGTGCACTTCAGTGTTCTTACTCCAGGAGGCTCAAAATACAATGATGACTTTTTGAGAGTCTCATTTATAAAAAAAAAAAAAAAAAATCAAAAGATGGGTTCCTCGTGAAGCCCTTTAGATTCTTTTATTATGCATTAGGTATTGATATCTGCACTTAAGAAAAAACGTTCATCCTCTGTAAGGCCTAGTTTAAATTTGTGGTCAGGAGTGGTAAAATAGGTGGTTGTGCTGCGGCTTTACTGTCCCCTTAAGCTGCATAGGCTGCCAGACAGGGTTGTACACATGCAACGCCAAAAGTTATGCCCCCTGTTGCTGTGAATGTGGCTATGCAGTTGTTGTACGGGGACTAGGGTAGGGTTTAGGCTGAGGTTTTGCTTTTATCCATACAGAACACTATGTACACTTACAAGAATGTTCTCATTTGTCCAAAAAGATTCAATTGTGGAATATACAGGTAATCTTTAGCATTATCCACTTGACCTTTATCAGACTTAAGAAAGGCATTTTCTTTTTTTTCTTTTTTTGCAGTGGCTTATTTTTTGGTAACTTCTAAAACGCCCTTCTTTAGTGTTTTCCTTGTGTTAGAATCATAAATGCATATGTTATTAAGTGTAAGAGATGCCTGCAATCTTTGTCACCTTTCTGGTGTGCCTTTGCATTGACCTTTGCTGAAAAGCCACTCAAAGAGAGAGGTAATGATGCAAAATTTATTTAAGAAATTATCAACTTGACTTTAAATAATGAGGGTACAAGCTTTGAAAATTCTCCCCTTATGAGGTTTACTCATAACTCTTCTTCCAAGTGTAGCGCCCTCTACCTTTAGGTAGGTGCTTTATGGTATTTTTTTGATAGAGTAGGATATAGAGACAGGTAAATTTGTCTAGGCCTGTGTTCTTTGCTAAGCCTGGATGGTAATTCGGTGTTGGAAGTGTCAGAATAGAAGGGGGTGTGGCTGCCTACATTTGGGCTCAGGAAAACCTTCTCTGCTTGACGGTGGATTTTGCTAGAGAGAGAGAATGGGCTGAGACCTGAGTGGCAGGAAACCCACGTGAGAGGATTGACCAATGGTTCATTTCTTCGGTCAAGGGGAGGTCTCACATAAAAGGGGGGTCACATGCTCTGGGAGGGGTTCGCAGATTCAGTTCGGGATTCAGAGTCCACAAGTTAGGCCCAGCTGCCCGGGAGTTCAGAGATCCTGGAGCCCTGGTGCTGGAAGAGGATCCAGGGTGGGCCGAGAGCCTAGGCCCTGGATAAGGAGTCAGCATGTAGTTGACAAAGAACCACCAGACGCTTCCATGCGGGGAGGTGCCAGTCAAGAAAAGGAGGAAGTAGGAGCAAAGCGGCAGACGAAAACCTGGGTGATCGACTTTCTGTGAGTAGAACATGGACTGTTGATTGGGAGAGAGAGCAAAGGGAGTGCAAACCCAGAGGAGCCGAGAGAGGAGCTTATATTGCAAATCAAGGACCACAATTTCTAATACGTTCAAGTACCTAAAGGATGTTGGTATGCGGGTCATAAGGAAGTTGGTGTAGGTGTTGACCTTAAAGAACCAATACCCCAAAGGAAGCATATCGAGTTAAGTGGAGGAGCTATTCAGAGTAGTAAATCCTCAGCCAGATATCTTAAAGAAGAAGCAATAGCTGCAGTGAGAAATCATTACAGGAGACATTATTCAGAGTAATGTTCACCTGTGGGATTCAGGGAGTGCTGCATTACACAAAAGGAAAGGAACCAGGAAAGGATTAAAACAACTGCCCGGCAACAATACAGGGCCTTATGGGGCATCTCATATACTTTCAATGGAGAGCCTCACAGATTAATCCCAAATAAAGAAATTTAAAGTGTAACTTTGACTGTTGTTATGTGGGTGCATGGGAGATCAGAAGCGGAGTGATTGGCAAAGGTAAGGAACTAAAACTGAGCAGCTCCCAAGGGAGTAGTGCGCTACACAAGGTCTTCTTACATCTGTTTTGATTAGGCTATACTGCACTTTAGCAAAATTCTGGTGAGACCAAATTTGAGTAATTTTCATTGATATTTTATTTTTTATATATTTTTTAAATATATTTTATTTACATAACTTGTCCAGTGAAAAACATTTTTAAATTGAATAGAACATCTGACTCAATTTACTTTCTTTTCAAGAGTCCATCATCCGAAAATCTCCCGCACATTTTTATCAATAATCTTAGTTATTTAAGCTATTTGGGAAATGGTGATGTTGTATGTGTTTGTTACATTGGACTGTTTTTAATTATTACAAGTTAATGAAGATGAGAACACATTTCAGGAGGTATTCATGCAGAAATCTAGAAAATTCTCAACTGTAACTTTATAAAGCAATTGCTAGGACTATTTTTCTACTGCATAATATACAATTATCTGTATTATATCTTTGAATTAAATCCAAATTATTCCCTGCAAAGTGGTGAAACGTCAAATGGTTTCAAAGGGGGTTGGCTGCTGAAATACAAAAGGAATGGCACAGCATTTCTTTTATCTGGAACTCACAGTAATATTAAAGAATGTGTACTGGGGGGATTTTGCAGGCCGCCACCATCGATTTCCTTTTTATAGAATTACTAGCTGTCAGGCTTTCATGCTGATCTAATGACTTTAATACTTTGAATTACTAACCTGGAACAAGTATGCCAATGATTTTGCATGCCGAATGCTTGTTGCAGGCAGGGGACAGCACTTTAATCAGGGACAGTCAGATAAGTGGCATTTTCAGAAGTCAGCAATGGTGGCTTTCATGTTCTTTTTGAAACATGATTCCTAAATTACACAAAGTTCAGATTTAGTTTAGATAATGGTCAGGAGGCAGAGCTGAAACAGGTCCTGAATCTTTCTCTTTAAAGAGGAACTTTGGTTATTTACTTTGGTTATTTACTTTTTTTAAAGTCAGACGCTACAAATACTGCAGTTGCTGACTTTGTAAAATCAGATACTTACCAGTGCTTAGAATCCAGCACTGTTCTTCTTACCACTGAGGAGGAACCTCAGCCAGCTCCCTGCTGTACAGGGAAGGAGAGGCGCCAGGGCAAGCGGTGTCATCCTTGCCTTTACTGATAATAATTGGTAGTCACTCCCGCCCCACCCCCCCTCGAAAAAACAAAAACAAAACCTATAACACAGTTACAGGCTGGGGGTGGGGAACAAACCAGTGGTACTTCACTTTTTGAGTTAAACGCCACTTTAATTTCTGGACTGGAAACTTTACAAAGTCTAAAGCCCTTAATGCATGAATGATGGTGTTCTCATATATTTAAAATGTGTACTTAAATCATAATTGCCTTATTATCATTCTTTTCAAGAACATCTCAGACATAAAACACTAATTTTTTACTTTCTTATAGAGAGCACGTAGTCATTTTCATAAACAAAGATGCTCTCAGATTATTTACAGTAAATAATCAAGTGAAGAAAACAATGGGAAGTCTCCTCCATGTGCCAAAAATGTAGATTTGTAATTGTCGGAAATATGGGTTTTCCCTAAAGTCTGAGGTCTGTGAGCCGTACTGTAGACCCGTGATGAACATCTGATTAGCCACACGCAGTAACAACAGTTTATGTTACAATATACTGTATACACAAATGATAGGTTTAACTTGATAAATATTTTGTTACTTTCCAGAACAAGGAAATTGCATCTTTCCTTCTAATCCTGGCAAATCCCAGTGTCATCCCAACCTGCAATGCCATATTATTTAGATGAAGCAGGTACTTTTCTATGCTTTATTTCAAGTCACAGTGTACATCTTGGTAACAAAACAGAAATGATCCCACAAAATAAAGAGTCAATGTGAGGTTACGAGGCACAAAAGGTTCAGTGGATAAAGTTATGTTTTTATAATTTTTAAAGGGAGATAATAGATTTTTTCCGATTTTATACACATTGATCATCCATAACTTTATGACCACTGACATGTTAAGTGAACAACATTGATTATAATGTTAAAATGGCATCTGAAAGTTGGTGGGATTTTCTAGGCAGCAAAAAAACATGTTGTTCCTAAAGTTGATGTGTTGAATCACATTTTATTTGCTATTATGTGGATGGCTGGGCACGTGTGTGTCGCTTAGCTGAGGAAGAGATGGCACCAGGATGCAGTAAGAGAAGAAAAGTAGGAAGGGGCAGTGTGATCCTTTGGGCAATGTTCTGCTGAGAAACATTGGGTCCTGCCATTCATGTGGATGTTACCTTGACACGTCCCACCTACCTATACATTGTTGCTGACCAAGTACATCCCTTGATGGAAACTGTATTCCCTGATGGCAATGGCCTCTTTCAGCACGATAATGTGCCTTTCCACACTGCTGGAACACACCAATGAGTTTGAGGTGTTGACTTCACCTCCACCTTCTTTTAGCCTCCAAAGTCTCCAAATCTCAATCCAATCGAGCATCTGTGTGATGTGCTAAAAAAAGAAATCTGATCCATGGAAACTCCACCTCAAAACTTAAAGGACTTAAATGATCTGTTACTGATGCTTGGTGCCAGATACCATAAGATACCTTCAGTGGTCTAGTGGAGTCCATGCCTTGACGGGTCAGAGCTGTTTTAGCAGCAAAGGGGGCTGTTTTGGTGGCACAAGGGGGACTTACTCAGTATTAGATAGGTAGTCAAAGTTATGGCTGATTGGTGTATAATAAACTATTATATATTTATGTATGCAATCTTTGTTTTATGAATAAACATTAAAGCTCTATTTGCACTAATGCATTGCAGTAACACATTACACCTGTTGGTTTATGCTGAATGGCACAGAACACACCTTGCCAATGGATGTGCACTGCAACATGGCACTGATGAGCTGGAGAGCAACACAGAGGGACACATTTATACACCAATTCTAGACCCACTAGTTACACACACAGCACACTGGGTTCATTATCTATATACCATTTCACACTAGTTTTGATTCCATTATACATACACTTAATTAATACCCCTTATGGAACCACTGTGTCTATCATTCACACAACACCCATTTACTTATTTTTGTTTTAATATATTTATATACTTAATATAATATTTGTCCTCAGATATTGATATCCAACAAGCCACCCATCACCTTTTTTGCCACACGGACACCATCCATGCACTTATGCACTTTCCCATACCATCTGATGCTGCAACCTTATGTACACGCCACCTCAGCTCCCGCGGCGAGGTCTATGCCTCCTGTGCACCTTGTGCCAGTCACCACATGCCGTATTCACTGCTGCCTTGGTGAGTGTGCTTGGTCAACCATTTATGGTTAAATATTATTTATTTCCATCCTCCTCTACACAGAGTTGGTTTACCATATTTATATATTCTATAGGTAATTTATCGTATCCCTCCTGATGAGTGAACGTATTCGTGAAACGCTTCGAGCTATAAGCCACACCCGATGCCACATTCTATCAATCATGTTTTACCTTACTATATATCATGCGATCACAGATTCAGTGTCGGCAAGCCACCTTGGCACCTGCAGGCCATGCCATTGTGTTATATATAATTCATTTTCTTCATTACCATTATGTATTTATTATGATATGTGTTCATTTATATGTATTTTTATTCATCATGTTTACATTTTGTGCAAATATAATTGTGTATATATATGAAATTATTCCTCTACCATGTTATGAATAAAATTCCTTTCATTTACACCTCCGCATTCCAACTGCTTCATTTAAAGTCCCAATTTCCCTTGATATGTACACACACAGCATTTAAACCCAAATCGACTTTCTTCCCAACGCAGTACAAGGGCCCTTATATAGAAACTTATTATTAGGCAGTGTACAAAGATTTTTTTTAACCTTATGTGATACTTCAACAAGAAGCAAAAACCACAACTTATCAAGGACAGAAAGTCAGGCACTAAAAGACCTCACAGCCAACACAGAGATTACCATCAGACAAGCAGATAAAGGTGATAATCTCGTAGTGCAGAAAAAAAACTGAATATTTGAAAGAGGCTAGCCAGTTATTAGCAGATACCGATACTTATCTCAAACTCTCTGCTGACCCCCTCCCCAGTTATCAAATACAACTGCAGAACTTAGTTTATGAGGCTTGGGAAAAAGCAGTGCTCAACAAAGAGGAGAGACAATTCTTGTCGCCCCAAAGCGGGGGCACACTGTATTTTTACCATCTCCCGAAAATCCACAAATCCCCGATAGACCCCCTGGAAGGCCAATAGTGGCAAGCACTAATAGCTTCACTAGTGGCCTATCAGTTTGTATCAATTTTTTTTCTTCTTCTTCTCCAACACTATTCTTGGTAAGATGGATACATGTGGGCCTCACTTGATGTTGCTTCCCTTTTTATATCTATACCTCATGAGGTAGGCCTCTTTGCCATACATTTTCTTACTCAAAATGGAGACATCAATTCGCTACAGTCAGAGTTTTTGCTAAAATCTATAGATTTTTTTTGCAACACAATTATTTTACATTTCTTGATCAGTTTGATTTACAGTGTATGGGTACCGCCATGGGGGCAAATTTTGCACCTGTATATGCCAACCTCACAATGGGCTATTGGGAGGAGGAATACATCTAGGCCAACAACCCGCCAGGCGCATTGTGTTATTTGGCAGATACATTGACAATATTTTGCTCATCTGGAGTGGTGGCCCAGATGTGTTCCCCCCCTTTTTCTAGCCCACTGCAATGCCAATCCTTTATGTCTATCTTTTACACATGTACTCGATCCAATAGAGTTGGTGTTTTTAGACCTAGTTTTAACCTATAAAGAGGGCAGCATCCTCACAAAAAATCATGTCGAGCCTACCAGTGGGAATTCTTATATTCATTACAATAGCTGTCATTATCCTACATGGATAAAGAATATTCCCAGGGGGCAATTTAATAGGTTAAGGAGAAATTGTTCGAAAGTTGAAGATTATGTTTTACAAGCTGAATCTAGGAAATTTAAATTTGAAGAAAAAGGATACCCTTCGGAACTAGACCAATAGTCATTCCTGTCACACATGAACCCTCTTCCCAGAGAGACAATGATAGTGGAGGGGAACAATAACTTTACATTAAGATTTGTGTCAACTTCAATGATAAATATAGGTCAGTTTCCAAAAGTATACAAAAACATTATAACATTTTATTGCTAGACCAGCATTTTGCCCCTGTGCTGCAAGCCGCTCCGCAAGTAACCTTTAGAAAAGGCCCGCACTATTAAAAATATACTCGCACCAAGTAAAATACAAATAGAAAGTACTAGATCCCCATTGGATATTAGTACGTACTTTGATAACAGAACAGGCATTTTTAAATGTAAAAAAAGAGGATGTCTGGCATGCCAATTTATCACCCATGGCAGTAACAAAATTACCACCAGTAAAGGAAAAACTTTTTCAATTAATTTAATTTAATTTCAATCTTTCAACAGTTCATCACATGTTCCACAGAATTTGTTATTTATGTTTTGCGGTGTCCCTGTGGTCACTTGTACGTGGGATGCACCATACGCGCCCTGCATGCAAGAATTGGAGATCACTGCAGGTTCATTAAAAAAGAATGTGATGAACAGTCTCCCAGAGCATTTTCACCAAGTGCACAGTGACAACATAAAATGCCTGGAAGTTTTTGTCATAGAGACCATTCCCAAGGGGACCTTGACAGCAAACTAGAGATTTTCCCTCATATGAAGAAGAGAAGTATTTTGGATTTCCATGCTGGATTCTCTCGTTCCGAAAGGTTTAAACGAGGAATTGGAAACATGCAGTTTTATTTAGTTTTATCTTATTTTATCCAATTCATCCTTTTGTACCATCAAGCACATACAGATGTACAGTATGCGGGCACATATGTACTCATGTGTCTCATGTGTCCAATCTCTGTTCTCTGTATACAGTTACACATGCGTATACACATTTGTGTATATATATACGTATACATGATACATACATCTCCTCTATGCGTCAGATGGATATGTGATTATCCATTATTCAATTGGTTATTTTATACATTAGCTATTTTTCTCATTTGTCTCATTCTTTTATCTGTTCCTCATTTTAATATCATCATAGATATAGATTCATATTCGTGTTCACCATACATTGTTATATAAGTTTTTTAATATATTTCTAGGTATCTTATATAGATTTTGTAGTATTCATGATTTATGACTAATCATTTATTTTTGTATCGTTTAATTATTCATGTCAATTTAGACCAATTTTTGTTTGTTGCGGCTTGTTTTAATTTTCATTTTTACACTTGTAACTATTTTTACTCCAATTTAGGGAGTTTTTTTAAGCTATGAGTGCAATATTAGGTTGCATTGTTCAAAACATGTTCATGGATTTAATTGGTTTTGTAATGACATGGAGAGTCACTTTGAGCAATAATGAGTTATAGTCGGGTCATAGTCCCGTCCCACTATTCTGCCCATTCCCCGACCTTCACTGCGTATTTAGACACTCTGGTACCAGGTCCCGTGACTTTTGAAAAAGTGCATGCACGTGAAATGCGTCATCATGGCAACCATACAGCCTGCGCTTCATGCTGGTTCCTGAGGGCTTCCGGCTACCACCATCCTGGCCAGTGCTCTACGTCACCCGCACGAGCCTTCTCCAGCTTTTCCTGGATTTCGGTTCTGGACTCCAGTGGCTTTTCCTCCTCGCCCCACACCCCTGTGACATCCATCTGCCTGCTGAAAATCCATCCAGGGAGAGTGACTTACAACTTGCCTATGGACCGCGGCTTCCCCCTCCACATCCACCAGCACGCCAGCTGGCATAGCGAGCTGTCCTGTGGAGATCGGCTTGGTTCCTTCACCGCTGCCGCGGCTTCTGTTCTCCATCAGCACGCCAGCCATCCCAGACCACGCCGGCGAGTGAGTCTGCAATCTGGGTCAGGACCTCCCAGTGCAGCGGGATTATTGACGCCCCCCATGCTGCACTGCTCCACAGTTGGGTGCTGTCATCTCCTTATTGCTCCAAGAATCATTCATTCTTGATCCCTCTTTTTTCATACATTAAGTGTACGAGTATTATTAGTGTCATGAAGATCCTGCCAATAATCAGCGATCCAGACGCAGGGGGACACGGCCGCGGGTTCCACTGCGCATGCGCGCGCGTTCACGGGTGCTGTCACGCACGGGCACACGCGCGAGCGCACTCCCGCTAGTGCCAGGCGGGCTATTTAAACCGGCCTGTCACACTCCATCCCCGCTGTCTGCTCTACAGCGTTCTGTGAGTGTTACCTGATCTGATCTGTGTTTCCTGTTATCTGACCCGGCTTCCTGTTTGACGATCCTGCTATCTGCCTGCACCAGACCCTCTTGGCTTGCCTGACCATCCCTCTGCATTACCCCTGGTACCTCTGCTGTCCGAACGTTACTGACCACCAGCTTGTTGACCCTCCGCTGTGTTCATCAGCTTCCGGTCTGCTATTACCTGCTGTTGTTCCTGGTTCCAGTCCAGCTTCCAGTTTGCTATTACCTGCTGTTATTCCTGGTTCCAGTCCAGCGTTCCAGGCTACCTTCTGCTGGTTCCAGTCCAGCGTTCCAGGCTACCTTCTGCTGTGTTCCAGCCCAGCGTTCCAGGCTACCTTCTGCTGTGTTTCAGCCCAGCGTTCCAGGCTATCTTCTGCTGTGTTCCAGTCCAGCGTTCCAGTCTATTACCTGCTGTTGTTCCTGGTTCCAGTCCAGTGTTCCAGGCTATCTTCTGCTGTTGTTCAAGTCCAGCTTCCAGTCTGCTATTACCTGCTGTTGTTCCTGGTTCCAGTCCTGCATTCCAGTCTCTGTCCTCAGTCTACACCCCAGACTACTGACTCCAGAGGGTGCCACCACTACTGGACTTTCAGCAATTGTTGATCCTGCCAGGCACCCATACCACTCTTCACTCCTGGCCCTCTGTCTCCATTCCAGGGGAATGGGAGTGGGAGCTGTAAGGGAGGTCTTTTCCTGCACTTCAGGCTCACAACCTACCAGGTACGTGACAATTAGTTTTACTTTTTTGATGATTATTAATGAAACTTTCTCTGGTTCATCAGAACCATCTCTGAGAGATTATCTTCATTTACCCACTGCATGTTGATATCTTCTATTGCCTGCCAGTGATATGCTCATCTAGTGTTACCCATCGAGCGCTGACATTCCTTGCTTTGTTTTTCTGCTATCCATATCCTCCAATTATGGTCACTATTTAACTGCACTGGGTTCAGCAGATACTCACCAAATTGGTATTAATTTATTACATGATCTTCAATGCTGGTGAAACTTTTGTTACTCATGGCACTGACAAAAATTATTTTTGGTGTGTTTTAATGCAATAATGAAATGTAGGTTAGCATACAATGTTGGATGAGCCTTCTAAATCAATTAATTAATCAATTAATCCATTTATCAATTTATTCATTAATCAATTCATCTAGGCCTTTCTCGTATTAAGCGCTGAGCATTGGCATCCAGACTAGCTTGGCTCTGAGGAAGGGGGTCCTCCCCCAAAACACATCAGCCTATACACTTACTGTGTCCGCACCGTGTGTCAATGTGCAGTTGTATGGCTCATTGTGGGTCGCCACTTTTGCAAGTATCCACTTTTAACCTTTTAACACCAATTATATGTGTTTAATAATGCACTAGGTGTGCTCACCTCCCTTTTTTTCTGTTTTTATAGCACACAATGTTTTTCATATTGGTGTGATAAAATGTTCCATAACATTTTTTGATCCTGCTAATATCTGGTCTCTGTGCCTGAGGCGTTATTTAACCACTTCCCGCCCGCCCTATAGCGGATTGACGTCCGGGAAGTGGTTCTGTTATCCTGACTGGGCGTCATATGACGTCCAGCAGGATAACATGCCGCAGCGGTCTTTTTTTATTTGTTGCGCAAAAAATAAAAACCGCAAAGGTGATCAAATACCGCCAAAAGAAAGCTCTATTTGTGGGAACAAAATGATGAAAAATTTGTTTGGGTACAGTGTAGCATGACCGCGCAATTGTCATTCAAATTGCGACAGCGCTGAAAGCTGAAAATTGGGCTGGGCGGGAAGGTGTCTAAGTGCCTGGTATTGAAGTAGTTAATAGTCAATGTTCCTTGCTGGTTGGTTGACAGCTGCTCTGACCCATTTATTGCTGAGACAGGGACTTTATTTAAATGTAACTGCCCCAAAATGTATTTGCCTATAGTAAATCAACACCAATGTCCTAGGAAGGGGAAGGGGGAGGGGGGCTCACAACTTTGCTCATTCAGAGTTCTTAAATTTCAGTTAACACTACTGAGCTCTGTAAACAGGCTTTTCACAACAGAGCTCCACCTGCTAGCTGCATATAAAAATCTGAAATATTCATATACCATATTTCATTTTTATATATATAAAAAAAAATTTAGGGACCGGTCACACATATGCATGTTGCAGCATTTGGGAAGACACACATGCTTAGATAAGTTATAGTTTCCCTTCATACAAGACATATGAAACTGCAGCGCTAATATGTGAACAACCTACCCAAGAAAGAATAGGACTTTTACTTGAAATGCATTTTCATGCAGTAAAGTTCATATCATTGTTTAAGTTTTTAGGTTATCAGTCACTCCAAATGACCCCCCTTTTCATTTGTAAGTGGGTAGGAAGCAAAAACCTGGACTGTCATATCTTTCAATTTACGTTTACAGCTTCTAATATTACTGAGGGCAAGTAAAAACATCAATATGGATGTCTTGTTAGTAATGTACCATGGCTTTCACTTATAACAAATAGCTCATATCCTGCAGCTAAACAAATATGATGGTATGAGGCAGACCTGGACATATAGACCATGACCGATACAGAACTGCATATAACAATGCAAATGTGTAGCTGGTGCTAAAAGTGTATTTCCAGACTATGCACCCAGTGTATGGGGACAAAACTCCCTCCCTGCATGCAAAGGTGGGAGTCACCCAGAAACAGGAAACCTGGGGCAGCTGTCATGGCACCAGTTTAAGCTGGAACATAGGCAAGGAGTAAAAGATAAAGATGCTGCATACTCAGTGATTAAATCAGCTGCAAAAAGTGCTTAAAAAGGAGAAGGGAAAATGGCTTCTTCTTAAAGCTGCAAACTAATAAAATGTCTCTATATTTTATTTAATAACATACTATGAACTGTTCTTGGTCACAAAACTTTTATTTGGCTTAACAAATTTACTTTGTAATGATTTATAGTTTGCTGAATTTTTCTTTGTGGGCAGCATTAGCCCAAAAATCTGAAAAGCAAGCATAAACCTAGAAATCTGAGGATGTGAATCAGGTTCACAATAATTTAAAATAAAAGACCAAACACGTGTAAAACTGCTAGAGTGGCTATATATGCTGTATAAAGGCTATTTATAGACTATATTACCAAAAGTATTGGGACACCTGCCTTTACACATACATGAACTTTAATAGCATCCCAGTCTTAGTCCGTAGGGTTTAATATTGAGTTGGCCCACCCTTTGCTGTTTTAACAGCTTCAACTCTTCTGGGAAGGCTGTCTACATGGTTTAGGAGTGTGTCTATGGGAATGTTTGACCATTCTTCTAGAAGCATATTTGTGAAGTCAGGCACTGATGTTAGACAAGAAAGTCTGGCTCGCAGTATCCGCTCAATTAATCCCAAAGGTGTTCTATCAGGTTGAGGTCAGGACTGTGCAGGCCAGTCAAGGTCCTCTAACCGAAACTCACTCTTCTAGGTCTTTGTATTTTATTTATTTATTTTTTATTTATTTAGGGTACTTAAATAGCGCCGTCAATTTACGCAGCGCTTTACATATACATTGTACATACACATCAGTCCCTACCCTCAAGGAGCTTACAATCTAAGGTCCCTAACTCACATTCATACATACTAGGGACAATTTAGACAGGATCCAATTAACCTACCAACATGTCTTTGGAGTGTGGGAGGAAACCGGAGTATCCGGAGGCACAGGGAGAACATGCAAACTCCAGGCAGGTAGTGTCGTGGTTGGGGTTCGATTCAGTGACCCTTCTTACTGCTAGGCGAAAGTGCTACCCACTACACCATTGGGCCTTGCTTTGTGTTCTGGTCCAAATCATTTGGTGGAGGGGGGATTATGGTGTGGAGTTGTTTTTCAGAGGTTGGGCTTGGCCCTTTAGTTCCAGTGAAGGGAACTCAAGGTCTCGGCATACCAAGAAATTTTAGACAATTTCATACTCCTAACCTTGTGGGAACAGTTTGGGGATGGCCCCTTACTGTTCCAACATGACTGCGCACCAGTGCACAAAGCAAGGTCCATAAAGACAAGGATGAGCAAGTTTGGGGTGGAGGAACTTGACTGGCCTGCACAGAGTCCTGACCTCAACCCAACAGAATACCTTTGGGATGAATTAGAGCAGAGATTACATGCAAGCCTTCTCGTCAACATCAGTGCCTGTCCTCACAAATGGGCTTCTGGAAGAATGGTCAAACATTCCCATAGACACACTCCTAAACCATGTGGACAGCCTTCCCAGAAGAGTTGAAGCTGTTGTAGCTGCAAAGGGTCGGCCAACTCAATATTGAACCCTACGGACTAATGCCCCGTACACACGGTCGGATTTTCCGACGGAAAATGTGTGATAGGACCTTGTTGACGGAAATTCCGACCGTGTGTAGGCTCCATCACACATTTTCCATCGGATTTTCCGACACACAAAGTTTGAGAGCAGGATATAAAAGTTTCCGACAACAAAACCCAAACCCAAAATAAAGAGATGAAAGCTATTGGCCACTGGGCCGTTTATAGTCCCGACGTATGTGTTTTACGTCACAGCGTTTAGAACAATCGGATTTTCCGACAACTTTGTGTGACCGTGTGTATGCAAGACAAGTTTGAGCCAACATCCGTCTGAAAAAATTTATGGATTTTGTTGTCGAAATGTCCGATCAATGTCCGACCGTGTGTACGGGGCATAAGACTGGGATGCTATTAAAGTTCATGTGCGTGTAAAGGTAGGTATCCCAATACTTTTGACAATATAGTATATATATATATATATATATATATTAGGGCACTGGATGAGTTTATATGTGTCACCTAGGTGTCTAATCTACACATGGTGAGAGATCCAAGGTTTGTATTGAATATGGCAAAAGTAACCTTAGTGAATGTTTTGCTGAAAGACTAATTTCTACATCCCTCCTGCCAAGATTTTGTGCTTCTATGACATCTATATTGAACACAAACAATATAAACAGACCCTAATCTGCTTTCAATGGAAGACCTTGCATTTTAAAGCGGTTGTATACCCGCTGTCATTTTTTTTTTTTTTTTACACCTGCAAGGGAAAAGGCATAATGAGCTAGTATGCACCGCATACTAGCTCATTATGAGATACTTACCTTAGAACGAGGCGCCGGCATCTCACCTGGTCCACGCCGAGGGAGCCGACATCTCCCCTCGGCGTGTCTTCCGGGTATCGCGGCTCCGGCGCTGTGAGTGGCCGGAGCCGCGATGTCGTCACTCCCGCGCATGCGCGCGGGAGACTTCTGCCCGGCATGCCGGGCTGTCAGCCGAGAGTCCCCTGTGCGCATGCGCCGCTGCAGTTAGCGGCTCATTGCGAGGGGAATATCTCCTAAACCTTACAGGTTTAGGAGATATTTTTTTTACCTACAGGTAAGCCTTATTATAGGCTTACCTGTAGGTAAAAGTTACAAATATAGGTATACAACCGCTTTAATTTGATTAAACTAGTAACATAAATCATATATTTTAAGCATATGGCATTGTTATTTCCATGACATAATAAAATTACAAATAATATCTTGGTTCTACATGAAAGATCGTCTGATGACCACCTGTTCATACAGCTGCTTTCTGTGCTGCCAGCTTGTTCAGACTGTAACAGAATAGGACTATCACAGTAAGTAAAGGACAATGTGAAAGGTGTTTTGTACTACCTATGTTCAGTGCTGAACTCATGATGTAACTGATTCTTCTTACTTTTTAGTACTTAATCTAGTGGCTTCTAAAGCATGAATCCAGGGCTGAAAACAATATTATTGAAAGATATAAAGTTACATACTCTTGTAAAATAGTTTTTTTTTTGAAAGCCATTTTAATAAAAGATGAATTCCAGCGCACACAAATTGTGACTTTTGCCATGCCTAGTTGAGCTCTCAGTTTAAATTAGCTAAATACAATGACGGTGCATCAAAACTAAAAGTGTTTATCAACTTAGTTAATTTTTTTTTCTAAAGCAGCTATAAAGCAGAAAAGCCTGTCCCCTGCCATAAACTGCAGAGTTGCTCCATTTCTCTTAGTGGAGAAGTAGTGGACTCTCTTAAGAGGTCTGACACACCCCCTTGCTGGGTCAAACCTATAACTCTGCCATCAGCAAGGTTCACACTGCCTGCTGACTCTGGCTCAGTATGGGGTGTGCTTGACCTCTGCAGAGGGATCATTGCTTCCACACAGAGTGCAGGTGTTCCACTCTGCAACTGCTGACAGGGGACAGACATTTGTACTCAGGTTGCGGCTGTTTTGGAGAGAAAATTAACTGTAATGCCCCGTACACACGGTCGGACTTTGTTCGGACATTCCGACAACAAAATCGTAGGATTTTTTCCGATGGATGTTGGCTCAAACTTGTCTTGCATACACACGGTCACACAAAGTTGTCGGAAAATCCGATCATTCTGAACGTGGTGACGTAAAACACGTACGTCGGGACTATAAACGGGGCAGTGGCCAATAGCTTTCGTCTCTTAATTTATTCTGAGCATGCGTGGCACTTTGTCCGTCGGATTTGTGTACACACGATCGGAATTTCCGACAATGGATTTTGTTGTCGGAAAATTTTATATCCTGCTCTTAAACTTTGTGTGTCGGAAAATCCGATGGAAAATGTGTGATGGAGCCCACACACGGTCGGAATTTCCGACAACAAGGTCCTATCACACATTTTCTGTCGGAAAATCCGACCGTGTGTACGGGGCATAAGACATTAAATATCTTCTTTTTTGATCATCCAAATATCTTTTTCTTTTGCTTCCCTGTGTTGTAAAAGCCATCCTAGCAACTGATTAGCCACTGAATTGCTTTTACAGGCAGCGGTAGGGGATGTCCCCTCCCACTGCCCAACGGTGCCTCTCTGGGCTCTCCCGTGCGATCGGAGAGCCAGAGATCCAATCCAACGGTGGTTTACCATAGAACTGGCCGTGAACCAGTTGGTCCCCGTCAATCTCCATGATCCTGGGAGTACGGAAGCGACGTCATGAAATCACTTCTGTCTCTCGCAGATGTAAACACTACAATTTTTTTCTGCTGGGAGATCTTTTTTTTTTTTTTTTTTATCTCATGCTTTCTACCATAAAATGAGAGATATGGGGTCTTACGGATCTCAGATCTCACTATAAAGAGGATCTGTCATGCCTTATTCTTATTACAAGAGATGTTTACATTTCTTGTAATAGGAATAGAAGTGATAATAAAACAATTAAAAGGGAAAGTGTAAAAAAAATAAAATAAAAATAATATTATATTTCTGTTTTTCAAGCAGCTCCGCCCCCTCGTGCTCGTAGCAGAAGCGAATGCATACGTAGGTCACACCTGCATATGTAAATGGCGCTCAATCCACACATGTGAGGTATCACGAGATTGTTATAGCAAGAGCTATAATGTTAGCACTAGACCTCTTCTGTAACTCTAAGCTGGTAATCTGTAAACATTTTTAAAGCGTCGCCTATGGAGATTTTTAAGTAAACTACCGTATTTATCGGCGTATAACACGCACCGGCGTATAACACGCACCCCAATTTAGGAGGGAAGTTGAAGGGAAAAAAACTTACATTTAAATGCCCATAATTGAGCCTTCTCAGTGCAGCCTTGCCCCAGTGCAGCCATGTCAGTGCAGCCTTGTCAGTGCAGCCTTCCCCAGTGCAGCCTTGTCAGTGCAGCCTTGTCGGATAGCTCCGCTCGGGACTACGAGTGGAGCCGAAAGTGAACGAGAGCCGCCGGGAAGAGCCGAGGACCGGCTCTGTGTATTTCGGCGCCGGCGGCGCCTTTTTTAAATCACGGTCGGCGATTTTGAAGATGTGACAGCTCGGGATCGCAGGGGATCGGCGTATAACACGCACCTGCGATTTTCCCCTGATTTTAAGGGGAAAAAAGTGCGTGTTATACGCCGATAAATACGGTATTTTGACGCGATTCCATGATTAATTTTAAAGCTTTTGGTATCTATATACTTGCTTAACATCATCTTTTATACTTTACCAAAAATTGGGTTATACAGTATATTGTGTTTTTCTTTTTGCATTAGGGTTCATTATAGTGTATTTTTCCTTGCATTTGAAAAATACAAGCATTTTTTTTTTTTGTTTGTAATGAATAACTGTGTTGACATTTCATGTCATTAACCACTTGACCACTGGAAGGTTTTATCCCCTTCAAGGTCAGGGCATTTTTTGCCATTCAGCACTATGCTACTTAAAGAGGAAGTAAACCCTGGTGAGTTTACTTCCTCTTTGTTTCCCTGCAAAGGTAAAGCATAATGGGTTACTATGCATTGTATAGTAGCCCATTATGTGTCACTTACCTGACAAGGGAGCCTGCGATGTCACCGCTGTCCCTTCTCCTACGAAGCGTCCATCTTCTTTCCGTGTATCGCGGCTCCGGCCAATCACAGCACCGGAGCCGCGATACACGGAAAGAAGATGGACGCTTCGTAGGAGAAGGGATGTCACTCCTGCACATGCGAGCTGGTGCCGCCACTAATGGCATGATCGCCGTTAGACATGGCACGATTAGTGCGCCATTGTCTATGGCGCATGCGCCGTAGACATCGGTGCCTGTCTTTTGGAAATACCTCCTAAACCATGTAGGTTTAAGAGATATTTCTTGCACCTACAGGTAAGCTTTAATCTAGGCTTACCTGTAGGTAAAAGTGGTCTGTAAGGGTTTACAACCACTTTAACTGGCAATTGCTCAGTCATGCAACACTATATACAAAATACATTTTATCATTTTTTTCACACAAATGGACCTTTCTTTTGGTGGTATTTAATCACTACTGGGTTTTTATTTTTTACAATATAAAAGAAAAAAAATGTTCAAAATTTTGAAAAATCTAATTTTTTTTTGTTTCTGTTATAAATTTTTGCAAACAAATAACTTTTCTTCATAAATTTAGGCCAAAATGTAATCTGCTACATTTCTTTGGTAAAAATAACTCAAATCGGTGTATATAATTTAGTCTGTGTGAAAGTTAGAGTCTACAAACTGTAGTATATACAGTATATTTGAAAATGTATCAGTCCTGATGTATTGACAGCCCATCTTATTTCTTGAGGCCCTAAAATGCCAGAACAGTACAAATACCCCCTAAATGACCCCCTTTTGGAAAGTAGACAATCCAAGGTATTTAGCAAGAGGCATGGTAAGTTTTTTGAAGTTGAAATAAAATATTTATTCAATTTATTTACATTTTTTTTTTACCATTTTTTTTTACATCCTGTCGCTAGAGTAGTTCAGTGTCACCATAGTGTCACAGTGGCTTTCATTCATTCATGACAGCTTGCTTATTATTGTGATCTGTAATTGGCTACAGCTAATCACATGGTACGGGGTTCTGTTATTTGACCCACATACCATGTGATAGCTGTGGGTAATCACAACATCACAATAGTAAGCAAACAGTCATGAATGGAAGCCATTCAGAACTGCTTTGTTTACATTGTAAACATGTGACCGCTATAACCAATCATAGCATACACATGATATCCCACAATGGGAGCCTGCCTCTGCACACCCTGCATCGTACCAGTACATAAAGATGCCTGCAGCTACTGCCCTCTAGCAGTAAATCTACTGTTAGCAGACGGCAAGTGGTTAAGCATCCTTTTTAGCTGAACTGAAAAAAAGAAAGGAAACCACCAAATGTGCAACCTATGTGTGTTTATGTATATATTTAAGTATTTAAGTATGTGCGAGATTTTTCTTCCCTAACAATTCCCTGTATATTCTGAAAGGTTTTTTTACATTGTCAACACTCTAGTTAGTACAACGTTCGGGGGGGGAGGGGGTTCTACATTTTCACTCCTCTAAGAGTAACGTACATTTTCCTCAATCTGGGATTAAACCATCCTTCTTCTAACCTCAAGTCATGGCCAGATGTCTTCTTTAGGGACCTTAGAGTGAATATTTTATTACAGTTATGGAGTCACCCTTGATATAAGATATATTTGTACATTATAACCTTATCCCCTCTTAAGCACCTTTCTTTCGACAGTGAATAACTGTAATCTATGTAATTGACCCTCATAACTGAGGTCCTCCATCCCCCTATTAATTTTATTGCCCTTTGCTGAACTCCTTCTAATTTAACATATTTACTGGGGCTTAATGGCCAAAACTGAACTGCATATTCAAGATGAGGCTGAACCAGTGTTTTGTAAAGGGATCGAATTATTGATCCATTTGTGGAATACATGCCCGTTTTAATGCATGTCAGTATTTTGCTAGATTGGTTAGCTGCAGATTGGCATTACAAGCAATTGCCAGGTCTGATCTACACCCAGATCCTTTGCCAAAACTGATTCTCCCAGGGGGAATTCCTCCTAATGTGTAATTTGCATCTGTATTTTTAGCATTGAAGTGCATAACTTTACATTTCTCAATATAGAACCTTATCTGCCATGCAGCTGCCCAACCCTTTATTTTGTCAAGGTCTTCCTCTAATTATGCTGCATCCTGTGATGCAGTTATTTACCTGCATTTTTTGGGATCATCTGCAAACACTGAAATCAAGCCCCTGATTTCAACCTCTATATCAGAGATATGCAATTAGCAGACCTCCAGCTGTTGCAGAACTACAAGTCCCATGAGGCATAGCAAGACTCTGACAGCCACAAGCATGACACTCAGAGGCAGAGGCATGATGGGACTTGTAGTTTTGCAACAGCTGGAGGTCCGCTAATTGCATATCCCTGCTCTATATCATTAAAGGATCACTAAAGGTAATAAAAAAAAAAAAATAACAAACATGTTATACTTACCTCCACTGTGCAGCTCGTTTTGCACAGAGTGGCCCCGAACCTGGTCTTCTGGGGTCCCTCGGCAGCTGTCTCGGCTCCCCCCGCAAGGACTCAACACCTTCACGCGAGCTCCCTCGCATGGTGTTGCGTGCTTGTGGGCACGCTCCCGTGATGCAGCCGGCGGCTATAGCCGCTCACTGTATCACTTGGCCCCACCCCCCGGCGCGCCGCGTCATTGGATTTGATTGACAGCAGCGCGAGCCAATGGCTGCGCTGCTTTCAATCCATCCACTGTAACCAAGCAACGCCCGGCTGAGCAGCGAAGAGGATGTCGGGGACGAACGCTGGACTTTTGAAGGGTCAGGTAAGTAAAACAGGTTGACATAGAATGCATTAGGTGAAAAAACTTTTACCTTTACAACCCCTTTAATAAACAATTTGAACAGCATTGGCCCCATGGTGGAACCTTGGGGAACACCATTCACAACTTTAGACCATTTAAAGAATGACTAATTTATGACTACTCTCTTGACCATTTCATACTCATGTACTGTACAAAACATTCTGGCAGGTGTGAAAAAATGCTGTAAATTAGGAATGCTTTCAGAACAGAAGTGTTAATAGTTTATTTTTATCAATTAACAAAACGGAAAGCAATTGACTGGAAGAGAAATCCACCCTTTGCCTTCAAATCGGCATCAATCCTTGTAGGCACACAGTTTTTGAAGGGACTCTGCAGGTAGGTTCATCCAAACATCTTGGAGAACTAACAGATCTTCTCTGGATGTAGGTTGCCTCAAATCCTTTAGTCTCTTCATGTAATCCCAGACAGACTCAATGAGGTTGTGATCAGGGCTCTGTGGCACTATCAGGACTCCTTGTTCTTCTTTACACTGAAGGTAGTTCTTAAAGTGGAGTTCTACCCACATATTTTTTTTTTTAAGGCACCCGTTCTGCTGGTATTAAATTCTCTAAAGGACGTTAATACTAAATCCGCCATGCTATTATATATTTTTTTTAACTAACCATTGTTTTCCCCTTGCTGAGTGCTTCCATCTTGATTGTGGGCATGTGAAGCCCACTAAGACTCTTTTCTGGGATAAGGTGCTGCTGGCTATCCAGCATGCACCTCCCAATCTTGCCCATTACACACAGGGCATAGCTCAGGGATTGTATCAGGTTGCCATCACAACGGGCGTCATCGGAGGAAGTGCCCGCCCCATTGTTATGGCAACAAAGCTAAGATCTGCCTTGCATCATGTAATTTCCTGTTTGGAAATAACGCAACGCAATCATTGGCGATGCCCACTGACACACATCTCCCAGGAGCAGAGGCGCCGCCGGAAATAACATACTTTGCCGCAGCGCCAAAGGAGAAGGAAAACACAAGACATCCTAGCAACAAGGTACACAGAGCTAGAAAAAAAAAGCCAAATGTTGTTAGGCTTGCGGGACTGTAGCCATTGAAACAAAGACTAAATTATGGGTGGAACAACACTTTAATGACATTGGCTGTATGTTTGCAGTAGTTGTCCTGCTGCTGAATAAATTTGGTCCAATCAGATTCCTCCTCATAGTATGGCATGATGGATAAGCATCTCCCTCTATTTCTCATCATTAAAGTGGAGTTCCACCCACTTTTACAACTCTTCAGGATTCCTTTACTAAACTGTGCACTGTAAACTAATTGGATATTTTTTTTATTTTTTCTCTCAGCACCTACTGTATATCTGCTGTATTCATTTTTTACTTCCTCCTCCCTGGCCGTGGCCCATCGCATCATTTCCTGTTTGCAATGCCTTCTGGGAAGGGGTGGCAACTTCCTCTGACACTGCCGTTGCTATGGACCTGAAACCTATTACACTGCTTGTGCTGCACTGAGCATGTGCGAGATCTGCAAGGATGAGATCCAGGAAGAAATACAGTCTGGCTTCAGAGGCCCAGACTTAAGATGGCCACAGCCTGCTGTAAATTTATAAAATAACAAACTACTGCTATAAACTAACAAAACAGACTATAGTTTACAGACTAACTTTACTAGAATACATTAAGCTTGTGTATTATAGGGGTATTTTTATTTAAAATGTATAATTTCGGCCGGAACACCACTTTAAGAACACCATTGATCCTGACCAAACCTGCAATTTCATTTGCAGAAATGCAGCACCAAACTTTCAGTGAACCGCCACCATGCTTCACTGATGTCTACAGACACTCATTATTGTACTGCTTTTTAGCCCTTTTGGGAACAAACTGTTTTTTGCTATAGCCAAATAATTCAAATTTTGACTCATCAGTACAGAGCACTTGCTGCCATTTTTCTGCACCCCAGTTATTTTTTGTGCACAGGATGTGGAAACAAGGCTAAGCGTTTCAACTATGCTCGACTCAACTGTTCATTTATGTTTCATTTTGCTAATTGATAGAAGTGTTAATAGTTTATATATATTTCTTAAAGCATTCTTAATTTACAGCCTTTTAACTCACCTGCCTAAGACTTTTGCACAGTATTGTACATACAATTTCATCAACTCCAACAGACCCCATTTTATAGATTAAATGTACATAAGGTACGCTATCAAATGATTTAGTAAAATCTAGATAAACTATGTCCAATGGACTTCATGTATCCAATTTCTTACCTATGTCCTCATAGTAAGATAACACGTTGATCTGACAAAATTAATCTTTCATAAATCCACGCTGATGCCTTTATCACAACCAGATTTCTGATTAGAGTCCCTTACCATCCCCTAGAATACCTTATATACGATTGATGTTAGGCTGTCTGGTCTGAAGTGCTGTTCAATGTGTTTTTTAATTAGTATAACTTAAAGCGGAGTTCCACTCAAAAGTAGAACTTCCACTTATCTGTCACCCCCCCCTCCGGTGCCACATTTGGCACCTTTCAGGGGGAGGGGGGGAACAGGTACCTGTTTTTGACAGGAAGTTCGGCCCCTTCCTCCTTCCTTACTTGCCAGACCAGTCAGAAGTTGCAGCGAGCTTCGCTCATGTGCAGTAGGGAACCGGCTGTGAAGCCGAAAGGCTTCACTGCTGGGTTCCCTTATCAGGAATGGCGCCGGCTGCACCAGACAGCCGATCCGAAGATCGGCTGGGGTGCAAACATCGCGGGCTCCCTAGACAGGTAAGTGTCCATATATTAAAAGTCAGCAGCTGCAGTATTTGTAGCTACTGACTTAATTTTTTGTGGGGGGGCTGGACCTCCTCTTTAAGGTGGAATAAATGTGAACAGCTGCTTTTGGGTATTGTTGCTTTATTTAAAATTTCCACATTTTTAGCAAAACAGTGTCTTTACAGCACATGACTTGTCTGTAGTTTTTGTATACGTCTCAATCCTTTTTTGTAAACTGGTAGCACATTTGCTCTACGCCAATCAGTTGGTGCCATTCCAGCCAATAGGTTGTCTTTGCAAACTAGAAATAGCAGCTTGGCTATAACTGAGCTAACGTCCCTGAGGACATCCAGGTGTAACTCTTGACCTGGTGATTTGTTCACATTTATCTTTTCTAGTCTCTTTTGTACCTAGTTCTCTGTCAGCCACAGAGGTACCTTCAGTGAAACATCTTTAGTATTACTGTTATGACTGTCATATTTATGTTTGTGTAATTTTGTGAATTTTTAAATGTATCCTTCTATTATAAATCTAATTTTCTCTTACGTCACTGTGTATCTATGATTTTTAGTAACAGCGCTGTAGGTGCATTTTATGAACTAGCACAGTGCTATACATCGATTGATAAGATTTCGCTTTTTTTCTGTCTTGCGTTGGTCTTTTTTTTTTCACTCCAAAATCGTGAGATGGAATTTCATATCCCACCTCTATGATTAAGCCCATGGTGGGAGAAACATGTTAGAAGGGCGTGGCTCGGAATGGAGCTAAAGCCTTCCTCATTTGAAATTGAGTGGCTTTCGGTGTTTGCTTCCATCTTTCTATTGCATTCTATTGCTTTGGTCTACATTTATTTTCTTAGTTTACACTGTAGGCAGTATTTACTTTAAAAAGAAAGAAAGAAAGAAAAAAAAGAAACAATTTAATATTTGCAAACCCTGTTACTAAAGAGGAACTGGTGTCTGGTGTAATGCCAAGCAACATTTTCACTAATGTCAGGTTCACTTTAAGAGTTCCAAAAAGAATTAAACAATCTCTTGTTAAACTGAACTTTTTTGGAAAGAAAATGTATTCATACCACTAGAAAATAAACAGAAATTAATTTTTCATTTTTTCTTTACGCAAACTTGATATTCTAAATATTCCCATGCCGAAGCTGTGACACTTAAGTGGGCTCATATGTCACACCTCATACATCTGCATTCCACAGATTAACATGTCACATTTCATTATGTCAGTTCACTGTGCTATATCTTAATCTACAGCCTGTAAAAGCAACACTGGATGAAATGTCAGCCCTTTGTCACATCAAAGTCAGTCTCTTGGGAGAAATTATAAAACTCCAGTCAGAGATTCTACTTTGACTGCCATACAGTTCTATTTCTATATTCATACTAATCTAACATACAGTCATTATACAATTCTACTGTAAAAGTATTGTAATAGTTATAGACAATTATTGCTGTTTAGAAAAAAAAAAGGAGAGGAAATGAAGTCCATCAAAATAATAATACTGGTAAGGCCCCTTGCATATAGGGGCACTGAGTGTCAGGGTCGGATTAAGAACATCATGGTTCTGGTGCTGAGGATTATGGTTGGGCTTTTTATAAAAAAAAAAAAAAAATAATGAAAAATGCAAACAATTTGTTGTCATAACAAATTAAATTAAATAGAGAGAGGGAGGATGAGAGAGAGAGAGAAAGGGGATGAGAGAGGGGTAAGGGAGGGAGGATGAGAGAGAGGGAGGATGAGAGAGAGAGGATGAGAGAGAGGATGCGCATGAGCATGCGTGGAAGTGACAGCAACACAGCCTGGCCAAGGCAAGTGACCGAAGGCACAGAACCCGGAAGGAAGACCGGGTGGAGATGGAAGCGCCGGATTGATCACAGTGCAGCACTGGAGGGCTCAGTCTGACAGGTAAGTGTACCCTAATGTGCTAATATGCCGTGCATACTTGTACATTATGGCATAACCTACCTCAGGGATTCTAAAAAATAGTAATGTTAGCGAAGTTTACTACCACTTTATTATCACAGGACCCCACAAGCCTCTCATGGGGCCACCTACTGACCCAGTGGCCCTTGGGCAGTGCCAACATTTCAAAAATATTTTCAGGGACACTTTTTTTTTTCCAGTGGTATATATAGAGTAGCTTATATCCCCTATGTTCCTCTATACACCACACTAGTAATCACAAAATTAAATGAGTATTAATAATGGGCAGAACAAATATGAGGACTGAGAAGATTTCCTTTAGTTGAACTAGCAAAAGTGTGCCCATTCTAGAGCTGGTAACATTGAGGATATTCAGTATAATTTTAAAGAACTTTTTTTGTGAGTAAGATGCATGGAGGAGGAGTATGGATGGTATAAAAGTGGGAAGTATGTGTAGGTGAGGGAGAGGATTGTGGAGGGTATAACAGTGGGCACTATGTACAGGAGAGGAGTGTGGAGGGTATGGCAGTGGGCACTATGTACAGGAGAGCAGTGTGGGGGGTATGACAGTGGGCAGTATGCACAGCAGAGGAGTGTGGGGGGTATGACAGTGGGCAGTATGCACAGCAGAGGAGTGTGGAGGGTATGACAGTGGGCACTATGTACAGGTGAGGATGATGAAGGAATCTGGGAAGGAAAAATGTAAAGGTTTGTGGAAGGATGTTTAGGGACTGCGTAGTGGTTAAGCGGGCCATACATGAATTGAAATAAAGCCAATTAAGCAGAGACCAGCCATAGTCGAACTATGTATGGGCTAGCTGGTTGTATACAAGTCAATCTATTAATCGACTTGAGTACAACCAGCCTGTCCGGTTTTTCCAAAAACAATCAGTGCTGCCAGCTATTGTTAGCAACACTGATCATTGTATTGTGTGGGTAGGGAAGGCTCCCCACTGGCAGAACACAATAACACTGCAGGAGTGATTCCCTCATCCACAGGTCAGCAGGTGAGATTGTGTTTGGGGACAGGCTGGGTAGAGAGGTCTGTCAGCAGGGGGGTGTGAGGCTGGGAGTGATATCTTTTGGAGTAGGGTCATCTGCAGGTTGTGAAATAGTCAACTGTAATATAACTTGAAGGGAGGTGGCTAACATAGGAAGTGGCTGGAGAGTGACCTGGTTGGTGATGAGTGTGAAATGGATGATGTGTTTCAAGTTTCTTTCACATTTGCTTACTGCCCTCTTAAAAGTGATCAGTGATGTATTGCTTTTCAACGAGTGGTAAAGCAGCAGCTGACAGGCATTCATGAGGTGCTACTGCCACCTCCTTTTTTTTTTTACATCGCTGAATGGTAGCTTTACATTGTTGGACTATGCTTCTACTGTGAGCGAGTTTGGCTTACAGTTGCAGAGTGGCCCCATTGAAATCAATAGGAAAGTTTGACAGGCAGTGCTGCCTGTCAAACTCTGCAGGCTCCAAGCTGTCCATTGAGCTCAGTGACTCTGACAAGAAGTGAGAGGCACTGTGAGCTCATCCTCTCAGTCTGCTGCAAACAGAGTGTGCCAGCTTGTATTTAAACTGGCCGCTCTGTATGTAGCTTCTGACAGGCTGCGCAAGGAGCCCTGTATCTCCAGTACCATAGGTGATAGGAACCCCAAATTTTAATCAGTAGTGGGGTGGACCTTCAGCTACATAACCCCCAAATCTGGGCTCTATGTGGCCCCTGGTCGCCGAGCTACAACCCTCAAAGTCGATTGTTTTTTGTTTTTGTGATTTCTTTTTTTTTAAATGGGCCTATTATAAGCTCCAATAGCTCCTATGTTAATCCGGCCCTGCCGAGTGTAGTGCATCCCTCCTGACATTTTAGTGTGCCCAGAGGACAGGTGCAATGTCCAGCTCTGCTGCCTGCAGCCTGTCAAACGCTAAAACTGGCCATAGATGGATCAATACTTGGCAGGTTCAGCAAGGACTAGACAAATGTTCATTTGTGTAGCCGCTCTCGCTCAACAGAAGTCAATCTAACAATCAACTTCTATTTAAAAGGCTTGATGGAACAATGTTCTCGATCAGAGGCTGCAACCCCTGATCAGTGTATTTTGACTGGTGAGAGTCCCGCTGCGAGAATACAATGTCTCAACTGGGAGATTCCTCCATCTACCTTGATTGCATTAGGGGGGAAAAAAATCAATTAATCTATGGCCAGCTTAAGGCAGGCTGAGGCTGGATGGGACTGAATGCTGTACTGAGTGGTACTCGCATTTCAGACCCTACACTGCAACTGTCTCTCCAGGTCGCACGAAAACACCAGGAGGGATGCACAGCAGCTAGATGTCCCATGTTTAAGGGGCCAGAATAGTATAGTATAACAGACAAATGTTCTAATAAATGGTTCTATATTGATATTTTACATGTATGGAATAAGCACAGCAGGTAAACCAGACCTCTCCTATTTGTTTGCATTGCCCCTGTGAAGTAACATAAAATAATTTTTCCTCCCACAGCTCAGAAACCCCAACATTCTATTAAAGTAGTTGACCTTTTCCCTTGTAGCATTAGCATCTTTGGGTTTAACAGCTGCCAATTACATTAAAGCGTTTGTTATCCCAACATTTCATATTCTTGATATATGCCTGCTGAACCTTGTATGAGAAAGTATCCTGTTCTATTTGTATTGCTTCCTTTGTGTGAAATCCCTGGTGCTCCTGCCAGTCCCTCTGCTTTCCTGTAAAAAACTGACCACACAAAGCAGGAAAACACACTGTGATCAGTTCTTTAGCTATGCTGGGAACTCAGTGTATTCTTCTATAATGATCAGACTTGTCCTGGCATCCCCCCCCCCCCCCCCCCTCGCACAGCCATTCACTGGCAAACTCAGTGTATTGCAGCTTTTCCTTCCCCAGCTCTTATGCAGCTGAGAACAGAGGGAATGTGATCTTATAAAAAAAAGAAAAAAGGTATTTATAATGTTTTATTTTAATACCTATACAGAAATGTTTTGCCTTTCTTTTCTATTTTAAACTCAATGGGTTGTTTTACAAAGTGATCATTTACAATCACTTCAACTGCATGGACTTCATATGTTCACTACATCGTTGTGTGGTTTTCCTCCAGGTGCTCCATTCTTCTTCCAGCACTTAAAAGCATATTGGTAGGGTAATCCTCAAACCAGCCTTTCTCAACCTTGTTTACCCTGGAGGAACCGTTTAAATATTTTTCTGGTCTCTAAGAACCCCTGATAAAAATTTTTCTTCATAAGCTTGCAGTACATTGATGTGATCACTAAAATAAATTTTTAAAGAGAAGAATAATTTGGCATACTTAGCATATTTTACACCATGCTGCTCTGTACACAATTTTAGTAATAATCATGAAATTATATAAATAATAATATTAGGCAGGAAACAAACAGTAAAAATGGTGGGGGTCACCAAATATTAGTGGTCAGCATAGACGTGCCCTTTTTCATTTGTGGTCAGTGTAGGTAGATAAATTCACTATTGCTCAAGGAACCTCTACCATCCTCAGGAGAAACCTTAGGGTTCCACAAAACCCTGGTTGAGAAAAGTTGTTCTGACCAAATACATCTTAGGGGAAGGAACTGATATAACTAGCTGTCCCATGTAAACCACTACACATTATGTTGGTGCCATATGAATACAGATTAAAAGACTCAATTCATATTTCATTAGCTGGTAAATAGTGTCATTGTGAAACAGCATTAATATATAGTAGTTAAAGCTCCAGCTGCCAAACTCTGTAAACATTAAGAAGATGTGTTCTACCTGCAGTCACTGGAATGTGAGTTACTAGACACAGGTATCACAGAAATATAGGCGTTCTAGCTCCGTGTTTCTCAACCAGGGTGCTTGGGGCCATGATGCAAGGTGTTATTTGTTGCTAAGGTGATAGCAGTCATCTAGTCCAGATCATGGCAAGGCATGACTCCGATCAAGGACAGGGGGCATGCAGGGCCTCATCCAGCATTCGGGAGAAGATGGAAACCTGCCTCCTCCAGACTTCTTCCACCTCTTGCTCTGGTCTGCTGGAGCCAAAAGGTAGGGCCCTGATCAGGGGCGTAACTAGAAATAGCAGGGCCCCATAGCAAAATGTTGTATGGGGCCCCCCTGCAAACAGCCCCCCCCCCCACAGCTGCCCTAGTGTCAATGCAGCTTGACCTGTGCCACATACAGCGTGACCTGCGCCCAATGCAGCGTGACCTGTGCCCAATGCAGCGTGACCTGTGCCCAATACAGCGTGACCTGTGCCCCATACAGCCCCACCTATGCAGAGGAAGAAGCAAGCCACCCGGATCAGCAGAGAGCGGGATTGCCCGCTGTAATAGCTTTCATTTGAATTTCCTGTCTTCCTGGGGCTCATCGTCACATAGCCCCACCTCTTGGCCCGACGCCTTTGATGACGTCACATGTCCCGCATTGGATCGGCATTCTGTCTATCAAAGGCACCGGGCCAAAAGGTGGAGCTATGTGACGTCAGCCCCGGGAACACTGGAAGTTCTGATGAAAGCTCTTACATCGGGCAATTCAGCTCTCTGCTGATGCGGACAGCTCGCCTCTTCCTTTCCTCTCTCTTCCCCTGGCTGGGAGACTGTGCCGGCGGTGCTCTTATCTTTACTGGGCCCCACTCGGCTGCGGGCCCCATAGCGCCCGCATGGGTCGCTATGGTGGTAGTTATGCCCCTGGCCCTGATGTGAAGCATGGACTGCGTGATTGGAGGACTATGTGGCCATTAGTTTTGTCAATAGCTTATCACTTGCCTTCATGAAGCCCACTCATAGAACCATAAAAGCAGATCATTTATCACATTGACTTCAAGTCTATGAGCCATTTTGTCATTTATCAGCATCTATAAGTATAATTATTTGTGGCCAAGCAAAGCCATTTTCACCATCATTGTGTATTCTGGAAATTTGGCCCAGGCACCAGTTACTCAGATCCTGCTTGCAACTTCTGAAGTAAATCTCTAGGCAAAACCTTTTTTAGTTTTTGAAATAGTGGTGAAGGGTTGGACCTTCTGTCAAGTTTGTATTGCTGTCTGTGCTTCCAATGTGAAGAAGCTGAGGGGAAATCCAAAAGTTTAGAATTGTCCCCAGAATATGAGGTAAGGGTAAATCTTTCAGTGGGAATTGAAATTAGACTGGAGGAAATAGCTAAACTTTGTTTTTTGGTACAATGTTAACACAGTGACATGAGCCAGGCATGAAGGCGAACATACAAAGTTAACAAATAAACTTTGGAACTATTTAGCATATGATAGTCTACGGAAAACCCAATATGACCTGAAGCATCTACAATCTCACAGAAATATATTTAGAAGTTAAATTAAGGAAATAGAATAAATCACTCACCAAAATGATATTGTTAAGCATTTGGTTCCAATTCAAAAAAGTCTGATATATCAAGCACTAAAAATGCATTTTGCTTGCTTCTAATTGGTTAAATGCGGAAGCAGGCAATAGCAATGTTTAACAAAACCATCAAGGCGTTGGCTGTTCTACTCACTTACGTTAGTTCTATCACAATGTTTAATTGCAGGAGGCACAGCGGAAGGAAAATGACGTGTTGAAGGTCACAGAGTACCATGAGAAAATCCCCAGAGATCTAATCACTGATTTCTATTCTAGCATTAACCTGCTGAACTGTTCAACTGAGCACTTCCTAAGTGGTCGTTCTCACAACCAGAGTCTTCTACAAGCAGAGCGCCTGTCCAGTACAAGACAAAACGCATCTACCCCAGCAAATGCCAATTATACTGTGTCGACCACTATGGGGGACATCATTACCACATTAGACAAGGTCATTTGCTGTCAAATGGCATATGAGCTCCAATTTCATTTTCAGACATCAAAGGACATGAAATGTTTTAGGACATTTAACACCAATAACTACAGGCAGATAATTGTACGTGTCACTTTTCTATATTTATCAACTCTAAAATCATTCACAACTGTCATTTACAGCACCTGCTTCTCAGAGGTTGGCATGCCTAATATTTTTAGCCTTTAAATCGTGTTGACACATCAAGCATCACTTCATAAGCATAGTTTAGCCATGAAAATCAGTTACTGCCCTACTGGAACTTCAGAGGTACATAAGCAACTTGTATTCACTTTAAAGTAAATATGAGTTGCTTATGTACCTCTGAAGTTCCAGTAGGGCAGTAACTGATTTTCATGGCTAAACTATGCTTATGAAGTGATGCTCGACATGTCTACATGATTTAAAGGCTAAAAATAAGGCAAACTTTTTAAAAAAAACATTTTAGTCTCTTTAAAAACCTAATTTCATCATTCATCATAAACCCCAAAACAAAAATGTAATTTATTATAGCTTACCAATTCTTAGATGTGGCAACTGCATTCATTTTCTTTTTTAGGCCCCTTTCACACTTATACGAATTCAAAGTCGTGCAATTTTACGGCGATTTCGCTGCCGCGATTTGCCGCGACTTTACCGCGATTTGCCGCAATGTGGGAGCAGTGCTACTTTGTACGACTTTGCCACATTTTTGGCATTAACAAATGAAAACATACAGTAGTTGGTATGAATCATAAGGGGGAACTCCACGCCAAGGTTCCCCCCCAGGGGCATACCAGGCCCTTAGGTCTGGTGTGGATTGTAAGGGGAACCCCCTACGACGAAAAATCGGCGGGCCCCCCCACCCCAAAGCACCTTGTCCCCATGTTGATGAGGACAAGGGCCTCTTCCCGACAACCCTGGCCATTGGTTGTCAGGGTCTAAGGGCAGGGGGCTTATCGGAATCTGGGAGCCCCCTTTAATAAGGGGGCCCCCAGATCCTG
This sequence comes from Lithobates clamitans, assembly GCA_037952925.1. NCBI lineage: Eukaryota > Metazoa > Chordata > Amphibia > Anura > Ranidae > Lithobates > Lithobates clamitans. The sequence continues at coordinate 1,779,911 of JBBGZY010000643.1, forward strand.
GCCCCCCACCCTATGTGAATGAGTATGGGGTACATCGTACCCCTACCCATTTACCTAGGGAAAAAAGTGTCATTAAAAAACACAGTACACAGGCTTTTAAAGTAAGTTATTAGGCAGCTCCAGGGTCTTCTTCCGACTTCGGGGGGTCCTCTTCCGACTTCGGGGGTCTCTCCGGCGTCTTCTCCCGATGTCCGCATCTTCTGCCGGCTCCACCTCTATCTTCTGCCGTTCTTTTGCCAGCGGTGGCCCGGACTTCTGGATCATCTTCTTCCCTCTTCTCTCCCAGAGATGTTGACACGATGCTCTCTCCATGCTGCAATGGTCTCTGAGCTCTCCGCAACGGACTTATATAGGCGGTGACCCTGCCCCTTATGCCGTCACAGTCCCTGGGCATGCTGGGACTGTGACGTTTTAGGGGGCGTGGTCACTGGGTGATGACCACGCCCCCTTATGACGGCACAGTCCCAGCATGCCCCGGGACAGTGACCTCATAAGGGGGCGGGGTCACCGCCTATATAAGTCCATTGCGGAGCGCTCAGAGACCATTCCAGGTGGAGAGAGTGTGGTGTCAACATTGGAAGATAAGAAGAAGGCAGAAGGCAGAAGTCCGGGCCACCGCTAGCAATTGAGCTGCAGAAGATAGCATGGGGAGCCGGCAGAACATCAGGACACCGGGAGAAGACGCCGGAGAGACCCCCGAAGTCAGAAGAGGACCCCCGAAGTTGGAAGAAGACCCCCGAAGTCGGAAGAAGACCCCCCGAAGTCGGAAGAAGACCCCCCGAAGTCGGAAGAGGACCCCCGAAGTCAGAAGAGGACCCCGGAGCTGCCTAATAAATTACTTTAAAAACCTGTGTACTGTGTTTTTATTGACACTTTTTTTCCCTAGGTGAATGGGTAGGGGTACGATGTACCCCATACTCATTCACATAGAGTGGGGGGCCGGGATCTGGGGGCCCCCTTAATAAAGGGGGCTCCCGGATTCCGATAAGCCCCCTGCCCGTAGACCCCAACAACCAACGGCCAGCGTTGTCGGGAAGAGGCCCTTGTCCTCATCAACATGGGGACAAGGTGCCCCCCATGCCCCAAAGCACCCACCCCCCCATGTTGAGGGCATGCGGCCTGGTACGGTCCAGAAGGGGGGGGGCGCTCGCTCGTCCTCACCCCAATTCCTGAGCGGCCGGGCTGCGTGCTCGGATAAGGGTCTGGTATGGATTTTGGGGGGGACCCCACGCCGATTTTTTGGTGTAGCGGGTTCCCCTTAGATCCATACCAGACCTAGGGGCCTGGTATGCCCCTGGGGGGAAACCCACGCCATTTTTTTCATTTAAAACTTGGCGCGGCGTTCCCCCTCAGGATTCATACCAGACAGCTGTCAGCACTGCCTGTCGCTCATCGCGAAAGGAAAAAAAAGTTTTCCTTTCCCGATCAGCGAGCCAGGCTTGTGCTTACAAAGTCGTACTGAAATTGTGTCTATATTAATCAGGCATGATTTGCATGCTACTTGAGGGTTTAACATTGAGGTCTATGGAGTACAACTCGCATAGAAGTTGGACCAAAGTAGTGCAGGGACTACTTTCAAGTCGGCACGACTTAAAGTCGTGCCAATATGAATGGTAGTCATTGAAAATCATGGAGAATGACTTGTCATACGATTTTGCAGTACAAAATCGTGGGACAAGTCGTATAAGTGTGAAAGGGGCCTTAAGCTTTTTTCCTTTATTTCCATCTGGTATTCCAGCCAATAAGTTAGTTATTTTTTAATTTACTTTAACAGACCAAGCTGTTCAGCAAAAGTAGCAGTTAGAAAGTTTAGACAAAAGATTTATAGTGGGACTAAAGTCAACTATGCTTATCTTTCCTTCAGCAGTTTGCCCTTCCTTGCGGGCATCTTCTACCTGGCTTCTTCCAGGTGCTGGGCTGCAGCCATCTTCATTGCCTGGCAGGGGGTGATGTTACTCCTGTGCATGAGCAGGAGTTCAGTCATCCCAGTACACAGATTATATACTGGAATTTCAACTGAGCTGCATTGAGCACCTCAGTGTACATTTTAAATAAGACTGCGAGTAAGCAGGTAGGTTTATTTGATTGCAGAAGATGCATTGCATGTCTCTTCACCATATAAGAGCCTGCCTGCTCGCAGTCTTTAAAATTGAACCATTATTTTTAAAGGGGTGGCAAGGGTGCTTACAACTGTCAGCTTTTACTTATGTATATAAAACTGATTCTTTAACTGTTTAAAAAGTGGTAGCTGGAGTGCAGCTTTCATTTGTTAGTCACGTCCATCTAAATCTGCTAATCTAGCACTACCCTCTCCCCAGATTGACAATGCTGCTGCCAAAAGTATCTCAGTTGCTCCTCCATCCAGTGTGGAGACACCCTAAGACAGAAGTGTGTCATTGTCTGTTTCCCCAAGTGGAAATAAAGGGAAACAAGACTAAAGAAGATGACAAATGCAGCCACCACATCTAAGGATTGGTAATATTCAATATGTTACATTTTTTGCTTTTTTTTGGTTTAATACTGCTTTAAGGGTTCTGTTCCAGGCAATGATTCTGTTCAAAACAAACACAAAAACACGCTCATCGAATTACTTGATTTGTTTTAAAGAGGAAGTCCATTTAAAACTGAGAACAGTTTTGGAAAAACTCTTCAGGGTTAAAACACCTATGGATGATAACGTATATAGCAGTGCACATATTCGGATCCACAACTCTTTGTAGAATTAGAGTCCATAAACATCATAAAGTCCATATAAAATGTGAAAACTAGTCCTGCAGCGCTTTGGAAGGATTGGGGAAAATCCAACTGGTACAGAAAGTGGATACTAAACAGGCGGAGGAATGTGTTCATTTTTGGATAAAATATAATAAGTAATAAAAACAGTATCCACTTATATCAAGTAAGCATTTAAAGGCAGATATGAATCATCACAAAATAGCAATGCTAAAAACGGTACCAGAGTTTGTGTAGAGCTGGCAAGCTGTCACACCTGAAGCCAGAAGGCCCCAGGGTATGGGCAACTGAGACTATTCCCAAAGGTGGCCCTGAGGGTTTGGATTATTTCATACTCTTTATCTGTCAATTTTAATCAAGCAGATTATTATCAGTGTAGCCTCATCTCCAGGATGTCCCAAGCAATCACTGCAGAGCTTGGTGGAGCCAGGGACCAGCTCAGCAGCATTTGATATCCATATGCAAGTCTTGCAGCTGCAAGAGGCAATGAAAAGAGCAAGGCCCCTGGCTTTGCTGTTTCATGGTGATGCTTACTTGATAAAGGTGTATATTGTTTTTATTACTCATTAACTTTAATAAAAACAAATACATTCCTGCGCCCCTACGGGGCTTTAAAAATGTTGGTGACACCAATGGGATTGCATTCTTTTAAAGGTTTAGTGCTTTGTCTTTTAGTGAGAAAAAAGATAAGGTGAAGTATATCTCAGGCAAAAAGCTTTTTTTCTACTTTTAATAGAGTGAGGTAGTGTTAAAACCCCGTCAGGCTTTTATTGCTGCCTGTGCCCCCATTGGAAAAAACTACCCTCTTTTTTCTCTTGGTGACCATTGTCATCTGGACAGAGTGATGAAATCCAGTTGCGACTGGAACGGGAATAGAGGAGAATTTTTGCAGCAGACACACCCATTTCCTATGACAACGAAGAGTGAATTTCCTCCAACCTTAGAGAGATTTCCTCTTACTTTCTGTTGTACTTCTTGGAAAGGAAGTAAATTAAATCGCCACAATGGACCATAAAAAAATCCCTACTCTACCCTAAACCTACCATATCCCTTTGCTTTCTAAAAGATACAGTAAGTTTGATTAGGTTAAACATACCTAAAGGTAGGGATTAAGGTAATAAGGTTGTGCCTAGTTTTTAATTTTTTTTTGATTGTCTTGCGCTCTTCTCTCTGAAGATAGAGAGACAAGTAGACAACTAAAAATAAATACAATTTCTAAAGAAAATATGAACAACTATACATTTTGAAAACAATGACCTCTCTATATGACTATAATTGTGAGGCGGATTTACTTCAAAAGTAGAGAATATTGTTGCAATACAATTTGTGAAGAATCATTTAAATTGCTCAATCATGGAAAAAGCCAATTCCTCTTTAGTTATTTTATCTGCATACAATTGGATAATTAAAGTTGAATTTTAACACAAATTTGTGTGTAAAGATTCATAACTCTTTTGGTAAATCAGCAGGCATTACAGTAAAATTCACTATCCCACTTGAAGGAAAATCTCCATATATTAGCAAGCGTGTAAAAATGTGGAAAAATGTGAAACTTACTTAAACACTACAATAATCCTATGCACTCACGAAAAATACAAGATAATCATGTATGGGGCAATAATTGTGCAACAGAGTAATTTTAGACCTTCTCTGCTACAGCAAAGTCATGTACTCTTACATGTTTTGGCACTCTTGATCAAATCAAGTGTTTGTTGGTTCTCTCACCAAATAAAGTTACTATAACCATTGTAGTAAACACACTTACTGTAAAAAGTGTATGGATTTGGACAATTTCCTTTTTATTTACTTTATTTGATGAATTTAACAGGCTGAAAAAACAAAATGTGACTTGTGCAAAAGTGTGGCTCTAACTATTCCAGAGCTTAATACTTGTCATTTTCATATACCCAACAGCCATGACCTTCTTTGAAAGTCTGAATGAGGATATGTAAAAAAAGGTAATGGACTTTTAGCCAGCAGGGGAAGGTTATAGAAACATACATAAAACACACTATGTTGTGGTTTCAACTATTCTGATTATCATTAAAAAACACCATCAAAACACATTTTAGGGGGGTGTGGCCTAGCGCATGGAGCTGTAGGACGTGCATCGTGGCAGCTCCCGGTCCTGACAATTTACACTCCTTTGGCGGTCCCTGTTTCATTTTAGGTGGAGACCTTAATGTGACCCCTACCCCGGCCGTAGACACTTCCTCGGGTAAGTCCTCCATCCCCCACTCCACTCTCACATCAAATCACACTTGCCTTCCGCTCAACTGGTGAATGTCTGGCGAGTGCAACACCCATTTGAGAGAGACTACAGCTGTTACTCCATAGCCCACAATTCTTATAGTCGTATTGACTATTTCCCAGTCCCCCAATCCTTGTTGGATATCCCACTTAAGGCATCCCTTGGCAACATATTGTGGTCTGACCATGCCCCCCGCACACTTAAGCCTAGCTAACCCCCCTAAATCCCGTAAAACATTGTCATCGCGCCTGAACGACAATTTGTTGAAGGATACCCCATGTGAAGCAGTGATTGAACAGATGATCCGTGACTTTATCCAGGACTACCGGTCCAACGACACCAGCCCCCTCATTAAATGGGAAGCCCCAAAATGCATACTCCGGGAGACATTCATACAACATGGCTCCTGCCTAAAGAAGGCCAGATCCGCTGACATAACCCAACTTCTATCCACTATAGCTACATTCGAACTCGCATATAAACAGCACCCAGGCCCCATTATTTATGTTGACCTCTCTAACGCCCATTGGGAATTACTCTGTATATTAGATTCCCCCTCCCTCATAGCTAGGGACAAGGGACGTAACCAGCATTACACTTTAGCCAACAAATGTGGGCAACACCTGGCGAGGGTCCTCCACTCCCCCTCGCCATGCCGACTCATCCAACACATCTACACCACCGACCAGCAAAAGATTAGCAACACTCAGGTTATTTCTGATGCCTTTCGAAACTACTACACTCAGCTATAAAACCTGCCCCCGCGGACTAAACAAACCCACACAGGGGACCCACATCTTAACAGCATAAAGGATTACATATCAGAGATGGCCCTACCACAGATATATGCCAAAGAGATAGCAGACCTAGACAACCCTCTAATGGTAGGGGGAACGATATCAAAGGGCTGAAATATGGAAAATGTCCAGGCCCAGATGGGCTTTCCCCTAGGTTCTACAAGTAATTTGCCCAGCCCCTCGCCCCGTTGCTCTCAGCGACGTTCAACTCCATAGACCAGCCATTCTCAACCAGGGTTCCTCCAGAGGTTGCTAGGGGTTCCTTGAGCTGTGGCTGATGAACCACCTATTTGATGATGCCTACAGAGTTCAAGGTTCAGCACCACTTAGCAAAGCCAGCAGTAGACACCAAATATCTTTTTAGCTTTCTTTAAGGGTGGCATTCTAAACACCACTTTAAGGGGGACACTAAACACCACTAATTTAAAGAGCATTGTTCCTTTTAAGCCCTGATGATTTGGTTTTAGTAAGGGTTCCTCGAGACATGAAAATTATTTTTGGGGTTCCTCTAGGGTTAAAAGGTTTAGAAAGCCTGCCATAGATGATTCCCATCTACCATCTAGAGACCTTTTATCTGCTAACATCTCTGTCATACCCAAGCCAGGCAAGGATCCCGCTCAATGTACTAGTTATCGGCCGATTTCGCTCCTCCACCTGGACGTTAAACTTTTCACAAAAGTTCTAACGAATCGTTTCATATTCCTTCTGCCCTCAGTCATTCATAAAAACCAGGTGGGGTCGAGAGGCCAGGGGCAACACCACTAAAACCATTCACCTAATTTCCTACATTCAGCGACACATCTTAAAAGGCATGCCCCCTATCTTTTGACGAGGAGAAAGCGTTTGACTGGGTCAATTGGCAGTTCTTATGCCTCTCCATGGAACAGGTAGGCCTTGGTCCCACCTTTGTATCCAAGGTTATGTCACTATACTCTCGACCCTCTGTGTCTGTTATGGTTAATGGTTCCTTATCCACACCGTTTCATATCTCTAATGGTACCTGCCAGGGATGCCCCCTATCTCCCCTACTCTTTGTCCTAGTAATAGAACACCTGGCTAGGGCCATCAGACAAAACAGATCTATAGTGGGGATCCAGACACCCTCCTCTGACCACAAACTTTCGATTTATGCGGATGATCCCCTGGTCTACATCCAGCAACCACACATGTCCCTACCCTCATTGATGCATTAATTCCACAGGTTCGGGGAATTTAATAACTTCAAATTAAACATGTCTAAGACGGAAGTCCTTAATATCTCTTTACCGCCTACTACTCTCGCCCGAGTATGGGCTAACTTCCCGTTCCAATGGGGCTCCAGAGGCATCTCTTATTTAGGGATAAAGATGCCCTCCAACCTGTCGGACCTCTATACCCTTAATTATCTCCCATTACTGACCCAGCTTAGGAAGGAACTGGATACCTGGAACTCATCCCCACTGCCCTGGTTTGGTAGCATCAATACACTCAAAATGGACACCCTCCCTAAGCTACTTTATTTATTCCAGACGGTACCTATTACCGTCCCTAAACACTTTTTCAGCTCTTTACGCTGTCCATATGTTTCATCTGGCACCAAGGCCTGTCCCGCATTCGCCACACCCTGCTTACGTACCCCAAAATTCAATGTGGGGTGGGCCTCCCAGACTTCGCACTATACCACAGGGCAGCACTGTTTTCTAGGATCCTGGAATGGTTCCCTCACCCCTTCCCCAAAGCATCCACCATGGTAGAACAAGACCTTTCCACCCTCGACCTTCAGGCCCTACTTTGGGGCTACGGGCAGAAGTTACATTTACTTTCCTCCTTCTTCCCCTTAACAACTGCTGCCTTACATTTATGGTACAATAAAGGACTGTCATCGCTTCTATCCACGGACCCCTCGCCCCTCACATTGTGAAGGAATGTGATGTATATAATAATAATAGTAATCTGAAAATGTCTATTTTCTTATGTGCATACATATTTTTCTCCTTACTCATTATATAAGTATACAGGTTTGCTCTGTTTCTATATTTTCTCAAGATGGCGGGTACCCCCTGCATCCCACACATTAGAAGAACGCGGAACTGAAGATAAAACCAAAGACAGTCAGACCTCGTTATGAAAATTCTCCATCTTCTTTTTCTATCTTAACCAATGAGATGTACCTATTAGACTAACATAGCAATGACGTATTTGTGTGTATAAAACATTAACACCGCCTTGAATAAATTAGAAGTGTAACAAGTAACGGTGCTGAGCGTGTCTCAGAGTGTTTACTTTTATATGCATGCATATCAACACTTTTCAAATTAGAGACAGCAGTAGATAACCTTGGGCTCGATTGGAGCTCTTAATCATTTCCATAACAACATCATTGTTTGACCAGCCTGAGCTACCTCAGGGAATGGGATCCAATATGGTAGGCCCATATTGATGCTCTACCTGGCTGTAGTGGGTTCATTTATGAATCCCACCTCAGGTACCCCTGTTTTACTGAGAGACCAGGGCAACTGGCTCACGGCCCTTCGTATATCCTCCTTCTGCTCTGATTTGTTTTCCTCTTGCCAAATCCATAGATCCCTGACTGGATATGAACAGCTGTGCTCTCTCTCAGAAACACCCAGACACTTGCTCTCCACTATCTACAAACTACAACACTCACTGCTACATGATCAACCACCCTCTTACACCAGGAGGTGGTCCACGGACCTGGGAAGGGAACTCTCTTTAAAAACTTTAAACTCCTCTCCAGATGGTACACGGAACCTCAATCTCTACATAAAATATTTCGATACCTCCCTCATGCTGGAGATATGGGTCGGTAGAGGGAAGCTATTAACACATTTGGTGGAGCTGTAAGGGTATACAACCCCTCTGGTTGCAAGTTTTTGCCATATATAGCAGCTTATTTGACCGGCCACTGACACCCACCCCAGAGATAGCTGTAATATCCATGCTTCCAGACTCCAAAGCCTCCCATAAACGCACCTTGCTGTTCTTTTTCTTGTCAGCCTCCAGATAATTTATTCCCCTATTCTGGAAAACAACCATCACCCCCCCCTTTTGTCCTTATGGGTCTCAATGGTCAATGACATCATGCGTATGGAGGAGATGCTAGCCCTAGACAATGACACTTTTGAAAAATTTAGGGTCCTATGGCTCATCTGGATTACTCTACCTTTGACTCCCTGAAAGCTATGTTTGCACCCCATTCTCAACCCGAAAACACCCCCTGATCCCACCGCACAGGTTTGTTTCACCAAGGTTTGCTCAATTCCCTTCTGACCCTCTTCCCTCCTACACTACACCTGGACTCCCCCCTTCCTTATTTCTTTCCTCTTCCTCTCCTCTTTCCTCCTCCTCTTCCTTTCTCTTTTTCCCCACTTCTATATCTCCTCACCCAACGCCCAGATGTTTTACTCCCCGACTCTAATAAGTCTCTCTACAATACATAACAGTTTTAACCTCTTGATCATGAAAAATAGCTATATGTTAGTATTTCACCCAGGATTATATCCTAAATTGCCCCAGATACGTGACATACATTGTACTGTCTTCTGTAATGAACATTTGGTCATTATTTATGTTATTTTATTTTGTTAAACATAACAAAACATATTTGAATCTAAAAAAACACATTGTAGAATAACTGGTACAGTCAAGACCTAAAAGGCAAGGCTAAACTCTGCCAGAACATTTAGACTTGGTTAGATTTGCAAAGCTTCAGCTGCCACAATGGTGCATCAGTCCACCATGTACAGATCTGCATGAAAGTGTCATCAGAAGAAAACCATACCACATTCTCATCACAAAAGTCTGCATATGAATTAAGCAATAAAACGTCTAGATAAGCCACAAGCACTTTGAATTTGGGTGCTGTAGTCTTCCTGTGAAACCAAAATGCAACCCTTTGGCTACGTTCACCAACATACTTCAGCCACCATCTGCATCAACATGTCTGCACCATAACCAGTGCTCAGTGGCTATATCATCCGGAAGGGACATGGCTGCTGTCAAAGGCACCCAACCACATTCCAGTGCTGAGTATTAGAGGTCTGGGAAGTCAGCTGAGGCGGGACCACAAATTTAGGTAGTAGTGTGCTAGAATTTTTTTTCATCCTCATGCTGCTAGCTTTGGAAAATACAGTGGGTATATAAAAGAATTCCCCCCTTTAAATAATCACATTTCATTGCTTTGCAGCCTGCAATGAAGACAGACACAGTTTTTGTTTTTTTTATCCAGCTGTATTTTCTCAGTGAAACCTATAACATCCATGTGAAAGATACAACACCAACATGTCAGAAAAAAATTAAAACAATTCCAAAAGAGAATCACTGAGTTGGAAAAAGGATCACCCCCACCTACAATGTAGGGTGAATCTAATCACCTTCTGGCACACAAAGCTATTTGACATGCTGTGATCAGCTATGGTCATTTTGATTAGCTCAGCATGAAAAGAGCTTTTCTGGAGTATTTCAGTCCCTGAGAGTGCAACTGAAGCAATCAACTACGGCAGGCAAGGCACAGTCAAAAGATCTCCAGAGTAAATAGGCACAAGTCAGGAGAATTTTCAAAGGCTTTATCAATGCCTAGAAGCACAGTGAAGTCTATTATTAAGAGGTAAAAGGTATTTGGTACAACACAGACCCTCCCTGGATCAGGACGTCCCTCCAAACCGGATGAAAGAGCCAGGAGGAAACTGGTCAGAGAGGATACCAAGAGGCCTACAGCAACTCTGAAACAGTTGCAGAAATTTATGGCAAAGAGTGGTCATTGTGTGCATGTGACTACAATATCACAAATTCTCCACAAATGTGGCTTGTATGGAAAGGTTGCAAGAAAAAAGGCACTCCTCAAGACAACATGCAGTCAGGACTGAAACTTTGCCAAAACGCACCTTGAAGATTCTGAGGCCACATGAAAAAAGGGTGTTATGGTCAGATAAGACTAAAATTTAATTATTTGGCCTCAACACCAAACGATATGTCTGGCGGAAATCCAATACAGCTCACCATCCAAATAACACCATTCCTACAGTAAAGCATGTAGGTGGTAATATCCCTTATGGGGGTGTTTATCTGCAGCGGGGACTGGAGCATTTGTCAGGATAGAAGGAAGAATGGATGGGGCAAAATACCATCAAATTCTGCTTCCCTCTGCCAGAAAGTTGTCAATGGGAAGAAGGTTTACCTTCCAATGTGACAATGACCCAAAGCACACAGCAAAAATGACCACACAGTGGTTAATGGAGAAAAAGTTAAATGTTCGTGTATGGCCTAGTCAGAGACCAGACTTAAACCCCACTGATAATCGGTGGAGTAACTTGAAGACTGCAGTCTACCATCAAATTTAACTGAATTTGAGCAGTTCTGCAAAGAAGAGTGGGCAATTATTGCAAAGTCTAGATGTGCAAAGTTAGTAGAGACATATCCCAACAGACTAAAGGCTGTAATTAAAGCAAAAGGTGGTTCAACAAAATACTGACAAGGGGGTGATCCTTTGTCCAACTCAGTGATACTGTTATTTTTATTTTTTTCTAACATTATGGTGTTATATCTTTCATTTGGATGTTATAAGTTGGATAAAACAAAAACTGTGTCTGTCTTCATTTCAGGCTGCAAAGCAACAAAATGTGATTCTTTTAAAGAGGGTGATTCTTTTCTATACCCACTGTAGAGAGGAAGGTATATTTACTTGTTTTAACCTTTTCTATTTATACATCTCTTCAGCTGCTTCCTAGTTTGTAGACTAGGCCAAAATTATGTCATAAATGCCAGAAGTTTGCATGGTCAATTTTTTTCCCATCTGGAGAAGGGGCTTTCTCATATAAGCACACTCTACCACCTGCATGCCTGACCTAAGGGCAGATAGATTCCAGGAAGTAAATGCTGTAAAGGAATTAACTGCCCTTACTCCAGATGGTTGCAACAAGAAATGCTAGGGAGTGTTTTTCAAAGTGATTTCTCAACAAAATAAAGCCTAGAGGCAGACAGTTGGGGGCATTTGCTTTAAGTATTAAAAATTAATAAAATAGTATTTTCGGTTTTCACTGCTCTGATACAGTTGAGTTCCACTTTAAGTTTTGGGGTTTTGTGGGAAGAGTGAAATATCCTGTGGTAAGGGTGCATTCAATGAAGCATAATCAAATCAAAGATGTAAGTCGAATGTGTTACAAACTGGGTCATCTGTAGCCAAGACCAAGTTTACATTTTGTGTCCTTTAAGCTCCAGCATGATAAATCTATACCCATACATGCAACATATTTTAAAATCAAATCCATAAATTACATAATTTCAAGTACATACCATTGAGTTTTGTTTCTTATAAATTACTGGGCCATGCAAATACATTTTTCAAATAATGAACTAAACCAGAGTAATTTCTTCCACTTACAGGTCCTGTCACTTGAGAGGCACTCTCAAATTCTTCATCATCCTCCATTAAGGTTTCTGCTCCAGGCAATGATTCTGTTCCAAGCAGACAACAAAAAAAAAAAATGAAGTTTCATATAATTACATTGAAATAATTAATCTCTTGAAATATGTAAACCCTCATGTTTCTTGCCAAAACTATACAAATAGGTTTAAGAGCAGGTTTCGAGTTACACCGGTAATATGTTTTCTATCATGCCTGCCACTGAATCTATTTTGATGAGTGACGTCTTCGTGTACTGAAGCAGTGGATCTTATTTAATCATGATGAAGACAAGCAGGCTGATACACAATGCCAGGAATTACCACAGGTTAGGTCTCAGTGTTGTTGCAATATAATTGATGCCTGTAGGATATTTAAGGTAGCTGAAGTGCAGAATTCAGTTTAAATGACAGTCTTCTGTCATCCGTCTTCTTCCATATTTGTAATATCTCCATATTTTCCAAGTTACGATAATGTTCCATTAACGATAATGTAAATATGTGACTTACTTAACAGGGCATGTTTAGATTTGCTGAATGTAGTGATTATTGAAAATTTTGTTCAAGTGTGATTATAGACTTCAGCGACAAGCAAGAACAAGGCAATTTGGGAATTAAAAGGAAACTGTAGTGAGATATCAAGCATGAAGTCTGATTATTGTACACAACACAGAAATATGCTGCAGTTGCAATTATGGACTGAAAACCCGACTAACGGGACTGGCACATAAAGGGCTATTTGGCCACAGCAATCACCAGCACCACCACTATCATTACCAGTTTACATAATATATTGCAGGAGGTAGGTAGGTTGCCATGATCTGTTTTTGTTCAATAATAAACAAGCACTGGTCCTCTAGTCCAGTTTTTCTCAACCTTTTTTTCAGTCAAGGCACCCTTTAACCACTTAATACCGGGCCTATTCTGGCACTCCTCTCCTGCATGTAAAAATCATCATTTTTTTTTCTAGAAAATTACACGGAACCTCCAAACATTATTTATGTTTTTTTCTTAGCAGAGGCTCTAGGGAATAAAATGGCGATTGTTGCAACTTTTTATGTTACACTGTATTTGCGCAGGAATTTTTCAAACGTGTTTTTTTTGGGGGGAAAAAAAAACAGTTTCATGAATTAACCACTTGCCGACCGCCTCACGCCTATATACGTGAGCAGAGCGGCACGGGCAGGCAAAATCACGTACCTGAAACGTGATTGCCTTCCCGCGGGTGGGGGGTCCGATCGGACCCCCCCCCGGTGCCAGCTGCGGTCGGCATTTGGTTGGGAGCGATGAGAGACGAGGGGGAGACCATCCGATCGTGGCCCCCCCCTCGCGATCGCTCCCAGCCAATGGGAATCCTCCTCTGCCTGTGTGTCGTTTCACACAGGCAGAGGATGTGATGTCATCTCTCCTCGGTCTGGCAGTTTCCGTTCCAGCGCCGAGGAGAGATGACATGTAAGTGCACCAAACACACACACACACACACAGTAGAACATGCCAGGCATACATTACACCCCCGATCCCCCCCCGATCGCCCCCCAATCACCCCCCCCCCTGTCACAAACTGACACCAAGCAGTTTTTTTTTTTTTTTCCCTGATTACTGCATAGTGTCAGTTTGTGACAGTTAGCAGTGGTGGGACAGTTAGTATTACTCCCCTGTAGGTCTAGGGTACCCCCCTTACCCCCCTAATAAAGTTTTAACCCCTTGATCACCCCCTGTCGCCAGTGTCGCTAAGCGATCATTTTTCTGATCGCTGTATTAGTGTCGCTGGTGACGGTAGTTAGGGACGTAAATATTTAGGTTCGCCGTCAGTGTTTTATAGCGACAGGGACCCCCATATACTACCTAATAAATGTTTTAACCCCTTGATTGCCCCCTAGTTAACCCTTTCACCACTGATCACCGTATAACCGTTACGGGTGACGCTGGTTAGTTCGTTTATTTTTTATAGTGTCAGGGCACCCGCCGTTTATTACCGAATAAAGGTTTAGCCCCCTGTACGTCTAGGGTACCCCCCTTACCCCCCTAATAAAGTTTTAACCCCTTGATCACCCCCTGTCGCCAGTGTCGCTAAGCGATCATTTTTCTGATCGCTGTATTAGTATCGCTGGTGACGCTAGTTAGGGACGTAAATATTTAGGTTCGCCGTCAGTGCTTTATAGCAACAGGGACCCCCATATACTATCTAATAAATGTTTTAACCCCTTGATGGCCCCCTAGTTAACCCTTTCACCACTGATCACCGTATAACCGTTACGGGTGACGCTGGTTAGTTCGTTTATTTTTTATAGTGTCAGGGCACCCGCCGTTTATTACCGAATAAAGGTTTAGCCCCCTGATCGCCCGGCGGTGATATGCGTCGCCCTAGGCAGCGTCAGATTAGCGCCAGTACCGCGAACACCCACGCACGCACCGTACACGCACCGTACACCTCCCTTAGTGGTATAGTATCTGAACGCATCAATATCTGATCCGATCAGATCTATACTAGCGTCCCCAGCAGTTTAGGGTTCCCAAAAACGCAGTGTTAGCGGGATCAGCCCAGATACCTGCTAGCACCTGCGTTTTGCCCCTCCGCCCGGCCCAGCCCAGTCCAGCCCACCCAAGTGCAGTATCGATCGATCACTGACACTTTTCTTTGTAGCGTTTTGGTGAACTGGCAAGCACCAGCGGCGTAGTACACCCCGGTCGTAGTCAAACCAGCACTGCAGTAACACTTGGTGAATGTTTTGAACGCTACCATGCACTAGTTGAGTATTAGCGTAGCGTACAGCATTGCACAGACGAGGCACACTTTCACAGGGTCTCCCAAGATGCCATCGCATTTTGAGAGACCCGAACCTGGAACCGGTTAAAGTTATAAAAGTTACAGTTACAAAAAAAAAAGTGTAAAAAAAAAAAAAACACAAACAAAAATAAAAAAAAATTGTTGTCGTTTTATTGTTCTCTCTCTCTCTATTCTCTCTCTCTATTGTTCTGCTCTTTTTTACTGTATTCTATTCTGCAATGTTTTATTGTTATTATGTTTTATCATGTTTGCTTTTCAGGTATGTAATTATTTATACTTTACCGTTTACTGTGCTTTATTGTTAACCATTTTTTTGTCTTCAGGTACGCCATTCACGACTTTGAGTGGTTATACCAGAATGATGCCTGCAGGTTTAGGTATCATCTTGGTATCATTCTTTTTAGCCAGCGGTCGGTTTTCATGTAAAAGCAATCCTAGCGGCTAATTAGCCTCTAGACTGCTTTTACAAGCAGTGGGAGGGAATGCCCCCCCCCCCCCACCGTCTTCCGTGTTTTTCTCTGGCTCTCCTGTCTCAACAGGGAACCTGAGAATGCAGCCGGTGATTCAGCCAGCTGACCATAGAGCTGATCAGAGACCAGAGTGGCTCCAAACATCTCTATGGCCTAAGAAACCGGAAGCTACGAGCATTTTATGACTTAGATTTCGCTGGATGTAAATAGCGCCATTGGGAAATTGGGGAAGCATTTTATCACACCGATCTTGGTGTGGTCAGATGCTTTGAGGGCAGAGGAGAGATCTAGGGTCTAATAGACCCCAATTTTTTCAAAAAAGAGTACCTGTCACTATCTATTGCTATCATAGGGGATATTTACATTCCCTGAGATAACAATAAAAATGATTTAAAAAAAAATAAATGAAAGGAACAGTTTAAAAATAAGATAAAAAAGCAAAAAAAAAAAAAGAAAAAAAATAAAGAAAAAAAAAGCACCCCTGTCGCCCCCTGCTCTCGCGCTAAGGCGAACGCAAGCGGCGGTCTGGCGTCAAACGTAAACAGCAATTGCACCATGCATGTGAGGTATCACCGCGAAGGTTAGATCGAGGGCAGTAATTTTTGCAGTAGACCTCCTCTGTAAATCTAAAGTGGTAACCTGTAAAGGCTTTTAAAGGCTTTTAAAAATGTAGTAATTTTGTTGCCACTGCACGTTTGTGCGCAATTTTAAAGCATGTCATGTTTGGTATCCATGTACTCGGCCTAAGATCATCTTTTTTATTTCATCAAACATTTGGGCAATATAGTGTGTTTTAGTGCATTAAAATTTAAAAAAGTGTGTTTTTTCCCCAAAAAATGCGTTTGAAAATCGCTGCGCAAATACTGTGTGAAAAAAAAAAATGAAACACCCACCATTTTAATCTGTAGGGCAATTGCTTTAAAATAATATATAATGTTTGGGGGTTCAAAGTAATTTTCTTGCAAAAAAAAATAATTTTTTCATGTAAACAATAAGTGTCAGAAAGGGCTTTGTCTTCAAGTGGTTAGAAGAGTGGGTGATGTGTGACATAAGCTTCTAAATGTTGTGCATAAAATGCCAGGACAGTTCAAACCCCCCCAAATGACCCCATTTTGGAAAGTAGACACCCCAAGCTATTTGCTGAGAGGCATGTCGAGTCCATGGAATATTTTATATTGTGACACAAGTTGCGGGAAAGAGACAATTTTTTTTTTTTTTTTTTTGCACAAAGTTGTCACTAAATGTTATATTGCTCAAACATGCCATGGGAATATGTGAAATTACACCCCAAAATAAATTCTGTTGCTTCTCCTGAGTACGGGGATACCACATGTGTGGGACTTTTTGGGAGCCTAGCCGCGCACGGGACCCCGAAAACCAAGCACCGCCTTCAGGCTTTCTAAGGCCGTAAATTTTTGATTTCACTCCTCACTACCTATCACAGTTTCGGAGGCCATGGAATGCCCAGGTGGCACAAACCCCCCCCCAATTGACCCCATTTTGGAAAGCAGACACCCCAAGCTATTTGCTGAGAGGTATAGTGAGTATTTTGCAGACCTCACTTTTTGTCACAAAGTTTTGAAAATTGAAAAAAGAAAAAAAAAATTTTTTTTTCTGGTCTTTCTTCATTTTCAAAAACAAATGAGAGCTGCAAAATACTCACCATGCCTCTCAGCAAATAGCTTGGGGTGTCTACTTTCCAAAATGGGGTCATTTGGGGGGGGGGGTTGTGCCATCTTGGCATTTTATGGCCTTCAAAACTGTGATAGGTAGTGAGGAGTAAAATCAAAAATGTATGCCCTTAGAAATCCTGAAGGTGGTGCTGGGTTTTCGGGGCCCCGTACGCGGCTAGGCTCCCCAAAAGTGCCACACATGTGGTATCCCCGTACTCAGGAGAAGCAGCTGAATGTATTTTGGGGTGCAATTCCACATATGCCCATGGCCTGTGTGAGCAATATATCATTTAGTGACAACTTTTTGTAATTTTTTTTTTTTTTTTCTTTTTTTTGTCATTATTCAATCACTTGGGACAAAAAAAATAAATATTCAATGGGCTCAACATGCCTCTCAGCAATTTCCTTGGGGTGTCTACTTTCCAAAATGGGGTCATTTGGGGGGGGGGTTTGTACTGCCCTGCCATTTTAGCACCTCAAGAAATGACATAGGCAGTCAGAAACTAAAAGCTGTGTAAATTCCAGAAAATGTACCCTAGTTTGTAGACGCTATAACTTTTGCGCAAACCAATAAATATACGCTTATTGACATTTTTTTTACCAAAGACATGTGGCCGAATACATTTTGGCCTAAATGTATGACTAAAATTTAGTTTATTGGATTTTTTTTATAACAGAAAGTAGAAAATATCATTTTTTTTCAAAATTTTCAGTCTTTTTCCGTTTATAGCGCAAAAAATAAAAACGGCAGAGGTGATCAAATATCATCAAAAGAAAGCTCTATTTGTGGGAAGAAAAGGACGCAAATTTCGTTTGGGTACAGCATTGCATGACCGCGCAATTAGCAGTTAAAGCGATGCAGTGCCGAATTGTAAAAAGTGCTCTGGTCAGGAAGGGGGTAAATCCTTCCGGGGCTGAAGTGGTTAAAAAAAAAAAAAAACCGTAAAGTTAGCCCAATTTTTTGTTTAATGTGAACAATGATGTTATGCCGAGTAAATAGATACCTAGCATGACACATTCGTGGAATGGCGCCAAACTTTGGTACTTAAAAATCTCCATAGGCAACGCTTTAATTTTTTTATAGGTTACCAGTTTAGAGTTACAGAGGAGGTCTTGGGCTATAATTGTTTTTCTTGCTGTAATGCATGCGGCGATACCTCACATGTGTCATAACGTCACACCCAGGCCTCTGAGGGTCATAGAGATGACTGGGGACCATCTGGTCACCAGAAATCTCTATGATCAACTTCCGGCGGCAACCGATTCGTTCTCTGGCTTGCCAACCGTACGGGCGAGTCCGGAGAAGCATCGGAGGGTGGCAGTAGGGGGGATGTCCCTTCCCACCACCTGTAAGAACAATTAAGCTGCTGAACTGCGGCTATGATTGTTCTTACGGTGCACAGAATCGCCAGTTGAAAAAGATGATATCTGAATGATGCCTGTAGCTGCAGGCATCATTCAGATATCCCCACTCAAAGTCCAGGATGTCATATGACGTCCTTGGGCTGGAAGTGGTTAAAATTATGGACAGTCTTGAGGCACCCCATCCTAAAATGTAAACACTAGTCTAATAGTTTTACATAATGCAGCAACATCCACACAAGTAGGAGACACAACGGTAGAGGTGCAAACTGGTACTGACTAGTATTCCAATGTTTCTCTACTTCCTCAGTTTTTCTCCATCACTTAGCTAATGTAACCTCAAAGCTGATGGAGGCAAGGGAGGGTCAAACAAGGATACCATACACAAACTGATGATGCTATTGGTCATTAGGAGGTTGAGAGCTAGAAGGTTGTAATGGTGTACAATGAAAACCCGTGGCTTTGTGTAACTAAAAGGCAGGCTTCATCCACCTGCTGGCTTGTATAAAAAATTTGGGCAACTTTTAGACATTTTGCTAAGGCACCCCTGAAGAAACCTCAAGGCACCCTGGGTGAAAAAGACTGCTCTAGTCAGCTTGGCCCAAATGAACTACGGTATGTCCCTCACATGTGCGGCCGCTGGATGTGCGGTATAAACCGTATGTAGCTGTGGCTACATACAGTATACCGCACTGTGTTCCGGGTTTGAGTTGAGACTTCCAGTCTCATACCTGGAACACAGTAGAGTGCATTACAGCGGCGCTCAGCCATTCAGAGAAAGCACTGTATTTTATCCATGAATACAAAGCTTCCTCTGATTGGTTGAGTCAGGGGTTGTGACATGATCAGCCCATCTCTCATTGGTCAGGTGCTGCATCTGTCCCCCCCTGGCGCTAAGGCTGAAAACTGAGCTATCAAAGACCACTGATCACTCAGTTCTCGGTGCTCCATGGGCAGAGAGCTGGTGACTGTCAGTCACTCACTGGAGTGTTGTGCTGTGGAGGGGGCAGGAGCAGCTAACTCAGGCTCTCAGCGGCTTGTTAAGAGGTCGAGCCAGATGCTGGTCCAGGCATCTGGGTGGAACCCAACCATATAGTCGAAATCTTTGCCCAGCCCGGACCAGCTCTGCAGTGTCAGCCAACAGAAGGCTTCAGCCCGCTGTCTGCTGAAAAAGGATCACAGGAGTGAAGAATGAACTACACCCCTGTGATCCACAGGAGAAGTACAGTCAAACGAGCTTTGGTTGTACTTTTCCTTTAACCCCCCCTCCAAACTACCCCTTACCAAACCCTTAAAACTTCATGTTTAACCTGACCTCACAACTAAACCTAGACCCTAGTATAATCCAGAAATAAATAAAAAAATGGATCAGACAGAGGCTCTACCCACCCACACTATGTCTAAAACTAAAAGAAAAGTTTTGTCTGAAATTCTATCTTAACCGCTTGCCGACCGGCTCATGCAGATATACGTTGGCAGAAGAGCACGTACAGGCATACTAACATACCTGTATGTTGCCCTTCGAGAAGTGGCTTGTTGGCACACACGCATGCTCGCCCGCCGCAGGCTCTGTGAGTGTGATCGCGGGTCCCGCGGACATCAGATACCAGCGATCGTCTCACGGAGAGGAAGAACGGGGAAATGCTGATGTGAACAAGCATTTCCCTGTTCTGCCTAGTGACAGGACACTGATCACAGCTCCTTGTAATCGGGAGCGGTGATCAGTGTCATGTCACACGTAGCCCCTCCACCCCACAGTTAGAATCACTCCCTAGGACACACTTAACCCCTTCACTGCCCCCTAGTGGTTACCCCTTCAATGCCAGTCACATTTACATAGTAATCAATGCATTTTTAATCGCACTGATCGCTGTATAAATGTGAATGGTCCCAAAATAGGGCCAAAAGTGTCCGATTTGTCCGCCATAATGTCGCAGTCATGATAAAAATCGCTGATCGCCGCCATTTCTAGTAATAAAATAATTATTAATAAAAATGCCATAAAACTATCCCCTATTTTGTAGACGCTATAACTTTTGCGCAAACCAATCAAACGCTTATTGCAATTTTTTTTTACCAAAAATATGTAGAAGAATATGTATCGGCCTAAACTGAGGAAAAAAAAAATTTTTTTAAATATATTTTTTGGGGATATTTATTATAGCAAAAAGTAAAAAAGAATGAAAAAAAGAATGCGTTTTTTTCAAAATTGTCGCTATTTTTTGTTTGTAGCACAAAAAATAGAAAACGCAGGCGATCAAATACCAGCAAAAGAAAGCTCTATTTATAGGGAAAAAAAGGACATCAATTTTGTTTGGGAGCCACGAAGCACGACCGCGCAATTGTCAGTTAAAGTGACACAGTGCCGCATCGCAAAAAGTGCTCTGGTCTTTTGCCAGCCAAATGGTCCGAGGCTTAAGTGGTTAAGATGGGCACTTTACTATGTTTTACCATGTAAGAAAAAGTTAAAGCAGAAGTAAAGTTGACCAAGAAAAAAATAAAAATCTTCTCCCTGCAAAGTGAAGTCATAATTTGCTAGTATGCAACACATACTAGCACATTATGAAAGACTTACTTTCAACCGAAGCCCTCCGGCGACACACTGTCACCACAGACAGGGCTTCCATCTTCACCCAGTCTTCCTTCCGGTTCGTATGCGCCAGTGACGTCACCAGCTGGAGGGACACTGAATATCTCCTAAACAGTGCACTTTTAGGAGATATTCATTGTACCTACAGGTAAGCTTTATTATAAGCTTATAAGCTTATCTGTAAGTTGAATTGTCCGGGGGGAGCTTTACTACCACTTTAAGCAGCATGAAAAATGAAAACAGATTTAAGGTTTTGAACTCACTCACACAAAAACTCTAAAAATATGATTTAATGTATTTGAGCTAATCATTCCTGAAATTTCTTAACAGTTGAAACAGTTTTTACCCACCTGAAGCATTTGCTGCAGCTTTATCTGAAGAGGAGCAATCTTTAGCCGTTTCCTCTGCTCCCTGAGCCAGATTACCACCTTGCAATCTGAAACACAAAAAAACAAAAGGCCCAGTTTATAAAGCTGTAGACATTACTTTCTTCGTATCACTAAAGCAGGCCTTAGACGGTTCGAATCTTGGCCCATTCAGCAAGGACCGAGATTTGAACCATGTATGGGAGGCTGAATGTACCCAACTCGATTGATCAACTTGGGTATAACTGACCTTTTGGATTTTACACGCAATATTTTTTGGTATTGCTATTTGCTATTATAGCACTAATCACGGTGCTCCCCTGGTGGGAGAACACAATTGCTCTGCAGGGAGATTCCCTCATCAACACTGACTGTGTTAATGGGGGAATCAAGCGATTTTCTTTCCTGCAATCTGTGCTTACTGGAAAGAAAATCGCTCCATCTATGGCCAGCTTAAACGCTTAGTTCACACTGATGCAAAACAAATTTTATTTAGCCTGCTCTCCAAGTAATGGAGATTTACTAATGTAGAGGATATGCAGCCCACCAAGCCTCCGAACCACATCTGAGTGCCTCCACCCTCTAAGATTGATATCAGGTGCGGACTTTGCACAAGTCTATGGAGATAAGAAAATCCTGGACTGCCGCACTCTGAAGACAGACATCTTTATTACATAACCGATAAAAATCCAACGAAAGCCATCTCACAGGAACAAAGTGTACAGCTAACGCGTTTCACATCAAAAGTTGCTTACTCATAGCACACAGTTTGTTACGCTACTATCTCCAGCGTTTCTACTTCTTTGAACATTACACTGACCTTCTCTTTATATCAAAGTCCCGTGTTCCTCAGTCACAGGAATCCGATAAGAGGGTTCACTTACGCCGCTTTACTTCTACTTCCTTCACTGGATCCTCATTACAATCAAGCACTGTGTTCCCAGACCACAGAAACCTCCTTCCCTCCTTCCCCTGCGGCTCCTCCATCCGTTCCCCTGCGGCTCCTCCATGCCTTCCCCTGCGGCTCCTCCATGCCTTCCCCTGCGGCTCCTCCATCCCTTCCCCTGCGGCTCCTCCATCCCTTTCCCTGCGGCTCCTCCATCCCTCCTCCACACACACAGCACATCCCCCGCATGGGGATGCTCGGTATGGCCCCTCAGCATGCCGTGCTGTCTTTCTTGTGCTTCAAAGAGAGAGACCGGAAGCATGTGCTCCCAACTTATATAGGAGGCCTGCCCTCTGCCAATGCAAATTAATGATTGGTCAGAGCCCCCCACATGAGCTGCCTGCCACTCAGGTCTCAAGTCCAACCTTCCCTTCCAGAACAATTCCACTGAAAGCAGGAGAGGATCTCTGAGCTAGAATGCAGGTGGTCACACCCCCCACTATACTAACACTCCCACTCCCAGATCAAAACAAACAGGCCTGAAATAGGAACACAGGCCTGGCTAAATTTGCCCGAAGCTGCATTCTGTCACTAGAACACTTCTGGATCACCTACCTTTAGGTAGTGACCGCTACATTTGTTTGGGAAAAATCACACATATTGTAACAAAGCCTATTTAATAAATCAAAGATTCCTTTCAAATAGCAGGTCTGAACAAAATTTTAAGGGATTTCAAACAAAAAAGTTGCCTTTTGATTGGAAGAAAGAATGTTCTGACCAATGATTTTTCAGAATTTCCATACAAACATTGACGTGAAAATCTAACCACGTATGGCCAGCTTTACTTCCTTCACTTCTCTATTTGGTCCTTGGTAGCAACAGAAGTTACATCTTTACTCATCACATAGGATTTGCAATTTAATTGTTTTTTTTATTTATTTACAATAATCTAAAATATACAATAATACAATACAAAATAGCAACATAATATGTTCTTAATAATATGTACTACAATAAATAACAGAGCTGTGTTCAACCACAATATTGCTAAACTATATTAATTTGCCCATTCAAAAACAATATATTAACCAGGCCAGTCATGGGTTAATCAATCAACTATAGCCCAATGCACAAACATAAGCCAGTACCAGCTTAAGCTTCCTATAAGTACGATTATAAAATGTTTATCAGAAAAGCCGATCAATATTAACCTATTGCTAATGTTACATTGGCAGAGACTGGCAGGGATGCAGTCTACAAATGAAGGGATAAAACAGAAAAAATACAGTATAATCAGCTTTTCTGGGAAAGAATAATCTGTAGAATTTTCACTAGTACTAATACTTTTGTAAGAAATTAAAAATCAGTTGAGCAAGGCTAGGTCCAGTGTGGTTAACCATTTATTAAAATAATGGTTGTGAAAAAAGCAAAAAGGAGATACCTATAATCTTTACAAACATACATCAAATGGAACAGGTAAGAGAACTAATGAGACCTAAGATTACATACACATGGGACCATTTCTATGATTCTGTTTGCTTTCATTTGACCTAGAGCTCATTTAAACCTGCTTTGCTCTCCTTTTTTACACCGTATATACCAGACAACCGCAAGCATTGTCCACTGTTGCTGAGTAGTTGCAGCACAGCCCCATTTACTTGAACAAGCGTGACCAGGGCATCATTTCTGTCACGGCCGCAAAGCATTGCATCTGCAGTAATTTCTCTCCAGCAAAAAGGGGAGCAACTGAGTGGCGGTAAAAAGTGGCTCAACCATGGGGTTGTACTGCCCCCTAACTGCAAACCTATATGAGTCCTAAAACTTTACGTGCAGCAGGAAAATAAACTAGCATTTCAAAGGAACTTGGATTGTAAGAAATAATTGTCTTCCATTGCTGACATCTTCGGAAATTACTAGTTGTCTAATGGTTTATGGCTTTGTGTGCTTAGTCATTGATCCACAAGTATGCAGACGATGATGTAAGGACACCTAATCTGCATACTTGTTTCAGGTCAATGACTCCAAATGTATTAATGTGTATTTTCACATTTGCAGTCAAATTTGGGAAAACCCCACTATATGTCTGTTATGTGTTCCTATTCACACAGCATACCTAAAAAATAAACATTTCTTGCTTTTTAAGCTGGCCATAGATGGATCAAATACTGAACTGGATAAATTTTGATTCATCTTTGATAATTCAACAGAAGTCGTTCTAATAATCAACTTCCACTGAATGGGATTGTTGGAAAAATGTTGTTCAATCAGCAGCTGCAGTGCTGATCAGTCTATTCTGACATTGAAGCCCCCACTGTCAGAATACAAATAACACAGAAGGGAGGATTCCTCCATCCACCTCGCTTGTGTGGATGGGCATCACCAGCCTTAGATGTTTCTGAGGAGAAGGCGTCATGGCTGACTGCAAACATTTCTCAGCTAGGACAAGGAGATCGATCCCAATAGCTGCACTAGAGACTGGTTCTCTTTTTTAAAACAATGTTCAAATCTAATACAATTGATGAGATATCTGCCTTCAGGCAGGGTTAATTATAGTAAAAACAGCTTCCCTGTCCCCTCATAACAAAGAACACTAATGCCGCATACACACGAGCGGACTTTCCAGCAGAAAAGGTCCAACGGAACGAATCCGTCGGACATTCCGATTGTGTGTGGGCTTCATCGGACCTTTTCTGTCAAAAAATCTGACGGACCTTAGAAATAGAACATGTTTCAAATCTTTCCGACGGACACGATTCCTATCGAAAAAAACGTTTCGTCTGTATGCTAGTCCGACGGACCGAAAATGACGCAAGGGCAGCTATTGGCTACTGGCTATTGAACTTCCTTTTCTAGTCGGTCGTATGTCATCACGTTTGAAACGATAGGACTTTGGTGGGATCGTGTGTAGCCAAGTCCGTTTCGTCGGAACTCCGTCAAAAAGTCCTTCTGAGTTCAGTCCGAAGAGAATTCCGCTCATGTGTACTCAGCATAGAATTGTTCCCTATCGAAAGTTCCAAAAGAACATCTAAAAAAGATAAGCTGCAATTTTTAAATATTTGTTTTAAGATCAGCTATGTGAATGGTAAAATATAACAAATATAAAGTAGGTATTTTCCCAATTTGGCTGCAAAAGTGGAAATGCCCTTTAAAGCTAATGGATTAGAATGACAGCCAGGCAACTAGTATTTCATAAGGATCATGGAGTAGTGCCACCATCTCTCTCAGTATGTTACACTAGAACGTTCATGTAAACTAATCAATATATGCTTATTGGGATTTTTTTACCAAAAACATGTAGCAGAATACATATTGGCCTAAATTTAAAAAAGAAATTTGATTTTTTACATTTTTTTTTTATTGGATAAGTTTTATAGCAGAAAGTAAAAAATGTTTGTTTATTTTTTCAAAATTGTTGGCTTTTTTGTTTTTAGTGCAAAAAATGAAAAACACAGTGGTGATCAAATACCACCAAAAGAAAGTTCCAATCGTGAGAAAAAAATTACATCAATTTTATTTGGGTACAGCATTGCATGACCGCGCAATTGTTAAAGAGTAACACAGTGCCGTATCGCAAAAAGTTGCCTGGTCATGAAGGGGGAGGTAAATCTTTTGGAGGTCAAGTGGTTAACGTCATTCAAAACATGCCTTCTCCAGGTAGGCAAAGAAAAGTTCTGTTTTTCCCACTGAGCTATGAGTGCATTGCAGCACAAGATACATTGACAAACCATTGTACACACCAACAGAAATACTCCAGGCAACTATATCACTGTTGTAATGGAAATTTGTAAGTTCTGTATATAATGCTATTGTATTTTGTATGTATTGCACACTGCCCTCACTGTGCACACAGCATTAATAATGTTTTCAGTAAATGTTTACATTCTTTCGAGTCCTGATTAGAATAAGCCTGCCTATGTAACGCCCCTTGTTACGATAAACCTACAATTGTAATATTAATGTGATACCTACGTAATCATGTGCATAAAAACCTTCAATTGCGTCATAATAAAGCAGAACAGTTTTTTGGAAAGATGCTGAGCGTATCTTTTGTGTCAGACAAATATGACTTCAACATGGCTGAACTACTTTTCAAATATATATATATATTTGAAAAGTAGTTCAGCCATGTTGAAGTCATATTTGTCTTTTGTACGTCTTCCATTTTATGTAGAATTGTCTGTGTTTACATATGCTGATAAGTCAGCATGCTCACAATTCAGCTAGAAGGCCATTCTGGCCACAGGAGTGTACAGCCAGTACTCTGTAAATATGTCTTATATGTCTTATCAATCATTTGTTTTTCACAATGAAAAGTCATTTGGTAATGAAAAAGTTGCTCAGCTATTATTTTCTCCACAATGGAGTTTTTGCCTCTTTGGCCAGGACTACCTCCACCTAAGCGTGTGGAGGTTCCAGGTTAAAGGTTATAGCAGGTATGGTTAGTGATCAAAATATTGATCAAAAGAGGGGAGACTGTAATGGAAATTTGTACGTTCTGTATATAATTCTATTGTATTTTGTATGTATTGCACACTGCCCTCACTGTGCACACAGCATTAATAATGTTTTCAGTAAATGTTTACATTCTTTCGAGTCCTGATTAGAATAAGCCTGCCTATGTAACGCCCCTTGTTACCATAAACCTACAATTGTAATATTAATGTGATACCTACGTAATCATGTGCATAAAAAACTTCAATTGCGTCATAATAAAGCAGAACAGTCATTTGGAAAGATGCTGAGCGTATCTTTTGTGTCTGTTCCCTACTGCAGTAGTTATTATTAATTTGGAACCACTAATCAATATGAGGATAGGAGTTGCCTATCATCAATTTAACCGAGTCACTGTACATGGCGTTCACAAAGAAACACATCTAAAAAAGTTTTTCACATTTATCCACACTCCATGCTGACGCCACCAACTTCGCTATTGCTATTACATGCTATTGCTGAGCCTGTGAACTACTAGGACCCCAGATCCTTTTTTATCCTTGATTCCTCCAGAAATTCTCCCCCTAGCGAGCATCTTGCATTCATATTTTTAGCTCTTAAGTGCATTACTTTAAATTTTTCAATATTAAACCTCATCTGCCATCTAGCTGCCCACCCCTCTATTTTACCTAGGTCTTCTTGTAAAGTGAGGGGCAAACATTCATTACATTGGATGATTTTCTATTGATTGGATGTGCTGCAAATGTATGAAAGCACATAACACAAATATTATCTGCATTTCCATTTATCCAATGGTCCTTTTATTGTACATAAATGCACAAAAAAATCCTAAATGCAGCACATAGGTGAGAGCTAGCCATATTGTAATAAATGGGATTTTACTGCAGGAAAATGGATGAGTGTGATTTGGCCAGATGATGTACATACAAAGATTTTGGTTGTTCAGTAAGCAACAAAATATCATACATACCCTTGGCAGGGCTCAAAATTTCAAGTCCAGAGCTACAAGCCAGGCCTTAAGAGTTACTCGCCACCAGTTGCCCTACCAAACCCCTACTCTGCCCTGCTCCTAATTCCGCCCTCATAAATTAGGAGAGAGAGAGAGAAAGAGAGAGGGGGGGGCAGAGAAAGAAAGAAAGAAAGAAAGAAAGAAAGAAAGAAAGAAAGAAAGAAAGAAAGAAAGAAAGAAAGAAAGAAAGAAAGAAAGAAAGAAAGAAAGAAAGAAAGAAAGAAAGAAAGAAAGAAAGAGAGGCATCGGCTGGGAGAGAGGGAGAGAGAGGGGGGTGGCTGAGAGAGAGAGTGGGGGGGTGGCTGAGAGAGAGAGTGGGGGGGTGGCTGAGAGAGAGAGAAAGGGGGTGGCTGAGAGAGGAGGGGGTGGCTGAGAGAGAGAGGAGGGGGTGGCTGAGAGAGAGAGGGGGGGGTGGTTGAGAGAGAGAGGGTATGGCAGAGAGAGAGAGAGAGAGAGAGAGAGGGGGGGGGTATGGCAGAGCCAGAGAGAGAGAGGGGGTGGCTGAGAGAGAGGGAGAGAGAGTGGATGGCGGAGAGAGAGGGGGGAGGGGTGGCTGAGAGAGGGGGGGTGTGGGAGGGAGGATGAGGGGGGTAGGTGGCAGAGAGAGATAGAGGTGGCTGAGAGAGAGAAAGATGATAGCAGAGGTGGCAGAGAGAGAGGGAGGGTGGCAGAGAGAGAGGGAGGGTGGCTGAGAGAGAAGGGTGGATAGTATGTGCAGGAGAGGGGTACAGAGTTTCAGCAGTGGGTGGTATGTGCAGGAGAGGGGTACAGAGTGTATGGCGGTGGGTTGTATGTACAGGATAGGATACAGAGTGTATGACGGTGGGTGGTATGTACAGGAGAGGGGTACAGAGTGTATGGTGGTATGTACAGGAGAGGGGTACAGAGTGTATGGCGATGGGTTGTATGTACAAGAGAGGGGTACAGAGTGTATGGCGGTGGGTGGTATGTACAGGAGAGGGGTACAGAGTGTATGGTGGTGGGTGGTATGTACAGAAAAGGGTACAGAGTGTATGGTGGTGGGTGGTATGTAGAGAATAGGGATACGGAGTGTATGGCGGTGGGTGGTATGTACAGGAGAGGGGTACAGAGTGTATGGTGGTGGGTGGTATGTACAGCAGGGGGTACAGAGTTTATGGTGGTGGGTGGTATGTACAGGAGAGGGGTACAGAGTGTATGGCGGTGGGTGGTATGTGCAGGAGAGGGGTACAGAGTGTATGGCGGTGGGTGGTATGTATAGGATAGGGATACAGAGTGTATGGCGGTGGGTGGTATGTACAGGAGAGGGGTACAGAGTGTATGGTGGTGGGTGGTATGTACAGGAGAGGGGTACAGAGTGTATGGTGATGGGTTCTATGTACAGGAGAGGGGTACAGAGTGTATGGCGGTGGGTGGTATGTACAGGAGAGGGGTACAGAGTTTATGGTGGTGGGTGGTATGTACACGAGAGGGGTACAGAGTGTATGGCGGTGGGTGGTATGTACAGGATTGGGATACGAAGTGTTATGCCGCGTACACACGAGCGGAATGTCTGACAGAAAAGTCAGACGGAAGCTTTTCATCGTATTTTCCGATCGTGTATATGCCTCTTTGGACTTTTTTTCAGAAAATCCTGACGGACCTAGAAATAGAACATGTTGTAAATATTTCAGACGGAACCAATTCCTATCGGGAAAACCGCTCGTCTGTATGCTGTTCCGATGTACCAAAAACGACGCATGCTCTGAAGCAAGTACAAGATGGAAGCTATTGGCTACTGGCTATTGAACTTCCTTTTTCTAGTCCCGTCGTACGTGTTGTACGTCACCGCGTTATTGACGGTTGGACTTTGGTTTGACCGTGTGTAGGCAAGACCGCTTGAATGGAATTCTGTCAGAGAAACCTTCAGAGTTTATCCCGACGGCAAAACCGGTCGTGTGTACAGGGCATAAGAGTGTAAAGCAAGAGGGAGTCCGCACTGGCTCCCGTTTAACCCCGCCGGCGCCCTGCCCCCCTCCGATACAGTTTCACACGCACCCTGAGCCTTTTTCCAGGTAAGTGTGTAAACTGTGGCTCTGATTTTATCTGTACATAACATTGATAGAGCATTAGAAACCAGCCTAAAATGAAGATTTCACCTGCTCAACATATCCTACAGTTTTGGTATCCTCAATCTTCTAATCGTATTGCTAACACTTTTATAGCAGCTTAGCTTTAAGGCAGGTTAGGACATTTTTGTTATCCATTCTCATCACAGCTGTCTGCACTGTATTTTTGAATGCAGCTCAGATACTTTATCCGTTTTACTGCAAATTCATCTCTGATCTGCAAGAAAATATTAAGGCAAACTAGACATTTGAGAATGGTCATAACGGGAGGTCCCTTGTCACTACATTACACTTTCTTATTAAAAAAAGCCCCTCAGCATTTAAAGAGCCTTAATGTTTATGTAAAAGAGCTATCTATAACCAACACATGGTGCAAGAAGTGTAATCTTGTGTAGATAATCATTTTGCATTAACAAGCTGTCACATCTAGGTAATATACTGTATGTCATATCTTTATACTTTTGGCATGCTGTCTACCATTATCTTTACTTAAAAAACACAATTATGTCTGTGGCCCCTCCCAGTATATTTAGTAACAAGTATAAGTTTGAAAGCTGCAGGTTTACACATACCAATGCCTGGGGTGAAATTAGCAATGCAGTCTTGTGAAGTGTCAGACAAAGGGTACAGTATGTTGACATGAGTGTGATACATTTGGGTAAGATATTCAGGATTGCGTGTCTCTTGTCATACAAGAAATGAGTAGACATACCTACTATGTATCCTTATACACATAAGTAATAATGAGTAATTAAATGGAGTGACTGGCCCCGGAGAGCACGTCTCACCACCCACCCAATCCTAGAAATCCCCTATGATTAAAATGAAGTCTAAAAGGTTTAAAAGTATTGCCATAGGCAAAATGACATTAAGAACAAAATACTGGTAAGCCCATTTAGAGGGCAAATCAATCAGTACTCCATATTTTGTTTCAACAATACAATACTTAAACTGTCATCTTCGACAGACGTGAAGTAGTAGACAACACATTGGTTTTTATTACATGGGCAAAAATATTATAATTTAGCTTAGTATTATATTTTTTTATTATTGTTATTATTATTATTATAGAATATAGTTATAAAATGTTTTATATCATACATTTATAATGCAGTTGTCCTTAAGCTTTTAATCACATGTTTGTAAAGGATACCCCTGCCCCCAATTTACACCCTCCCACCAGCCAGCACACCCTGCAAACATAGCACTGGGGGCTCATCCTGTGTGCACTACAGTTCATAGATGCCACCACAAAGGTTTTGAGATTTACCTTAAAAGCTAGGGGAAAGTGGAACAAGTTTGATAGAAGCCTGTAGAAAGGAGTTCTTACTGCATTTTTTTTTAGAAATGTTTATTATAGACAGGTTCACACAAAAAATGAACCTCCGCTTTTCGGAATCCTCCCCCCTCCGGTGTCACATTTGGCACCTTTCAGGGGGGAGGGGGGTGCAGATACCTGTCTAAGACAGGTATTTGCACCCACTTCTGGCATAGACTCCCACGGGAGTCTATGCCTATTCCTGTCCACCCGCGCTGTCTGCTGGGACACACACGGGTCCCAGGAGATAGTGGGGACCAGTTAGGACGCGCAGCGCGACTTGCGCATGCGCAGCAGGGAATCAGGAAGTGAAACTGCAACGCTTCACTTCCTGACTCCCTCACAGCGAATGGCGACGGCAGCTGCCGAGGACCGAGGGACGGTTCGGCCTCGGGTGCCAACACCGCTGGATTCAGGGACAGGTGAGTGTCCTTATATTAAAAGTCAGCAGCTGCAGTATTTGTAGCTGCTGACTTTTAAAAAAAAAAAAATTCGTGGGACTCCCTCTTTAAGACACACACAAAAATGAGCAAGGACTCCTTCCTTCCATGTGTACTCTATATCATAATAAGATTGCTTGTGCTGTTTCTCTTTAGAAAATCCCTCTCTATTAAATAGTAATATAACGTATATACGGTATATATTACACACACTGTACAAATAAAAAAAATCCAACATATTTTATCATCAAGTTATCTTGTCTATGCTGGCTCCATCTATGCTTTAAAGCGGAATACCAACTTTCTTTGCACAAGAACTAAATGGAATGATATATTCCAGCATAGAATCTGCATCATGTTGTTCTGTTGTCTGCAGATCCCCTGATATTATGGATTTAATTGTGGCCTTGTATCATGTGACTTTGTCCCTTCTATAGCCCCTTCCTGCAGCAGCTGGAGCCTGTAACACTCCCCTCCATAGTCTTTCAGACTCTGTAAATGATGTAACTTCCATCAGAGCTCTGATGGTGGGCAGGATTGAATACATTCTAATTAGCATTCAGTTCTGCCCAGTCACATCTACAGAAAGAGTCCAAACCTCCCAAATCCCGCCTCACAGATCACAGCATTATTCGAGAAGGAAAACCCTTCATACACAGCCTGTTCTGAAAGCTAGTTGTGCTGCTGCTGGGCAGAATGGAATGGATCAGAATTAGAATTAAATTCTGCCCAGTTAAATATGCCAACCAGTGTAGACAGAGAGAGTCCCACTCCTCAGATCCCACCCTCCAAGAGCCCTGCTCTCTGTGAACTGATTCATTTACATATGAAGGAAACACCCTCCCATAGCCTCCCATTGCCCTTCCTCTGTAGTCTTGCAGTAAGCCATTATTCTTTGGCATGCTTCAATACAGGAAAGTCACAGGAGGAGGTATGACACATTTACACTTTTCATTACCCATATGAAGGCCAAGAAACACCCACAGTAACCATAGGATAGGGTGACCAGACATCCCCGGTTTCTGGGGACAGTCCCCGGATTGAGTACACTGTCCCCGGACCAAGTCTGTCCCCAGTTTTGTCCCCAGATTGGATTTGAACAGGGGCTGGGGCAATTTCAAAGACAGCCTGTCCTGAATAAAAAGAAAAAATCTGAATTGCCCCCCCCCCTCCTCTGCCGCTCCTACTAGCTTATGGGGGTTTATTTTTTTCCATTATCTGTGTCCCTTTCTGATGATCATGTGCTGGTTGGAGCGGAGGGACTATTTTTTCAGTTTCGGGCGCATGCCCATTCAGCTCCACTCGCATTTTCTTCTGCCTTGGCTCAAGTCCCGGCCAGCCGCCTGCCTGCTTATCTCCTTGCCTTACCTGGTGGAGTGATCTTCCTCTTCTCCCCACCCAGTAGTAGCCGGGGCCCGAAGAGTAAAGTCCCATACACACTATCAGATTTTCTGCTGATTTTTGTCTTCAGATTTACCAAAACCATGTAGTGCAAGGGCCTGCCTGATTGCATACAAATTGAAACTCCTAAGGTTTGACCTCATATTATATGGTTTTGGTAAATCTGAAGGAAAAAATCAGCAGAAAATCTGATAGTGTGTATGGGGCTTTAGACATGACAGGCTGTGAGGCGGGCGGCGGCGGCGGAGATGAGCAAAGAGTCGTCGATTGCTGCCATTTCAAGTAAAAAAAAAATATGTCCCCGGATTTCATTTTAAAAATCTGGTCACCTTACCATAGGATCCACCCACATCGACTCCCAGAACTGGTACAAGCCCGTCCTGAAGCTACAGAGGCTCAAAGGATCATGGGACATGTAGTATAAGGACTGGAAAAGGAAGGAAACAGGAAGTCAGAGAATTTTGAAATTCAGCCAGGAGGAGGAGTGACATCACAGACACAAAAACCTGCTGTATACCGCTAAAGAGGCAAGTTACACACTGACACTGGTGGTGTGATTCATTTACATGCACAATGCATCAGTTCTTTTGGGGAGGAAAAGCTGGAGTTCCTTTTTAAACATGCTATGTAGCAGCCAGTTGAACATCTGAGTATCGCATAAAAAAACTGCTCATTGAATAAATCATATGACCTCATACCAAAGAAATTCTGGTTCTTTTAGTAAACAATACCTCTAAAATTAAATGAAAGGTGTCACATGTACCCAAATGAATGCTTTTAGTTAGGACTAGATGGCAACAGGCTGAAACACTTGTCAGCTACTTGTATCTTTTTTATAACTCCAGCATGAGAGCCTGAACTCCTGGCTGTGAAAAGTGTGCATACAGACCACCACTTTCCTTCAATAACATGAACATGAATGTTGGCTGGACTAACCCCTTTTGTTCATTTGTGTTTGTAATATTTCCATATAAAAGTTTTAACCAAAGCATCTGCAGCCACTCTACCAAGGAAGAGCTGAAACTGGCAGCCACCTATGTCAGGACATGTAAACATTGTAGAAATCACTACTTACCATAAGATATTGTGAGAAAATGTATTGTTAGGTGACTGTATAATATGTCAGATTGTTCTCTGCCATCTTTACCTTGCACATCTTGAACAGATATTGAGTGTGACTTTTGCTTGAGGTTCAGTGGTATAGTTGCTACGTCCTTGGCTAAATTTACTTCCAGATGGCATCACACTGGTAACACCTTCCATTCGAAGATCATCGAGGTCTTCTACAATACAAACACCCATTATAATTACAGATTATTACAAACATCTTTCTGTGAAGATACTATCAAAGCATAACTATGTACAGAATAATACGTAGTAAGCCCCATAAAAAGATCCCTTGAGAGGGTCTTTCACCAGCCAATACATCCTGAAAAAAAAAAAAATTAACACTACCTATTTGATAAGGACCCTTTTTTTTCCAACAATATAACAACTCATAAAACTGCTAGTAAAATACAATATCCATTTTGGGAGGTGGAGCCTGACCAGAGAAACACCCTGGCTCTAATAAAGAAAGATTAAATTTGATGGTCAATTTGCAATACCAGATTTCAGTATCAAGTAGCGCAGAACTTAAAACCTGTAATGTAAATCTCTGTCCCAAAAAAACCTTGGAGCAGCAGGTTTTCAGTTTTCAAGGAAGTTCCCTTTAGACTATAGCAGTGGTTCTCAACCTGGGGTCGGGACCCCCTCGGGGATCGAATGACGATTTGCCAGGGGTCACCGAATCCTGGGCTGTTCCTGAAGCCCGCACCGCTCTCCCAGCCTTTTTTCAGCCGCCCAGCAGGGCTGTTCCTGGAGCCCGCGGCCACCCTCTCAGCCTCTTCGCAGCCACCCATTCTGTTCACGGTATGGCCGGGGTCCAGAAACTAGAGGTCAGCTGACTGGTGAGGAATGTGAAGTGGGAGGGACTGGAGGAGACCCTATCTCCTGATTTCGGCATAGGTGTCACTGCTACGAGACACCACAAAGTCAGAGACACAGTGAGTAACACTACCTGTGATTATAGTTGCCATTAACAGTCCCCACTACAGTTCTCAGATCAGCAGATGACCTTGATCAAGAGCACCTAAGTTGGCTGATCAGAACAAAGGGAGTGAAAGAATAAGAGAAAAAACAAGAAAGACGGCTAGAGAGGGGGATGGGGAAAAAAACAAGAAATTAGGATAGAGAGAGATAAAAGGAGAACAACGAGAAAGAGTGGTACGTCCTAAAATGTACCATAAGGGGTTTTAATACTGTATGAGTTAAAGGGAACGCTAAATGTCCGTGGGTTAGGGAAGCAAATTACTTGTCTTGCCTTGGGTGCTGACAACCTACGCTCCGAAAATAATTTTACTGTTGGGGGTCCCCACAACTTGGGAAATTTTATCAAGGGGTCACGGCACCAGAGAGGTTGAGAACCACTGGACTAGAGTAACTTCATTACTGAGACAAACAATTACTACGGGGAATCATTCTAATTGCTTTAATTAATTACCAATCTCATTATGGTTTATATGCTTTGATGCAACACTGTTTGCTAAACGTTATTCCTGTCCAGATAAGGCATTATGTTTTCGGATACTAAACCCTTGTGTTAATGGGTCCCTAAATTGTCAGTCTCTATGGCTAAAACTTACCCTTGTATATATAAAAAAATTATAGATGATTATTTACCATTTCAACTAAAGCAGCTAAATTATTAAATGAGTTCATAGACAGCCAAAGTGCTAGTCATCACAACATAAAAGAAAATGAAAAAATAACATAACAAAAAACAATAAAACCATCAACACTGAAAGCATTAAATGTGCATACGGTTGCTTTGCTATCTTTCTGTGAGTTTATATTTTTTAACTAATTATAACAGACACAGCTAATGTGGCAATACTTATTAATAGTATTTGTATCTGCACCCAATTAAGATTAACCTTTTAATGTGGAAGGTAAAACAAATTCTAACACTTTAAACTTTTAATGTGGAAGGTAAAACAAATTCTAACACTTTAACCCAGTTTTGCAACTCAGGTATGTGTTATTAAAACTGCATATAACTTTGCATTTGAAAATAGAAAATTTGCTTCATGGGTGGCTCTCCCACTTTAAATTCTTTATTTGAGAAATTAAAGGAGGAAAATTGTTGACCGAACAGTGGATGCATCTAGTCAGATGCAACCGCTCTTGGGGTATCCCGATAACCGCTGGCCCTAGCTGTCAGAAAACAATAGTCCACACTGCAGGCTCTCTGCTTGTGGTCAGATTTACTGTGACGTAGACAATGACCCCTAACATTACCCTAGATCAAGCCCTGAATATTTTATCTTTATTTTTTTTATTTTTTTTGATAGACCTTTTTTCACAGACTTCTCATATATCAGGGAGAGAAAGATGTAGTGCGGGGAATTTACTGAAATCGGAACAGATGTGCATTGCAATCAATCAGCATGTAGCCTCAACTTGTTCATTTAAGCTTTGAAAATGAAAATTAGCTGACTGGTTGCCACAACTGCTGCAGATTCTTTTTTCTCCAGTCTTGGAAAATTCCCCCCAATGTATCTTTTCCTCCTCACAGAGGAGAATGAGATGCAAGGGAAGTGTCTCAAAGAAGTGATCACTGTGCCTGTTGGTGACAGCTGTGTCTCCAAGCTTGCGGTATGAGATCGAGCACACTCCCACCAAAAACATGCTACATATATGTGGCGCCATGGAAGAAATCCTACCTATGTAATGCTGCATATGTGCATTATTTCAGCAGAGAGGGGTTAATAATATTATTCTAATATTAAAATGTATAGGAATCTATAAGGCCCATGTCGGCTTTACCAAATCCCATTATTATTTCAAGTAAAACATTTACTGAATAAATCCACTGCCACTGAGCTCCCTCAAATGGCATAGAGCAGGGATATGCAATTAACGGACCTCCAGCTGTTGCAGAACTGCAAGTCCCATGAGGCATAGCAAGACTCTGACAACCACGAGCATGACACCCAGAGGCAGAGGCATGATGGGACTTGTAGTTTTGCAACAGCTGGAGGGTCTGCTAATTGCATATCCCTGGCATTGAGCCTAGATCAGATACACTATACTACCAAAAGTATTGGGGCGCCTGCCTTTACATGCACATGAACTTTAATGGCATCCCAGTCTTAGTCCATTGGGTTCAATATTGAGTTGGCCCAACCATTGCAGCTATGACAGCTTCAAGTCTTCTGGGAAGGCGGTCCACCAGGTTTAGGAGTGTGTCTATGGGAATGTTTGACCATTCTTCTAGAAGCGCATTTGTGAGGTCAGGCACTAATATTGGACGAGAAGGCCTGGCTCTACTTCATCCTAAAGGTGTTCTTTCGGGTTGAGGTCAGGACTCTGTGCAGGCCAGTCAAGCTCCTCGTCCATGTGTTTATGGACCTTGCTCTGTGCACTGGTGCACAGTCATGTTGGAACAGTAAGGGGCCATCCCCAAATTGTTCACACAAAGTTGGGAGCATGAAATTGTTCAAAATGTCTTGGTATGCCGATGTCTTAAGTGTTCCCTTTACTGGAACTAAGGGGCCAAGCCCAACCCCTGAAAAAAACAACACCATAATCCCCCCTCCACCAAATGATTTGGACCAGTGCACAAAGCAAGGTTCGTAAAGACATGGATGAGCGAGTTTGGAGTGGAGGAACTTGACTGGCCTGCACAGAGTCTTGACCTCAACCCGATAGAATACATTTGGGCTGAATTAGAGTGGAGACTGCAAGCCAGGCCTTTCTCATCCACATCAGTGCCTGACCTCACAAATGCGCTTCTAGAAGAATGGCCAAACATTCCCATAGACACACTCCTAAACCTTGTGGACAGCCTTCCCAGAAGAGGTGAAGCTGTTATAGCTTCAAAGGGTGGGTCAACTTAATATTGAACCCTACGGACTAAGACTGGGATGCCATTAAAGTTCATGTGCGTGTAAAGGCAGGTGTCCCAATACTTTTGGTAATATAGTGTACATTAGCTCCTGACTACCTGGAGCACTGTGGGTGTTTGTCATCATAAGAGACTATTCTTTAGAGTCAGGCACACCTTGCTTGGTATACCCGAAGTGAGGATAAGCAAAGCTATCGTGCAGTATTATCATGCAGGAAGCGGAGCCTGGATAGGTAATGAGCAAATATGGCTCTCAGATGTACATACAGTATAACTACAAACTTTACCCAAAAACAATATGATATATTTACTAAAACTGGTGCACTCAGGATCTGGTGCAGTTGTGCATTATAGCCAATCAGCTTCTAAAGTCAGCTTGTTTAATTAAAGTGGACGTAAACCCGAAAACATTTTTTTTAATGTCATAATAAATCCATCTCTGAGCAATCCTTTTTTAATGTTCAGTGAGATAAAACTTTAAAAACAGAAAAAAACTTTGTCAAATCCTCCCCCTTGCTGTGAGTGACAGGTGATTTCCATATCTCGTGCTCTAGCCTAAGACATGCATTATTTTTTTATTATAAACAAACAAAAGGCGCCTCTAAGTGTAGAAGAAAAGCTGTTTTAACCACTTAAGGACCGCCTCACGCCGATGTACGTCGGCAAGGCGGCACGGGCAGGCAAAATCACGTACA
The DNA here is from genome assembly GCA_037952925.1 of Lithobates clamitans. Taxonomy (NCBI): domain Eukaryota; kingdom Metazoa; phylum Chordata; class Amphibia; order Anura; family Ranidae; genus Lithobates; species Lithobates clamitans. The sequence goes on from JBBGZY010000643.1 coordinate 1,818,575, forward strand.
TGTACGTGATTTGCCTCCCGCGGGTGGGGGGTCCGATCGGACCCCCCCCCGCCGCCCGAGGCGGTCCCATTTTGTCCCCCGGCGATCGGAGACGAGGGGGAGGCCATCCGTTCGTGGCCCCCCCCTCGCGATCGCCGCCGGCCAATAGGAACACTCCTTTGCTGCTGTATGCTAAACAGCAGCAAAGGAAGTGATGTCATCTCCCCTCGGGTCGGTAGTTTCCGTTCCGGCCCGAGGAGAGACGACATGTGAGTGAGTGCACCAACACACACACACACACAGTAGAACATGCCAGGCACACATTACACCCCGATCCCCCCCCCCGATCGCCCCCCGATCCCCCCCCGATCACCCCCCCCCCTGTCACAAACTGACACCAGCAGTTTTTTTTTTTTTTTTTTTCTGATTGCTGCTAGGTGTCAGTTTGTGACAGTTACTGTGTTAGCACAGTTACTGTTACCCCCCTGTAGGTCTAGGGTACCCCCCTAACCCCCCCTAATAAAGTTTTAACCCCTTGATGACCCCCTGTCACCAGTGTCACTAAGCGATCATTTTTCTGATCGCTGTATTAGCGTCGCTGGTGACGCTAGTTAGTGAGGTAAATATTTAGGTTCGCCGTCAGCGTTTTATAGCGTCAGGGACCCCCATATACTACCTAATAAATGTTTTAACCCCTTGATTGCCCCCTAGTTAACCCTTTCACCACTGATCACCGTATAACCGATACGGGTGACGCTGGTTAGTTCGTTTATTTTTTATAGTGTCAGGGCACCCGCCGTTTATTACCGAATAAAGGTTTAGCCCCCTGATCGCCCGGCGGTGATATGCGTCGCCCCAGGCAGCGTCAGATTAGCGCTGGTACCGCTATCACCCACGCACGCAGCATACGCCTCCCTTAGTGGTATAGTATCTGAACGCATCAATATCTGATCCGATCAGATCTATACTAGCGTCCCCAGCAGTTTAGGGTTCAAAAAACGCAGTGTTAGCGGGATCAGCCCAGATACCTGCTAGCACCTGCGTTTTGCGCCTCCGCCCAGCCCACCCAAGTGCAGTATCGATCGATCACTGTCACTTACAAAACACTAAACGCATAACTGCAGCGTTCGCAGCGTCAGGCCTGATCCCTGCGATCGCTAACAGTTTTTTTGGTAGCATTTTGGTGAACTGGCAAGCACCAGCCCCAGGCAGCGTCAGGTTAGCGCCAGTACCGCTAACACCCACGCACGCAGCATACGCCTCCCTTAGTGGTATAGTATCTGAACGGATCAATATCTGATCCGATCAGATCTATACTAGCGTCACCAGCAGTTTAATGTTCCCAAAAACGCAGTGTTAGCGGGATCAGCCCAGATACCTGCTAGCACCTGCGTTTTGCCCCTCCGCCCGGCCCGGCCCAGCCCACCCAAGTGCAGTATCGATCGATCACTGTCACTTACAAAACACTAAAACGCATAACTGCAGCGTTCGCAGAGTCAGGCCTGATCCCTGCGATCGCTAACAGTTTTTTGGTAGCGTTTTGGTGAACTGGCAAGCGCCAGCGGCCTAGTACACCCCGGTCGTAGTCAAACCAGCACTGCAGTAACACGTGGTGACGTGGCGAGTCCCATAAGTGCAGTTAAAGCTGGTGAGGTGGCAAGCACAAGTAGTGTCCCACTGCCACCAAAAAGACAAACACAGGCCCGTCGTGCCCATAGTGCCCTTCCTGCTGCATTCGCCAATCCTAATTGGGAACCCACCGCTTCTGCAGCGCCCGTACTTCCCCCATTCACATCCCCAACCAAATGCAGTCAGCTGCATGAGAGGCATTTTTATGTCCTCCCGAGTACCCCTACCCAACGAACCCCCCCAAAAAAGATGTTGTGTCTGCAGCAAGCGCGGATATAGGCGTGACACCCACTATTATTGTCCCTCCTGTCCTGACAATCCTGGTCTTTGCATTGGTGAATGTTTTGAACGCTACCATTCACTAGTTGAGTATTAGCGTAGGGTACAGCATTGCACAGACTAGGAACACTTTCACAGGGTCTCCCAAGATGCCATCGCATTTTGAGAGACCCGAACCTGGAACCGGTTACAGTTATAAAAGTTAGTTACAAAAAAAGTGTAAAAAAAAAAATATATATAAAATAAAAAAAAATAGTTGTCGTTTTATTGTTCTCTCTCTCTCTATTCTCTCTCTCTATTGTTCTGCTCTTTTTTTACTGTATTCTATTCTGCAATGTTTTATTGTTATTGTTATTATGTTTTATCATGTTTGTTTTTCAGGTATGTAATTATTTATACTTTACTGTTTACTGTTTATTGTTAACCATTGTTAACCATTTTTTTGTCTTCAGGTACGCCATTCACGACTTTGAGTGGTTATACCAGAATGATGCCTGCAGGTTTAGGTATCATCTTGGTATCATTCTTTTCAGCCAGCGGTCGGCTTTCATGTAAAAGCAATCCTAGCAGCTAATTAGCCTCTAGACTGCTTTTACAAGCCGTGGGAGGGAATGCCCCCCCCCACCGTCTTTCGTGTTTTTCTCTGGCTCTCCTGTCTCAACAGGGAACCTGAGAATGCAGCCGGTGATTCAGCCAGCTGACCATAGAGCTGATCAGAGACCAGAGTGGCTCCAAACATTTTTATGGCCTAAGAAACCGGAAGCTACGAGCATTTCATGACTTAATAAATAAATAATAAAGAAAAAAAAAAAAAAAAAAGCACCCCTGTCGCCCCCTGCTCTCGCGCTAAGGCGAACGCAAGCGGCGGTCTGTCGTCAAACGTAAACAGCAATTGCACCATGCATGTGAGGTATCACCGCGAAGGCCAGATCGAGTGCAGTAATTTTTCCAGTAGACCTCCTCTGTAAATCTAAAGTGGTAACCTGTAAAGGCTTTTAAAGGCTTTTAAACATGTATTTATTTTGTTGCCACTGCACGTTTGTGCGCAATTTTAAAGCATGTCATGTTTGGTATCCATGTACTCGGCCTAAGATCATCTTTTTTATTTCATCAAACATTTGGGCAATATAGTGTGTTTTAGTGCATTAAAATTTAAAAAAGTGTGTTTTTTCCCCAAAAAATGCGTTTGAAAAATCGCTGCGCAATTACTGTGTGAAAAAAAAAAAATGAAACACCCACCATTTTAATCTGTAGGGCATTTGCTTTAAAAAAATATATAATGTTTGGGGGTTCAAAGTAATTTTTTTGCAAAAAAAAATAACTTTTTCATGTAAACAATAAGTGTCAGAAAGGGCTTTGTCTTCAAGTGGTTAGAAGAGTGGGTGATGTGTGACATAAGCTTCTAAATGTTGTGCATAAAATGCCAGGACAGTTCAAACCCCCCCAAATGACCCCATTTTGGAAAGTAGACACCCCAAGCTATTTGCTGAGAGGCATGTCGAGTCCATGGAATATTTTATATTGCGACACAAGTTGCGGAAAAGATACAATTTTTTTTTTTTTTTGCACAAAGTTGTCACTAAATTATATATTGCTCAAACATGCCATGGAAATATGTGAAATTACACCCCAAAATACATTCTGCTGCTTCTCCTGAGTACGGGGATACCACATGTGTGAGACTTTTTGGGAGCCTAGCCGCGTACAGGACCCCGAAAACCAATCACCGCCTTCAGGCTTTCTAAGGGCGTGAATTTTTGATTTCACTCTTCACTGCCTATCACGGTTTCGGAGGCCATGGAATGCCCAGGTGGCACAAAACCCCCCCAAATGACCCCATTTTGGAAAGTAGACACCCCAAGCTATTTGCTGAGAGGTATAGTGAGTATTTTGCAGACCTCACTTTTTGTCACAAAGTTTTGAAAATTGAAAAAAGAAAAAAAAAAAATGTTTTTTCTTGTCTTTCTTCATTTTCAAAAACAAATGAGAGCTGCAAAATACTCACCATGCCTCTCAGCAAATAGCTTGGGGTGTCTACTTTACAAAATGGGGTCATTTGGGGGGGTTTGTGCCACCTGGGCATTCCATGGCCTCCGATACTGTGATAGGCAGTAAAGAGTGAAATAAAAAATTTCACCCTTAGAAATCCTGAAGGCAGTGATTGGTTTTCGGGGTCCCGTACGCGGCTAGGCTCCCAAAAAGTCCCACACATGTGGTATCCCCTTACTCAGGAGAAGCAGCTAAATGTATTTTGGGGTGCAATTCCACATATGCCCATGGCCTGTGTGAGCAATATATCATTTAGTGACAACTTTATGAAAAAAAAAAAAAAAAAGTGTCACTTTCCCGCAACTAGTGTCAAAATATAAAATATTCCATGGACTCAATATGCCTCTCAGCAAATAGCTTGGGGTGTCTACTTTCCAAAATGGGGTCATTTTTGGGGGTTTTGTGCCACCTGGGCATTCCATGGCCTCCGAAACTGTGATAGGCAGTAAAGAGTGAAATCAAAAATTTACACCCTTAGAAATCCTGAAGGCGGTGATTGGTTTTCGGGGCCCCGTACGCGGCTAGGCTCCCAAAAAGTCCCACACATGTGGTATCCCCATACTCAGGAGAAGCAGCTGAATGTATTTTGGGGTGCAATTCCACATAGGCCCATGGCCTGTGTGAGCAATATATCATTTAGTGACAACTTTTTGTAAATATTTTTTTTTTTTGTCATTTTTCAATCACTTGGGACAAAAAAAATAAATATTCAATGGGTTCAACATGCCTCTCAGCAATTTCCTTGGGGTGTCTACTTTCCAAAATGGGGTCATTTGGGGGGGTTTTGTACTGCCCTGCCATTTTAGCACCTCAAGAAATGACATAGGCAGTCATAAACTAAAAGCTGTGTAAATTACAGAAAATGTACCCTAGTTTGTAGACGCTATAACTTTTGCGCAAACCAATAAATATACGCTTATTGACATTTTTTTTACCAAAGACATGTGGCCGAATACATTTTGGCCTAAATGTATGACTAAAATTTAGAAATTTTTTTTCAAAATTTTCGGTCTTTTTCCGTTTATAGCGCAAAAAATAAAAACCGCAGAGGTGATCAAATACCATCAAAAGAAAGCTCTATTTGTGGGAAGAAAAGGACGCAAATTTCGTTTGGGTACAGCATTGCATGACCGCGCAATTAGCAGTTAAAGCGACGCAGTGCCAAATTGGAAAAAGACCTCTGGTCCTTAGGCAGCATAATGGTCCGGGGCTCAAGTGGTTAATATCCCAAATGGGTTAAAAGCACTTACAGGATAGAGGAATAAAACAGGCACATCATGGAAGTGGTGAACAGCGGCATTGGAAGGGGTCATGGCGGAGGAGAGTCTTCAGAGTGATGGATGTGTGACTCACTGGATCTATCACAGTCCGCAGCAGGATGAGACGCTGGAACGCTGTGGGAGCCGGCATCATCAGCGAGGAGAGGAGAAGGACCCGGAAGTGATGTCAGATACCGAGAGACTCTGTAACCAGCCCGACCCGCAGCGCAGAGGATGTCAGGTCATAAGAAAGGGACGCGTTTCGGAGCTATAAAACGTTCCTTTATCAACCTATGACCATAGCAGTGACTAGGTATAATATATATTGACGGGGGGGGCGGCCGTGGGCGGGTACAGCAATGGAAAACAGGAGATGAACATATTAAACATGATAAACAGTGGAACTAAAATGTAAAATTAAATTTAAAAGTGGCGTTCTGAGAAAAGATTAGGTGTATAAAGGATTATATAGCATGAATGATAAGCTTTAGAGAATTAAGTTAAAAAGTTTGAAGTTAAAACAGGGCATTATATATATATATATATATATATATATATATATATATGTGTGTGTGTAGAGAGAGTCTGTGGTAATCAGTAATAAGATGTGGATGTGCATGAACCAATGCGTTATGCAGGCTTGTGGGTTGTGTCCAAGCGTGCACATACATGTGTAAGCATAAATAAAAAGTAGAAACCTGAAAAATACATGTATCACAATCAAAAATAACATTTAGATATGGCAATGTACAGTGCAAGCTTATGGATTGTAGTTTATGCTTGCACACACATAAATAAGCATATACAAACACGTATATGCTAAATGATAACAAAAAAGGGTGTAGACACTGAAAATGTATTATAGAACGAGTAAAATATCAGAGTATAGCACTGACTTCAAAGTCCTCATCTAACCCTCCGGGGGCCAAAACATTTAATAAAAAGATCCAATACATTTCTCTGTGGCAGAGTCTTCTGTAACGTTCAACTGGGGGAAGATACCTAGGCATTGCCTCAATGACCCATACCCTAAGGCCGTCCGTGGATTTTTCATGGAGTTGGAGATAGTGTTTAGGAACACTATGATTGTCCAATCCATCTGTGATGAAACGGTGATGTTCGCCAAATCGTTTACGCAGTGGCCGGATGGTACGTAAAACAAACCACAAGGGTATGTAAGACAATATACAACATGGTCAGAGGAGCAGCTGTGAAAGCCCTTTATCTGATAAGTTTGGCCTTTTACATGAGTCTTTCTGGCCATGCGTCACAAAGTGGCAGGTTTTGCAGAGGGGCTTGCGGCATTGGTACATCCCAGAAATCGCCAGAAAAGTGGGTATGTGGTGACCAGGAGGCGGAGGTATTGCCTTAAGTTTACTGGGAGCTACCTTACTTCTTATATTGGGTGCCTTTCTGTAGGCAAATTGAGGTCTATTTGGCAGGGCAGAAGAAGATGCTCATCTTGGAGTAATAGGGGCCAGTGTTTCTTCACAATATTTTCCATCTGTTTGTGTCGAGAGTGGAATTGCGTGATGAAGCGCAAGTTGTTCGTCTGAGTGTTGGAACGAGGGAGAGAATTTTCAACAGGAGAAGCATTTTTAAATTGCGAATAAGCTGTTTCTACAAGAGTGGTAGGGAAGCCTTTATCAAGAAATTTCTCTTTTAGGATTTCTCCCTGGACGTCATAGTTCTCACTCAAAGTACAGTTCTTTTTCAGCCGGCAAAACTAGCTCTTAGGTACATTATTTAGCCATTGGGGGTGGTGGCAGCTGTTGTAGTGGAGGAACGAATTTCCAGCTGTCGGCTTGGTGTAATTTTTTGCATGTATCTCCTTACCAACCCAAAAGAGTTCAAGATCCAGGAAAGCTAGTCTATTTCGGTCAATGACAGAGGTGAATGTTAGGCCCATATTATTGGTGTTACAATATGTGACAAAGTCAGAGAATGTGGGTGCACTGCCATCCCAGATGATAATCACATTGTTTATATATCGGCCATAGAAGACGATGTGAGAAGAAAAGGGGTCATTTTGCCATATATATTGGTGTTTCCAATGCCCCATGGTGAGGTTGGCATATGAGGGCGCAAAATACGCCCCCATAGCTGTCCCATTCACCTGAAGGAAAAAATCATTATCAAACTTAAAATAATTGTGTGTGAGGCAGAAGGAGGTGGCCTCAACAATGAAGGAGGCTTGTCTCGGATTCAGCATGGGATCTTGACATAAGAAAAACTGTAAGGCATTAAGGTGGTATGGAAGTGTACAAAGATTGTACATCTAAGGAGGCCCAGTGGTAACTGGGCTCCCAAGAGTACGTAGATAGGAATTCTAACAAGTGAACGCCATCTCTAATGTAGGACTGAAGAGATTGAGCAAGTGGCTGGAGGAACTGATCTATGTATTGTGAGAAGCTGCTGCTGATTCTATCCATGGCCGCCACAATTGGTCATCCAGGGGGTATTTTTTTTTATTCACTCCCACTCCTTTCTTCTGCTGCTCTGCCAGGATTGGATGTTCCATGCCTCAGCATAATTGGGCATGCTGAAGTCATGTGGTTACTTTCCGGTCTTTTCACTGTATGTTAGAGATCATAGCAGAAGTTCAGTGTAAGAAAGTGTTAAGAAAAAAAAGAAAAAAAAAAAGAAATACACAGAAGAAAAATGCATGTTGACAAGGGGAGTGTAGAGGTGGGCGGGGAGTCTACTGACATCACGACTCCACCCACTGAGCTCCAGACAACAGACCCACCCACAGAATATGCAGTTTTTCAGCTCTCATAACAGACAAAGGGGAGACATTTGACAGGTAAAGATACATGCAGGAGGCATGTGTATCCTTATAGATAACCCCTATGGCAGTAGTTTAGAAAGGATGACATTGGGTTTACATCCACTCTAAGCTTTGACAATAAAACCTGAAGCTTTATATGCAGAGTTGCACCAGATTTAGCACTTTCCAGTTTTAGTAAATAAACCCCAATGTGCTATTGAATGGATTTAGTTTAGGTCTTTATTTAGGGGAAAAAACTATAAGCTTCTCATTTCAACAAATCCTTGAAATCTTGAAAGCACTATCTATTAGAATCTATATAGGAATTAGTGATACATATATTAAAATGACTTAGTGCAAACTAATGCATAAAAAATGATTGATCAAAATGATGAAGGATTCAAAGTCCATGCAAATTATCAATCGATACATATAATAATGTGACTCGGTGCAAACTGATGCATAAAGATGTGATTAACCAAGATAATAGAGGATTAAGAGTCTATTCAAGTAGTTAAAGATAAAGATGTAGTTAATTAAAGTAATGCAGGGTGAAGATTAGGGATGAGCCGAACACCTCCCGGTTTGGTTCCCAGCAGAACATGCGAATAAGCAAAAAATTAGTTCGAACGCCGTTAAAGTCTATGGGGCATGAACGTGAAAAATCAAAAATCCTAATTTTAAGGGTTAAAATGCAAGTTATTTTCATTAAAAAGTGTTTGGGGACCTGGGTCCTGCCCCAGGGGACATGTATCAAAAAATGTTTTAAAAACGGCCGTTTTTTCGGGAGCAGTGATAAAATAAAAGTGAAATATTTCTTTAAATTTCGTACCTGGGGGGTGTCTTTAGTATGCCTGTAAAGAGGCGCATTTTTCCCGTGTTTAGAACAGTCTCTGCACAAAATGACATTTCTAAAGGAAAAAAAGTCATTTAAAAGTACTTGCGGCTATAATGAATTGTCGGGTCTGGCAATACAGATAAAAGTCATTAAAAAAACGGCATGGGATCCCCCCAGTCCATTACCAGGCCCTTTGAGTCTTTTTTTTGGGTCCGTTGGCAGAGCGAGAGAAGAAGATGAATAGACTTCGCGGGACATTTTTATTTTTTTATTTTTTAAAAAAGGACTTGTCCCAAGATGTGTGTTTTTTAACATTTTGACACTTTTTTGTGAAATGGTATGGGGGTCCACTTGTTAAAGGGGGCTTCCAGATTGCGATAAGCCCCCCACCCGCAGACCCCCACAACCACCGGGCAAGGGTTGTGGGAATGAGGCCCTTGTCTCCATCATGTTGAGGGCATGTGGCCTGGTACGGTTCAGGAGGGGGGGCGTTCTCTCGCCCCCTCTTTTCCTGCGGCCTGCCAGGTTGCGTGCTCGGATAAGGGTCTGGTAGAGATTTTTGGGGGGACCCCCACGCCATTTTTTTTTTAAATTTTGGAGCGGGGTTCCCCTTAAAATCCATACCAGACCTAGAGGGGGACCCCTACGCCATAAAAAAAATTGGCACAGGGTTCCCCTTAATATCAGTACCAGACCTGATGGGCCTGGTATGGAATTTGGGGGGACCCTCACGTAATTTTTTTTTAAAAATTTGGTTCGGGGTTCCCCTTAATATTCATACCAGACCCAAAGGGCCTGGTAATGGACTGGGGGGATCCCATGCCATTTTTTCAATTACTTTTATCTGTATTGCCGGACCCGACAATTCATTATAGCCACAAGTACTTTTAACTACTTCCCACCTGGCCAATTTACATAAATGGCCGGGTAGGCGCTCTCTCCTTCTGAGTGGATGTTCAGGAACGTCCCTCTGAAGGAGGGGGAGCCCTGCAGTGGCGCGATCCCGATGCGCTCCTGTCACCCGGACACGGCGCATCTCTGATCGGCAGGAGGGCTCTGTGATTGGCCCTCCTGATCACATGACGGCCATGTCCAATTACAGCCATTATGTGATAAAAACACAGAGCCAGTTCCTAGGCAATCGGCTCTCCTCTCCTCACACAGAAGTTGTCGGTGAGGAGAGGAGAGGGGAGGGGATCGCTGCAGCCGGCTGGTGATCAGTGAGTATGACCTGTTTTTTACAGCTTTTTACTCACTGATCACCAACCTAGTGTCACCACACAATGTCCCCAAAACACATGTCCCCAAAACACCTGCCCCCCACATATGTCCCACTAAAATCACAATTCCCAATGATCATTTGTGTACATCTGTCTGTGATCACACAAACCAATTATTATACACTTAACGCAAGAAAACATGTAGCAGAATACATTTTGCTTAAATTTATGACAACATTCGATTTTATTGGATTTCTTTTAAAATAAGAAGAAAATATTGTTTTTTTTCCAAATTTCCGCTATTTTTTTGCTTATATCACAAAAAATAAAAAACGGAGTCGTGAATAAATACCACCAAAAGAAAGCTCTATTTGTGCAAACAAAATTATAAAAATTTAATTTGGGTACAGCGTAGTATGACACGCAATTGTCATTGAAAATGCGAGAGCGCTGAAAGCTGAAAATTGGTCTGGGAAGGAAGGGGGCGAAAGTGCCCAGTATTGATGTGGTTAAATTACTTTTTATCCTTTAGAAATGTCATTTTGTGCAGGGACTGTTCTAAACACAGGAAAAATGCACCACTTTACAGGCATACTATAGACACCCCCCAGGTACGAAATTTAAAGGAATATTTCACTTTTATTGTTTCACTTTAAGCATTATTAAAATCACTGCTCCCGAAAAAACGTCCGTTTTTAAAACTTTTTTTTGCATTGGTACATGTCCCCTGGGGCAGGACCCAGGTCCCCAAACACTTTTTATGACAATACCATGCATATAAGCCTTTAAAATTAGTACTTTTGATTTCTCCCATAGTCTTTTAAAGGGTGTTCCACGGCTTTCGAATTTGCCGCGGACACCCGCGGCAAATGCACCTGTTCACTAATCAGTGAACACCCAATGTTCGAGTCGAACTTACGTTCGACTCGAATATCAGGCTCATCCCTAGTTAAGAGTCCATTTAAATTATCAATTGATATCCTTGGTGCGATTATCACACACAACACACGAGTAGTGATATAGAAAAGGGTCTTTCTTCCACCTTCACACAGACTGCCGCTTACCAGCTCATGATCTCTTAATTACAGGAGATCATGAGCACCTATGGCTTGATACCCAGCCCGGGCCTTTGGTTACTCTCAGTAAGATTCCCAGCATCTTTTCTGGGGTTGGTGGCTCAATCAGGGGATGACTAGCAGATAGTTCCCAAAAAAAGATCATTTGTCTAATGGAATCATACGCAAAGTACATATTGCATGACAAGATAAAAAGGGAAAGCCGGCCGGCTACAGAGAGCTAAACGTTTTTTGTGTAGGCTATAAAAAGTAGCCACCCTGGGGTGTTTAGTCCTGATAAATTCATATAGATCTTTAGTGATAACACATCTCTCAAAAGCCAAGTCAATCATAGTATAAAATTTGGTATATTATGTTTCTATTAGTTTAGGGGAATGTTTTTGTACCACTCATTATTGTCTAAGATATTTTGACACATGCGTACATAATCTTGGTTGTCCATAAGGACAACGTTGCCTTCCTTATACAAGGGTTTCACTACAATTGTTGTGTTGTTACAAAACAGTTCAAGGGCTTCAAATGCATCAATAGTTAGATTCCGAGGATGAGTTTTTGTGCGTGGAAGTTTGCAAATGTCTCTAAAGCTATGTACACACGATAGGATTTTCCAACAACAAAACCGTGAATTTTTTCCAAAGGATGTTGGCTCAAACTTGTCTTGCATACATACGGTCACACAAATGTTGTCGGAAATTCAGAACGTCAAGAATGCGGTGATGTACAACACGTACAACAAGCCGAGAAAAATTAGGTTCAATAGCCAGTGCTGCTTGATTCCGAGCATGCGTAGACTTTTGTGCGTCGGAATTGTGTACACACGCTCGGAATTTGTTGTTGGAAAATTTGAGAACCTGCTCTCAAACATTTGTTGGTGGAAATTCCGACAACAAATGTTCTATGGAGAATACACACTGTCGGACAACAAGCTCACATCCAACATTTGTTGTCAGAGAATATCGTTTGTAAGGCCCATAAGTGTTTGTTTCAAAAAAGTCTCTATACTCGGATTGGAGCGTAAAGGGGGAAATTTAGTGGAGGGCTTCTTAAAGATTGTGGTTGGATTCTGTGTAGATTTGTTATCATCATCTAGTAAGGCATCCAAGTCAATTTGATCTATTAGGTCAAGAGTGTTATTTTCCCCATATAAGCTTTGATTGATGGAGGATTCATAGCTGATCCCCATCGTCCCATCAGACGTGCTCTCAGCTCCTGCTCAGTCAACATTATACCATTTTGGTTTCATACTGCTTACGTCATATTAAGTCAAATCTCTCATGTTATCTAACACAATTTACATATTGTGTTTATTTCTTTCTACAGACTTGTTGGCTCTTTCTATTACATACACCACAGAGCCCGACAGCCTTTGCGGATAATTCCAGCCTGGGCTAGAACTACGTGGCCCCTATATTGTTCTAACATGTTTTCAACACATTATCAATAAGGTAAACTAAATTTTATATGTTTTTCTTTTCACACATCACACTTCCATCACTCATTTGAATTACATTCTCATTTAATTCACATTGTGCTTTTAGTTTTTCTTGGAGTACTTCACTCCTCCTTCTCACTCTCACGCTTTCTTCCCTTTTAGAGGGTTTTTGTTTCGATGGCTTATCCCTCACTTCTCATTTCACCACTTCCTTCTTTTTCCACTTTCACATATTTATACACTTTGCCCTTTCATTTCCCGTTCCTCCATTTTTATTTTTCTCACGTTTCTACACTCTTAAGCCGCGTACACACGAGCGGACTTTCCGGCGGACTAGGTCCGACGGGATTAGTTTGGTGGACAATCCGATAGTGTGTGGGCTAGTCCGATAGCTTTTCGGGATAAAAATCAGACGGACCTAGAAATAGGACATGTTTCAAATCTGTCCGACGGACTAAAATTGGGAAAACTGTTCGTCTGTGTGCTGGTCCGACGGACCAACTACGACGCAAGGGAAGCTATTGGCTACTGGCTATTGAACTTCCTTTTTTAGTCCCGTTTATGTCATCACGTTCAAACCAAAAGGACTTATGAGCGGACTTAGTCCTATCATGTGTGGCCAAGTCCGTTGGTTCGGAAAGTCCATCAGACCTAGTCAGAAAGTCCGTCGGAAAGACCGTCGGACCTAGTCCACCGGAAAGTCCGCTCGTGTGTACGTGGCATTATGCATTACTTTCTTGTACTCTGCACATCTCATCACTTTATTAATTTCACCTTGCTTTTTCTTTTGGCTTGCCATCACCCATTTTCATTCACATACGCACAACTATGGTGCACCATTTTTTGTTTTCATTAATCTTACTTTTCGTTTTTAAGTATTTTTTACTTCCATTACAAGTCTTTACATATTTACTACACATCATCAAAGCACATATTATATAAAGCTCACCTCAGTGCCTGTATAGTTCTTGCCCAGACCACTCTGACCTCCTGATTATATACATGGATGTATGTGCCTATATATGTGCACACACAATCATCACTTATTGCTGCCGTTTATTTTCTTTGGTTTTTGTTCATTGATGTTGTGGACATACAATTTAAGTTTTCGCTTGGGTATCTGCTACAGGTGTGACCCACCTCGCCTGGCCACCTCTCTGGGGGGCACCTATTATGTATGACTCCCCGTAAGCCGTACTGCAAGACGTCTTTCTCTCCCTTGGTTGCCATCTGACCGTGGAGCGGGCTAGGATCTCTCTATGTAGGAGGCTTCTTCTTCCTGAATACATGTCTTGTTGGGTAAATATATCACATGTCTGTATTCCATATAATTTATGGTTTATATATCATGTATAAATAAATGTGACATGTGTACCCATAATATCTCTTCTAGCAAACTGACCCTCTGAAGAAGACCCCAAGCATACGGGTTGAATATGTAATGTTGTTGTATAATTTTCTCTTTGCAAATTTGTATCTGGAACAGTTTTTATTCTCCTAGAGCTTATATTTTAACTACCATGTTAATATTCTTTGTACTATATAAATAAATTATTTTTTTCTATATACCTTACTTGATCCAATTACTTACTGTACCTTGCTGCCAAAAATACCCCTCTGGGGGAACCCTCCCATTTTTTTATTATTGGAGTGAGCAGCACTTTTACCTCTCCCCAGATGCGTCTTTCCTTTGCTGGACTCTTAATCCTCTATTATCTTGGTTAATCACATCTTTTGCATCAGTTTGCACCGGGTCACATTATTATATGTATCGATTGATAATTTGCATGGACTTTGAATCCTTCATCATTTTGATCAATCATTTTTTATGCATTAGTTTGCACTAAGTAACTTTATTATATGTATCACTAATTTAGTATTCAGCACGACTTATTATTGGTAAATTGTTTGTGTATGTGTGTATCTAGCAGCAAAGTCGCAGCTGTTCATGTTTTATTATTTTGTGCATTTAATTATACATTTGAAATCTTTTTAAGTATAGGATAGTGCAGTAATTATAAATTTATACCTATATAGGAATAAAGTGCACTAGCCATTTTTTTACCAATACGAGAGAAGTGAGGTTTTGTTGTACTTTGAACATATGATGATAAGCCCACCTTTCAAGAAAAAAAGCTTCAGACTATTTAAACATGTTCCTATGGGAGTTTTAGGAGTTTAAGCTGAGGGAGAGTTAGGCAACGCTGTTCTTTAATGCTGAAGTAAGGGAATACAAAGACCAAAAAGACAACTAGGGGAAGAAACTAATGCTAAAAACATTACTTTCACCTTATAGCTTCCTGTCTGTAAAGCTTTCCAACATCTTAACCACCTACTGCTGTCATACGAACCTGCAAACAGCATACAGGCAAAGCCTATAATAGGGTTAACACTTTCCATGCGTATAGTCATTGTAATAACTACGAAAAGTGTCTTCCTTGCTTACTTCTTCCATTACATGTTTAGGCTTTCTGCTAAATAAAAGGTATACTTTAAGATTAAAATTCCACCAGTCAACCTAAAGTTCCTAAACTTCCTAACTTAACTACACAAAGGCAAAGTAAATTATGCCACCAAGCCTGTATAAAAGGAAGAAAAGAAAAACCAATTGAAAGCACAAGCATACATCCACAGGAAAATTCTTTTCAGTATTTATTTTCTGCTGCAGTTTTCATTGTGTACCACCATAAATGAATGGGGACAGCTCTTGATCGATTGCTTAATAATTTGCCAGGGTTTCCAATTCACAATCCTCTTCTACGAAGAGTCATGGTGAAACTGTTTATAACTGTTGGGTGAACATAAGGATGTATAGAAGTCCCTGGGATTTAAAAAAAAAAACCTAAAACTACATTTTTTTTAAAGTAGAATTTTTCTTTGAAGATACAATGAGGAAAGTAGTTGTCAGATCCTCTTTTCACATATATAAGCTATCCCCTGGACAAGTGCCCTCTGCAGCTATATATGAATGTTTCCCCACCACATCACCTTGGTAACCTATCACCATGCTTCGTAAGTGCCCTCTTCTCAACACTACTGAACAAGGAATCTTTTGGCAATACCAGTTTCCCATGCTTTTCTATCAATTGAAATGACCTGGCTTTTTGACAGACACTGTTTAATTATGAATAGGCTTGAGACGTCTTTAAGACCTAACAATCCCATTACCTTCCATTTACACTAAAAGGGATAAAACAACATATTTTTTCTCTGTATTTTTTTTTCCTTTTCTTTCACAAGCTTCAATTTTTGAGCAGATTCATTGTAAAAGTACAACTCTGTTCAAGCTGTTTCTACACTCTCTGGAGGACCTTTTAGACTCACAATTATCCAGAAAGTTGGGTTGCACGTACAGAGGATGTAAATTTCAGTGATGAGATCTTTCTGTATGGCAGAGATGCTGACAGCTGGAGAAAAGATAATCCAAGTTCATGGCAGAGACATTCTAAGGACAAAGTATAGTTTCTACTTGGTTGACACATTGGCGTTTTTAGGGATTTTGGCTTCCAAAATTAACATATTAAGCAATTATGATAAATACAAAAAATGCTGTAAATTGCAGATAACTTTACAGAATGTGCCGACACAATTATTCTCCACTCGATTACATGACAGAAAAACAAGGACATATTTCTCACTCAAAAGACAAGAACTATGAACTGAGTTTTTAAAAAGAACTTTTAACAAAAAAGTTTAGAAAAAATATTAAATGCACATATTTTTGCACACAAAAATGTGCATTTTCATTTATTTTTTTCACAAGAGACTGCAAAGCATTGCACCTGCAACCAGTGGATTGCAGGTGAAATGTCAGGCTCCTGCAAACTGTTCCTAAAGCTCTCTGACCGAGAAAGGAAATGTAAATGGACTATGAGTGCACTGATTACCACGCTCGTGTTCCATTGAGAACTACACGTCTATTTGTTGTGGCAGATGAGACTTGCAGTTCATTCATTCATTCACAGATCTCACAGTATTTTGAGGGTGGGTTGCTTAGCATCCTAAATATGGGTGTAACATGTTGCTAAAGGGTGAGTTAGCCTTTAAGGGGGACTCTGGTTTCCCACAACTAGGGATGAGCCGAACACCACCCGGTTCGGTTCGCACCAGAACATTCGAACAGACCGAAAGTTTGCGCGAACTTTCAAACCCCGTTAAAGTCTATGGGACTCGAACGTGAGAAATCAAAAGTGTGAATTTTAAAGGCTAATATGCAAGTTATTGTCCTAAAAAGGGTTTGGGGACCAGGGTCTTTCCCCAGGGGACATGTATCAATGCAAAAAAAAGTTTTAAAAACTGCCGTTTTTTCGGGAGCAGTGATTTTACTGATGCTTAAAGTGAAAAAATAAAAGTGAAATATTCCTTTAAATATCATGCCTTGGAGGTGTCTATAGTATGCCTGTAAAGTGGCGCATGTTTCCCGTGTTTAGAACAGTCCTTGCTTAAAAAGACATTTGTAAAGGAATAAAAGTCATTTAAACTGCTTGCAGCTTTAATGTCATGTCTGGTCCTGGCAATATGGATGAAAATCATTGAGAACCCCCCCCCCCCAAACCCATTAGCAGCCCCTTTGGGTCTTGTATGGATATTAAGGGGAACCCCGCACCCAATAAAAAAAAAGGAAAGGCGTGGGGCCCCCAGGCCCTATATACTCTGAACAGCAGTATACAGGCGGTACAAACAAGACAGGGGCTATAGGTTTGTTCTTGTACATTTTTTACGTGTAGCTCCAGTCAAAAAATCTATTTTTAAGCTTTTTGGAAAACACAGAGAAGGGTTATCACCCCTGTAACATTTGTTTTGCTGTCTGTGCACCTGTTCAGAAGATTTCACCTCACTTTCTGTCCCAATGACAATTGGATTTTGAAAATTTGGGGTTTTTAGTGAAACAAGGAACTCTTACAGGAGAGAATTTCCCTTCCAAGGGGTAGAATTCCTCCCACTTTCTATTGTCTCCTTCCATTTGCAAGTAGGAGTCGTTTGTAAGTTGGATGTTTGAAAGTAGGGGCCTGCCCTATATACTCTGCAGAAATTTGGGCCTTAGGTGTTGGTGTTGCCACAACACTGTAAGGCCTCACAGTTACTCTTTGTGTGCGCAGGAACGGGCCCTGCTGTGAAATATTAGATCAAAATTGCAATTACATGCCCCTGTTAAACAGGGGATGAAAAATTGGGCCTAAGGCACTGGTGCTGCTGCCACAACACTACAACCCCTCACAGATACTCTAGTTGGAGCACAGGAATTAGCCCTGATGCAAAGTATTGCTTCAAAAATTGTAATTACACGCCCCTGTTAAACAGGGGCTGGAAAATTGGGCCTTAGGCACTAGTATTGGTGCCACAACACTACAACCCCTCACAGATACTCTAGTTGGAGTGCAGGAATGAGCCCTGCTGCAAAGTATTGCATCAAAAATTGTAATTACATGCCCCTGTTAAACAGGGGCAGAAAAATTGGGCCTTAGTCACTGGTGGCGGTGCCCAGAACCAAAAATGTTCTTACAAGCTATCAGCATGAACATTGAGGAGGAAGAGGATAGTCACTCAGCATAACAGGATAGTCACTCAGCATCAGCATAGGCAGTCTTGAAGGGATTTCACATTAAAAAAAATTATTCGGTTACATCAGCATCAGGTGCTTGGTAGCTGGTGATCCAAGACTGATTCATTTTTATGAAGGTCAGCTGACTGACCGATTCGGTGGACAGGCGCACCCTGTGATCAGTTATAAAGCCTCCAGCAGCACTGAATGTGCGTTCCGAAAGAACGCTGGATGCAGGACAGGCCAGTAGCTCAATTGCATACTGTGCAAGCTCTGGCCAGTGATCCATCTTCAGGACCCAGTAACCCAGAGGATTTTCAGTGGGAAAGGTGTCCAAGTCTGATCTTGCCCCTAGGTATTCCTGCACCATGTGAATCAGACGCTGGCGATGGTTGCTGGAACCAATCATACCTTGGGGCTGCGGACTAAAAAATTGTCTGAACGCATCGGTCAGACGACCACCTTCTCCACCGCTCCTTCTGTGACTGACCAAAGCCTCAGCAACACGATGTCCAGGAGGACCAGGAAATTGTAACCTCCCAGGCTCTGGAAACGCGTTGCACAAACCTTTCTGCAAGGCCTCCCGAAGATGTTTTATCCTCTGCTCCCTCTGTGACGGCAAAATAAGGTCTGAAACCTTACCCTTGTAACGTGGATCAAGGAGGGTTGCCAGCCAGTAATGATCCCTCTCCTTGATACCACGAATACGAGGATCCTTCCGCAGGCTTTGCAGGATCAGGGAGGCCATGCAGCGTAAGTTTGCTGAGGCATTCGGTCTGGAGTCCTCTGGGTCACTAAGGATGACATGATCCGCAGCCACCTCCTCCCAGCCACGTACAAGTCCATGCTTTTCTTCGGACTGTAAATGATCCCTTGAAGACGGCTGCTGATGCTGAGTGCTAGGCCCCACCTCCATGCTGACACAATCCTCCTCCTCCTCCTCGTCCTCTTCCTGTGTGATCGGCGGGCATGCAGGAACACTGTCTGGATAAAGGGGGCCTTGAGAGTTAAGGAAGTCCTCCTCTTCCTGCCTCAAGTGCCCTGTCCATTATTCCACGCAGCGTGTGCTCCAACAAGTGGACAAGAGGGACAGTGTCACTGATGCACTGCTCACCATCCTCGTGGCCTCCTCAAATAGTGACAGGACAGTGCATGCATCCCTGATCATGGCCCACCATGAAAAAACCAAGCTCCCCTGACCCTTTCCTGCTGCCATAGTCGCATAGGTACTCATTTATGGCCCTATGCTGCGTGTGCAGCCACTGCAGCATGGCCAATGTTGAGTTCCACCTGGTGGACATGTCACAGATGAGGCGGTTCTTGGGCAGGTTAAATTCCTTTTGGAGGTCAGCCAACCGAGCACTGGCAATATATGACCAGCAGAAATGCACACAGACTTTCCTGGCCTGCCTCAGGACATCCTGTAAGCCCGGGTACCTGCCCAAGAACCGCTGCACCACCAAGTTAAGGACGTGAGCCAAATAGGGCACATAGATCAGCTGTCCCTGTCGGAGGGTGGAGAGGAGGTTGGTGCCATTGTCGCAAACCACCATTCCTGGCTTAAGCTGGCGTGGCGTCAACCACCTCTGAACCTGCCCCTGCAGAGCTGACAGAATCTCTGCCCCATTGTGGCTCCTGTCCCCCAAGCACACCAGCTCAAGCACCGCATGGCATCTTTTTGCCTGCGTGCTTGCATAGCCCCTTGAACGCCTATGGAGCACCGCTGGTTCAGAGGACAAATCAGCACAGGAAGAGGCCATGGAAGAAGAAGAAGAGGAGGGGGTGGAGGAGAGAGGTGTGGCAGAATCACCACTAGTAGAATTTTCGAGGCATGGTGGCGGAACAACCTCCAACACTACTGCACCCTGTCCTGCATCCTCCCCAGCTGCCAAAAGAATCAACCAGTGCACAGTGAAAGATAGGTAATGTCCATGTCCATGCCTGCTGGACCATGAGTCAGCGGTCAACTGCCTGCCTGAGGTATTATTAGGAAGAGAACACCAGCAATTGTCTGCAGTTAGCTTTAGTTGCACACTGCACAGGATACAGTACACTGACTGAAAATACTGCAGCTGCCTGCCTGAGGTATTATTAGAAAGAGAACACCAGCAATTGTCTGCAATTAGCTTTAGTTGCACACTGTGCACAGGATACAGTACACTGACTGAAAATACTGCAGCTGCCTGCCTGAGGTATTAATAGAAAAAGAACACCAGCAATTGTCTGCAATTAGCTTTAGTTGCACACGATACAGTACACTGACTGAAAATACTGCAGCTGCCTGCCTGTAAGTATATTAGGAAGAGAACACCAGCAATTGGCTGCAGTTAGCTTTAGTTGCACACTGTGCGCAGGATACAGTACACTGACTGAAAATACTGCAGCTGCCTGCCTGTAAGTATATTAGGAAGAGAACATCAGCAATTGGCTGCAGTTAGCTTTAGTTGCACATTGTGCACAGGATACAGTACACTGACTGAAAATACTGCAGCTGCCTGCCTGTAAGTATATTAGGAAGAGAATAACAGGAACAGATCTAGTTAAACTGAATAGAATACAGTGTGTACATACATATATATAGATATATATATATATATATACACACACACACACAACAGCTGGGATGCATATATATACACAATACACTGACTGAAAATACTGCAGCTGCCTGCCTTAAGTATATTAGGAAGAGAATAACAGGAACGGATCTAGCTAAACTGAATACAGTGTATATATACACACACACACACACACACACACACACACACACAACACCTGGGATGCATATATATACACAATACACTGACTGCAGCTAACTGACTCGCCTGCCTACTCTATATAACTCAAATGAAATGACACTGTCTCTCTCTCTCTCTATCTCTCTCTCAGCACGCCAGAACACACCACACACGCCTGGAAGTCGGCCTTATATAGTGTGGGGCATGTACTAAGTTCCCTGAGGCATAATTGGCCAAAGCCACCCTGCCTGTGGCCAATTATGGCTCTCCGTTCTTACCGTGCTGTGATTGGCCAAAGCATGCGGGTCATAGTGCATTGCAATGCACTGCGATGCTGCAGTGAATTATGGGCCGTGACGCGCCACTTGAATTTGGCGCGAATGGCCCATAATGTTCGCAATTCGATGAACGGAAGATGTTGGAGTCTAACTTACGTTCAACTGGAACTCGAAGCTCATACCTACTCACAACGTATCACAGTGCTTTGCAACTATGGAGGGCTAGCTCTTCTAGATCTTGAAGGGAAGTTGGAGTGATTTCTTTTTTTCTTGTTTTTTTTTTGTTTAGGAACATTCAAGCCATTTTTTTTCTTTGAAAAAAAATATAAGGGTTTGAAAAGAGAAAAGGGAAAAAAACATAAAAGATACTAGCCCAGCAGATCTGGCACACTAACTTGCATGTCCATAGCTGGAGGGCAATAGATGTGTATGTGCCTGCTTTGCCGAAGTCCCCCCATGAAATCTGTCTTTCACCATCTTCCTAAAGTGCAGAGACCTCCAAAGGGACATCCCACTGTAGCAGGCATTGGTTCCCTTCAGGAGAGGCTGGTATACAGACTACCCAATTTTATGCGTGACGCCAAGCATCTGAAATGGGAAAAGAAGTACATGTGAATGACCTTGGATGTTCGGACATTTTATACGTCTAATCCTCATGACTTTGTTGTTGCATTAGAAAATCACTTGATCACCTTCACTGACTATTTTTTTTTGTAATTCTTTAAACATTGTGTATTTACAAAAGGTTGAGTCAGTACTACAATACACAACAAGTGTGAGCAGAAACTCCACAAAGAACCAGCATGAGCTCACAAGGCCGATGTCTTGTCGAATACTGTCCCCCATCGGATAGTGTCCACCCTGTACTGCGCAGGCGAAGTACGGAGGACAAACGAGACGCCGAAAGTCTCCAAAGTTCAACAGCTCATCGTCAGCTGTACACGGCGCCTGCACACTTATTCTGCCCTGAGTCCAGGTTCATGCCCCACTATCCAAGTGGACATAGAGTTAGAATAAAAAGATGCCGAGCGCAGCGAGGCCGTACCCAAAGCGTGGCGAGCGAAGCGAGCCCGTGAGGGGCCCTGTTACAAAGCATTGACTATTAAGTGCCCAAGCGCCATTTACAGCTGATGGTCAGCTGGTCAACTTCGGAGACTTTCGGCATCTCCTTGTCCTTCGTACTGCGCAAGCACTGCGCCTGCACAGTACGGGGCGGACACTATCCGATAGGAGAACACTTCTCGTCAGAAAACCGGGATTGGTTGAAAAACATTAGCATCTGTTTAGTTTTTATCCTGTACTAAAGAAAAGAAGAAAAAACATGCATTGTGGAAACTTAAAAAGTGCTGGCCTTTCTGCATCTTGCTGCTGTGTTTACTTGGGAAGAAACGTTGCTGTGCACTGCCTGCAGGTGGCAGAGTTTTATCTCTGAAATGGTTTGCGAGAAAGGAAAGGTTCTGTACAGCTGCTATACCAGACTGGGTTACTCTCAGAGTTCATTAAGGAGTGTAGTCTCTGTGTGTGCCACTTGGTTTATGGTGGGGACTCTCAGGTGTCCCACGCTATAAAGTACTTAAAGGTACCTCATGTTTGCCCACCACAATAGGTAAAGGGTTAATGCCACAGCACATTGCAAATTTTGCAGTGTGCCAAATGTAAGGGGGCCTACGATTAGGCAGATGTTGGCCCCAAATTGTACAACCACCCCCTGTTGTGGAGTTAAAATCTCTGCCATATTGTGTCATTCCCGACCAGAGGTCCACTCACAATATCTCTGGACAGAAGCCTTAATATTTAAAGTGTTACTAAACCCAGGACCCTGCATTCACTATATCTGGTCTCCCACAGTACACAGAACATGGAAATGCAATCTGTTTAGTAAATATAAACTGCTAAATACCTTTTCTCATCAGCAGTATATAGCAGTCTTGTGACTTCTATCAGTGTCTGATTAAAGCTTGTAGGAGGAGTTTTCATACTGCACTGGCTGTCCTATCAGGATGCAGGACCCCTGACCCTCTGTCTGGACAGTGCTGACTGGCCCTGTGCTGATCACATGCACTCTCCCAAGAAAAAAAAACTCTATAGCAATACACACCAAACTGAGCAAGTGCAGCCTGACTCCACTAACTCTGTTGTATCAGGACCTGTTTTGGAGTCAGTGGAAGAAGAAGAAGATCTGTGCATACAGGATCAAACAGCCTTTTTACACAAGTCAGAGGATTAACCCCTTAGGTTCCACAGTAAGTATAACAAGCATGCTTTACTGAATATATAGGCTGATTTTACTATTGTGGGTTTAGTAACACTAACAATAAAAGGAATGTGCACATACTATTGAAATCTTTGGTCAGCACGCAACATGTAAGGTTAGACATTCTGTAGCAATCACTTCAGTGCAGAGCACAAATACACATCTGTTAGATAAGCCATCTTCCCTCTCATTGGGAGCACCACAGAGTTGGGGCCACTTCCCTATGTATACCAAAGTCCATAGCAATAAAAAATATATTATCCAAACATTTCATATTCCTGATGTTATGTGCCTGCTGTACCATGTACTTTTATGAAAAAGTATCCTGTTCCCTTTGTATTTCTACCTCTGTGTGAAACCCCTACTGTTCCTAACAGTCCTTCTGCTTTCCTATTACAACTGACCACACTAGGCATGATTAGACTTCTGTTTATATGTCCCCCTTCCCTGCACAGTCATTCACTGGGAAGACCAGTGTACTGCTGTTTCTCCTCCCCTAGTTCTTGGAGCTTCTTATACAGCTGAGAACAGGAGGTATGTGATCTCTTGATAACATTTTAAACTGAATGGGTTGTTTTACAAGATAAGAGTTCACATATACTTTAAGCTTCAATCATCACTAAGTCACAGGACTCGAAGCTGAGGGTCAGGGGGAACAAGGTGCTTCTGTTAGTATACCAATCTCTTCCCAATGTCCTTTCTATAGCTGTGCTCAGCCAGCCATGCTGCCAGATGACAAACTTATTTCCAGGCTGCCACCACTACTCACATAGGAGGACTCTGTCCAGGCCTCCAAAGCACTGCGCACCCCTCTACAGGACTGGCAGAATAAGATCAGGGGCGACAGGGTGACTACAGCAATCCCTCCCACGATCTGTACCACCTTCTCTGGGACTTCAGCCCTGCATAGGGCCCTTTGCCTCAACTCAGTACAGGATTACAGCTTTGGAGCTCTGGGTGTTCTGTTCCCATACCCCATCCACACTGGGTCCCACCCCACAGCTGGTATTTATTAATTCCACCCTTATATATACCTCCCAACATTTTTACATGGGAATGAGTGACACCTACTAGCAAACTTATGTAGGCATATGGCACGCCCCCACCACACCCCCTTAAAGGTGAATTACCAAAAAAAAAAGGTTAATTAAATCCACAAGGGCTTTTTTTACCACTACTATTCCTTTATATTGGCTTATAAAGTTTACAAATGTAGCAATTTAGAAATTGGATTAAAGGTTTAGCACTGGGAAACACTTTAAAAAGTGCATTTTAGTGCATTTTATATACAACTATATAGATCAGAATGAGGGACAAATGAGGGGGGAAAGAGGGACAGAGACACATTGCTCCAAATCAGGGACAGTCCCTTGAAAACAGGGACAGTTGGGAGCTATTCTTATATCACTAGAGGAGGGACTCTAAAAGGGGACCTAACAGATTTTTATAATTTTCTCCTTACCATACCATAATGGAAACAGAGCCATCTAGTGACAGGCAAGCTAACTGCACCTGCCAACACGTAAAAATGCAAGAGAACTAAACATTTTGAAAACATTTGTCATACTTCTACTGCTAGATGGGTTAGTAAAGTTACTTCCCCGTAAGTTGTGTTAAGAGTAGCTAAATATGATGCTTCTTTCCAGATAAGATTTTGTGCACTGTAACTATTACTACTACTTCTGCTAACAAGGAATACTCTATTATTCTGATGTAGGATCTGCTGCCTGTATACTACATAAGGAAATCTACCTGAAGTACAAAGTTACAAATGAACAAACTACTTGCTGCACCTACCCTACAACTAGTTAGTTACCTTAGAGACCTATGCCAGTGGCTGTAAAATATCAATCACTTAGTGTGCAAGCTGAATTCTACACTGTAATGAAAGGCACCGCTATATTGGGCAGGGATCTTTTTAGTACGCTACATCTACAGGTAATGGATGGTCTTATCACAACTCATACAGTTCCCCCTATGCCACCACTGAGCAACACCTCTCTGGGCTGTGCAAAAAAGTTTGCACACAAAATTAAAGGGTTTGTTAACCCATCTATATAAAAGTATGCCAGCCCCTCCATTGGAGGCTGGCATAGCAAACTATGTCAGTAGTTTCAAAAGCCGAGTATTCTAAATACCTAAGTTCAGCTGTCTTCAAGCCGGTCACATGATTCACGGCCGTCAGCCGGGGAGATCACGTGGCCGCTCATCTCCTCCACAGAAGCCCTGTCAGCCAATATTCATTCACTGTTGCACCACGCCTGGGTGGGCTCCACATTCAAATGCTCTGCATCCCGACTTCACCCCATCTTGAAGCCTATTGGAGCCTCTGGCTCTAATCAGGTGCTCCAAAAACCACCCCCCTGCCCACCCCATAGGAATTAATGCACCCGGTGTCCTGAAAGAGGCTGGGCGCAGGGATTGGGAGGGCAGAGGCGGTGGATGGGGGGGTGCCGTGCGCCCACAATGGACGGGCCGCCCCTGAGTAACTACCACCCATTCTTGCACTACTTCAGAGTCATTACAATTCTGCTGTCAGACACACTCCGCCACTCTAGCTAGTGTCATTTTCAAATTCTGATATTGTAGGTTCTTTCATAGAGGCACCAGTGGACTGCCAGAGACAGTAATAAAAACCTGACATGTATTCTAATCCCTCTCCACTCTGTCCAAAACTAACAATAAAATATGCTTGCCTTTAATTAAAATTTAAAAACCTGGCTTACTAAAACAGGGAAAATCCAAATTTTTACAATCCACTTAGAGTGACAAGTCAAAGGACCTTACACCTATAAACTGTCTCATTGGCAGATACTGTATGAATTTCCAATTGTCTTGCAGCTGTTAGGCAGTACTTTTCAAACGTTTTATTTGACAAAGGAAATGTTTGTGTTTCTACCGATAAAAACTAAACTAGAGATCAAGAACCTGACCCACCTAGACATACTCAAGGAATTAGAAGACCTTATCTATGGACCAAGGGTTATGTGATTTAAAGCAGAGTTCCACCCAAAAATGGAACTTTTGGCATGTTATCTTTTTTTTGGGGGGGGGGGGGGATACCCTCTTTTTAGAGGTATCCAGCTCCAACTTCCTCCCAGGGCTCTGCGGCGCCGATAAGGAATTCACCTCCCTCCCTGCAATCTTCTGGCACACGTCACAGGTCCCAGAAGATTGCCCAGCCAATCACAGCTCGCAGCAAGACTTTTCAAAAACATTGGGACAGGGCAACAAAGAAATGGCAAAGTAAGTGGTACTGACAGGGAAGAGCTGGAAGAACATTTTGCAAATACAGGCAGTCCCCAAGTTATAAACATCCGACTTACATACAACTCATGCTCACAAACGGAGGGAGTCAACAGGAAATGAGAGGAAATCTACCCCTTGGAAGGGAAATTCTCATGGGAAAAAGGTGTCTCCACTGAAGCTTCATCACCAATCCTCGTTTCCATGACAATCCAAAATTTTCAAAATCCAATTGTCACAGGGACAGAAAGTGAGATGAACAGGGGCACAGACAGCAAAACAAACACTACAGGGGTGTAAACTCTTCCCTAATAAATCTAAAAAATGTGAACCCTTTTTTTGGCTGGTGGTACACTTAAAAATGTACCTGATCCAATTTACATACAAATTCAACTTAAATAGGAGGGCCCATGAAAATAAAATAAAATAAAAGTCAGCAGCTAGAAATACTGCAGCTGCTGACTTTTAATTGGACACTTACCTGTCCCAGGGTCCAGCGATGCGGGGGATCAAAGCCTCGCTCGTCTCCCCCTCCATTCAGCGGCGCCGGCATTGCAACTGTGGGCGCCGGGCTGTGGCTTCACAGCCTGGCACCCACTGCGCATGCGTGAGCGGTGCCGTGCGCCGTGATTGGCCGCTTAGTCACCTGGGACCTGTAATGGGTCCCAGATGATTGACAGGAGGGAGGGAGCAGAGCCGAGTCCTTCCTGTGCCGAGGGAGAAGTGATGTCACCAGCCCAGGCACCGAAAGAGGCAGACTACGAGGGACCCCCTAGCAACAGGCATTTAGAGGTAAGTAAAAAAAAAAATTCCAAATGTTTTTTTTTATTTATTTTTTTTAGGCACAGTCATGGATTTTTTTTTTTTATGGTGGAACACCACTTTAAGAACAAACCTACAGACCCTATCTTGTTTGTAACCCGGGGACTGCCTGTAATGAGGTCAACTGGCAACAGGTCAGTAACATGATTGAGTTAAAAAATGGTATCTAATGCCGCGTACCCACGAGCGGACTTTACTGCAGACTTTGTCCGGCAGACTTTGACGGACTTTATGATGGACTTTCCGAATGAACGGACTTGCCTACACACGATTAACCAAAGTCCGACGGATTTGTACGTGATGACGTACGACCGGACTAAAACAAGGAAGTTCATAGCCAGTAGCCAATAGCTGCCCTAGCGTCGGTTTTTGTCCGTCGGACTAGCATACAGATGAGCGGACTTTTTGACCGGACTCAAGTCCGTCGAAAAGATTTGAAACATGTTTCATTTCTAGGTCCGTTGAACTTAGGGGGAAAAATAGTCCGCTGGAGCCCACACACGATCTAATTGTCCGACAGACTCCGGTCCGCCGAACCAAGTATGCCATAAAGTCCGGTCATGTTTACACGGCATTAGAGGGTCAGAGTATCTCAGAAGTAAAGATGGGCAGAGGTTCACCAATCTGTGAAAAACTACATCTAAAAATTGGCAATTATAGAATAATGTTTCTCAACGTAAAATTGGAAAGACTTTAAACATATCATAATCTACAGTACATACTATCATCAAAAGAGTCTGAAAATCTCTGTGCACAAGGCTGAAACACAATATCTGATGCCTTTGATCTTCGGGCTCTTAGATGGCATTGCATTAGAGAAACAGGCATGGTTCTGTGATGGACATCACTGTATGGTCCCAGGAATACTTCCAAAAATCACTGTGTGAACACAGTTTGCCATGCCATCCAAAAATGCAAGGTTGTACCTGTGAACATTTCCTGTAATAATGTGTTGTTTGCTCCAACCCATGTCATGTAACTAATTTTGATATTCCTTATCTTCACCAGTGAAAGTTATTCATGATAATTGGACATGCTGCAGTAACTTGTAGACTTTGCAAGACCAGCATACATTGTTCTAAAGAAAGCTGACCAGTGACCAGTTCTGAGGGTCAGTAGCCATGGCAGTGCTGCCAAAAGAGCTGACCAAGAATCTTTGTGGAACAGCAACTATGGTCATATAACGGGTTTTATATTTTCTGTTTGAAAGCAACAATTGAGTACTGTCCATAATACTTTTTTTTTTATTTGCATGAACATCCCAATTTTTTAGGAAAAATTTTCAGGGTGCGTCCCCTTCATCAAGGTTCCAGCAGTACTAATGCACAAAGTTTTAGCAGAGTGTTAACAAGACAATCTCTAAAACCTGGTACGCACTACTAGTTTTTTTTTTTTTTTTCATTCAACCTTTTTTGATCATGACTTCACCAGAAGCCAAAGGTCTGTCGGACTGGCTGCCATACACATGGGCCGAATGTTGGCCGGTTTCTATTGAACCGACCGATGTCACTCAACATTCCGCCCCCCTGTGTATGGCAGCCGGTTGGACAGACCTTTGGCTTCTGGCGAAGGGCCATGATCAAAAAGGGTTGAGCAAAAATCAACTAGTAGTGTGTACCAAGTTTTAGAGAAAGGATAAAAAAAAAAAACTAACAAGCATACACAGAAAAGGTAAATTAGCTTGGATAGCTGGTGAGATAAGGCAGAGAGAGGGCAGAACTGGAGCAGAAATCTTCTTTAGTAGTACTATTACACTACAAAACATTTGCAGTGCAGTTCTCCTATAAGCGGAACTTGACAACAATTAGGAGATGTCCTATGAGCCTTTGTTCACACTGTACATTAATCTCACTTCCTATCGTAGGGTGCTTAAGCTCACTCACTCCATTGTATCTATGGTGGGAGCCATGGTCTTCACTCTAGGCTGCTCTCCTGATATAAACTACTAACAACTACTCCACTCTTCATTGCCATTACATTGGGAGGTTTTCAACCTCTTAGATAGATCACCAAAGATAGCTACTGAGATTGATAGACAGTTCAGTGCACAGGAAGTTGAAAAGCACACTGCTATTTTGGCAAGATAAACTGTTTTAACTCTGTACTTACAACAAAAAAAATATTTTTACTGGCAAATTTCTAATTAGTATTAGGATGAAGGTACATTAATTCTTTCAGAACAAGTAGCGTTTCCATATATACTGCTGATGAAAAAAGGTATTTAGCAGTTTATATTTACTAAAACAAATGCATTTCCATGTTCTTTGTATTGTGGGAGACCAGATATAGTGAATTCAGGGTCCTGGGTTTAGTAACACTAATGCCCCGTACACGC
Organism: Lithobates clamitans; assembly: GCA_037952925.1. Taxonomy (NCBI): domain Eukaryota; kingdom Metazoa; phylum Chordata; class Amphibia; order Anura; family Ranidae; genus Lithobates; species Lithobates clamitans. The sequence continues at coordinate 1,848,321 of JBBGZY010000643.1, forward strand.
GGTCGGATTCTCCGACGGAAAATGTTCGAAGGGAGCTTTTTGACAGAAATTCCGTCACACAAAAATTTGAAAGCTGGTTCTCAAATTTTCCGACAACAAAATCCATTGTCATAAATCCCGATCGTGTGTACACAATTCCGACACCCAAAGTTCCACACATGCTCAGAATCAAGCAGAAGAGCCGCACTGGCTATTGAACTTCATTTTTCTCAGCTCGTCATACGTGTTGTATGTCACCGCGTTCTTGACGTTCGGAATTTCCGACAAGATTTGTGTGACTATGTGTATGCAAGGCAAGTTTGAGCCAACATCCGTCGGAAAAAAAACATGGATTTTGTTGTCGGAAAATCCTATCGTGTGTACAGGGCATAAGTGCTTAAAAAAGAGGTTTCTCTACTCTATTCAACATAAAAAGTAATAAAGAATATTACTGATATTTTATTTTTGTTAGCAACAGACAAACAAAAAAAAGGGAATCAGCCATGTATGCACATTTAACACGAATGGCTGTAAAGTTTGAAGAGAAAATAACACCATTATAAAAACTGAATAAAGTTTGAAAAATCCTCTAATTTCCTTAATGACTGAAACAGGTTGATATGCTTCATGTGTGCATGGTGAGAAGCCCCATTTATAGAGGGTGATCCAATATAATTTTGCATCTAAATCCAATTAATGGCTTGTGATAGTGCTGGGCTTCTATTCACTGAAGCACAATAGAGGTCGATCAATGACATGCGCTCTACTTTGTATTCTATAGATCAGAGGCAAAATAGGGGCAATTCATTGCATTTCTTAATCTATTTTCTGTCTACTCAACCACACATCTTAAAATGTGAGGAGGCACCCGGATACTATTGGATTATTGAACCATCCTAATTTCTTTTCATCTTTATGCGGACCACACACATGCATTTCAAGTACATTTCAAATGCAACTTTTCCTATATTCCTTCTAATGATAACATGATAGTAAAAAAACAACCTATTCAAATAGCAATTATTCATAGTGCTAAAATACGATCTGTATCTCTAGAATCACTTCATCTTACTTGGTTTGTGATTCTTCTAAATTATCTAGGAAAACTTCAGATTCATCTATCATAGCGACAAAGCGACAGTGTCCCCTGGTGGACAAAATCGGGTATATACTATAACTAATTAAAACTACGAGGTATAAAAAGCATTGTAAAAAAAATCTCAAACACCCATATTAATTACGAGCATTTAAATTAAGAGATTGTATAAGGTAGAAACGTGTTTCAGAAACATTCTACCATTCCCCTATTCGCATTTAAATCCATCTTTCTCCAAATGATCAAACAAATGCAATACTATAATACAAGCCTGCAGGGACAAATAAATATTATAAGATTCAGATACAGTATGCTTCCACAGGCTTTTGCTGTATCCACTGTGCTCAGCAGGGAAATGGCCAATCACATTCTGCAGGCATCCATGTTGTCTACCAGAGTAATCTACAGCTGGCGGTTGTGTCTAGGCAAAAATTTCTCTGACAACTGCAAATAGCTACAGACTGCGGAAAACAAGATGCCTACCACTAAAATTTCCCATTGGGTTTATCAGATGTCTCAATAGCTTGCACAAACTTATGAGGAATAATGCTTATAGTTTTTAACATCCCAGTTGCTGCATCAGTATAAGTTGCATTTACTGAGGCACTATCACGTACCTGGTGGCGACTGAAATGTTGTAGAGGCCTCTCTTGCACCTCCTGCCCAACACTCCTGAAGGTGGAGACAGAGAGTCAGAGGGCACGGAGTGGCACGAGTGCTGGAATAGCTGGCTGGTGAAGTCTGCACTTAGGTGGAAGGAGCTGGGAGTTGTAGTCCTAGGAACAGGATACTGAAGCAGCTTGGCCCCAGAGCAGGAGACGGTAGCAGAGCCGATAAGCAGACGGCGATCAGCGGCCGCTGGGTATCAAGGCACCGAGTCAGCAGACAAAGCAAGTCTAGGAAGCAGGCCAAGGTAGGTAACAGCCGGGCAGCACAGTACAGAATCAGCAGGCAAAGATGAGTCCAGTAAACAGGCCAAGGTCAGAGAGATCAGATGAACAAGATTAATGCAGCAGCAAAGACAAAGTCCAGGAAAAAGCCGGGTCATACACAGGTAAGCAGGTTCAATGGATCAGGTCACAGGAATGCAGGTACAATCTTAAGACCATTCAGCAATGCTCATGGTGACAGGCCAGTTTAAATAGGCAGCTGGGTGCCAAGTATGCACGCTAATTCATATGTGCACGTGTGCATGCGTGTGCGCGCACGAATGTGAGCATGTTGAACAGGAATAGTACATCTTTGCCTAGAAGTATTAGCACGTGAACAATGTGCACACGCACAAATATTAGCATAAGCTCACACTGGTTTTATTTTGTTGGGAATCTGGTTTACCTTACAGGCTCCATGCACACTGGCTTAAAAAATGCTGCTTCTACAGGAGTTTAGTGTTCTGTAGAATCAACTCAATGGTATCTTATGTGTCCATGCACATGAGGACGATTAGAGGCATATTTTGAGCTCAACATTTAGAGGCAGAAAAAAAAACCTTCTGGTTTGCGTTTCTGATTGGAGCTTACTGGCAGAAAAAAACTTAAAACTCTCCTAAACTTTGTAAAAAAAGTTCTATATGCGCGTTTTTTTTCTGCCAAGGGAACTGCAGTTTTTTTAGGCCCAGTATGCATGGACCCTGAAAGTGCTTGGGGAGTATTATGAAGGGCAAATGACCAACATATTGATGCAAAAATATAAAAAGTCATGCTGGTAGATTAATTGGCTCCTGTCTAAATTGTCCCTAGTATGTGTATCTATGAATGTGAGTTAGGGACCTTAGAGTGTAAGCTCCTTGATGGGCAGGGATTGATGTGAATGTACAATGTATATGTAAAGCGCTGCGTATATTGACAGCGCTATATAAGTACCTGAAATAAATAATAAATAAATAAAATTCATACCTAAAGTGATTATAAACCTCAGACATAAAATATGAACAAAGCATATACTGTACCTCTATAGTTTGTACTTCTCAATTAAGAGCATTAAGTGTCATTTCTGCCTGCTGCTTCATTCCTCTGCTATCAGCATTAATTACTTCTGACAAGTTTTCCTGACACGAAGAGAAAAGTGGTGACAGGGGAGGGATCTCCAGCAGATTGACAGCCTCACCTCTGTTCCTGTGAGCTGTGTGTCTCTTCCCTCCAATCAACTCTCAGAGCCCTCCTCACTGAGCTTTGCAGCGTGCAACTACAGCTGTTCGCCCCCTTTTTTCTGAACACTTAGACAAGCATTATAAATTCTGGACAATGGATGTAGAGAATAGAAGAGTGCAGATCAACAGGAACACATTATGCAGGCGTATTTGTTTCATATTTGTGTATTATCTGAGACCAGTCAACTCGCTGGGTATATGTAAGGGTTTATAACCACTTTTAGGTAATATTAATGATTTGTTTGGGCCTTTTCATGAGATTTATATTTGTTTAGCTTCATTATTTAGCTTAATTTCTTTGTCTAACTGGTAAACTGGAGAGCCACAGCCAGAGATCACCCATAGTCTAGAACACTAGAGTACGGTCTTCGAGCACCTGAGTGCACCTAAGTCTCACTTGCCTGGTTGTGCAATCTGACAGAATCATAGATGCTTTACTGGGTAAACCAGAAAGTGTATACAGTGCCGTGAAAAAGTATTCATTTGCCTTGAAATTTTCCACATTTTGTTATGTTGATCATTGATCTCCACTGAGCCGGTGGATGACAGGTCTGTCTCTGCTCACTGAGCAGGGAGGGGCCTGTCAGAGCGCCGCAGATTCCTATGGAGGGATAGGAAAAAAACGGACAGCATGTCCGTTTTCATCAGATCTCATCTGATATGATCTGCCCAGATGGATGGCAAACGTATCGCCATATGTCTGATTTTAGCAGATCGGATGGCAGATGGGTGTCAGCGGACACATCTCCGCTGACATCCATCTTCCCATAGGAGTCAATGGATGGCCCGCTCGGATCCGCCTGAAAAACGGACAGGCGGATCCGAGCGGGCTTGCCGTGTGAAAGGGGCCTTACAACCAAAAACGTAAATGTATTTTATTGGGATTTTATGTGATAGACCAACATAAAGTGGCACATAATTGTAAAGTAGAAGGATAAAGATAAATGGTTTTCAAAATGTTTTATAAATAAATATGGGAAAAGTGTGGTGTGCATTTGTATTCAGCCCCCCTGAGTCAATACTGTAGAACCATATTTCAATGCAATTACAGCTGCAAGTCTTTTTGGTTATGTCTCTACCAGCTTTACCAGCTTTGCACATCTAGAGAGTGACATTTTTGCCCATTCTTCTTTGCAAAATAGCTCAAGCTCTGTCAGATTGGATGGAGAGCGTCTGTGAACAGCAATTTTCAAGTCTTGCCAGAGATTCTCAATTGGATTTAGATTTGGACTTTGACTGGGCCATTCTAACACTTGAATATGCTTTGATCTAAACCAGTGGCCTCCATATGGCTTCTGGCAATCTGCAAACAAGACTTTTTTTCAACAATAGCTTTCTTCTTGCCACTTTTCCATAAAGGCCAGATTTGTGGCTTGTACGACTAATAGTTGTCCTGTGGACAGATTCTCCCACCAGATCTGTGGATCTCCTCCAGAGTTACCATGGGCCACTTGGCTGCTTCTCTGATTAATGCTCTCCTTGCCCGGCCTGTCAGTTTAGGTGGATGGCCATGTCTTGGTTGGTTTGCAGTTGTGCCATACTCTTTCCATTTTTGGATGATGGATTGAACAGTGCTCCATGAGATGTTCAAAGCTTGGGATATTTTTTTATACCCTAACCCTGCTTTAACCTTCTCAACAACTTTATCCCTGACCTGTTTGGTGTGTTCCTTGGCCTTCATGATGCGGTTTGTTCACTAAAGTTCCCTAACAAACCTCTGAAGGCTTCACAGAACAGCTGTATTTATACAAAGATTAAATTACACACAGGTGGACTCTATTCACTAATTAGGTGATTTCTGAAGGCAATTGGTTCCATTAGATTTTTCTTGGGAGCAGGACCCTCTGATTCCTACTGTATTAAAGTGTATTGTATTTGTACTGTCTACCCTCAAGTTGTAAAGTGCTACGTAAACTGTTGGCGTTATATAAATCCTGTATAATAATAATTTGATTTTAGTTAGGGGTATCAGAGTAAAGGGGGCTGAATACAAATGCACACCACACTTTTCACATATTTATTTGTAAAAAATTTGGAAAACCATTTGTCATTTTCTTTCCACTTTACAATTATGTGCCACTTTGTGTTGGTCTATCACATAAAATCCCAATAAAATACATTTACGTTTTTGGTTGTAACATGACAAAATGTGGAAAATTTCAAGGGGTATTAATACTTTTTGCAAGGCACTGTATGTACGTATTTAAATAGTGTATTTAGCTGGCTAGAGTTCAGGTGTTGAGACCCAAATATACAGTGATATTCATAAATAAACAATGTAATCAAAAAAGAAATATTACCAAACAGGAGATGGTGTGACCCCTCATATATGTGTCAAAACAATTTATAAAAAACAGTCCAAACAAAAATTTCAACGTGCATATCTTCACTTTTTTCTGAATTCATGCATAAATGTAGATAGCAGTCCAAAACCGTGCATTTCCACGGATGTGTAAATACGGGTCAATTTAGGTAACAGCGAACACAGGTCAATTGGCTTCAGTATAAATCACACAAATAGGAAACATAAGGAGAATACAAAGACACTGAATTTCAAAAGAGCCAACTTCTCTAAACTACGAACCTTGCTAGAAGGCATAAATTGGGATAAAATCTTAGGATCAAAGAACACGGAGGAGAGATGGGTTTGCTTTAAGAGCATATTAAATAAGGGCATTAGCCAATGCATCCCATTGGGTAATAAATTTAAAAGAGTGAACAAAAGTCCTGGATGGCTTAATTCCAATATAAAAATGCATATAAAAGCAAAGGAGAAGGCCTTCAAAAAATACAAGATTAAGGGATCATCATCAGCATTCAGACATTATAAAGAATGCAACAAGAAATGGAAGGGTACAATAAGGATGGCTAAGATAGAACATGAAAGACACATAGCGGTGGAGAGCAAAAAAATCCCAAGAGATTCTTTAAGTATGTAAACAGTAAAAAAGGAGGACAGACCATATTGGCCCCATAAAGAATGAGGAAGGACATCTGGTTACAAAGGATGGGGAGATGGCAAAGGTATTGAATTTATTCTCCTCAGTCTTCACGAGGCAATCGGGGGGCTTCAGTAACCAAAACTGCAGTGTTTATCCTCATAACACATCACAGGAAGCACCTCCATGGTTAACAGAGGACAGAATTAAAATTAGACTTGAGAAACTTAACATTAATAAATCACCAGGACCAGATGGCTTGCACCCGAGGATACTTAGGGAACTCAGTCAAGTAATTGCCAGATCATTGTTCCTAATTTTTACTGACAGTCTACTGACTGGAATGGTACCAGCTGATTGGAGAAAAGCCAATGTAGCACCAATATTTAAAAAGGGCCCAAAATACATCCCTGGGAATTACAGACCAGTTAGCCTAACATCAATAGTATGTAAAATCTTGGAGGGGACAATAAGGGACTATATACAAGATTTTAGTAATGAGAACGGTATTATTAGCAGTAATCAGCATTGATTCATGAAGAATCGTTCTTGCCAAACCATTCTACTAACCTTCTATGAGGAGGTCATAAGTGCGTTTACCGTTTAAGTTGGGACCAAAATAAGTAATGGCTGCAGATTCCTATGCAGAAAGACTCTCAAGGATGACAATTCAAATGACCAAAGTGCCTCATTAATCCACGCCTCTCAATTGGGATATAAGGTACTCAAAAGAACACAGAAGAAACTATCATGCAACGTGCATAAAAAAATATAAATGTATTAAAAAGCATCAAAGCATAGCTAAAAACATTTAGATTTTTTTTCTTGTGCCAGGCCTTTAATGGAGAAGTTTAGGGTTCACTAAAATAAACAAACACACATATTTACCTCTATGCTGCAGCAGGGTGAGGCGGCAGCTGTCCCACGTCAGCTCTAAGCCCAAAAACTGCACAATCACATGACTGCTTAAAGCTCAGTTCTTGGTCTGCACGGAGCAGGTGTGAATGTGAGTAACTCACTGGAGCGTTGGGCAGGAGAGGTGGACGCAGCTGGCTCCGGCTCTCAGCTGCACACTGAGAGGCAGAGCCAACTGTGAATCAAGCAACTGGGTGGATCCCAATACTGTTGGGGACCTTGAAGCATCTGGAGTGGCTCTGCCACGGCAGCTGATAGTGGGCAATAGCTCGCAATCGGCTGATACTGAGTCACAGAAGAGCATAAGTAAATTAATTTCTGTGACCCACAGGAGAAGTATGGGAAAAAAACTTTGACCATACTTCTCTTTTAAGTAAGTGCTTCACCCACTGAAAACACCCACTAATGCAAAGTTCTGTGTTAAACTGGTGGGCCCCATTAACACAAGTTCAGTGGTTTTGCTCAGCATTATGTGTGTCACAAGACCGGGTGTTTACTGAACAACTTCAACACCAGCATGTTACCCCATTCTTTCTTTCCAGGCCATTTCCAGTTTTCAGTGCTGTGACAGTTTGACTAACAATTACCTGTTTATGCAATAATGTACCCAAATTATTTTATATACCGTATTTATCGGCTTATAACACGCACTTTTCCCCCATGAAAATAGGGGGCAAATCACGGGTGCGTGTTATACAACTGAGGGGGAGCGCCGCTGCAATTCACAGAGCCGTCATCTCCTGTATAATCGGCACTCACTCGGCTCTGACGTCACACACATAGTCCTGCCTCCGCCACCGGCATCGGACCAATGTTTTGTCAATCACAGGAGCTGGTCCAATGCCGATGGCGGAGGCGGGACTGTGTGTGTGTGACCGCCGACTGAGAGCCGAGTAAACAGGAGATGACGGCTCTGTGATTTCCTGCATGAGAGATGGTGAGAATGCAGATGGGCATCAGGCTCTATTGATGGGAGATGGGCGCAGATCAGGCTGCAGATGGGCGCACATCAGGCTGCATTAAGGCTGCAGATGGGCACAGATCAGGCTGCATTAAGGCTGCAGATGGGCACAGATCAGGCTGCATTAAGGCTGCAGATGGGCACAGATCAGGCTGCATTGAGGCTGCAGATGGGCACAGATCAGGCTGCATTGAGACTGCAGATGGGCACAGATCAGGCTGCACTGAGGCTGCAGATGGGCACTAATCAGGCTGCATTAATGGGCACGGACCATTATTTTGCTTCAAAGTGGTTTATTTTGAAAAAACTATTTTTCCTGAAACTTCCCTCTTAAATTGAAGGTGCATGTTATACGCCTGTGCGTGTTATATGCCGATAAATATGGTAATTTTTCGACACAGATAAAGCTTTCTTTTGGTGGTATTTAATAACCAATGGGCTACTTGTTTGTGCCACCATCTAAGATGTAATATCGGAAGTCCCAGGAAACTCAAAATGGTCACTCAAATGTCATTCTATAGAATTCCCTCTCACTTCTTTCCCAGCAGTTACATAGAAGCTTATGTAGGGAGGTGGAGAGAAGGCTGGAGATGCTGAGCCAGCAAAGCATAATTAGACACTCCTGGAAGAGGAAAGGGTTATGATGTGCAGAGGGGAGTGAGCTTGCAAATGGATTCTCCTTAAATAGTCAAAATGTCTAGCATGTTCTAAGACATATTGCAAGTGACTGTATAAAAAAAAAAAAAAAAAATTTAACGGAAAGGAAAAATACTCCAATTAAACATATAACACTTTCTGTGCTTTTACCTGCCATGTTTAAAGTTATAACAGAGTCGCTCTAATTATCCCTACTAAGTAAAGTGAAGCTTGGTAAATTGCAATATAACTCTTTCCCACATGAGGGTAGTATTGCCACAGTTTTAAGCTAGGCTACGTTCCGCAGTAACTGTTCTAATGTATTGCAAAGCTCAAATATTTAAATCTTAATTTTGTCAAGACTTTAGTCAAACTCAAAATTCAAAAACGAATAAAAAAATTTATAGCAGTCATTGAAAGAAATACTTAAAAGAGTATAAGTAAGGAGATTAGAAAGTGTTTCCTACTGTTCAAACCTTCCTGTATTACAGAATAATATTAGAAATTTTTACTAATAAAAGATATATTCACATATATTCAAAGGCATACTGTGTTCTGTGAGAATCGAGAAAGGGTATGTCTTCCCCAAATCCCACATTTCCACAATAGCTGTGGCTGATGGGTGGGATTAGGTACACTATATTGTCAGTATTGGAACGCCTGCCTTTACACGCACATGAACTTTAATGGATTTCCAGTCTTCGTCCGTAAGGCTCAATATTGAGTTGGCCCACCCTTTGCAGCTATAACAGCTTCAACTCTTCTGGGAAGGCTGTCCACAAGGTTTAGGATTGTTTCTATGGGAATGTTTGACCATTCTTCCAGAAGCGCATTTGTGAGGTCAGGCACTAATGTTGAATGAGAAGGCCTGGCTCACAGTCTCTGCTCTAATGCATCCAAAAGGTGTTCTATTGGGTTGAGGTCAGGACTCTGTGCAGGCCAGTCAAGTTCCTCCACCCCAAAACCCGCTCATCCATGTCTTTATGGACCTTGCACAAATGCGCTACTGGAAGAATGGTCAAACAAAACATTTTCATAGACATACCCCTAAACCATGTGGACAGCCTTCCCAGAAGAGTTGAAGCTGACATAGCTGCAAAGGGTGGGCCAACTCAATATTGAACCCTACAGACTAATGCCCCGTACACACGGTCAGATTTTCCGATGGAAAATGTCCGATCAGAGCGTGTTGTCGGAAATTCCGACCGTGTGTGGGCTCCATCGGACATTTTCCATCGGATTTTCCGACACACAAAGTTGGAGAGCAGGAGATAAAATTTTCCGACAACAAAATCCGTTGTCGGAAAGTCCGATCGTGTGTACACAAATCCGACAGACAAAGTGCCACGCATGCTCAGAATAAATAAAGAGATGAAAGCTATTGGCCACTGCCCCGTTTATAGTCCCGACGTACGTGTTTTACGTCACCGCGTTCAGAACGATCGGATTTTCCGACAACTTTGTGTGACCGTGTGTATGCAAGACAAGTTTGAGCCAACAGCCGTCGGAAAAAATCCTAGGATTTTGTTGTCGGAATGTCCGAACAAAGTCCGACATCATTTTCATTGAATTAACTGTTAAAGAAATTTGGAAACAACAAAGGTAGAAAAGGAACACAGCACCATCTGTAGTATTAAAGCCAGCTGTTTATTCTCTAAAAATTGCCATTCACAATTAAAGGAATAAAAATCGCTCTTCAAGTATTATGGGGCGTACACACGGTCGGACTTTTCGTCTACAAAAGTCCGACAGACTTTCGACGGACTTTTGGCGGACTTGCGGCAGACTTTCTTACGAACGGACTTGCCTACATACGATCACACAAAAGTCCGATGGATTCGTACGTGATGACGTACACCGGACTAAAATAAGGAAGTTGATAGCCAGTAGCCAATAGCTGCCCGAGCGTGGGTTTTTGTCCGTCGGACTAGCACACAGACGAGCGGATTTCTGGGTCTGGCGTAGTTACGACGTAAAGATTTGAAGCATGTTTCAACTCTAAAGTCCGTCAGATTTGAGGCTGGAAAAGTCCGCTGAAAGTCTGCTGAAAGTCCGGGGAAGCCCACACACGATCGGATTGTCAGCCAGCTTTAGTCTGTCGGCGTCCGTCGGACTTTTGTAGACGAAAAGTCCGACCGTGTGTACGCGGCAATAGTGTCCACTGTTTGCACTCCAGTCTAGAGTGATCTCCGGGAAGTGATGTCATCTGCTGCTCACCCAGTGTACCTGAGCCTGCGACGCAGCCAAGAGGCGCGGGACACAGTGGGACTAGACTGGAGTGCATACAGTGGACACCAATACTTGAAGAGTGCTTTTTGTTCCTTTTCATTGTGTAGGAGCTACTGAGTTTTGGGTCCCTCCGTCAGCTTTCCTACTTGCTCCAGCCTCGAGGCAGAACCCTTCATCTCCGGGGCCCCCTCCCAGGCTACACAGCAGCACCCCAACCTTCCACAGTCCACCGGACTCCCCTTCTGGCCAGGCTCCTCAATATTTAAGGGCTGGTTCAGCCACCCTTCCTTCCCTTCTGCCTGGGGATTGACCTGATTCCCACAAATATTTAGATCAGCACCTCGTGGCCTCCACCCACTAGCTGCTAGAAGTTTCTTCAAGCTTCTAGAACCAGGGGGTTCTGACCTGCAGAGCCCTCCAGCCTGACCTAAAGTAAACCATCTGACTCACACACAGGCTTCTAACAAGCCTCTATTTACACTACCCAACTACGTACACAAAAGGGTGATACAATTGTGAGTTGCCAATTTTTAGAAATAAACAGCTGCCTTTAATACTACATTTAGATGACGCTATGTTCCTTTTCTACCTTTGTTGTTTACATGCAGGGCTATTTCTAGCTCACAGAACTAGCAGCCACTGAGTCAATTCCCTACACTTGAACTGACATCCAGGACTTGTGTTGGCAGCATAACATAGACTTGCTTGGGCATCTCTATCTGTGTGTGCCAAAGTGTCTCATTTGCAAAAAAATATGGAACTCCTTTATTAGTTACAGTAAATAGTTTTTCCCCCCTAATTCTCCTGTAAGGAATTGGGACAATTTAGGAAAACCACAGCTAGGAAAAGTGTAGGTGTTGCTCATTTCTGCACTGCAGGTCAGAGAAGGAAAGTCAGTCCAGATTTCCCATTAGTTCCAGGCTTTATATAGCAACCTTCTCGCCCATACAAAACAAAATGACCTCTACACTACTAGCTATAATTATCATTCCATTACAGAAGAGAAACAGATTTGAACACCCGCATTAAAGAAACTATAGCGATAAGCAGTGTGGAAACATGATGCCAGGTTACAGCACTTAGAATTCAACTTGTAGCACACAGCTGACAACAAAGGGAAATAAATACCCAGAAAAATCAGAGAAGGGATTAGACTACATCCCCTGACCCCATGTGGACTTCACGTGCTTAACATGACAATTAATCCCTTCTCTATCTAGGCACACTATAAATAAATAAGTGACCTTATAAATTACCTAGCAGTTCCATTGCATCATCCTCATTATCAATATCTTCCTCTGTGACAGACGCTGGGGTGCTGTGTATAGAGTCAAAGGAGTCTTGGGACAACATGGCTGCCAGGAGCTTCTTATGCTGCTGCTGCTGTTGTTTCAGACCTTTGTTTTTTGGTTCCATCTTTAAGCTGGAAAGATAAAAAACATTCATTGTTCATTTTTTAAGTTATTGCTCATAAGAGAAAACTTTTTTAAAAGGGTAGCCGTGGGTTCATGTGAAATGCATATAGCATTATATAGTATTTGTCTTACCTGACAAAAAACTTGTATGGGAATGTCCATATTCTATAAGGTGAAAGCTTTGTAGATACCCAACCATCACACCCAAATGCACCTTTCCAAATGCATGACATTAGGTGTTTCCAAGTGTGAAGGGTACTGTTAACGCTATCACATGCAAAAGGCATTTTACGCAACTATACTTCCAACCTTTTGGCAATAGTTTGGGGAAAAATTTAAATATACTTGTGCTAGAAGTGAAAGAAAACGAATAATAGTATTAATAATTGCAGCTGCTGTACACAAAGTGCTGTTCACTTGACTGAATAAAATAAAATAATTACAGCGCTCACAAAAGTATATGTGTCACAAAAAAAATCTAATAATAAGTGAAAAAAATCAATCAAAATATAAGGTGAATAAAAAACGTCCATATACAATGTGCATTTGTTTTCCAATCGTTAAAGTGCAGTTGTGCTCCAAACTTCAAGGTGTACCACACACTCCTCCTGTGTTCCCACTCACCAAATAGAATGGACCCCTAGCTTTTCAGTTTAGGGGTCATTCAGGCTAGAATCCTGGCCATGAAAGGCAATTCACAGAAGGGTCCAACGAAGATCTCCCCCAATCATGATGGTCAGAAGTTGGTAATGACACCAAAAATGAAAAGAAGGGACTGATAGTGAAATACAGTTGGCAGGTGTTTATTGCGCAAAAACGTAGGTTGGTACTTACAAAATAGAGAAGTTAAACACGCATATCACATTTCAGAGATAAAAATCCAGGAAACGCCGCATCCAGCGTGCGTTCCGCCGAAACCAGAAGTGGCGTCGTTTGGACTCAACACCAGAAATTACATCAACCCGTTTCCCCCAACCACAAGGCGTCATCAAGGACCTCATTTCCGGTTGATAGAGTCGAGTTTAAATACACGAGAAGAGTCACCTCCCTCTTGTTGAACCAATTGAATAATCGTGACAGCCATTTTATAGGTTAGAATAAATGTCCATCACAATATATAACAATGATGGCCACATTCCCATTCAATCCAAAGGACGCCAATCCGTGAACAATTTCATGATAAATCATTATACAAAACATCCTTTGAAAATAAAATGAAGTACCTTTCTATTATAAATATAAAAAGAAAAACCATATTTAAATAAAATTTTATAATGATATGAAAAATGAATAACAATAAAAATGCAAATGAAAATGAAAATGTAAAAATAAAAGTAAAATAAAAAATAAATAAAAATGAAAACAAAAAATTTATGAAAAATGAAAATAAAAAATGAAAAAATATTTGTAAATGAAAATCCAAATAAAAATAACTATAAAAATGAAAATTCAAGTTAGACTTACCGGTAACTTGTTTTCCAAGAGTCTTTCAGGACAGCACATGAGAGAGAGGCTCCACCCACTAGGAAACAGGAAACACAAACTCCACCACATTTTAAAAGGAGGCTCCTCTCCACAGCTCGTCAGTTGTAGTAGAGTACCTCCGGCCCAAGCTGGAACACATAAGCATAATACGGTTAATTCACAGCATATATATATATATACACACACACACTTCCATATACGTATAAATATGTATATATAAACATGAAGGGCGGGTAGTTTGCTGTCCTGAAAGACTCTTGGAAAACAAGTTACCGGTAAGTCTAACTTGAATTTTCCCTTATCGTCTTTCAGGACAGCACATGAGAGGATAATCGAGACTTACCAACTAGGGAGGGACAACAGCCTGCAGGACCTTTCTGCCAAATGCCTGATCATCAGCTGACAGAAGATCCAATCTGTAGTGACGGACAAACGTAAGATAACTTGACCACGTAGCCGCCTTACAAATTTGGTATGGGGTGGCACCAGCTTTTTCTGCCCATGTAGTGGCTAGAGCTCTGGTAGAATGTGCTCGTACTCCCTGAGGAGGAGACAACCCCGACTGGACATAAGCTTCTGAAATGGCCATTCTTAACCATCTGGCAATTGATCCCTTTGAAGCTTGCCTTCCTTTTCTGTTGCCAGAAAACAAAACAAATAAAGAGTCCGAAGACCTGAAGTCCCTTGTTTTCTCTAAGTAATGTAATAAAGTTCTTCTTACATCTAACTTATGAAATAATTCTTCCTTACTTCCTGAAGGATCTGAACAAAAAGTTGGCAGGATGATTTCCTGCGACCTATTATGGACTGATGCCACTTTTGGTAAAAACGCAGGATCTGTTCTAAGCACAATCCTGTCTGGGTAAATTGACATAAAGGGCTCCTTAACTGAAAGAGCATGAAGTTCTCCAATTCTTCTCGCAGTCGTAACTGCCACTAAGAATATTGTCTTTAGAGTTAAATTCTTTAACGAGATTGACTGTAATGGTTCAAAAGGATCTTTTGTGAGAACTTGTAAGACCACTGTCAAGTCCCATTTTGGAAAGTGACTATTGGGAACTGGTCTGGATCTAGTAAGTGACCTAAAGAACCTCTTGACCAACGGAACTGAGGAAATAGGTTGATCCAGGTATACTCCTAGGGCAGCCACTTGCACTTTGAGAGTGCTAATTGCCAGCCCCTTGTCCACCCCCTTCTGCAGAAATTCCAGAACCGACACAATGTCTTCTAAATTTTGGTCTGCCGAGCGACACCAGGAGTTGTAGACTTTCCAAACCTTAGCGTAGATATCCCTAGTCACCTTCTTTCTACTAGCCAGTAAGGTAGTTACTAGAGGCTCTGACAAACCCTTGTTTTTTAACAGCTGTTCCTCAGATACCAAGCTGTGAGACTTAGTCTTGCTATATCCGGATGATACACTGGACCTTGAATTAGTAAGTCCTGTCTGAGGGGAAGCTGCCAGAATGGTTTGACTGACATTAGTAGAATGGAGGAAAACCAGGCCCTTTTTGGCCAGTACGGGGTGATCAAGATTACCGACACCTTCTCCTTCTGTATCTTCCTCAATACTAAAGGAATCAGCTGAAAAGGGGGGAAGGCATAACCCAGCTGGAAATTCCAAGGATGTGCCAGGGCATCTATCCCTGTCGATCCGTTGTCTCGGTGCAGGGAGAAGAACTGAGGGAGCTGAGCATTTTCTCTTGATGCGAATAGATCCACCTGTGGGCATCCCCACTTCTGGGTTATTAGAGTGAATATTTCTGGATTCAAACTCCACTCTGCCTCCTGAATCCTTTGTCTGCTCAAGAAGTCTGCTACTCCATTCAGCGTGCCCTTGAGATGAACTGCTGACAGGGAAAGTAGATGACTCTCTGCCCATCCTAGGATCTCTGAAGATAGCAATAGAAGAGTCCCGCTCCTTGTGCCCCCTTGTTTGTTCAGGTATGCCACTGTGGTGGCGTTGTCTGACAATATCTGCACATGGGACCCCTGAAGGCTTGGAGAGAAGGCAACCAAGGCTAAGGCGACTGCCTTTAACTCCCTCCAATTTGATGACCTTCCTGCTTCCACTGGGGACCAAACTCCCTGAGCTATGTCTTGACCCAAGTGTGCTCCCCATCCCCAACTGCTGGCGTCTGTGGTCATCCTTCTCTCTGTTGGGAAGGACCAGAGTAAACCCCTTGACAGCACTGCCTGATTTCTCCACCACCAAAGGGTCTTTTTTACCCTGGTGGGAAGCTTTACCTTTGAGTCTAAAGCTTCTGGACTGTGATCCCAGAACTTTAAGAGAAAACTCTGAAGGGGTCTGAAATGGAGTCTGGCCCATTGAATGGCCGGCATGGTTGAGGTCAAAGTTCCCAGTACTGACATAATCCTTCTGACTGATACCTCCAGGTTCGTCTGAAGGCTGGATACTGCCTGCAATACCTTCACCTTCTTCTCTTCTGGAAGAAAGATCTTTTGATCCACTGAGTCTATTAGATACCCCAGAAATTGGACTCTTTGTGCTGGATTGAAATTTGATTTTTGGATGTTTATAATCCAACCTAAGGTCTCCAGATGACTGCGAGCCTTGATCAGATCCTCCTGTAATCTTTCCCTGGAAGGGGCAAAGAAAAGGAGGTCGTCCAGGTAAGGGATAACCGCAATCCCTTGTAGCCGGAGGGGAGCTAGGGCTTCCGCCATAATTTTGGTAAATATTCGAGGGGCGGAAGATAGACCAAACGGGAGGGCCCTGAATTGAAGGTGCAGAACCTCCCTCCCCATATTCACTGCCAGCCTCAGATATCTCTGGGACTGAACAGCTATAGGTACATGCAGGTACGCATCCCTTAAGTCGATTGATGCCATAAAGCATCCTCTGACTAAGAGATTTCTTACCGAAAAGATGGAGTCCATGCGGAATCGCTTGTATTGGACTGATCTGTTTAACGGTTTTAAATTGAGGATGAGCCGAAAGCTTCCTGATGGTTTCTTTATCAGAAAGATATGGGAGTAGAACCCTTGGCAATCTTCCTCCGGAGGCACCGGAACCACAACACCCTGTTTTATCAGATCCCCTAACAGGTTCTTCATGGCTAGGGCTTTTGTTGTGTCCTTTGGCAGATTTGTTATGCAGTACCTCTCTGGAGGAAGGTTCAACAGCTCTATCCTGTAACCCTGGGCTATTAAATTCAAAACAAAAGGGTTTTTTGTTATGTTTGCCCAGAGAGGAAGGAATTCTTGAAGCCTTCCTCCCACAGGCACCACCAAGTCATTGTGTTTTATTGGCCTGCGTAGGAGGATTGAAAAGGACATTCCCTTTGCCTTTTCCTCTCTGCGCCGCCCAATTCCTTCTTTTTTCTTGGGGCCTGTTACTCTTTTCCTGATTTTTTTGAGGTCGAAAAAACCGCCTAACCGGCTGCTTTTTCTTTTTAACAGGAAAGGATTTCTTCTTATCAGCTGTTCTATCCAAAATAGATTCTAGATCGGGACCAAAAAGCTGATCTCCCAAAAATGGCACTCCGCATAACTTATTTTTGGAAGCTGCGTCCCCAGGCCATGTCTTCAACCATAACGCTCTCCTGGCTGCAATGGTCAGGGCCCCTGACCTAGCTGACATTCTTATAGAATCTGCAGAGGCATCAGAGATATATGATACAGCTGCTATAAGGGTTGGGAAGGAATCTAGAATCTCCTGTTTGGGTGAATCAGCTATAATATGTGCTTTTAGCTGATTCAGCCAGAACTCCATATTTCTGGAGACACAGGTCACAGCCATAGCAGGCTTGAGATTCCCTACAATGGACTGCCAGGCTTTCTTAAGCTGTTGGTCCGCCTTCTTATCCATAGGATCCTTCAAAGTACCCATGTCCTCGAATGCCAGATCCGTTGATCTAGATACTTGAAAAAAGAAGGTATATAACCATATACCAAGGATGTGGGACTTTGTGTGAAGCATATGACAGCCCAAGGAGTAATAG
This sequence comes from Lithobates clamitans, assembly GCA_037952925.1. NCBI lineage: Eukaryota > Metazoa > Chordata > Amphibia > Anura > Ranidae > Lithobates > Lithobates clamitans. Next base: position 1,866,087 of record JBBGZY010000643.1, read on the forward strand.
GGTGAATTTAAAGGAATTTTATTACACATTGCATAATACATACATAATCAAGGTAACAAAAGTAATTTAACATACGTAAGTAATAGGACTGTTGGACACAGTTCAAAGTATATATGCTGGTAGCAGTGAAAGTATGCATGAATCACATTGAATTGGTAATAAAATGATCACATCACATGGTAAAAATATTTTTTAGAAATATTTAAAATTCCTAGGTTCACCACAGAATAAAGGTATGTACTATTGATTGGAAAAAATATGACCTGCAGGACCTATGGCCTCATTAGCCTGAGAGGGTACAGAACACATCATGACTTGAAGTTCTTATGACACTGATGGAGACACGGCACATCAAAAGCTCTACGCGTTTCGTGGCTTGAGCCACTCGTCAGGAGCAGGCACGTGTGGTATCTATGAAATTAAAAAATTTTTGAAAAATGAAAATTTCAAGAACAGAATTAGGGGTAAGGTGTGAAACCACCGTAACCAAAGCTTACTTACTCAAGTTGGGCATGCTGAAGGTGTAATGGCAAGGCCCCGCATGCAGTCCGGGGAACAACTCCACACCGGGAGCTGAGGTGGGCAGCCCCGCGAGTCTGGGGAGGGCGACACTCACGGCAGGCACGGCAACCGAGGACATGCTGGGAGTGAAGGGACAATGGTGAGCAAGGAGATATGGTGGACACAGGGGAGGAGAGGAAAAGGAAAGAGAAGGGGGAGGGGGAAGGAAAAACACAGAGGGGGAAGAGAGAAAAGGGAGAATGGAGGGGGGGAGGGGGGAGGGATGGAAGAAGAGAAAAGGGGAGGAAAACAGGGGGGGAGAGAAAGAGGGGATGATGAAGGAGACAAAGGAAGAGGGGAAAGGGAGAGCAGGGAGAATGAAACAAAGAGAAGGGGGAAAAAGAAAACTCCAGAGAGAGCAGAGGAGAGGAGGGTAAAAAGGGGGAGGGAAGAATTGTAGGAAAGAGGGGGGGGGGGGGAAAGGGGGGAGGGAAGGGAATGAGGTGAGGACGTGGGGACAAGGAGGGAAGTGGGTGGGCAAGAGGGGATGATATGGATAGGTGAGATGGAACAAGTGAAGTCAAATATATAGAGTGGTAATGGAACATGGGGAAGTGCCAATATACCTTGTGAATGGAGGACCCCGTGAAGGGAACCAGGATGACTAGTGGAAAGACAGTCCCTGTGGTAGATGGTGTGTGGAGAGCCCCGAGTGCCGTGACCTGCCGGGGAGCGCCCTTAAATACCCCCGCCGCGGGGACGCCCACCAATGTCACGCCGTGGGGTAGGGGGAGGAGCGCCCGGCGCCAGGCGGCCGCTTCCGGCCATCGGCACGCAGCACGCTCCCCCATAGCCCACGAGAGTGGTGAACACAGCTTGTGCGCTGCAGCGTCAGAACGGCGCCCAGCGAACAGCAAGGAAACGTGACACCGACACACATTGAGTTGTTCCCCGGACTGCATGCGGGGCCTTGCCATTACACCTTCAGCATGCCCAACTTGAGTAAGTAAGCTTTGGTTACGGTGGTTTCACACCTTACCCCTAATTCTGTTCTTGAAATTTTCATTTTTCAAAAATTTTTTAATTTCATAGATACCACACGTGCCTGCTCCTGACGAGTGGCTCAAGCCACGAAACGCGTAGAGCTTTTGATGTGCCGTGTCTCCATCAGTGTCATAAGAACTTCAAGTCATGATGTGTTCTGTACCCTCTCAGGCTAATGAGGCCATAGGTCCTGCAGGTCATATTTTTTCCAATCAATAGTACATACCTTTATTCTGTGGTGAACCTAGGAATTTTAAATATTTCTAAAAAATATTTTTACCATGTGATGTGATCATTTTATTACCAATTCAATGTGATTCATGCATACTTTCACTGCTACCAGCATATATACTTTGAACTGTGTCCAACAGTCCTATTACTTACGTATGTTAAATTACTTTTGTTACCTTGATTATGTATGTATTATGCAATGTGTAATAAAATTCCTTTAAATTCACCCTATTACTCCTTGGGCTGTCATATGCTTCACACAAAGTCCCACATCCTTGGTATATGGTTATATACCTTCTTTTTTCAAATATAAATGGGATGGATGTCCATGTCCTCACCAGGTCATGACATCACATAAAGTCCCTAGGGATGGAAATACTTGATCTTACCAGATCATGGCTTCCTAAAAGTCCCTTTTTTTCCTCCCCCTTTTCCCCCCAATTGTCCTAGATACTTGGGAAAAAGCTGCATCCAACTTCGGGACTTTATTCCAAAGTGACTCAGGATTATCATTAAATGGGAAACGCCTCTTGTGAGCTCTTGGGAAAAAGGGTTTTCTCTCTGGGTCAGCCCATTCTTTCTTAATGGTCTCCGAGATTACCGAATGTACAGGGAAAGTGCGACCTGTTGCTTCACCAAGCCCTTCATACATTCTATTGTGCAGCGATAATTCTCTTTTTTCTTCCTCCATTCCCAATGTTGCATAAATTGCTTTCAACAGACTGTCTACTTGATCCAAGGACAGTTTGTATCTAGAAGGTGCATCTGCCTCTTCCTCTTCCTCCTCCTCCTCTTCTCCAGAGTATGAGGGGGAATGCCCCTTTTGGGTAGTCGGGCCAGCCTCAGCCTCTACCGTTGGGGTTAAGTGTGAGTCCTGAGAGGGGTCTGAGGTAGTTGCCTGACTTAATGCTGGTGTTACAAGAGAAGAGCGAAAAGCCTGTATAGTAGCATCTAGCTCTTTCTTAACTGATGCGATTATGTCGCTGCACGCAGAAGAAGCCTCTTCCTTGACTAAGGAGTCAATGCAAATTTGACATAAAGTCTTCTTCCAACCCTCCAGTAACTTTGCTTTACATGAGGGGCATCTCTTTTTAATAGCTGGTTCAGAGCTCTTAGCCTGCCAGAAAAAAATGACAAAAGAGAAAAAACACCAGCATTCATTAAGCCAAAGCTTCCTCCTAACGGACTCACCACAGGTGCACAGGAGGAACAACAGTTAACCCCATGTGCCCAGACAGGCCCCAGCCACCAAGGGGGAAAAAACATTTGTGAGAGGGGCACCAAAGTAATCAGGATATTCACTATAGCCTCTTACCTGGGCCTTGCTGGTGCCTGTGCCTGTCCCACATGCAGCTGCCACAGAATCCATAGTGGTGCTGCACCGATCGGTGGCTCTTACGAACGTCGGTTCCGGAGTCAAAAAACGCCGTTGCGCCCGACCAGAACCGGAATATAGGCACCAGGACCGCTCCTCCCTTCTTCCTCTGCGCCACTTCCGATCGGAAATGATGCGCCCGTTCCTAGTGCCTTCCCCTCGTCGGATACCTCACTTCCGACCGGTCGAGTCTGTACTCTCCCAAGATGGCGGCGGCCAGTAACGCCGACATGCGGTTTAAAAAAAAGCCCGCGAACGGCTGCCGCCGCCTAAGGAGCGGCTCCAGGAACGGTTCAGCTCATCATGAGCAAAGAAAGAGAAAAAAGGAGCCCACTTACCAGCAACCCTGTGGCGCGGTGTGGGAGGATCGGACTCTCTTGGAGGAAAAAATAGGTATGGTGGGGTAGGCAGCCTGGCCTCTCAGGATAGCACCATAAGAGACCCTGGCCCCTACTAGGTGTTCCCTTGCCGGAGGAAACACAAAAACTGACGAGCTGTGGAGAGGAGCCTCCTTTTAAAATGTGGTGGAGTTTGTGTTTCCTGTTTCCTAGTGGGTGGAGCCTCTCTCTCATGTGCTGTCCTGAAAGACGATAAGGGAAAAATGAGAAATGAAAATAAACAAACAAATAAATAAAAGTGAAAAAATTAAGGTTTATTTTCATTATTTTATTTTCATTTTAATTTAAATTTTTATATATTTTTTATATATATATATTTTTTAATTTGGATTTTCATTTACAAATATGTTTTAATTTTTTTATTTTTATTTTCATTTTTCATTAATTTTTTGTTTTGATTTTTATTCTTATTTTTTTCCCCATATCATTATGAAATTTTATTTGGATATGTTTTTCTTTTAATATTTATGATAGGAAGGTATTTCATTTTATTTTCAAATTGTGTTTTGTATAATGATTTATCATGAAATTGTTAACGGATTGACGTCCTTTGGATTGATTTTAATATTGTCCATGGAAATGTGACCATCATTGTTATATAACGTGATGGACATGTATTCTATGCTATAAAATAGCTGTCACGATTATTCGATTGGTTCAACAAGAGGGAGGTGACTCTTCCCGTGTATTTAAACTCAACTCTATCAACCAGAAATGAGGTCCTAGATGGCGCCTTGTGGGAGGGCGAAATGGGTTGGCGTAATTTCCGGTGTTGAGTCCAAATTTCTCCTAATTTCTCACCTATATATTTGCCCCGGTAATACATGGTTTTTAGCAACATTATTCTGCAGCTTTCAACAAAAGACATCTAATGGATTGAAGCCCTGACATAGTAGAGGATGATGGGGGGAGGTGGCAGATAGTAGGATCCAATACTCACAGAAATGTTGGCTCTATAGCGATTTTGCAAGGCATGTACCTAAATGGAGCAATAACCAACTAAAAAAACAAGTTAGGAGAGCTATTATTTTTCTTCTTATTAAAAAGGTTAGATAAAAAAAATGTTGACAGGGTCTCTTTAACCACTATTAATGCATTTTTTCGTCATATCTTCATAGCATCCTCATTTGGAATAACCATGAGCTAAAAAAAAAAAAGTCATGCTGTGGCTGTTTTCTAAAGAAAAAAATAAAACTTTGTATACCTTTTGTTTTGATGCGATAGAATGTATTTAGATTACCGTATTTAAACTGAGCTGGGCTTTAAGAATGGTACATCACAGCAGTGGAATTAACATTAGAGTGAAACTAATAAAAACTTAAAAAAAATAAATAAATTCTGTCAGAGGTTAACCCCAAACATCATTCAAATATCAAAAATAAATAAAAGTTTTGTCTAGGATTCCACTTAATTATTGTTACTAAACAGGCAGGGGGCCGGTTTTATACAATTATGTCCATGGCTTTTACATTACCATTTTTGGTCTGCAAAAAATGGCCTTCATTTAGATAGCTATAAATATTCATAAGAAATTCCAAGACAGAAAGCTCCATTTACCTTACAAAGATGGATTAGGAGGACATGGTAGAAACATTTTTTTCCACAGATATGTGCACACAGAACCATCTCAGTTTAAACCAATATAATAATTATCTGAGACAATAACTATATACTGAAATTGAGCATTTACAATGTCTGTAGAACAAATGATAGATTTTTCTCTTTTGTTCAAATAATGTGCATTTAAAGCAGATGTATCACAAAAAATTTTACAAGATTTTTTTTTTTCTACTCTGTAAATGTTTTTTCTCTGCCTTCATTGGAGTACACAACTCTGCTTTAAATTGTCACCTACTGGGTATAGTGTGACCTTCAGGGGTAGGATTCTAGGTAAAATAAAAAACAAATACATTCCAAGGGCATCCCCTGTTGGTGGCCAAATCCTGCCACATTGTGGTGAAAGCTCATTAGCATCTAGGATTACAGTAGGACAAACATTTCCTCCTAGAAATCCTAGTGCCTTTGGTTTGACTTCAAGAAAATCAGTGGTTGAATGAAAGGCCAGATGATTTAGATCCAGGTAGTCTCCCCAGTTTAAGCCATCAAGCTCCATGCAGGTTCTGCAGTGACAGGTCTGGCCAGGGTGTAGAAAAAATGCAGTCTCTATGCATGGTGTGAACAATCCCAAAGTGTACAGAGAGTGACATAAATAGCATCAACACCAATGCCCCTTCTAGAGTAAAGTTGAGGTAGAACGCTTCATCGTCACTCAACAGGGAGGCTGACTTTGCATTCGACTTTTCATTAGGTGTTCAGACTGCACAGGTTGTCTGGAAAGACTCCTCTTTGGAGTCCTCTGGAAGCATGGAGGAGGGAGGGGGTTTCTTTATCAACCATATCTGAAAAAAAGCATGTTCTACTCATAACAAAAAAACCTTCCAAAATATACACCACAAGCTACCCCTGCCAGGCCTGTCATGCTGAACCTGCATGAAGCTCAGTAGTTCAAACTGAACAGACTACCAGGATGGATGTACAGCAGGGAAAATAATTATTTGATCCCATGAAAATTTTGTAAGTTTGCCCACTTACAAAGAAATGAAAGGTCTGTAATTTTTTATCATAGGTGTAATTTAAATGATAGACACAAAAAATATCGACCAAAAATCCAGAAAAAACACATGATACAAATGTTATAAATTAAATTGCAGTTCAGTGAGTAAAATAAGTATTTGATCCCCAAGCAAAACATGAATTAGTACTTGGTGGAGAAACCCTTGTTGGCAAGCACAGAGGTAAGACGTTTTTTGTAGTTGGTGATCAGGTTTTCACACATCTCAGGAGGGATTTTGTTCCATTCTTCTTTACAGATCTTTTCCAAATCCTTAAGGTTTCTTGGCTGTCACTTGGCAACTCGAAGTTTCAGCTCCCTCCATAAATTTTCTACAGGATTAGGGTCTGGAGACTGACTAGCAGAGATGGGCTCGGCATGTACCCTGCACATGGCTAACCACAGGCAGTGGGGCATTTCCCAATCTGTGCAGCTAATGTCTCACTGCCTGTCATAAGCGGTGTGCAGTGTCGGCTTCCTGGTGGGATCAGGCAGGTGGCATTCTGAACACTCCCAAGTCCATTCCTACTGACTAGGCCACTCCATGACCTTAATGTGCTTCTTTTTAAATCACCTTGTTGCCTTGGCGGTATGTTTTGGGCCATTGTCATGACCAAAACACTACGAGTCAAGTTAATGCCAAAGAGCTCAATTTTGGTCTCATCTGACCACAGCACTTTCTCCCAATCCTTCTCTGAATCATTAAGATGTTTATTGGCATGACTGTACATCTGCCTTCTTGAGGAGGGGGACCGTGTTTGGAGGAAGAAGAATGTTGACTATGACCCTAAAAACACCATCCCTACTGTCAAGCATGGAGGTGGAAACATTATGCTTTGGGGCTGTTTCTCTGCTAAAAGGTACAGACTGACCTTGCCGCATTGAGGGGCCAATGGACAGGGCCATGTATTGTAAAATCTTGGATAAGAACCTTCTTCCATCAGCCATAAGACTGAAGATGGGTCATGGATGGGTCTTTCAGCATGACAATGACCTAAAACTTACCGCCAAGGCAACAAAGGAGTGGTTCAAGAAGAAGCACATTAAGGTCATGGAGTGGCCTAGCCAATCTCCAGATCATAAACCTATATAAAATGTATGAAAGGAGCTGGAACTTTGAGTTGCCAAGCCAAGAAACCTTAAGGATTTAGAGAAGATATGTAAAAGAAGAGTGGACCAAAATCCCTCCTTAGATGTGTGAAAACCTGGTAATCAACTACAGGACACATCTTGCCTCTGTGCTTGCCAACAAGGGTTTCTCCACCAAGTACTAAGTCATGTTTTGCTTGGGGATCAAATACTTATTTTACCCACTGAACTGCATTTCAATTTATAACATTTGTATCATGTGTTTGTTTGGGATTTTTGGTTGATATTCTGTCTCTATTATTTAAAATACACCTATGATAAAAAATTACAGACCCTTCATTTATTTGTAAGTGGGCAAACTTACAAAATCTGCAGGGGATCAAATAATTATTTTCCCTACTGTATATTATCTGGCCTGCATTACAGCCAGTGACGTGCCTAAAAGAAAAACAAATAGAACTAGCATTTCCATGGGGTATACTTTATGCACCACTGTAACTACCATGGATTGTTCCACAGTGTGTGTTTGGTGTGGGGTTGGGGACTAATATCAAGGGCTGGACTGTCTTTATTTTTATTGTACCTAGCATTCTACTCCTGCAGATGGCACTATACCTAGTAGCTGATGATGGTCTAAAGTAGAGCTTTGTCCTCCAATGAACGCAGAGTATAAAAAAAATCTTTTTTTTTTTTTATTTGTTCCATGTTATGTGATCAGCGTTAAAGTATAACTAAAAGCATTTTTTTTTTCTTTAGGATAGAGTGGAAAGGAAATTGGAACGCCTGTCTGTTTTTTTTTCTTGCTGTCTGCATCCCTGTTAGGGATCTTCACCCTCTCTATTTGTCCTGTTTAACATTACCATAGAGATTAACGGTTAAAGAAAAAAAATAAATTTTCCAATGGCGTTGGTAGATCTACAGGAGATTTTACAGTCGGATTGCAATGTTTGGAGTGAGCTTTACAGTTCTAGTATTGTCAGGTAGTGTTAAAGTTTGCCTGCCCCATTCTGCCTCATGAACATTCCAAACAGCTAGCAAAGTAGCCCATCACAGTGATAACCCAAAAAGAATGTGTTGGTGGAAGAAGGAAGGGGGGTGGGGGCGTTGACAGAGAGATTTGTCTGATCAGAATGGCGCAGGATTTGTTTATACAGTTGTAAACTGAGGGCTGCTGCAAGTACTTGTAATGACAGAGTCACATTGGAGTAAACAAATACTCAAAATATGTGCTACCTAAAATTAAGTATATTTTGCCATTATTGAGAAAATCAAAGTTCAATTGACAAACCTTAAAACCAGAAGAAAAAGCACATTGTACTTTAGACATGGATAAAGAGTAAAATTTCACTGCCATTGTAAAATATTTTTTCCTGTGTCCATTATCACTTGTGCAGATGCACCTTTCCATGTTAGAAGAGCATTGGGGGATATTTACGAAAGACAAATCCACTTTGCACTACAACTGCACTTGGAAGTGCAGTCGCAGTTGTGAATCCTATAAAACGCATAGAAGCCAGGCAACCAGCATTTTCAGAAGAGGTGTCTGCAATGGCAGTCTATGTATTTTTCTGATTACATATTCTTTTTTGAGCTTTACTTGATGGTTGCATTTGTTTTATTATCTTTTATTGAAAAGATCTCCAATCTAATGGAACATGAATGCATTGGAAATGAGTATACAAGCTAAACCAAAGAACGAATATGAATGTCCCAGGTCAGAGAACCAATAAAGAGATTTGTATATGGGATGATAGTATAAATTTTGTGGTATAGGAGTGATATGTTACGCTTGACAAGATGCCACTATACTAGGATTACGACTAGTAAAAAGGGCAATAGTAAAGGTTATGACCAGAGGCGTCACTAGGGGGTGGCTATTAGGGCTATAGCCCAGAATCTGGGGCCCATAGCCCCGAGTCTCTTGCCGCAGGGTCCCTACCTTACCAGCGGGCTGCGGCGGGCAAGCTGGCTGCATGAGAGAGGCAGAGGAGAGAAGCGAGCGGGCGGACGAGCAGAGATGACATCTCTCTCCGACCACTCCACATCAGCGCTCTTCACAGCTGGGCCTCTTCAATGTGGGAGCAAGGTGCAGAGAGAGGACATCATCTCTCACTGTCCGCCACACATCAGTGCTCTTCCGCCCTCACAGCACAGTGGAGTGGAGGTCACGTGCTTCCTGTCATCGGTGGAGCTCCACTCTGCAGCCAGATCCCCTTGCTTCAATGTCAGAGGTGCGGCGGGGAGCAGCGAGATGACATCGTCTCTCACTGCCTGCCTTGCATCACCGCTCTCCTGCCCTCACTAAATGGAGCACTGCTGCCAGCCTGCCACCAATGAAGTGACAATGCACATTTGGTGGCACTGGCTGGCATGGCAAGTTACAATCCACATCGGTTGGCAAGTGACAATCCACATCTGATGCCAGGTGACAACCCACATCTAGTGGCAGGTGACGCGGCAAGTGACAATCTGCAAATGGTGGCAGGTGATGTGGCAATCTGCAAATGGTGGCAGTTGACGTGGCAAGTGAAAATATGCAAATGGTGGCAGGTGACGTGGCAAGTGACAATCCACATCTAGTGCCAGGTGACAGTGGCAAGTGACAATCCACATCTGGTGGCAGGCGACATGGAAAGTGACAATCCACATCTAGTGGCAGGTGACGGTGGCAAGTAACAAGCTGCATTTGGTGACAGGCGACGGTGGCAAGTGACATGCTGCATCTGGTGGCAGGAGATGTGGCAAATGACACGCCCAGGGCACCCACTGATTCTGCATTATGGTGAGTTGAACCACTTGCTTACCACCAGTGTGCCAACCCCCCAACCCCCCCCCCCCCCGCAGGCCTGCAAAAAGGTTAGTGACCGCTGCTATGGGCTCTAGCACCAGATTTTTTGCAGACCTAGCAAAGCCCCTGGTTATGACTACCTTTTGTGGTCTGCACATTTTTTGCTCTCAAATTTAACTGACATACCTACTAATTTTGTTAGAAAAGCCTGTCAAAAACAATTATCAGATGATTAACAACTCCACTTTTGTTCCCATTTCATTGTCTTTTTTTTGTATGTGTATGTTTAAAATAATTATTTGTGTCTGCTTTGTGTTGCAGCTAAGCCGAAAAAGACAATCTTTTTCATAAGCGTGGGTCTGCAGTTAAAAATAGAAGAATCATTACTATAAATGCATGTTAACATTCTTATTTAGTTGATGGTGTATAACTATATCTATTTTTTACAGGAAACTCTTCTGTGCCATTTGACTTTTGCATACATTGAATAAGCGATATCTGTTTGCTTTTCATCTGTTTTTCGTAAGCATCCTAACTGAATTGTTTATTCCTGTATGACCCTACAAACTGAAATAAAAAAAAAATAAAATAAAATAAAAGACTCATGCTTACAGCCCCCTTCTGTGTTGTGGGCATAACATAGTCATTGCATACAATGAAGTTCTCACCAACAATGCAGACACATAATGCTTTGACTACAACTTTACATTCACCTATTGCAAACGATTTTTAATCATTCATGCAAATACTTTAAGCAGATGCAGTAAAAATAAGTCTAATGCAAGCTTACTGGGTATTTTTATCCTGTCCTGTGGTTGTCTTCTTTAATTTAAATTCTGTCAATGTTCTGTTTACATTTCAAAGCCCTGTACATCTCATGTGTATTGTACTATTCAAATCTATGTTTGCTCTGCATTTGCACAATTCTTGCATACAAAGTAGAACAGCCTAGTAGCTAAAGTTATAGACATGTATTTATGTATCTTACCAAAAACAATAAACAGGAAAATAAACTGGGTTTGTTGAGGAGTAATATACAGTATCTCACAAAAGTGAGTACACCCCTTAAATTTTTGTAAATATTTTATTATATCTTTTCATGTGAGAACACTGAAGAAATGACACTTTGCAACAATATAAAGTAGTGAGTGTACAGCTTGTATAACAGTGTAAATTTGCTGTTTCCTCAAAATAACTTAACACACAGCCATTAATGTCTAAACCACTGGCAACAAAAGTGAGTATACCCCTAAGTGAAAATGTCCAAATCGGGCTCAAAGTGTCCATATTTTGTGTGGCCACCATTATATTCCAGCTCTGCCTTAACCCTCTTGAGCATTGAGCTCACCAGAGCTTCACAGGTTGCCACTGGAGTCCTCTTCCACTCCTCCATGATGACATCACAGAGCTGGTGGATGTTAGAGACCTTGTGCTCCTCCACCTTCTGTTTGAGAATGCCCCACAGATGCTCAATAGGGTTTAGGTCTGGAGACATGCTTGACCAGTCAATCACCTTTACCCTCAGCTTCTTTAGCAAGGCAGTGGTTGTCTTGGAGGTGTGTTTGGGTCGTTATAATGTTGGAATACTGCCCTGCGACCCAGTCTCCAAAGAGATGGGGATCATGCTCTGCTTCAGTGTGTCACGGTACATGTTGGCATTCATGGATCCCTCAATGAACTTTAGCTCCCCATGCAGCCCCAGACCATGACACACCCACCACCAAGGCACACGTGTCTTTGTACTCCTTACCCGGTTGCCACCCCATACACTTGACACCATCTGAACCAAATAAGTTTATCTTGGTCTCATCAGACCACAGGACATGGTTCCAGTAATCCATGTCCTTAGTCTGCTTGTCTTCAGCAAACTGTTTGTGGGCTTTCTTGTGAATTATCTTTTGAAGAGGCTTCTTTCTGGGAAAACAGCCATGCAGACCAATTTGATGTGGTGTATGGTCTGAGCACTGACAGGCTGACCCCCCCCCCCACCCCTTCAACCTCTGCAGCAATGCTGGCAGCACTCATACGTCTCTTTCCCAAAGACAACCTCTAGATATGACGCTGAGCACATGCACTCAACTTCTTTGGTCGACCATGGCGAGGCCTGTTCTGAGTGGAACCTGTCCAGTTAAACCTCTGTATGGTCTTGGCCACCGTGTTGCAGCTCAGTTTCAGGGTCTTGGCAATCTTCTTATAGCCTAGGCCATCTTTATGTAGAGCAACAATTCTTTTTTTTTCAGATCCTCAGAGAGTTTTTTGTCATGAAGTACCATGTTGAACTTCCAGTGACCAGTAAGAGAGTAAGAGCGATAACACCAAATTTAACACACCTGCTTCCCCATCACATCTGAGACCTTGTAACACTAACAAGTCACATGACACCGGGGAGGGAAATTGGGACATTTTCATTTAGGGGTGTACTCAGTTTTGTTGGCAGCTGTTTAGACATTAATGGCTTTGTGTTGAGATATTTTGAGGGGACAGCAAATTTACACTGCTATACAAGCTGTACACTCACTACTTTACATTGTAGTAAAATGTAATTGTTTCAGTGTTGTCACATGAAAAGATAGAATAAAATTTTTACAAAAATGTGAGGGATGTACTCACTTTTGTGAGATACTGTGTATATATAAAAAACAAAGGGAAGTTTGGTCCATAAATCAGTTAAAAGTGATATCCACATGGCCTGAATAATGATCTGTATTTATTTTTATGATAAAAAAAAAAAATAACAATACAAAAAATATGGTATTATGCAATGTCTAGTATATATTGCACTTGATTCATCTTAGATTGTTTATATGATCTTTTGTAGAGAAGGAAGAAGAATTAAGTTGCAGCTCCAATGGATTGGTGATATATATATATATATATATATATATATATATATATATATATGCACAGTGGGGCAAAAAAGTATTTAGTCAGCCACCAATGCAAGTTCTCCCACTTAAAAAGATGAGAGAGGCCTGTAATTGTCATCATAGGTATACCTCAACTATGAGAGACAAAATGTGGAAAAAAATCCAGACAATCACATTGTCTGCTTTTTGAAAGAATTTATTTGCAAATTATGGTGGAAAATAAGTATTTGGTCACCTACAAACAAGCAAGATTTCTGGCTCTCACAGACCTGTATCTTCTCCTTTAAGAGGCTCCCCTGTCCTCCACTCATTACCTGTACTAATGGCACCTGTTTGAACTTGTTATCAGTATAAAAGACACCTGTCCACAACCTCAAACAATCACACTCCAAACTCCACTATGGTGAAGACCAAAGAGCTGTCGAAGGACACCAGAAACAAAATTGTAGACCTGCACCAGGCTGGGAAGACTGAATCTGCAATAGGCAAGCAGCTTGGTGTGAAGAAATCAACTGTGGGAGCAATAATTAGAAAATGGAAGACATACAAGACCACTGATAATCTCCCTCGATCTGGGGCTGCACACAAGATCTCACCCCGTGGGGTCAAAATGATCACAAGAACGGTGAGCAAAAATCCCAGAACCACACGGGGGGATATATATACACACACACACACACACATATATACACATATACATATACACACACAATACATAATGTAAAAATGATACTATTTAAAGACCATTTTTTTTTTTTTAGAAAAAATATATTGGAAAAAAAATGAAAACATTGAGGCGATTGATGTTCTGTAGAATAAATGGCAATCCCTGTTGCCTATTTTCAGTAGTGTGTAGGTTGTGCACTGATAAAGCAGTTAGTGAAAATTATATTTTCATTTTTTTTAACTTTTGTTAAAAAAAAATTGCAGGTATATTTTTAGCCAGCCATTTTCTAACATTCCTTTTTTTGCTGACGTAAATTCGTGAACATTTTCCTTTTGCATGGGAAGTGTTGATGGTCTGATAAGACGTACGATGAGGAGTATAACTAGGGTGAACATTTTACTATAAATGCTGGTGCTAAAAGGCTTCGCCCTGTACTATCTCAGAACATTGTGAAGCATTATTTATTCTCTCTAAAGATTCTGTACAAGATAAGCAGACTCTCCTTTCCTTTTTTTCTTTTGCACTGTTTTTAAAGCAGGAGTCCGGCGACAAATCTTTTTTTTTTTTTTTTAGGTCATTGAGACACTTTGCTAACCCCAAAATAATACTCACAGTTTGGGTGTAATATTTCCGCCTCTGTCTGTTTTGGTACTGAAGAATAACTTTAAAAATGTGATGCTGGCGGTTTCCATCTTGCTTGTGGGCATTTGAAGTGCACAAGCATTGATTTCCTGGATGCGGTGAATGCTGTTCATTCACAGCTTGTTCACACGCATGATCATTGTCTCGCACTGAATCTTGGGAAGCCTGACACTAAGCTCCCAGAAGACAGTGCGGCGCCGGGGAAAGGCAATAAACACGCCTACTCCCATGGGAGGAGAGACAGGAAGTGCCACAATAAAGTACGATATAAAGGTAATTACAGCGATAGAAAAAAAATTTGAGCTGCATTTGAACATCTATGCAATTAACTGAAGGGTGTAAGATTAAGTTAAAAAATTGAGAGGAACCCCGCTTTAAATGTGTATAGAATAAAGCAGTTTTTTCTTCTTCTCTGGATAGAAGAGAATTTTTTTTATAAAACTAGTGCGGAGAAGGGGTCCTCCTGTGTATAATCTGTCTGCTGACTGCCTTATGAAAATGATAATTACTTTCAATACCCTAAGTTACCAACCTGGAATATTTGGCTGCATATTTAGTCCATGTCAGGTCTAAGAACAACACTAAGGGGGTTATTTACTAAAACTGGGGTGAAAAATCTGGTGCAGCTCTGTATTGAAACCAATTGGCTTCCAGGTTTTATTGTCAACGCTTAATTAAACAAGTTGAAGTTGGAAGTTGATTGGCTACCATGCACAGCTGCTCCAGATTCTAAGTGCACTAGGTTTAGTAAATCTCCCCCACATAGATGAGTGAACACTGAGAAAATGGAGATCTGACCCAGATCAGGCTAAGTAATGAAGTTCAAATGTGAAAAACTGGGGCTGCCATTTCTGGTCCCCTTTTGTGACTTTCTGAGTCCCTGATCTGGAACAAATATACAGACAGTGAAGTCAAAATTAATACCAGCCAGCATACCAAGCTTTCAGGTTGGTATCTAATTTAAATTGGTTATCATTTAATCCTTATGCATTTTTCTCTGATTTTAGTATTAGTCCTCAGATGTCCTTGCATGCATTGCCTCTTTTGCAAGGCTGCTAGACTATTTGCCTTGTCAAGTTAGGACAAGTTCATTAGACAATTTATTGTTTACAGTGCACTTACATCAGTAGGTATCGCACAGCACGCAGTAAAATGTGAAAAGAGTAGAATGGCCAAAAGGACCCATAAATACTAATGCTATGACTACCCATTAATACAAATGCTATGACTACGAATGTGGTTTTCACAAAATTCAGCAAAGGTTACACTGAGTGATGTGGTATAGGGCTCCCTATGGAAAATGCTGTATGAGTTGAGAAACAATAATGGGTAACATAAAGCCAAGCAATAAGTACCACATCTTCTGGGAAGAAATTTGAGATCCCCTTCAGAGACATTGAACATGTTACTGACTGAGTTGTTTTGCTGTTTGCCCAAAATTGAATTATCTTTGGTTGGCCTAAACCTTTAAAAGGTCATTTCACCCAAAATTAATTTTAGCACCCTCCTAGTTAGGTTGCTAGGATTTTCCGTAAATTTCGTTCTTTTTGGCTCCTCTGTAATTATTGGAGCAGCTGATTTCTTTTGGTTGTTCTAGATTTCACAGGCGGCAGGTTTGATTACTCTTGCCTACCTTCTTGAAAGTTCTGGAACGTAGGAGTGAAGAAGGACAAATGGACAGTATGAATTTTTATCTTGCTGCGGACAATCCCAGGGGAGGTTGCCCAGAAGGTGGATGAGGAACACATCAATAGCCTGAGCTTTAGAACAGCAGTGTCTTCCTGTTGAAGGGATTTCACCTGTTTAGGAGGGGGGAGGCTACCTCCCCCATTCTGCAATTTCAAGTTGCTGTTCATTGAGGTCCCGGTTGTGGCAGAGCTGGGGGGCCTACACCAAGAAGTATCTCTGACACGCCGACATTTCACCTGAAGATCCTGTCCACCGAGCCTCACTGGGAGGCACCTGAAGGAAGCTGAATGGGCACAGCTGCTCCCCTAGCCTCGTCAGTACTGTTTAGCTGCAAGAACCTGGTGACTGTGTACTATTGGGATTGCTGGACCACATAGTTACTCTCCTGAGAGGTAAATACCAACTAGTCTTCTTAAGTTTAGTGGAAAGACCTTACGCCATGTTTGGGCTAAGTAGTTCCTCTCTTAAGAGGTTCATACAGTAGTCTCCTCTAGTTTCTTGTGGGAGAACCATCCCCTGAACCTGGGTCAAGTAGTTCCCTTCCTGAGGAGTACATACCTCTGACCTCTGAAATTTCTCACGGGATTGTAGAAGATTGTACCCTGAGCTGAGCAGAACTGTTCCTGAAGTTTGCAACATAGAGAAGTGTGTCCTCTTGTCTCTATTAGTGGTTCTGAAGTTACCTAAAATAAAATCACAAAAAAAGATATCCCCTAGACTGCGCTTTGTGTTAGTGTGCCTGGACTGTGCTGTGTGTGTGTGCTGGCAGCCTCTGCACTAGTGAAGTGTACAGTGACTGTGCCTTTGACCATCATCAGCCAGCGGCCCTCGTGGGGGTATGCTACATAGTTCCAAATATAGTTGGAAGTGAGAAAGGTTTTTTTTGGGACTTTTGAGTGAGGCACAAGACACGTGGTAGGAGAAATTGTAAAATTGTTTAATTGGCATATAAACAAAGCATACCTCATACACATATGATACATGGTTGAACAAGAATATTTTTATCTATGTACAAAGTGATGGCATACAAAAAAAGAAGAATATATATATATATATATATATATATATATATATATATATATATATACATATACATACATACACATATATATACACACACATATATGCACACATCTGAAATCGCATAGTATCCCATTGAAGTAATTAGTATAAAAAGCCAAATGCTTATTGAGTAATGGATACAAATGGGTTATAAGATACAAATGAATCACAGTTAAGGTCAAGCTATGTCTTTGGAACATGGTGACATTGATAGGCTTGACGCGTTTCGTGGCCAGTTGTCACTCATCAAGAGAAAACGCATAGCATATCTGACAAAAGAATGAAAAAAGGTACCAAATAGGATCTAATGTTTTGCCCAGCTAGTAAGAAACAAGGTAGGGGCAAGGGGAAACAAGATGTGTATCTCCCTGGACTACTTACGTATAAATTGTTCTAAGTAGGCAGTGTTGCAAGTCAGGATCTGCGAGGCAAGTCTGTCCCGGGAGCTGAGGGAATGAACCCAAGGAAGAAGCGAGTGCACCAACACACCCCAGGAACACCCTCTAAACGTAATAGGCAAGGGTGAAAAAATTCCAAATATGTCTGTAGAGTAAATGATATTGAACCAATATGTGTGAATGGTACCAGTATATACATACAGTATTCATGAACTATAAACCAACACCCATTATTGCCTGAAAAAGTGAAAAGCATAGTAGATACAAAGTGAAGGGAATAATATATCATATAAAGAGAAAAGAAAATAAAAAGTGAAAAATCGCATGAAAGTCATGCAATACCCCAAAGGGGAAAGGGTGAAGAAAAACAAGGAGGTGTGCAGTCTTGGTGATAGATAGCAAATCACTGGGATAGTTACCTGGTGACATCGCACAGAGATGGAAAAAAGCCAGAGTGTGAACAAGACTCCCAGTGGGGGGTATAAGTAACACCTGACACCCCCTGGGCTCCTCCCATACATAATCATGGATAAGAAACCAACACCCTTTGTTGCTTGGAAAAGTGAAAAGTATGGTGGATACAAAGTGAAAGAAAACATATATCACAAAAGAGAAAAATGAATAAAAAGGTGAAAAATCGCACGAAGATCATATGGTTTCCCAAAAAGGGGAGGGGTGAGGAAAAACAAAATTTTTTCACCCTTGCCTATTACGTTTGGAGGGTGCTCCTGGGGTGTGTCGGTGCACTCGCTTCTTCCTTGGGTTAATTCCCTCAGCTCCCAGGACAGACTTGCCCCGCAGATCCTGACTTGCAACACTGCTTATTTAGAACAATTTATACGCAAGTATTCTAGGGAGATACACATCTTGTTTCCTCTTGCCCCTACCTCGTTTCTTACTATCTGGGCAAAATATTAGATCCTATTTGGTACCTTTTTTCATTTTTTTTTTTAGATATGCTATGCGTTTTCTCCTGATGAGTGGCAACTGGTCACGAAACACGTCAAGCCTATCAATATCTTCGTGTTCCCAACACATAGCTTGACCTCAACTGTGATTCATTTGTATCTTATAACCCATTTGTATCCATTACTCAATAAGCATTTGGCTTTTTATACTATATACTTCTGCAATTTCAGATGCGTGCATGAATTATTTTTTTGTATGCCATCGCCTTGTATATAGATAAAAATACTTATATCCAACCATGTATGATATGTGTATGAGGTATGCTTTCTTTATATGCTAATTAAACAATTTTACAATTTCTCCTAACACTCTTGTGCCTCACTCAAAGTTCTTAAAAACAACTTTCTTATTTCTGATTTAGGGATTGAGGTGCATGTGATCATGCACCTCATTTAAAGTCCCAAAACCTTTTTTGCTTTCTATAGATGGAAGTGAGCAATCTGAATTATCTACTGGCTTCCTACATCTACTTGAAAGCTCCAGCAGGGTATCCTTGCAATAGTGCCTGGCTCTCCCTTCCAGTTTGAATTCCTCTGTGTTCCCGCCTCTCTCACTGGATGCAAAATAAACTGAAAATCCAACAGGGAGAGTGGGACTCCCTGGATATGGGTAGAGCAAGTGGGCAGAGCTAAGAAATCAGATGTATAGATTTGAACACAAGAGATATAATTAAAGCGCGGTTCCACCCAAATTTTGAACAATATCTGTATGTATTCTCTTCCTTGCCTAGATGCTGACATGCCGTTTAAAAAAATTTAAATCGCCGTAATTACCTTTTATTTTTCTATTCTTCTTTGCACTTCCTGGTTCTCCTCCCATGGGAGTAGGCGTGTTTCTAGCCTCTCCCAGACTCCTGGGAGCTAGTCTCAGGCTTCCCAGGATGCCACTGAGCATGTGCGGGAACGAGCAGTGAATGCTGGGAGCACAGCATTCACCACATCCAGGAAATAAATGCTTGTGGGCTTCAAATGCCCACAATGAAGATGGAAACTGCCTGCAGTGAATAATATAAGTTATTCTTTCCGACGAAATCTGACACAGGCGGACATATTACACACAATATGTGAGTACAGTATGTAATGCTGAGAAGAAAAGTTTGTGAATTAACTAAAAAAAAAAAAACAACGATAGATAGGTGGACCCCCGCTTTAAATATATGAACCTATTTTGCCTTAATGCTCCACTGTCAATACAAACTAAACAGAAATTTTGAGATTTTTTGGAACGACCATGCAATCATGCTTGAAAGCATTTTAAATTTAGCACATTCCAGAAAAACACAAGTAAAACGATATGAATGGTCAAATCTCCCACTGCCAGCTACTGTATTCTGACAGCCAGCACTTGCAACTGTCAGCATACCCAAACAGTGACTGCAGGTAATTGGCTGCAGCCAGTGTTCGGCAGACTTTTTCCACCTACCTCCTTTGTTTTCTCAATCAGTTTGTCTAGCTGGGTAGTGTTGGCAGGGACATCAGCAACTCCAATTCTGGCCAATTCCAGTAAATTTTGAGCCATGTATGGCCAGCTGAAGCCTTATAACTAAAGGTAAATTTGTGCTTTTCAGTTCACAATATATGCATTTAATACAGTAAGAGATGTAAACTCAAAGCATAAGTAATAAAAAAAAATTTTGGCGTATACATACCCTTTAATCAACACACAATTGCAGTCAAAATTTTTTTCAGGCTAAAAGTTTAGACACTCTGCAAGGTTTCTAATCCGGTCATTGTCACGAACACAATAAGGACTGTAGGTTTGTTCGTAAGTGGAATTGGTTCGTAAGTCTGAATACTACATTTAGAAGTGTAACTTCTGGTCGGAACACTGCATTTGTAAGTGTAATTTCCGCCTGTGCAAGGACGTGGGATGTTCCGGGGAGCTTGTTATGTTATCTGGGGCTCATCTGGCCATGCAGTACACGTAGTACTGCAGTGTGGGATGTGTTCGAAAGGTGCTGGGAGGTATCCAGGACCAGCGTGGAGCACAAGTGGCTGGCATTTGAGGCCGTTCGTAAGTAGGAGTCGTTCGTAACTCAGGACTGCCTGTCCGTATATTTCCCCCTCACTTCCTAAGTTGAGCGCCACCTTCTCGGAGACAAGTAGTAAAAGAAATAATCCCAACAGACAGCAACAAAAATAAGATTTTATTGAGGTTTTCTCATTGGAAAGGTTTCCTCTCATGATCTGTCCTGATGACTCACTATGAATTAGGGTGTAATACAGTCACTGGGACAGGAAGTGAGGGGGAAACGCAACTGGGGACAGTCAGCAATAAAATATAAACAATGTTCCAACTCTTTCCCACATGGACAGAGGTCCAACTTTTCTCTACTATATCCCAAAAATAGGAAAATAAGAAAGAATTTATTAAAACTAAGTTTTAAAGCACGATAAAATGCAGGTTTACAGTATTACTGGCACCTTCTACCATGATTCTGCAATAATATACACTCCCTACATAGGAATATTTAATGGTGTTTGTTGTGTATTCAAGGCTATGAACACATTTTCTATTCCTTCAAATTATTTTCAAGCATTACTTTATGAATATTTCATTATCTCCAGTAACTTGATGTTTGTTTTCTGCTTAGTCTGCCATTGATTCGTATTAGATGGGTTGTTAGAATGTAATTTTAAAGTGTCAACAGGTCTTTCCCATTAAAGTCAAATTACAACAGTTGCCTTGTTTCAGAAAACATGGATGTAATACTAAAAAATCCTCTCTAAATGGGAAAACTCCAGGTGAAAGTTATATTTGCAGACTTTTTGCGGAAGCCATGGTTCATGTAATCAATGCCAATCTGACAATCTATATAGGGAACAACCTTTAATTCCCTGTAATTCCCAGTCCAAACTTGGGGACATACAATTTGCATTTACAATTCACCTTTACTTTTTTTTATTTTACTTTTATTGTTTATTTTTTTTAATAACTTTTGAACACTTGAGGTTAATTCCACCAGCTGAGGGGAATGCAGGACATTTAGGAGGACTTTTAGCTAATTCGGTACAATGCAATCATTTTTTGTTTCTTGGTTTACATAGATCTATGGTGGCTCCACAGATACGATCTAAGACTTGCATTAATGGGCACCATCTTTTTTTCATGCCCAGGCAGGAACACAGCTCTAATTCAATCAGTTATGAAATTATGAAAATAAGGCCTCATGTATATGGTGACTAGAGGCTGCAATGTTCTCCAATGTAAAATCTCCAGTATGTTCCCATGCACAGGGAGCTGCAGGTGGTGCATACAGCCGCCCATACAATTAAATGGCTGTATGCAGCTTTACTAGTGTAAATTCTTTTGGCTTGTGCATTGTTTTTACACATGCATGTATGTACAGTATATTTCCCCAAACGTGAAAGGGGCACATTCAGGGACATATACTGTGTCATGGATTTTATTCTAGAGAACTTAGCAGCCTCTAAACATCTCTGCCCATGAGGCCCAATAGATCTGGGGCAGACATGACAGAATTTTCAACTCTCCTTTACAGTTGCAATGACCACAAACCATAAAATTATAATGGAGTTTATTTCATCAGAATTTTAATGCTGCTCTATGTGTCCCTCATATCCTTAACCAATTCACCTCAACCGTAATAATTCACTTTTGGGTGTGCAATGTTAGATCCCATGACCCAGTGACTTTATTTTGTTTTGCAGCAACAGCATCTCTCCACTATATTTTGTGTCTTCATCCCCTCTACAGGACAATAGTGAAGCTGTCATGCTTGCAGCTCGATGCTTTATTAATTTAACATTTTGAGAATCCAGTAGGGAATCTTCACTTAGCTTTTAACGTAAGAGTTGATTGGAACTGTAGGGGTAGATTGATAATCCAAAGCCCCAGAGAGATACTATTATAAGATTCAAATTGCTAAAAACATGAAAAAAAAAAAGAGCCATCAGTTTTGCATTTCAGAAGAAGTGCTAAAGTGTCAGGTTTAGGTATGTCTGCACTTTAGGGAGTGAGTGGTGCAAGTTCATAGGATTTCAGAAACCGAGGGTCACCATGTTCACAATGATTACTGCATTCCCCTTACCAGCTGTTCTGACACTAATGTACAGTGCAATAGAACAATTTTCATGGACATGTATCTCTCACCTTCCAGCAGGGCTGCCACTGCCTTCATCTACTTCCCGTTGTTCGTTTTTATTTCTTGGTATAGGAGGTTGAATCATTTCAGCAGCTAAAGGGTCAATGTCATTGTCTTCACGTCCCACCCATTCTCCAATCACACAGGGTCTTAGAAGGGAAGAGTTAAACGCTCGAGGGTCCTAGTAAAAGAGCATATGGAATATATTGAGTAGGCTTTGCATTTACAAACTTAAAACGTGAAAAGGTAAAACAAGTAAAGTATAAGGTGGTAAAAACCCCAAATAGCAGTCAGATTTGTGTGCGATAAACAGAAAAAAGAAATGGAAGGGGGGTGGTCTGATGCAAACATACTTTAAAATGTTTATTTAAAACAAAATGGTATACATAAAAATACTACGTATTCACAAATGTTGCTAGGATAAAATCACATCACTTGGTTGAACGATAATGAAAAAAATAATAATTGGTGCCCATAACATGGGGTAAAAAGATGGGTGTTCGACTAACATGTTTTGAGGATTCTCCTCTTCCTCAGAGCCTTACGAAACCGGTCTGGTCTGCATATTAGAATGTAGAGGACTGGATGAATAATATAGTCTTAGGGGAAGATTTTCCTTCTTCAGACATCTTAAGTCTCCCGCCGTAAAATGCGATACTCCTGCAATTTACTGCGTGCGGCACGATCTCCCAGCTGAGCCTGCACTGCCACTCAGCCTGGAGCAGGGCCGGACTGGCCTCCTGGGATACCGAGAAATTTCCCGGTAGGCCAACTTCCCTGGGGCCACGTTGAGCTGCGGCTGCAGTGGCGCCCAGGGCCAATCCAAATGCAAAGTCCTCCTCTCCCTCCACTTGTGTAATCACATTCATGATAGACAGAATACTAATTCAATTTCCCTGCATTGTATCAGTGTTCAGTTGACTGTCTATCATGGATGAGGCAGCAGGAATTTGTTACAGTGGAGGGCCGCTGAACAGTTAAGACTGCAGCTTCATGACACAGCGGGAGACACCCACTGTGTGTAATCAAGGTACTGGTGAGGCTGCAGATGGGCATAGTGAGGCTACAGATGGGCACTGATGAGGATACAGATGGTCACAGTAAGACTGCATTGTTGGCACAGTGAGGCTGCATTGTTGACACTAATGAGGCTACAGATGGGCACTGATGAGGATACAGATGGTCACAGTGAGGCTGCATTGTTGACACTAATGAGGCTGCAGATGGGCACAGTGAGGCTGCATTGATAGCTCAGTGAGGCTGCATTGATGGGCACTGACGAGGCTGCATTGTTGGCAGAGTGAGGCTGCAGATAGGCACAGTGAGGCTGCAGTGTTGGCATGGACGAGGCTGCAGATGGGCACAGTAAGGCTGAAGATGGGCACAGTGAGGCTGCATTGATGGCTCAGTGAGGCTGCATTGATGGGCACAGTGAGGCTGCATTTATGGGCACAGTGAGGCTGCATTTATGGGCACTGACAAGACTGCAGATGGGCACAGTGAGGGTGCATTGTTGGCACTGAGGCAGCAAATGGGCACAGTGAGGCTGCATTGTTTGCACTGATGAGGCTGCAGATGGGCACAGTGAGGCTGCATTGTTTGCACTGATGAGGCTGCTGATGGCACAGTGAGGCAGCATTTTTGGCACTGATGAGGCTGCAGATGGGCACAGTGAGACTGCATTGATGGGCACTGACGAGGCTGAAGATGGGAACAGCGAGGCTGCATTGTTGGCAGTTTAGCTGCATTGATAGGCACAGTGAGGCTGCATTGATGGGCACAGTGAGGTTGCATTGATCTCTTGTACCATGTTTGCAATCTATGACCATCTCTTGTATCATGTCCTCAGTCTCTGACCATCTCTTGTATCATGTCTGCAGTCTCTGATCATCGCTTGTATCACGCTTGCTGTCTCTGAGGGAGTCTGGAGTGAGAGTACCGCCGGGATGGGGGTCACGGGAGGAGTCAGATGTGTGTGGACTGTGGAGATGAGACTATAGGATAAAGTCCCCCCCCCACATTCCTGGGGTCCCCTTTGATGATTGCTCCACTTTTACCACTTTTAACCAGAATTTGCTTGGCGGATCATATCCCTGGCATCTCTGTCATGCAAGGATTGTGGTGGGTGTGCAGCCAGGTGTGACCGAGAGTCCGCTGTGTGTAAGCTGGCAGAAAGACTCATTGTGCAACAGTCTGCAACTGCCAGCAGTGCGAACCTGCCCAGCGGTTGAGGAGTCATCCATGTCTAATGATGACAGATGTCCTCCCCTTGCCAGGAAGGCCAGTCTGTGTGAGGAGGGAGGAGTCACACTGACTCTGGTACGCACAGGCTGGTCCTCCAGAGTGTGTGAGTTCTGCAGAGTGTGGATAGGGTGACACAGTGACGCTGAGCATCACTGTATGTCACTCCCTCACCACATCTCTCAGCTCACTCATCATCATGTGTCACTCAGGATCATCCGACAGCACAATTCTGAGCATGGGCCATTTTAGGAGCAGAGGCCATATTCTCTACACAGGGGCCCTTTACTGAGCAGGTGATGTCCACAGGGAACATACTTAGCAGGTGTCCACAGGGGCCATCAGCAATATATATTTATATATATACAGCCTGGTGCCAGAGATACTACACAGGGAGGGCCAGGGTTATCAGTGGCAGTGCAGAACCATCATGGCAGAGTAAAAAAGAAAAAAAAGAAGTACAAAACGCACTTCACCCCAGACTACAAAGAGTACCCATGCATAAAAGGGGTAAAAAAACAATGACGGTGTAGCTCGCTGCACTGTTTGCAGAAATGAATTCTCCGTAGCCCATGGTGGGTTAAATGACTGTAAAAGACATATTGAGGTGAGTGTGACACAACATTATCTTTTAAAGTATTATTTTACTATAGTATTTTATTATGAATGGGGGGGCAGAGGAGTGATTCTAGAAGACATTCCCAGCATTGCTTTCACAGGAATAACAATAATGACTGGCAGGAGCTCTTTAAAATGTCTGATAAACTGATTTCCCCCCAGTAGAGCCAAGTAGCAGCTGGTAGTGAGTGCCATAAACATGAGATCACCATGAGATTGTGCTGATCTTATGGTAATCTGGTCTGCCATTCCTGGCCTCCTTATACAAATGCCAGCTCCCTGGCTGTCTCTGGATTTAACATTTTCAGTCACTGACCTAGATAGACATGCAGATTATGAAGTCAGATCTCCTGATCTGCATATATGTTTAAGGTGAGTACAAAAGCATTTAAGCTACTGGATCTGAATGACAGCCAGGCTACTAGGCAAAGGCAGCCTCCATATTTTCTCAGTACAAAAACAGAGACACACAATTTCTGCTCTCCTTCTAATGCCCTGTACACACGGTCGGACATTGATCGGACATTTCGACAACAAAATCCATGGATTTTTTCAGACGGATGTTGGCTCAAACTTGTCTTGCATACACACGGTCACACACAGTTGTCAGAAAATCCAATCGTTCTGAACGCAGTGACGTAAAACACGTACGTCGGGACTATAAACGGGGCAGTAGCCAATAGCTTTCATCTCTTAATTTATTCTGAGCATGCGTGGCACTTTGTGCGTCGGATTTGTGTACACACGATCGGAGTTTCCGACAACAGATTTTGTTGTCGGAAACTTTTATAGCAAGCTCTCAAACTTTGTGTGTCGGAAATTCCTATGGAAAATGTGTGATGGAGCCTACACACGGTCGGAATTTCCGACAACAAGGTCCTATCACACATTTTCCATCGGAAAATCCTATCGTGTGTACAGGGCATAAGTATTTAGTTGTCTGGCTTCCTCCGACTTGAATCGTTTCTGAGTCACTTTGAAAAAGCAATTCAGAGTGAAGACAGAACACCTGATCTACAGTACATACTTCAGGTGAGTTAATCAGATAGCACTGAAGCTACTGAATCAGCCTGGTAACTAGCATTGTAGGAGAAGTCAGCAACTGCAGCCTGCTATTCTCTCACTAAAAGTTTACTTTAGTGGTGTCAAAGGTGTGGTACAAAGTTGTCAAGCTGTTTTACTAAAAAAGCAGTTTGAGGACCCGACAATATCACAAGGATGACCCCTACGCATATCTATGGTGAAAGCAGGCAGTCATATGCTGCTTGTGTCAGGTGAAGCGTGCATGTACTGTCAATGACAGCCTGCTTTTCTGTAGTGCAATCCCACTGACTCTTTACTTGGTGTGTGTGTGCTGCCTGACAAGATTATGGGGTTGATTTACTAAAGGCAAATAGACTGTGCACTTTGCAAAGTGCAGTTGTACTCTTCAAGTGTAGTTGCCCCAGAGCTTAGTAAATGAGGCAAAGCTTCACTTTACAAAGAATACCCAATCACGTGCAAGGAAAAGAAAAAAAATTGCATTTTTGCTTGCACATGATTGGATGATGGAATTCAGCAGAGTTTTTGCTCATTTACTTAGCAACTGCTCTTACATAGTTACATATAGTAGGTGAGGTTAAAAAAAGTCCATCAAGTCCAACCTACATGTGTGATTATATGTCAGTATTACCTTGTATATCCCTTCTATTTCGTTCAGGTGCTTATCTAATAGTTTCTTGAAACTATCGATGCTCCCCGCTGAGACCACCGTCAGTGGAAGGGAATTCCACATCCTTGCCGCTCTTCTGCCCCGTACACACGGTCGGATTTTCCGATGGAAAATGTCCGATCGGAGCGTGTTGTCGGAAATTCCGACCGTGTGTGGGCTCCATCGGACATTTTCTATCGGATTTTCCGACACACAAAGTTGGACAGCAGGAGATAAAATTTTCCGACAACAAAATCCGTTGTCGGAAATTCCGATCGTGTGTACACAAATCCGACGGACAAAGTGCCACGCATGCTCAGAATAAATAAAGAGATGAAAGCTATTGGCCACTGTCCCGTTTATAGTCCCGACGTACGTGTTTTACGTCACCGCGTTTAGAACGATCGGATTTTCCGACAACTTTGTGTGACCGTGTGTATGCAAGACAAGTTTGAGCCAACATCCAAAAAAATCCTAGGATTTTGTTGTCGGAATGTCCGAACAAAGTCCGACCGTGTGTACGGGGCATTACAGTAAAGAACCCTCTACATAGTTTAAGGTTAAACCTCTTTTCTTCTAATTTTAATGAATGGCCACGAGTCTTGTTAAACTCCCTTCCACAAAAAAGTTTTATCCATATTGTGGGGTCACCAGTACAGTATTTGTAAATTGAAATCATATCCCCTCTCAAGCGTCTCTTATTCAGAGAGAATAAGTTCAGTGCTCGCAAACTTTCCTCATAAATTAATATCCTCCAGACCCTTTATTAGCTTTGTTGCCCTTCTTTGTACTCGCTCCATTTCCAGTACCTCCTTCCTGAGGACTGGTGCCCAGAACTTAACAGCATACTCTAGGTGCGGCCAGACCAGAGTCCTGTAGAGAGGGAGAATTATCCTTTTATCTCTGGAATGAATCCCCTTTTTAATGTATGCCAATATTCTGTTTGCTTTGTTAGCAGCAGCTTAGCATTGCATGCCATTGCTGAGCCTATCATCTACTAGGACCCCCAGGTCCTTTTCCATCCTGAATTCCCCCCAGAGGTTCTCCCCCCCAGTGTATAGATTGCATTCATATTTTTGCCACCCAAATGCATTTTATATTTTTCTACATTGAACCTCATTTGCCATGTAGTTGCACACCCCATTAATTTGTTCAGATCTTTTTGCAAGGTTTCCACATCCTGTGGAGAAGTTATTGCTCTGCTTAGCTTAGTATCGTCCGCAAATACAGAGATTGAATTGTTTACCCCATCCTCCAGGTCGTTCATGAACAAATGAAACAGGATTGGTCCCAGCACAGAACCCTGTGGGACCCCACTACCCACCCCTGACCATTCCGATTACTCCCCATTTATCACCACCCTCTGAACTCGCCATTGAAGCCAGTTTTCAATCCATGTACTCACCCTATGGTCCATGCCAACGGACCTTATTTTGTACAGTAAACGTTTATGGGGGACTGTGTCAAATCCTTTTGCAAAATCCAGATACACCATGTCTACGGGCTTTCCTTTATCTAGATGGCAACTCACCTCCTCATAGAAGGTTAATAGATTGGTTTGGCAAGAACGATTCTTCATGAATCCATGCTGATTACTGCTAATGATACCATTCTCATTACTAAAATCTTGTATATAGTCCCTTATCCCCTCCAAGAGTTTACATACTATTGATGTTAGGCTAACTGGTGTAATTCCCAGGGATGTATTTTGGGTCCTTTTTAAATATTGGTGCTACGTTTGCCATCTCCCCATCCTTTGTAACCAGATGTCCTTCCTCATTCTTTATGGGGCCAATATGGCCTGTCCTCCCTTTTTTACTGTTTA
Organism: Lithobates clamitans; assembly: GCA_037952925.1. Lineage (NCBI taxonomy): Eukaryota > Metazoa > Chordata > Amphibia > Anura > Ranidae > Lithobates > Lithobates clamitans. The sequence goes on from JBBGZY010000643.1 coordinate 1,894,897, forward strand.
CATATTTAAAGACTTTCTTGGGATTTTTTTCTTGCTCCCCTCCGATATGTGTCTTTCATGTTCTATCCTAGACGTCCTTATTGCACCCTTACATTGCTTGTTGCATTCTTTATAAAGTCTAAATGCTGAAGATGATCCCTCAAACTTGTATTTTTTGAAGGCCTTCTCCTTTGCTTTTATATGCATTTTTACATTGGAGTTAAGCCATCCAGGACTTTTGTTTGCTCTTTTAAATGTATTGCCCAATGGGATGCATTGGCTAATGCCCTTATTTAATATGCTCTTAAAGCAAACCCATCTCTCCTCAGTGTTCTTTGTTCCTAATATTTTATCCCAATTTATGCCTTCTAGCAAGGTTCGTAGATTAGGGAAGTTGGCTCTTTTGAAATTCAGTGTGTTTGTATTCCCCTTATGTTTCCTATTTGTGTGATTTATACTGAAGCCAATTGACTTGTGATCGTTGTTACCTAAATTGCCCCGTATATTCACATCCTTAATCAGGTCTGTATTGTTGGTAATCAGTAGATCCAGTAACGCTTTATTTCTAATTGGTGTGTCTACCATCTGACTCATAAAATTGTCCTGCAAGACATTTAGGAACTGGCGAGCCTTAGATGAATGTGTGGTTCCCTCCGCCCAGTCTATGTCTGGATAATTAGAATCCCCCATTATGATAACACTTCCCATCCTTGCTGCTGATCAAATTTGTGATAGGAGATCCGTCTCCACTTCCTCCCTCAGGTTAGGGGGCCTATAGCATACTCCCAGTATTATTTTCCCCTTAGCTTTATCCCTTTGGAGCTCTACTCATAAGGATTTCACCTCCTCCCTAGCTCCCTTAGAGATGTCATCTCTCACATTCACTTGTACATTATTCTTGATCTATAGGCATACCCCTCCCCCTTTTTTACCCTCTCTATCCTTGCGATAAAGGGTATACCCTTGAATGGTTGCCAGCCAATCATGAGACTTGTTGAACCAGGTCTCTGAAATTCCCACAAAATCCAAATCCTCCTCGTACAACATAGTTACATAGTAGGTGAGGTTGAAAAAAGACACAAGTCCATCAAGTCCAACCTATGTGTGTGATTATGTGTCAGTATTACATTGTATATCCCTGTATGTTGCGGTCATTCAGCAGTACAGTATCTCTAGTTCACCCATCTTGTCCACCAGGCTCTTGGCATTGGTGAACATGTCACGTAGTTTAGACCAGTCACATGTTATCCTCCTATTGCAACTGCACTTTGCAAAGTGCACAGACTATTTGCCTTTAGTAAATCAACCCCTATGTGTCTCCCCTACTTACACACACACACACACACACCAAATTTGCACCCTCCAGGTCCTCCCAATCGTTAACCTATATAAACATTATTACTAATAATATTTCATGAAAGTGGTGGGAGTCATCAGTAGGAAAAATTGAGCAACACCTGAGTTAATAAAAACCTGATTTAACTCAATCAACAAGAAAATAATTCACTGTGTATTACAAGTCACTGGGCTTAATAGAATCAATATTTTACTAATTGTATCAAAACACACAAAATTTGTAAATTTAAAATGATACCAAACCACATTGCTACTACACAGGGCAGCCATCTAATTTTGGGGCCACTTACACAGCTTTAGGCCTCCCCCCCCCGGCCTGACCACCAACATTACCCAGGGCCTGCCCACTGACCGCCCCCCCCCCCCCCGAATCTACCCACTGGCCAGAGGTGTACACATTTGCAGTTTGGGGGCAGTAAAATCCCTTAGTTGATGCCTGTTTTTACCACTCCCCAACCACACTGTCTTTAACTGCAGTCGACAGGAGTGTACACATGTCGCAGCTGCAGCAGGAATTATACACCCTGTCACACTTAATAGGTGTAGCGCCTGCCAAGCATGACCCATTCAAGTGAATGGGGTGTGCAATGCATGCAGTTGAGCATGCTAGGGTGGGGTTAAAGCAGTTGGTGAGGAGGTTGATAAAACGCCTCCTCACCACCTGCTTTAACCCCTTGGTTGCTGTACTGCATAAGGTCGCAGGGTCCTTGCAGAGCAGCCCCACTCACCTGAATGGGTCACGCTTGGCAGGCGCTACACCTGTTAAGTGTGACAGGGTGTATAATTCCTGCTGTGGCTGCGACATGTGTACACCCCTGGCCATTGCAGTTAAAGGGGGTGCAGTTGGGGGGGGGGGGCGGTAAACACAGGGATCAACTATGGGGTTTTACCACCCCCAAACTGCAAATGTAAGCAAGCCCTTACTGTCCTGAGCCCCTATCATAGTTGCTTTTTATGGAACCCCTGGAATGAGGACAGAGAGGGATGCCGTGGGATGAGGACAAAGAGGGGCGCCATGGGAGGATGACAGAGAGGAACTCTGCATCTTTTTATTGGGGGGGTAAGATATGTACTGGGGGGGCTTTGGGAGTGGAGTGGGCTCCCTCCCCCAAAGCACCCCTTAGCACATATTCTCTAGAACCCCCCCTCCACATCACTCCACCATGTGTGCATCCGTGTTACCTGCCCCCCCTCCCGGTTACTGTTACCCCCTCCACTGTATCTATAAGCTATACACAGACCATCAGCACAGCTCTTGCAGTGAAATCTCCCTCCTCCTCTGCTCCTCCTCCTGTCTATGTACATCAGAACATTGGAGCCGAGGAGGGGCAGGAGGATCCTCAGTGAGCTAAACAGAAGAGCGCGTGGGACCCCAGGCGGAATAATGTCCTGGGTGCTCACGCTAGTGCGCCCCTATCAGCCAAGGTACAGGAGCTCAGTGCCGGACTTTGTTTTGGCACTGGGCTCCAGGATTCATCCCGAGTGCCCTAATAGTCGGTCCGCCCCTGCGGGCCTGGTTGAGCCCCCCATGGCGTTCCCCCTGCCTTTTTTGTCAGATTGTCTTGAGAGGACTGATACCATCTAAGTTTTCTAATTTAATTAGTGACTGCCTTGACAAAGCAAGCCACTCCCAAGATTACGGACAAAGGGGGAAAAGTCCTAAATCTTTTAAACAGACCCACATCGCTTAATTTGGTAATTTTTTTTATTGCTCTGATTCATCAGTCAATCCTCCACATATCTCAAGAGACAAGTCTAGCATCAGCTCTGTAAAAGCTTCCCCGATATCTTCCTTCTGTTCCACATGTCCCACCTCCCAAAGATCTATTAGATCTCTGAGGGTATGATACTCATGTCTGGTCAAGCTAGACCAGTCCCTCAGAGGTCCTGGATTTTTCAATACTTTATATTTGATGAACACATACTCCCAGGTTGGTGCCACGGATTTAGGTCTATATACAGTATCTCACAAAAGTGAGTACACCCCTCACATTTTTGTAAATATTTTATTATGTCTTTTCATGTGACAACACTGAAGAAATGACACTTTGTTACAATGTAAAGTAGTCAGTGTACAGCTTGCATAACAGTGTAAATGTGCTGCCCCCTCAAAATAACTCAACACACAGCCATTAATGTCTAAACCGCTGGCAACAAAAGTGAGTACACCCCTAAATGAAAATGTCCAAATTGCACCCAATTAGCCATTTTCCCTCCCCGGTGTCATATGACTCGTTAGTGTCACAAGGTCTCAGGTGTGAATGGGGAGCAGGTATGTTAAATTTGGTGTTATCGCTCTCACTCTCTCATACTGGTCACTGGAAGTTCAACATGGCACCTCGTAGCAAAGAATTCTCTGAGGATGTGAAAAAAAGAATTTTTGCTCTACATAAAGATGGCCTAGGCTATAAGAAGATTGCCAAGACCCTGAAACTGAGCTGCAGAGTGGTGGCCAAGACCATACATTGGTTTAACAGGACAGGTTCCACTCAGAACAGGCCTTGCCATGGTCGACCAAAGAAGTTGAGTGTACGTGCTCAGCTTCATATCCAAAGGTTGTCTTTGTCTTTGGGAAATAGACGTAGAGAGTGCTGCGAGCATTGCTGCAGAGGTTGAAGGGTTGGGGGTCAGCCTGTCAGTGCCCAGACCATACGCCACACACTGCATCAAATTGGTCTGCATGGCTGTCATCCCAGAAGAAAGCCTCTTCTAAAGATGATGCACAAGAAATCCCGCAAACAGTTTGCTGAAGACAAGTAGACTAAGGACATCAATTACTTGGAACCATGTCCTTTGATCTGATGAGACCAAGATGAACTTATTTGGTTCAGATGGTGTCAAGCGTGTGTGGCGGCAACCAGGTGAGGACTACAAAGACAAGTGTGTCTTGCCTACAGTCAAGCATGGTGGTGGGAGTACATGGTCTGGTGCTGCATAAGTGCTGCCTGCGCTGGGGCGCTACAGTTCATTAAGGGAACCATGAATGCCAACAGGTACTGTGACATACTGAAGCAGAGCATGATCCCCTCCCTTCAGAGACTGGGCCGCAGGGAAGCATTCCAAAATGATAATGACCCCAAACACACCTCCAAGACGACCACTGCCTTGCTAAAGAAGCTGAGGGTAAAGGTGATGGACTGGCCAAGCATGTCTCCAGACCTAAACTCTAATAAGCATCTGTGGGGCATCCTTAAACGGAAGGTTGTTTGCATACAGGCTAGTTTTAATATGGAAAATGTGAGTTGATATATACATATATATATATACATATACATATATATATATATATATATACATATACATATACATATATATATACATATACACATACATATATACATATACATATACATATATACATATATATATATATATATATATATATATATATATATATATATATATATATATATATATATATATATATATATATATATATATATGGCGCATGATTGTTTAATACATTTTTAAAAGGATAAAGCACTATTGCCAGTTTCTACTTTGCATGTGGGTGATGTGAGAGGGGAGCTCTGGTGACTATCAGGAAGAAGTATTAAATAGTGGAATTAGTTGCCTAAGATATATACCAAAGGAAGGAGGAACATATAAGAGGAATACCCCAGAGGATTAACCACTGTCACATGTGTTTTTACTAAGCCTTAAGGTAAGGGCACATCCGGTGAAGGGTACAGAGGTGGATCAAAGTGAAGAGCTTTGGTCTATAGCATCTCACTTTTATTCACATACCTTGGACTATTTTATTGTTTATATTCACTATAGATTGGACTATTCCTCATTTATTAATTGTTTATAAGAACATTGCCTTATTATCACATTGATTATTCATATTTATTTATATCACTTCATCATTGGGAATCCATGTGGAGTCTGTGAGCACTTGCACTTTACTGAGGATCGGGAGATTATATTGAGCACTGTACACTACTGACCATCCACAACAGGAGGGTCACATATCACATTTATCGATTATTCATGTTCACTTAGCGCTGCACTTATTTGGTATTCGCTTGTGCATTTGTATTCAGACCCCCTGAGTCAATACTTTGTAGAACCACCTTTCACTGCAATTACAGCTGCAAGTCTTTTTGGGGATGTCTCTACCAGCTTTGCACATCTAGAGTGAAATTTGTGCCCTTTTTTGCTACAGTGGACACCATGACAATATGGAACATAGAGACACAAGGTGGGATGAGCTACTACTGACCTGCTTTACAACAGAGAAAAGATATACCTGTGCTCAAATCCCAATAGCTTGTATCACTGCCCAGAGCAGGTAAGTATAACAACTTTTTTCATTTTTACCACTTACAGACCGGAAGATTTGCCCCTTAATGACCAAGCCATTACTGCATCGCTTTAACTGAAAATTTTGCGATTGTGCGACGCTGTACCCAAACAACATTGACGCCCTTTTTTTCTTTTGATCACCTCTGCGGTTTTATTTTTGTGCTATAAACAAAAATGAGCGATAATTTCCTTCCCTGTCAGAATGGGGATCTGTCTGTTTACATCGACAGATCCCTGTTCTGGCTCTTTCCTGCGATCGCGGGTGGCCGGCGGACATCAGGGCCATGCGCATCAGGTTCCCCGCCATGCAGCGGGCGTGCGCGTGCACCACCTGCTATGGCTCTTAAGGGAGTTAACGTACACCTATGCCGATTTGCGGGAATGAGCCACCCTGCCGCAGTATAATGGCGGCGGTTGGTCGGCAAATGGTTAAAAAATAAATAAACATTGGGTTTACAATCACTTTAAATTAGAAAGAAACCGCTACCAAAAGAAGGGCCCTTTTTCTTAAAATAAAAAAAAATTTTACATATCATAAGGTAATGCTACTTATTGTGGCATACATATAGTAAAGTTATTGTCAAATGAATAGGCCCATAGCTAAAATGTGTAAATGGTTCTGCATCATAACAGGTTAAATTACCTTCCAATTTCAATCTGCATTCTCCTAGAATTTTCTAAAACTGCCAAAGAATTTAAATACTGTTTCCTTGTAGTGATGTCCTGAGAATTCAGATTCCCTGCTAATGTGATTGGTTTCTGTTCTCCCCAGAACTCTACAGAGCTGGATGTTATATTTCAGACATCCAAAGCACCGACCTTAAATTTGCTGCAGCAAGGCTTTTATCTTTGATTACATATTGGCCACGGGTATCATATATAGTGTATATGTACAGGTATGCCGAGACTCAGGCACTCACTTTACAACATTTGGACTGATTGTATAATTATATTTTATTATTATCATTATTGATTTATATAGCGCTGACAGTTTGTGCAGTGCTTTACAAAATAAAAGGGAGACAGTACACTTACAATACAATTCGAGACAGGAAGGTTTGGAGAGCCCTGCTCGTGAGAGCTTACATTCTAAAAGAGAGGGGCAGGTGAAACAAAAGGTAATGTCTGTGGTGTCCGTGGGGGGTGAGATGATTATTATGATGGAGAAGTTTGAAGTTCAGTCTTCAGGTAGAGGAAGGATAGGAAGAAGACCCTCTCCTAAAATATGTTCAATTGACTGGGAGATTAATGCTTTGTTTTTCCTTAACAAGAATTTGATATTCATGAATTTTACAACAAGCAAGTGCAGGCTCTGCAGGATCTCTATGTGAATCCTTTGTAAACCAGGGCAAAATGAGATACTAGACATATAATCTGAAAATAACTCTCAGATAAACAGCATTTACATAAAATAAAGTCTAGTCTTGCAATCTAGCAACAACTTGTATGAAACAAAAGATCAAAAAAATTATTTTGCTAAAAAACATAAAATGGCGGTACCATATTTAAAATTGATTTTGTATGGTAACCATGCTTTTCCAATTCATGTAAGATCTGAAAAATGAAGATTAAAGTAGAATAATTTCAGGTTAATCCTAACTAACCTTAAAGTTGTCCTTTCCCCACTACTAGCTCCTATATTATCATGTGGAAAAAAGGTTCATATACAGTACTTACCTATTTTCAGACCACTCCAGTCATGTGACTGACACCCCTGTGTCATCCAGCACTGGCTACAGAGGAGAGGAAGGAGCACCGGCAACAGATGGGTCATAGGAGGCTTATGGTTGATGTCACTGTATAGGCATTACCAACCATTGTTGGGCTCTCTCTCTATTTTCATGCAGCATACCTCACTACTCACTCTCGCTAGCTCCCTCCAGCACTGCAACCAGCCCCCATAGCCTGCTCTGTAAGTTGTGAGTGGCTAGGTTTGCACTCCAACCTCTTCAGTGTACCATACAGGGTTAATGTCCCTGTATTGTAGGTGATGACGCTGAAGCTGTGCTCACAGACTGGAGCTTTAGGCGGAGGAACAGAGTGCTGGAGCCAGTCGAAGCAGGGAGTGAGGTAAGCGATAGAGTTTCTTCATCTATCCCCTAAACATAATGAGCATTTAACCCTTGCAGTCATTTTCCTGGAGTTGGGCTTTAAAGTGGTTGTAAAGGCTGAAGGTTTTTTACCTTCTTGCATTCTATGCAAGAAGGTAAAAAACCTTCTGTGCACTGTTCCCCCCACAGCCCCACCTAATACTCCCCTGAGCCCCCTCTAGATCCACCAATGTGCACGGGAGCCTCGGTTGTCATGGGTCTCTCTCTCTCTCTCTTCATTGGCTGAGACACAGCAACAGCTAGTAAGCCAATGAGGAGAGAGCAGGATATAGGGCCGAGCCACGGCTCAATGTGTCTCTTAGACGCATAGAACAGGGCTCGGGAGCAAGAACACACTAGTACCCCCATAGCAAGCGGCTTGCTATTGGAGGCACTAGCCTAGAGACAGGAGCCAGGAGCACCGGCAGGGGATCCAAGAAGAGGAGGATCGGGGTTGCTCTGTGCAAAACCATTGCACAGAGCAGGTAAGTATGACATGTTTGTTTGTTTTTACTATGCCTTTAATATCATTTTAAGCTTAGAAAATAATGATAGAAGATGAATGGTTACTATGGACAGCTGCTCCAGATTCTGGCTACTCTAGTTATGATAAATCCCCCTCATAGTATATCTCTTCTGCAATAAAATCCATCCTTCTCACTGTTTTTTTTTTAGTAACTAAATTTCTGCTTTAAAAATTGGAAGAAAAACAACCCTAACTATCCCTAAAACATCTTCCCCACTCCTTCTTTTAGCCTATCCTGCATACCCTGTAAAATCAGATCTGTGTACTTATCTATTTTTATCCACTCCAGTCACGTGATCCAGCAACTCCAGCTACTCTGTGTAAGGGAGAGACTGCTGCAAGGGAGAGGAGAGAGCGCCAACAACTGGACCATGGGAGCCTTTGGGTGATGTCACAGCTCCTGAACTTCATTGCCATTCTCAAGCAGTCCCTCTCCCTGAGTCTGGGATTGGAAGAAACTGATACCACGTCAAGTCCAGGTACTTACATCAGTTGCAATAGAAAAAATATATTTAATAAATGATTCATAAATACCTAGCTGCATTCATATTTTTTCTTTTATATTTGTATGGGGTTCAGCTTAAAAGTTCTACAAGCAGTATGCGCCTCCTTTCCATGTAAGTGGACAGTTTCTGGTCTTTGAAGTCAACACAGATTACTACCAGACTGCAAAAAAGGCCAAACTGGTTAGGTTTCTGACGTTCATAATATAGTATATGAATGAAAAGGAAAACATAAATACCAAGGCAACCAACACAAGATTGTTGAACCAGAAAATCGATTGTTGGTTCATCCCCATAAAATAGTTCAATTATTTAAGCAGAATATTGTTCGACTGCCTGAGTGAATGTTAAACTGGAAATAAAAAGCAGCCCTGGCATATAAAGAATGGTGGTTTGCATGTAAGCATGCAATGTACTGTAGCTTTGATAAGCCCAATGGAGTAATACTTGTTTTTGAAAGGCACATCTGTTCACAGTGGTAACTCTTCTATAAAATCAAGGTTATGTAAAGGCAAAAGCAGCCAATGAGGGTTCACACTGGACCCAAAATACATTTGGACATAATAATCTTCTAATTTTTTCCAGAGCCTTTGGGTGACCAGATGGGGCCTAGGCCCTTATATAGATCTGATTTGCAGCTCACCTGGAGAATTTGCTCTCAGGACCTCTGACAAGACAGTATATAAATAACATTTTTTACATCTTTTTGGGGTATTATGCATTGCATCTGTACTATTTAGTATATAAGTAAAGCATATTTATATTACCTGCTCAAGGTCATCCGAAACAGCAATACCTATAGAACAAAATACAAATAAAATTATACAAAATATTTTACATCCCAGGGTTCCTATAATGCTGTGAAAATTGTAAAGCATCAGGAATAACAAAAAAAACATTTCAAACATTTGCTGTATTAAAACGAAATAATATAAATGATACTGTATCTCAATCATACACATGCACAGATAAGAAAATGTCTCTCTTTCAAATCCCAACAATGTTCACAAAATGGTTTATTATAAACAAATATAGGTGTCAGATTTGGTACTACTTACTACGCGACAGGTTCTCCAAAGCTTTCCCCAGCTTTTTGCTTTCCTGAAGGATGTGGTTTAATTCATCAAAATCATGACTTTCTGGTTTTGTCCTCCAATCCCATCTAGGGTGTTCAATTGACCTGGGCACTGAAACACAAGAAAACTATTTGTAATACTCTAAAGTGAACTGGAAGAGGTCCATCTTTAAAAAAAAAAAAACTGGAACAGATCAGAATTATCATTAATGTAGATGTAACCGATAACCAAATTACATTTCTTTTGCTAAAGCATTGTGCAATATAAACAATTGTTATTTTGCAAGGCACTTCCTGTGAAACGGTGACAACATTCTGTGCCTGTTTCCCGATGAAGACGTTTGAACACACATTACACAGGCATGCTCCACTGTTGCCATCTTCAAGAAACCTGCCCTGAGAAATGCCATGCAGCTATGGTGGGGGTGCATGCATATAGACATAGAGTGGCTGGAAAGAGGCTGCAGGTGATCAGCAGCACTGAAATGTACCAAAGGGTGGAAACAAGTATTGCATTAGAAAATGACAACTGTGTATGGCATCTACCCTCAATTTGATAAAGAGCGTCATAGACAGTTTAGAATTCTGTCATGACAAAAGCAAAGGAAGGGAGAAAGCAGCACAGATCTCTGGGGTTGCAAACGGATCAAAGGGCTTTAATAAACACAAAATAAAATGTGAAAGAGCGCAGAATGCCAGAAATGTCTACTCCCTGATTACTTTGTATCAGAGGTGCCATTTCATTCCTAGTTTTCCTCCCACCCAGCATGCTGTCAGTCTGCCTTTGTTGCCCCCGCGCCATGCTTTGGAGCTTGTGGGGGCTATTTAAATGGGAGCGGGTAGCCCGTGGGGGTTAGCTGAAGAAGAGGAGGAGGAGTCCTCGGAAGGCGTCCTGGGACCCCACTTTTACAGGAGACCATTGTCCACTGAGTGCTGTCCTTGGGACTGAGTGAGCCGAGGATGAGCAGCAGAGACTTCTGGCATCCAGCCCAGTTCTTCACCTGTCAGCTGGCCACACAGTGATCCAGACAATATGGCTGCTTATCCATCCTTTCCTTGTGAATGTGTTGCGTGTTAAGTGGGCTCTTTCTCGTGGACTATATGCGCTCTTTTACATTTTATTTTGTGAGTATATAAATATGCTGTTTTTAATAAAGCTCTTCGATCTTTTTACTACACCAGAGGTATGCACTGTTTTCTCCCTTAACTTGCTTTTATCTTCACAGGTGGAGTTCCCACACCCCGATTACAGCAGCACTCCTCCTAGGGTGTAGTAGTTGTGTGTCTAGGTGTTGGGCTACCCACTCAGTAGTAGACAGAAATAAATGTAACCAAGGATATGATGTCTTAATCACAAGCACCGCCTCCCCATAGTAGAATCATTTCAAAGGGAGAAGTAGAAGTGGAAGTTTTAAGGTGCAAATTAATCAATATTGAGAACAAATTCAAAAATATATACATTTTAAAAAACATCATTTAAAATACTGTTTTAAAACCAACATGACTAAATTTATATGGTCATTGTACAAAAGTTTGTCGACATGTTTCGCCACAATCATGGCTTCCTCAGGAGCTTTTGCACGACTTTGTGTACAGTATCACTATAAATTAAAAAAATTAATAAATTATAGTGATACTATACACAAAGTCGTGCAAATGCTCCTGAGGAAGCCATGACTGTGGCGAAACATGTAGAGTCAACAAACTTTTGTACAATGACCATATGAATTTAGTCATGTTGGTTTTAAAATAGTATTTTAAATGATGTTTATTAAATAAAATGTATATATTTTTGAATTTGTTCTCAATATTGATTCATTTGCACCTTAAAACTCCCACTTCCACGTCTCCCTGATTAGTTATTGGTTGCTGTATTTATATTTACATTTTTAATTTGAGGTCATATTTATGTCACACATAGCTTTTTGGTTTGTTATGATCAATCCAGGTAGAGTGTAGTGCTGTGAGCCGAACACGCTCCTGGTATAAGGCTTTTGTGGTTTCTGGTATTGGTTAGAATTCTGCCATGCCTTTACACAAAACGCATTTGCAATAAATTCATGTATGAAACTTAGACATAAATTTATGGCATAAAGCCATAGGGGAGTGATGGCACTAAAACTGGCCATACATATGGCTGATCAGTGTGTGGGCTCCCTGCTCAATAGAAGTTGATTGTTTAATTGACTTCTGTCAAAGGGACATGTTGGAAAATTTTCCATCGATCAGCAGCTGCAGCCAATGGCTCACACTGCTGTGTCTCAGCCAATGAGAAGAGAGAGACCTGGGATAGCCAAGGCTCTCATGCACATTGCTGGATTGAGAGGGGGGCTCAGATGGGTATAAAGGATGGGCTGTGGGGGAGCAGCATATAGAAGGTTTTTTTACTTTCATGTACAGAATACATGAAGGTAAGAAAATTCAGCCTTTACAACCAATTTAAACTGCATAAGGGGATATTTTCTGTCAGAATGGTAAGGATGTGGAATACCCTTTCACAGTTCTTAGTGTCAGTGCGGAGTGTTGATAATTTAAAAAAAAAACGTTTAGATGGGCATCTTAGCAAATGCAATATACAGGGATGTGAGTCACATTTATGAAAGCTTCCCAGCAAATACATGCTCCACTCTGAGCACTAGTGTTTCTGTATGCCATCTCAAATTTTGTCTTATTTACATCCAGTTTCCTATTTCGCAAACTGGTAGTTATTCTTCTTGAATCTGTCGCAGCCATAACGATCGGTTCTTAAAAGTCATACACGTTAGAACTGCAAATGAGTCTGTCACGAGGCTTTCCTGAATTAGGCACAGGTTATTTTAAATAGTGTTGTAAAATGCCAAAAAGTGTTGTATATGCTGTACTGAATTCCCTCCTTGGTGCTTTAGCAAACAATATATCATTCATTTATGATTTACATCTACATTAAACTTTCATTTTTATATATAAATATACACACGCACACATATTATAAATCCCTGCTGGAACATTTAATCCAGTTGTTGTTCAGGCAATTTAGACGCCTCTGCAAAATAATATTACAAAATCCTTTATGAGAGAAACTGGTGGTTTTCAGGTCCCAAAATACTACTGCCTTTTTAAAATTGTTTTTTTTCTACTGCATTTAATCTTAGTCCTTGGCCACAAACTACCTAGACATTAAAAATAAATTAGCTTGTATGCGGTACCATTACATAATACTGTAGAATTATTTTGAAATGTAACATCAGGGGGGCAGGAGGCGGAGCCTAGCAGAGCAGACATGCATTGTTAGAGCTCCACACCGCTGAGGAGAGAAGAGAAGGACAAAGCGGAGCCTGCAGGCTCAAAAGGTATCCATTTGAAGCTTTTTGCCCCAGGGAACAAACTGTGAAAGTTTGGGCAGGAAATATGGTACTGGGAGGAAACCGTGGCAGAAATAAAAATCACCTTACAAAGAGCTCACAGGCACTCACTGCAGCTGAAGCAGCTCCAGTCACCTCACAAGATACAGCATCAGGGCGCTCTCACAGACAGAAAATGTCACAGCAAGACTCTCCATTTGAGTCAGATACAGAACAAATCCTCTCACAAACTTCTCCACAAGCCTCCCCAGTATCCCCAGTAATATTATTACAATTTGAAAAGATGCTTCATAAGGCTTTAAAACAAACCTCAGACCAAATAACAAAAAGCCTAACCAAAGAAATAAGAGAGCTGGGAAACCGCACCGCAGCCTTAGAAATAAAAATGGATGAAATTGAAATTACAACCCAAGAAAATATAACAGAATTGGAACAATTAAAAAAAAAGAATTTAATACTTCAAACTAAGCTCGAAGATTACAAAAATAGAGCCAGACGTTCAAACTTGCGCATAAGGGGAATACCTGAAACTTTGACAGACCTGCAATCTACTATTACTGCTCTATTACAAGAACTAAAGCCAGATATCCCTATTGAACGTTTAGAACTGGACAGAGTACACAGAGCCCTCACAGCCAAAAAGAAAGATGGACCCCCACGTGATATAATCACAAAATTTCATTATTACAGAACGAAAGAACAAATACTAATTGCTGCAAGAGAAAAAAAGGAACTTAATTTTCAAGGACACAATTATCAAATTTTTGCTGACCTATCCCAACTTACTATTACTAAAAGACGATCCATGAAACCCCAACTAATGGAACTGCAACGCCACAACATTATGTATCAATGGGGCTTCCCCTTTTCAGTCAGATTTAACTACCAAGGTACAATTTACAGAAGCAGATCAGCAGATGAACTACAACAAACCCTTTTAAAATTAAATCTGACAGAACCCACAAGCAGCAACTCTCCCACATGCAGAAGAATGGCATCATCTTCACCTTCAGGCAGCACCCAGAAAATTTCAGAACAAAATGGGAATCATCATTCTCACAAAAGAGGCCGTTATGCCACATCATCCATGGACCAAGAAGATTCAATGGACTGACATCCTAATTCCTGATATCTCTTCATTTATTATACTAAGAGATGGTTCTCTATAAAAAACCTGTATTTATAACTGAATGTAACTGCATTCTGATAGTCACACACTGTGTGGGATCATGTCACATTCCAGTTATATTTCTTAATACTTCTGATTCATATAGCCTTAGAATATATAAGTGAAATAAGGAAATTCTTGTTCAGTTATATATTATCAGGTAATAACAATAGATTTATTACTTTTTAGGACAAATATGTTCAATAATCCAGAAGTAATGGAAGCTTTTTCTTTCTTTCTTCTTCCTAGAATTATGTTTTTGTTTATTCTAATCTGAAGCAATACAACCTCAATTTTATGAGTTAACATATCTAAACAGTTACATATGAATAAAATATGTAATTGTTTACTCTAAAAGGGTTAAAATCCCAAAATAATTCAAACTATCTTCATCAATACCAAAGTTATTAACAGTACCTTTCTAACTGAATTATTTAGCCTAGGGCAAGACTAACCATATACAACCACCCCGGAATAAATAATTTCAACAAAAACTATATTCTGCACTCCAATTAATGAAACATCATTTTGATGTCTTTTGACATAGCACTTCTCTCCTGTAAGCGGAAGATCCGTGTACCCCCATTAGCCCTCCTCATTCTCCCAACCATATTATGTGGGAGTGTGACGAAGGCACTTATTCCCCTGAGAGAGATATTTATTCTCTTTCACGGGTAAATTGTGATTACTTGCAAAAAATAATTTATACAATGTATCATCTAATCTCATATGTTTTTTGTTTACTCTTTACTCCAGAATTCACTGGTTTCTTTTCTATCTATTCATCTCTTCAGTCCACACAGGTTGATCTGCGCAGTCAGCTCTGCATAACAAAAAGTAAGTCAAAACTATTTGATCTATTGCCATGGCACCACTGAATATACTTTCCCTGAATGTTCAGGGAATAAATGTCCCTCAAAAAAGGACCAAAGCCTTCCGTACTTTCCATAACAAGAAGGCTCACATAGTATGCCTCCAAGAAACACACTTCACCAAAGATTCTACTCCAAAATATATTTCTCCTTTTTATCAACAAATTTACACGGCTTCTGCCTGTACCAAGCAAAGGGGAACTCTAATTGCATTTCACCGATCCACACCATTCACCTTATCATCAGAAATTAAAGACCCAGAAGGTAGATACCTGATACTCATGGGTTATATAATGGATACAGCAATCACGGTGATTTCCTACTACGCTCCTAACAAACAATCTACACCATTCCTCTCGCATATATTACAAGTGATTAATACACACAAAATAGGAACAGTGATAATGTGCGGGGAATCGAACCAGGTCCTCCTCCCATTTCTAGATAAATCAACTTTTACACCATCCAAAATAACCTCTAGATTACCTTTTTCTCAACTTCTTTTCAAATACAATCTGGTAGATTCATGGAGAGAAAGTAACCCAATGAAAAAGAAATTCACTTATTTCTCGCACCCTCATCAAACCTTCACCAGAATAGATCATATTTTTCTAACAATAGGAATGATACCAGAAATTATTGCATCAGATATAATTCCGATTCCGTGGTCTGACCATAATGCAGTATACACTACTATAGCCTCAGCCATACCAAAAGCGCATGACCCAACGTGGTACTTACATAATGCTCAAACACCCACTACATCAGATGGCCATTGAACAAGCTTTAAAGGAATACATATCAATTAATAATACAACAGACATCTCCCCAATAACACTGTGGGAAGCTCATAAGCCTGTCTTGCGTGGTACAATACAAAGACAAATGGCACTATTTAAACGGGAACGCAAAAATCTAGCAAAAAAACTAGAACTCAATTTTAATGCAGCCTACATATCATTTCAAGATAATCCATCCCAGAGTACAAAATCTCATCTGGAAAAATCTAGATTGGAATACGATCTATTTCTCACTGAGTCAGTTGATAAATCCCTCAAATGCTCCAAACACAATTTCTACATGAATACAAACAAACCAGGTACATATTTGGCTCGGGCATTAAATTCAACTAACAAATCTTTCAAACCAATACGTTTGAAATTATCAAAAAATGTTTACACTTGTAATCCAGTTAAAATAGTCCATAAATTTCACTCACATCTCGCAACTTTATACAAGACAAACAATGAATTTAATCCTACAGAGGCTGAATCCTTCTTCTCAAAAATAACCTTACCTGAGTTATCTCAGAATCAAAAAAGCAGTTTGGATGAGCCTATAAATATAGATGAAGTTGCTAACGCCATAAAAGACCTAAAACTTAACAAAAGACCAGGCCCAGACGGCTACTCGGCTTTATACTATAAAACATTCTCAGAAATACTCTCTCCCATTCTCACTGAAACTTTTAACAAACTTCTAGATGGACATTCTTTTCGGCAAGAAACACTAATGGCAATTATTTGTATGATCCCAAAACCCCTTTCTGATGATACTTCCTGTGTGAATTATCGGCCTATCTCTCTGTTAAACCTCGATATTAAATTATTAGCAAAAATAATAGCAAAACGCCTCAATAGCATTATAGGAAAATTAATACATAGAGATCAAGTAGGCTTCATGCCAAATAGACAGGCAGGCGATAATATACGCAGGGCAGTGTTATTGGCACATATTGCTAAAAAACGGAAAATCCCTTTATGTTTTCTATCTCTCGATATTAAGAGGGCATTTGACACAGTATCCTGGCAATATATGCAATATTCATTACAAAAATGGGGTTTTGGACCCCACTTTTTAACATGGATCAAAGCATTATATAATAAACCCAAAGCCTATATAAAATATGCTGGATACAAATCTGAAGCCTTTAATATCGAAAGAGGTACCCGACAGGGTTGCCCATTATCTCCCTTATTATTTGCCCTTATACTCGAACCCATGGCCCAATACATCAGAACAAACCAAACTATAACTGGCATTGAAGTAGGAGGTATTACACACAAATTATGTATATTTGCAGACGATATATTACTTTTTCTATCATCACCCCAGGTCTCTGGTCCTAACTTAATACCAGCTCTTGATGGATTTGCAGCCCTATCCGGCCTTATGATTAATCCTAAGAAATGCCTAGTGCTTAATATTTCACTCACAAACATGGAATTGATCCCGGCTAGGGCTGCACTCCCATTCACATGGGCAGAAAAATCAATCCCATATCTTGGAATTCATTTAACAGCATCTCATTCTGACTTATTCTCAACCAATTATCCTCCTGTATTAAGACAGATCACAAATCTAATAAAACAATGGTCGCAACTTCCTTTATCCTGGATAGGGAAGATTAATGCAATCAAAATGACTATTCTACCCAAATTGCTTTATCTATTCAGAGTCCTCCCTATTCCAATTCCTTCCTATTTTTTGAGAATAGTACAAAAAAGAGCAACTTCGTTTATATGGGGCTCTTCTAAACCACGTATACCTATACACACACTACATCTTCCCAAAAATAAGGGAGGCCTGGGATACCCTAATTTTACTAACTACTACAGAGCAGCACATTTGGCCAGTCTGTCCAAATACCATGCAAAACAGGAAATCCCATTATGGGTATTTATAGAGGCTTCAGAAAATGACCCTCTATTAATATCAAATTTATTATGGCTTGATCCTAAAGACCGCTTTAAAATTCATAATCCCATAACTAAACACTTCTTATCTCTCTGGGATTAACTAAAAACCAAATATCAGTTACAATCTCCACACAATCCTCTCCTTTCTTTTATCAGAAATCCAGCCTTTTATCCGGCATGGATCTACCCAAATTCTTTTAAAGCTTGGACAACATCAGGCATTCAGACACTAAATGACTTCATAGCATCTAAATCATTCCTTTCATTTCCATCGCTTAGAGAAAAATATGATCTACCAAACTCTGAGATATTTAGATATCTCCAAATCAAAAATTTCTATACACCATTCCTAAAGGGGGATACACCATTATCCCAATTATCCATTTTTGAATCAATCTGTACAAAAGATCCATTTGCTAAAGGTACAATTTCATCACTTTATAATCAATTATATGGAGTAGCAAATCTTAATAGACCCTCTTACGTTCAGAGGTGGGAGGAGGACCTGGGACGAACTTTAGAAGACACGGACTGGTCTAACATATGGCTCACATCTAAGTCATCTTCACCCAACATCTTAGCACTGGAGACAAATTATAAAGTCCTAATTCGCTGGTACCTTGTACCCGCTAGAGTGGCAAAATATTCACCTAATACCTCAGCTCTTTGTTTTCGAGGATGCCCAGAAATAGGCACATATTTACACATATGGTGGACGTGCCCAGTAATCCAAACCTTCTGGAAGGAAGTCTTCGTGATTGCATCTAAAATATTTAAAAAAATAATACA
Organism: Lithobates clamitans; assembly: GCA_037952925.1. Taxonomy (NCBI): domain Eukaryota; kingdom Metazoa; phylum Chordata; class Amphibia; order Anura; family Ranidae; genus Lithobates; species Lithobates clamitans. The sequence goes on from JBBGZY010000643.1 coordinate 1,913,603, forward strand.
ACCAGATCCATATTTAACTTTACTTAATCTAAAACCGGAATGGTTAACACTCTCTCAATTCAAACTTATGATCCAACTAATAACGGCTGCAAAACAAACAGTGGCCAAGGCATGGAAATCTCCTACATTGGTACTAGCAGAAACAATTCACAGAATAAATAATACAATGTCCCATGCTAAGATGGTAGCTATCGATCAAAATCAAATTCCAAAATTTGAAAAACTTTGGCATCCTTGGATAAAACAACAGTTCCTGTCAAACTTCAATGACTCTGTCCTGTTGCCATGGTAACAGATTAAATGACTTACAGAGACACCCATTCTAAGGCTTCAAAGAGAACTAAAAAGAATAATAAACTGACGAGCGGGATAACCTTGTGGACCACACCTCTACCTTTCTACCCTTTTTCTTCTTTCTCTTTCCTTTTCTCCACCTTACGATTAAAGCTCATTATCAGAATTTATTTGACCTATATACACTCTACTTGTAAACAATATGTATAGTAGGTATAAATCATTTAAATACCTACAAAAGTAACTAAGGAAATTATATATATCTTTAATTTAGGTTTATGTGAACCCGTTTAATATTTGAAATTTCATGATATTTACCTATATAAACCCTACTGTAAAACAATGAGCTTACTTTATAGATCCTTGTAAACTTACTTTATGTATCTTTATAACATTGTATACTCAATAAACTTCTTTTGACAAGGAAATGTAACATCAAAGGTCTCAGCAAATTCACATCTACAGTTGTTTGAGATTCGGAAACAGCCCCCTCTGCCCTTGTTAGTGCCATGTTTCTATGATTAGAGTTTGGTAAATCTAAAGCCCCATACACACGATCAGAATATTGTACAAAAAAATACCGCTTTCGAATCGATTGTACTATAATCTGATCTTTAGTACACAGCAGTCGTCCCCAAATTTTCCGAATGGACAAATGCAAAAACTTTTCAAAAATACAATACAAATACAATACAACACATTGTATCACGTCCAAATTTCTATTCTGTCATACGAGAATTTTCGCACTTTAGTAACCTATTTGTTTCTGATATGGAGATTAGCATCCAAAAAATGTGTCATTCATCTGATAATCTCATTGTGTGTACTAAACAGCAATAAGAATTGATGAGATCTATATTTTGTTTTAAATTTCCTAAAAGTACGATAATTTAAGGTAATCTTATTTGTGTAGAACAAAGATGTTACTGTGCAAACCTTTTTGGCGCCGACCTTTTGATGCATCAGGCTTTCTGTTTGTGAAAGGCAGAAAGAAGATGACAATGGATGTATTCAATTATCTTTCCTCTGCATTACAAACAGGTAGGTAAAAAGGGATTCTCAGATCCCTAGATTACTGACAAAAAGAACTGGGGTGGGCCAGTGCAATACAGCAACCTTGGCGGAAAAACTAAAATTACTGAGCAAATAGGCTATTATTATTATTATTATTATTATATTCATTTAAAGGTAATATATCCTTTTTGTACATGCAGCCTCATTCTGCACCAATACACGTTATCTGGGTATTGCTACTGTTACAACAACCAGCTCTCTCCTATAAATATATTAATGATTTCCATCATCAGCAACATGATAATCCTAGTGTGAACCACTTCACTGAATAGCCAATTAAGTTACTGGAAGCATCACGTATGTGCCAACTGGGGGGAATTTCACTAAGTGACAGGCTGTGATCAAGACAAAGCTCTGTCACTGATTACAGTACAGATGATGCCAACATGACTGTGCTTTGCAATGAGTCAAGACCTACAAGCAACACAAAGATTTATAGCATTTTTTTATGTGCAAAAATGGCAAAAAAAACACTGTAACTGAAACCTAACTTCAGCATTTCACAGACAGGAAGGTTTTAAAAAAAGGGCAAATACTGCAATATGGCCTGGGTCTCTGGGAGAAGCTTAGCTATACTGCTTACTGGTGGTGGTATACAAGCTTACTGAAGGCTTATATACTGTATATGCAGTACTGTGCAAACGTTTTGGACAGGTGTGAATAAATGCTGTAAAGTAAGAATGCTTTCAAAAATATATATCTTAATTGTTTATTTTGAGCAAACTGAAGAAAAATCTAAATCAAATCAATATTTGGTGTGACTACCCTTCGGCTTCAAACCAGCATCAATTCTTCTACTTACACTTGCACACAGTTTTTGAAGAATCTCAGCAGGTAGGTTGTTCCCAACATCTTGGAGAAGTAACCACAGATCTTCTTTGGATGTAGGCTGCCTCAAATCCTTCTGTCTCTTCGTGTAACCCCAGACAGACTCAAGGATGTTGAGATCAAGGCTCTGCGGGGGTCAAACTATCACTTCCAGGACTCTTAGTTCTTTACACTGAACATAGTTCATCAGCTGTATGTTTCGGGTCCTTGTCCTGCTGCAGAATAAGTTTGTGGTCAATCATACGCCTCCCAGATGGTATGGCATGATGGATTAGTATCTGCCTGTATTTCTCAGCATTGAGGACACTATTGATCAGGCAACAATGAGGACCATAGACACAGTAGTAGGCCAAGGAAACTTAATGCAGCAGATGAAAGACACACCATGCTTACTTCCCTTCAACATCGGAAGATGTCCAGCAGTGCCACCAGCACAGAACTGGCAGAAACCAGTGGGACCTAGGTACACTTTCTACTGTCCAGAGAAGTCTGGTCAGAAGTGTTATTCAAGGAAGAGTTTTGTGCAAAAAGCCATACCTCCAATGTGGAAACAAGGCTAAGCAACTCAACTATAAACAAAAACATAGGAACTGCAGAAAAATGGCAGCAGGTGCTCTGGACTGAGGAGTCAAAATTTGAAATATTTGGCTGTAACAGGAGGCAGTTTGTTGGCGAAGGGCTGGAGAGCAATACAATAAAGAGTGTCTACAAGCAACAGTAAAGCATATTCCTTGCAAGTTTGGAGATTTGGTTAGGATCAATGGCATCCTCAGTGCTGAGAAATACAGGCAGATACTTATCCATCATGCCATACTATCAGGGAGGCGTGCAACTGGCCCCAAATTTATTCTGCAGCAGGACTACTGTCATTAAGAACTTATCATCAGTGTAAAGAAGGACAAAGAGTCCTGGAAGTGATGGTTTGGCCCTCACAGAACCCTGATCTCAACATCATCAAGCCTGTCTGGGATTAAATGAAGAGGCAGAAGGATTTGAGGCAGCCTACATCCACAGAAGATCTATGGTTAGTTCTCCAAGATGTTTGGAACAACCTACCTGCTGACTTCCTTCAAAGACTATGTGCAAGTGTACCTAGAAGAATTGATGCTGGTTTGAAGGCAAAGGATGGTCACACCAAATATTGATATGATTTGGATTTCTCTTCTATTAATTTTCCATTTAAACTGATAAAAATAAATTATTAATACTTCTTTTTCCAAAACCATTTTTAAATTAACAGCTTTTTTTCACACCTGCCTAAAACTTTTGCAGTACTGTACATCCTTCATGCAATTTATTATTACAGCATAAAAATCAAGCAAGGCTCAATACAAATGCTAAAAAACACCTGGTTGGCAAAAAGGGCAGACCCAACTGCAGGAAAGAATCCATCCTTATGGAGAAATTCCTGAGGTCTACAGTCCTCAATTCTATTCTCTGTCTCAAAGGTGAGATGTCAAGGGTCTGTTTATATCCTGATATTTTACAAAAGCCCCCAAACAGCATAAATATGTAAAAAAAAAATATTAAAAAAAATGTAAAAAAATATAACAAATTGTAAAAAATAATTTAAAAAGTGAAGGGCTCATTCACACAGGTTCTCTAGCCCATACAGTGTATATGAACAATTTGTTATTGTCTGTTACTCTATGGGGATGCAGCGACTGCATGAACTCAGCCACAGGTCCTAAGTTGATAAGTGTGCAGGTGTGGGTAAGTGGCCCTGAATATATACTTTATATAAACCTCGCGCCACTAAATTAAATATACAGATAATAAAGCTGCTATCCCACAAACTAGATGAATATTCTAGTGCAGTGAAAAGATTGGTTGTATGATGAGGGGCGCTAATGAGATAAACAAAATTACATATGTGGTGGTGATGCAATAAGCAATTAAGTAATGAGTGAAAGTCCTATATCCTATAGGTTCCAAAAAAACGTGATTGACAAACGTGCTGTTCCTGCAAAAAAATGTGGATAAAATTGTCCTGTGACAAAAAAACTTATACAAATACTAATTTTCCTATATAAAAATCATACAAGTACATAAGAAAGTCCGTTTGCAAACGGACTTTCTTATGTACTTGTATGATTTTTATATAGGAAAATTAGTATTTGTATAAGGTTTTTTTGTCACAGGACACTTTTATCCACATCTTTTTGCAGGAACAGCACGTTTGTCAATCATGTTTTTTTGGAACCTATGGGATATAGGGCTTTCACTCATTACTTAATTGCTTATTGCATCACCACTACATATGTAATTTTGTTTATCTCACTAGCGCCCCTCATCATACAACTAATCTTTTCACCCGAATGTATACTATCTGTGTTTGGAGCCATACACCTGCATCTCTATGACTAAGGTCTGTGGGGGAGCAGAGTGAAACACGTTGGGGGCATGGCCTGGTTGGAGCCCAGGCTGAGGTTACCACTCTACTCACCACTTCAGGACAACTAGATGTGTGACTTTTAGAGGCCACCCCATTGTTCTCTGAAACACCATCATCCGCATGCCTGTCAAATTAGGACCTGCATCTGTGTTCTTACAGCTGCTACATACCCATGGTGTAACATAGGCTGCCTGCATACAGTAATAGTCACATAAAAACGCAGATCCATACCATACAGGCAACAGCACCTATGTGAATGAGTCTCATTTACACACAGAACTTTATTAACTCAATACAGTTTTAGCTTTTCAGTTTTGTGGGAATTTTGTAAGTTGTGTTATGTTTGTGCTTGCTAAAAATCATTGTAGTGTATTTTTTGGTAATAATATTGTTTTGATATTTTTTTTTGGGGGGGGGGGGGCTTGGGGGGCTTGTCTTTCTAACAGCAGCCCTGAGTATATACTCCATTTTTAAACAGCTACCCCAGGCGAATGTGTAAAATCATCATTTACTTCACATGTATTTTCCATGAAATCAGTTATTTGCTTAAAATCTGCCCATATACCAATATTTACTGTTGTGATCAAAAGTTTGCATACCCTGGCAGAAATTGTGAAATTTTGGCATTAATATTGGAAATATGACTGATCATGCCAAAAAAAAAAATGTCTTTTATTTAAGGATAGCAATCACATGAAGCCATTTATTATCACACAGTTTTTTGGATCCTTTTTAAACCATAATAATAACGGAAATCACCCAAATGGCCCTGATAAAAAGTTTACATACCCTGGAATGTTTGGCCTTGGTACAGACACAGAAGGTGGCACACACAGGTTAAAATGGCAATTAAAGGTTAATTTCCCACATTTGTAGCTTTTTAAATCACAATTAGTGTCTGTGTATAAATAGTCAATGAGTTTGTTAGCGCTCACATGGATGCACTAAGCAGGCTAGACACTGAGCCATGAGGAGGTAGAAAAGAACAGTCAAAAGACCTGCGTAACAAGGTAATGAAACAAAGATGGAAAAGGATATAAAAAGATATCCAAAGTCTTGAATATGCCAGTGAGTATTGTTCAATCACTTAATAAGAAGTGGAAAATTGGGGGATCTCTTGATACCAAGCCAAGGTCAGGTAGATCAAGAAAGATTTCAGCCACAACTGCCACAGGAACTGTTCGGGATACAAAGAAAAACCCACAGGTAACCTCAGGAGAAATACAGGCTGCTCTGGAAAAAGATGATGTGGTTCTTTTTAAGGAGACCAACACGATGATACTTGAACAAAAAGGGGCTGCATGGTCAAGTTGCCAGAAAGCAGCCTTTACTGTACAAGTTCCACAAAAAGCCTGGTCACAATATGCCCAACACCTTGACATGCCTCATTGGCTTTTTTTGTGGCATTGGCACAGTAAAGGCTTCCTTCTGACAGCGCAACCATGCAGCTCTTTTTTGTTCAAGTATCGTACACCGTAGTTTTGGAGAGCAGCGTGTATTTCTTCTGAGGTTACCTGTGGGTTTTTCTTTGTATCCTGAGCAATTCTTCCGCCAGTTGTGGCTGCAATCTTTCTTGGTCTACCTGACCTTGGCTTGATATCTAAAGAGCCACAAATTTTCCACTTCTTAATATGTGATTGCTATCCTTAAATAAAAGACTATTATATATTAATGCCAAAATTTCACAATTTCTGCCAGGGTATGCAAACTTTTGAGCATGACTGTATTTATTATAATTGTCAGCTGGAATTTGAGTGCAGCATAAACATATTTGGAGCTAAAGAACTTAAAGTGGAGTTCCGCCGTAAAAAAAAAAAAAAAAGTCAGCAGCTATAAAAAAAAAAGTAGCTGCTGACTTTTAATAATCAGACACTCACCTGTCCCACGGTCCAGCAATGCAGCCGTACAAATCCGCGCTCCTCTCCCTCTCCTCTCCATGGCGCCAGCATTCTTGCTGTGGGCGCCTGGCTGTGGCTTCAGAGCCGGGCACGCACTGCGCATGCACAAGACACGCTGTGCGCTGTGAATGGCCAGGAAATCTACTGGGACCTGTGATGTGTCCCAGAAGATTGTAGGGAGGGAGGGGGGAGAGGAGATCTTCCTTCCGGTGCTGCGGAGCCAGGGGAGAAAGTGGGAGCTGCATGCCTCTAGAAAGAGGGTAATCGCCCCCCTAAAAAATGACATGCCAAATGTGGCATGTCAGAGGATCATCGTCACCTAAAGCGGAAGTTCCATTTTTGGGTGAAACTCTACTTTAAGTATGGTCATGAGAGTGAGAGTATACAGTGGGCACTTGGGCAGTAATATAATTGCAATGATAAATTATGACATTCACTCGTTGTCTGGAAAGAGCAAGCTGCGAGATGAGCTGGAGCACAAATTCTGCAAAACTGCAGAAATGTGTGCTTTTGCTTCCTTCTTTATATGGCCACAACAGTATCTATATTCTATCTATATTGTATTTGGTGGTTTTGCCAGAGCTATCCTAATATAAAACTTAAATCAGGCAGTATAATGCTCTATATTATACACACAAACATTGCTATCAGGAAATTGTGAATACACAATGCCATTTTCAGGTGACAAGCAAGACACTGGAGTGATGCACTGCACATCATACATTTTTTTTCACAAGCTATCATAATGAATAACTTCAGAATCTGAAACTGACACTTTCCTTTATGGGGTTGTCGGATTCAGAATTGTATGCAGAATCAAAAGAAGCAGCAATCTCTCATCGTGTAGAAGATTAGAAGTGTCAGCTTTTATCACATATCTGTTCCATACTCCCAAAATAAATAATACACAGCTGTCATATATATATCACAGTATTATAAAGGATTCAGGTATGAATAAAATGGTTGATAGAAAACTAAAGGAAAACCAGAAAGTTCGAGTTTGTCTACATAATAAGAATGGTGGTATGGCTTGTATTTACCACCCTGAACACAGTAGAGTCTTCTTTTTAAACAGAAGTGAGACAAAATACCTTATGTTTTAATAACAGATTTATTCCTCATTTCAGGATAGTGAAGAGCTTTTTGGTTCCTTTTAGCCTAACTCAGAACCTCTCTGATTTACAACCTTGCAAACCAAATAAAAAGCAGACACAGGAGAATATGCTTCCTGCTACTACCGGTTTTAAGTTTGTCATTCCAACTGAAAAGACCATCCAATAGGGCCAATTAAAGTGGTTGTAATGCATTTTATGCATGAGGGTAAAAAAATCTTCAGGATGCAGCTTCCCCATCAGCCCTCCCTAATACTTACCTAATACTTACCCAAACCTGATCTTGATCCAGCGATGTGCACGAGACCAGAGGCTCTCCCAGGCCTCTCTCTCTCTCTTCTGATTGGCTGAGATGCAGCAGCCTGAGCCATTGGCTCGTGATGTCAATCACAGCCAGTGAGGCGGGGGCGGGGCTGAGCCATGCTCACTGTGTCTTATGGGCACAGAGAGACGGCTCGTGAACGAGCACGCACAAGGCTTGCTATGGGGGGCACTAGACAAGGGGGAAGGGCCCAAGGCGCCAGCAGGGGGACCCGAGAAGAGGAGGATCGGGGCTGCTCTGGGCAAAACCACTACACAGAGCAGGTAAGTATGAGATGACATGTTTTTTTTTTTTTTTAAATAAACATTTTTCCTTTACAATCACTTTAAGTGTATTTGTAGCAGAGTGCCCATTTATTCACTATGATCAGATACAGGTGCATATCCCTGTAAATGTTATTTTCCATAACTGCCTGGGTTCATAAATATGTCCAAGAAGTGTAAATTCTTCAACTTCCTTCCCTTAGCAGATCAGAGAGGTCCTACCTGATGAGGGACAAGTAGCTGAGCAAGTGATCTGCACCTAGATGAGAGGACTTTCATAGTCCGAACTGTCTTGTGGGTAGTCAGGCCAGAGCCAAATAGTATACAGCTTCTCTATAAGACCCGGATACTGTGGGGAACACCTCCCAAATGCTACAGGTCAAGTGGGGTGGCCTTTTGGCCTTGGATCCCTTTATCTGTTCACCCGTTTTGCCCTGGCTTACACCGAGAGGGATGATGTTTATGACAATAACTGCAAGTAGCTGCACTATGTACATTTTAACTTAAGTAGATATTTTCAGCTGGACTCTCCATTATAGGGTCTTATAGAGACTTTGTTATGCAACCACAACTTACTCTGAGTCACAGACACATTGCTGTGAAGAGTCACATTAGCTCACACAGACATACAAATGTCCTGAACATGTTTACCCAACTACAGAACCTCTTGTCTATACTTGTAGAGTAACCATAGACAAAATATATTTTTTTTATATATTTTAGGTAATTCTGGCTGAATAATACAACAGCAGCCTGTCTATGGGTACCTGCGACTGTAGCAAACATCTCCTTCCCAGCTGCATTGAAAACGAAATTGGGCGGAATTAAGTTTTCCAGTCAGCTGAAGTTATTCCTCCAAGATTAAGCTGGTGTCAGAGATATTTTCACAGTGCGTGAGCATGAAAGCCTTAAACAGTAAGTATGTATGGTGATGTGACGATTGTTCAGAAACGTGCATGCTCAACCAACAGGGTCAAATAATCTTATCAAACAATTGTCACATGGTTAGATGTACAAACTGCCATCTTTAGGAGATCTTTTGTCTGATTTTCCCTATATATTTTTTTTTCAATAATGAGTTACAAAATTAAAAATACACTTTGAAGCAAATTACTCCCTGGAATATAGAGTACCAAAACATTTTATAATTTAAATTTCAGCAGCGGTGAAAGTAAACTATCTTTAAAGCCTGTCACCATCCTCCCACCACTATACATCAAACCCCCACATATCTTTTTAAAATTCCCCAAATATATATCTCAATTCCAGATGTCTTTTGGCCAGTTCATAGACATCATGGGACCTTCATCTTCTGCTTTAGTTGTATGGCGGTAGGCGATCCTTTATGCAGCACAGAGAATTGCTCTGCATAATGACGTGTTGTCTGTGGTAGTACTGTGACCCCAGGCCAGCATTATGATGCACCCTCACCGAGTTAAATGATTAAAAGGCACTACCCATCATTTAGCCAACAACAAGAGCACTATCTACTAAAATACAACTTTTTCAGTGAACACTGCAGGATTGAGGGCAAGAACTGTAATTTTTTTTTTTAACTGTAGGGTAAATTATTATCTTCAATTAGTAAATATAAGTCTTCTTAAAAGAAAGAGAATAAAGAACTGTTTGACTGCTATAGTCTACTTACATGACTTTGATTCCGGTGATGGTGGTGAAATATTGGAGACCGCAAGGTCACTTTTTGATTTTTTCGGTTTCTTTGCATTCGCTTGCCAGGGTTTATCATAGCTTCTAAAATCTCTTCTAGTTCCTTTATATTCTGTGAAAAGAAATACACTTAGTTTTAGATAAACATGTGTGATATTTGAGCCATGGCAAATTCCCTTAAAGTGATTGTGTAAACCAATCGTTAAAAAAAAAAAAACATGTCATACTTAGATGCTCTTTGCACAGAGTAGCCCTGATCCTCCTCTCTTTATAGTATTACATTTTGAATTATATGACCCACTTAACATCCATTGGTCATATTCTTGTGGTGCAAGTCCATTTCAGTTATTTTTTGCTGCACAGTGGTGAATGTAGAGGGAAAGAGGATAACATCAAAGCTGTGAATTCAGTTGTATTGTGAGTATGAAAACCTCACTGGACTGGTTTTACGGGAACTGTGGTTTTGGGGATACATGTAATCACTCAAAATTGTTAATTTGAATCATAATTTTTTGTTGTATATGTTTTGTTTTTATTGACTGAGGACACCATTGTATCATCAGTATATTTGATGTTTGGGGAGCATTAATAGTGAGGGAGTTATTAGCACTACTATTTTATATCATACGCACACGTGTAGGACAGATGTTTAGATGTCTGGTAATAAAGCATCAATTTACTATTAGCCAATTTCAGCTGCAGACTCCTTTCCTATGTCTATCACAAGGTTTACCTTATTTGGCCTCTAGAAAAAAAATTGAAGTGACTTCAATTTGCAATACGAAGGTACTTTTATACATTTCAAACTAAACAGTAGCATGCTAATATTGGTGTGAGGCCACCATGTGTGTTTTAAATTGCATACAAGGTAGAGCTCTCTTTCTGTTTCTATTAATACTATAGAAATTGGCTTAGATCTAGAACACCCCTGTTTAAAACATGGACATCTTTTGGTACTCAATAATTATATTGTGGATCCAAGTAAATGGGTCTGTCCACCCAAAACCCATGTTTGATTTAGATAGTTGCTCTTCTGTTAAAGCGAAACAATAGTCACATATAAAACACAAACACTCAATCCTGGTATGCAGTGATTAAAAAGTTCTTGAAATCTATAAAAAGCCAACTACCACTAGCCTATCATTTTGGATAGGTTGGGGAAAGAATAAAAGCTCTGTCAGGGATTTTGCCATCTGAGTCCAATTGGGCAGATTTCCCTTCTGTACTGAAGACACAACAGGAAGTGAAAGGCAATCTTTCTAAGTTAGGGAAATCCCCTCTTAGACAGCTGTCACTGGAAGAGGTGTCCCCATCCCACCTTTTTTCCCATTTTTTTATATACAATTACATTTTTTTTTTGCTCTCCTTAAAGATGAGCTAGGTGGGCGATTCTCCAATCCCAGAAGATGCCTCTTATGGGGAAACGCATTGGGTGAAGTCGGGTCTGTGACGTCATCACGCCGAAGATGCTGGAATTAGACCGTGCCTGAGGCTTGCTTGCAAGCTGTCCATATTTATGCCTTTACATTTCCTCTGTAAATGTAAATGCAACTTTATCTATTATTAAAATGTTTTATTAAACGAGTTGTGCTATGAGACTTCCTCTTTTATGCCCATTTTAAGTGATGTAGTCCACCTTGGAAGCATGATTGGAAACCAGACAGAGACAGGTCTGTGAGCCCTGGATCCTGGACCTGTATGGGGACTCCTGTTCTGAGAATGCTGGCTCTTTGGATTATACACAGGCGTTAACGATCTCTATAATTTGAGATCACTCGGTTCTGGTAAGAAGCTGCAATACTGCAAGGGCACTTTTGGAGTACATTTACTACATTTATGTTTACAGAGAGCACTTTTCAGTGTATGTATGTATGTATGTATGTATGTATGTATGTATGTATTTTAATTATACTGATTGGACTTGATTAGGAAAGCCACACACCTGTCTATATAAGACCTTACAGCTCACAGTGCATGTCAGAGCAAATGAGAATCATGAGGTCAAAAGGAACTGGCTGAAGAGCTCAGAGACAGAATTGTGGCAAGGCACAGATCTGGCCAAGGTTACAAAAAAATTTCTAAGAGCACAGTGGCCTCCATAATCCTTAAATGGAAGACGTTTGGGGACAACCAGAACCCTTCCTAGAGCTGGCCATATGGCCAAACTGAGCTATCGGGGGAGAAGAGCCTTGGTGAGAGAGGTAAAGAAGAACCCAAAGATCACTGTGGCTGAGCTCCAGAGATGCAGTGGGGAGATGGGAGAAAGTTGTAGAAAGTCAACCATCACTGCAGCCCTCCATCAGTCGGGGCTTTATGGCAGAGTGGTCCGACGGAAGCCTCTCCTCAGTGCAAGACACATGAAAGCCCGCATGGAGTTTGTTAACAAACACCTGAAGGACTCCAAGATGGTGCAAAATAAAATTCTCTGGTCTGATGAGACCAAGATAGAACTTTTTGGCCTTAATTCTAAGCAGTATGTGTGGAGAAAACCAGGCACTGCTCATCACCTGTCCAATACAGTCCCAACAGTGAAGCATGGTGGTGGCAGCATCATGCTGTGGGGGTCTTTTTCAGCTGCAGGGACAGGACGACTGGTTGCAATTAAGGGAAAGATGAATGCGTCCAAGTACAGGGATATCCTGGACGAAAACCTTCTCCAGAGTGCTCAGGACCTCAGACTGGGCCGAAGGTTTACCTTCCAACAAGACAATGACCCTAAGCACACAGCTAAAATAACAAAGGTGTGGCTTCACAACAACTCTGTGACTATTCTTGAATGGCCTAGCCAGAGCCCTGACTTAAACCCAATAGAGCATCTCTAGAGAGACCCAAAAATGGCTGTCCACAAACGTTTAACATCCAACCTGACAGAACTGGAGAGGATCTGCAAGGAGGAATGGCAGAGGATCCCCAAATCCAGGTATGAAAAACTTGTTGCATCTTTCCTAAAAAGACTCATGGCTGTATTAGATCAAAAGGGTGCTTCTACTAAAATACTGAGCAAAGGGTCTAAATACTTAGGACCTTGTGATATTTCAGTTTTTCTTTTTTAATAATGAGGAAAAAAAATGAACTTAAATAATTTTAGCAAATGGCTGCAATATAACAAAGAGTGAAAAATGTAAGGGGGTCTGAATACTTTCCGTCCCCACTGTATGTGTATATATATATATATAGATATATATATAGATATATAGATATAGAGACTTTACTTTTGATGGACTGTTTACACCTATTTGTATGAATATCTGATCTGCACTGTTCTATATGATTACGTTTTTATTTATTCAAGTTGTGCGCTTTGAATTACTAGTGGCATATCACATGAAATGTGACAATCATGATTGATTTTCATGGTCGATTAAATATGCACTTGCTTCATATTTATAATTAGTTTATATTATACTTAAAGGAGAAGTATGGGAATGCAAAAATAGGTAGTACATACTACCCTCATACCTGCATTGCAATTATTTCTTTCCTCAGTCCTTTAGTTTTTGCAGAATAGTCCTTTGACAAATCCCAGAATCAGCCTCTAACGGTTCTTTCTCAGTTCAAAAGTTTCCAGGGGGTGGAAACATCTCCACAATCCAGCCACTCCTTCACTCCCTCCCTCTGGAGGACATGTGGGTGTGTTTGGTGAAGAGGTGCACACCCAAGCTGCTATCTAGAACGAGCACGTTCTTCACCTGCTTCTGTTTCCATGGCAGTGTGTCCCCAGCTAAAACCCGAAAGCAGAGACTGTGTGATTCAAACCATGAAATCCTCACCTTTCCATGGCTGTTATCTGCAAGCTCTCCTCTGAGAGACTCCAACATCTCTTTCCTGGGCTTTGATGTCCCTTCCTGTGTCCTCTGAATTCCCTCCCCCCTCACTCAAAATCTGTATTAGCATCTCCTCCAGCCTATGGGGGAATGGGGGAGAGTCACTTCTCATGTCCAGAAATGAACACAGGTATTCTCTCTACACAGAGCACTGTGTTATATCAGAACAGGAGACATATTAAGGAGCATAGTGACATGTGCCCTGTGTCTGTTCTCTGGAATGTACACAGTGCTCTGTGTACAGTACATAGGAGAGGAAGACTGACAACTCCCCCACATCTAAAGTGATCCCCGATATGTCCCCAGAGTCTCCTTTATTGCACATACAAATCATCCCTCTGTCACTGTACTCCTATACAACATGTAATGACACTGTACAACATGTAATGACTCTGCACGACATGCGATGGTTCTGTATGGCATGTGATGGCACTGTACGGCATGTGATGGCACTGTACGGCATGTGATGGCACTGTACGGCATGTGAGGGCACTGTACGGCATGTGATGGCTCTGTACGGCATGTGATAGCACTGTGCAACATGTAATAACTCTGAAGGAAACATTATTACTATAGGGGTACTAGGTAATACACCCATTATGGGGGAGCAAAGCTCTGTCCATGTCTGAGGAGCTCTGGGCTTCAGTATGAAAATACAAGTAGATGTGAATGGAAGGTTTCGTCTCATATAAAAATGCAGAGCTCTGATTTTATTTCATTTTACTATACCAGTAATGCATGGAATGCCTGTGTGCTGTCACATCCATATGTGTATTCTGCTTTACAAATATATTGTTTTCACTTTGGTAGATAGTAATATGTAGAGGAGATTTACATACACAGCACTATCAGTGACTTCTCCTACCTTAGTCACTGAATGAAGTGCTCTTATCTCTGCCGACTCTTCTGACCATTGAAACATGCTGCAGAGGAGAAGGGAGGGGGAGGGAGGAGACAGAAGGGAGGGAGGAGGAAGGAGAGAGAAGGGAGGGGGAGGGAGGAGAGAGAAGGAAGGGGGAGGGAGGAGAGAGAAGGAAGGGGGAGGGAGGAGAGAGAAGGAAGGGGGAGGGAGGAGAGAGACGGAAGGGGGAGGGAGGAGAGAGAAGGAAGGGGGAGGGAGGAGAGAGAAGGAAGGGGGAGGGAGGAGAGAGAAGGAAGGGGGAGGGAGGAGAGAGAAGGAAGGGGGAGGGAGGAGAGAGAAGGAAGGGGGAGGGAGGAGAGAGAAGGAAGGGAGAGGGAGGAGAGAGAAGGAAGGGGGAGGGAGGAGAGAGAAGGAAGGGGGAGAAAGGAGAGAGAAGGAAGGGGGAGGGAGGAGAGAGAAGGGAGGGGAGGGAGGAGAGAGAAGGAAGGGGGAGGGAGGAGAGAGAAGGGAGGGGAGGTAGGAAATAGAAGGAAGGGGGAGGGAGGAGAGAGAAGGGAGGGGGAGGGAGGAGAGAGAAGGGAGGGGGAGGGAGGAGAGAGAAGGGAGGGGAGGGAGGAAATAGAAGGAAGGGGGAGGGAGGAGAGAGAAGGGAGGGGGAGGGAGGAGAGAGAAGGGAGGGGAGGGAGGAAATAGAAGGAAGGGGGAGGGAGGAGAGAGAAGGGAGGGGGAGGGAGGAGAGAGAAGGGAGGGGGAGCAGCTACATTCTGTGAAGTCTCGGGAACAAGCAGAGAGAGGACATAAATCAAGCAAAATGACAGGAAAGTGGGTGGATCCAGACCATTGTCGGTATTACACTGTATGAACGTCTGTAGCCCCTCCCACAGGTATTTGGCTCAATTTTAACAAAATGGGGGCACTTCTGGGAGGGCTGGAAAGGTAATTTAGATATCAGCCGCTCACATAGAAGCAAAAAAAAAAAAAGGAAACCCATGCTTCTCTTTTAAAGTGTTTGTTAACCCACTTCTATTACATCAACCCGACCTCTCTGCACCATTATCAGTCCCTGTGCCTGTGTTCTGTAAAAAAACTGAACGATTCTACCTGTATGAGCTGTATGAGCTCAGCTCTGGGCGCTCAGCTGATTCCTCTTCCCTGTACTTTCTCCAGCTCATAGCTTCAGTGGGCAGGTCCGAGCCCTCCCGCTGACGTCAGCCGGAGAGGAGACACAGAGCGCTGAGCCACCTACAGTCAGCTGAGCGGCGGGAGCTGAGCTCATACAGGTAGAATCGTGCAGTATTTTTACAGAACACAGGCACAGGAAAACTTGTGATAATGGTGCAGAGCGGGTGGGATGATGTGATAGAAGATATGAGAGCACATAGAGCAGCAGGAGCGTGGGGGGGGGGGGGGACATTGTACAAGCAGAGAGGGGAGGGAGGAGGAGGGGGGAGGAGGACACAGGAGACACAGAAGAGCAGGCTGCGGCTGGCAGAATCACACAAATAGACCACGGTATCAGGGGCTCAGCAGCTATAATTATCGTGGTCTGTTTGCAGAGGGGAGGGCATAGCTAGGCAGGATCAGCCAGGTATTTCAGGTGATACAGGGTCCAAATGACACAACACAAGCGCTGTGCTGTATAACATGCTTTAACCCCTTCCTGACCAGCCGCTGCAGTTGTACTGCGGCAGGGTGGCTCCCTTGGGCAAAACAAGGTTACCTTACGTCGGTTCACTTTTTGACCACTAGGGGGCACATGCGAACGCGTCCGTGGCATGACGCTGGAACCAATACACGTGCCTGGTGGTCGTGATGACCGCCGGGCACCCAAGATCGCTCCACACAGAGACAGAACGGATATCTGTCAATGTAAACAGACAGATCTCCGTGCTGTTAGGGGTGAGGAGAGCGATCTGTTATTCATACTAAGGATGAACAATGATCGCTCTCCTCACTCAGGCAGTCCCATCCCCCCCAGTTAGAATCACTCCCTAGGACATACAATTAGCCCCTTGATCGCCCCGTTAACCCCTTCCCTGCCAGTGACATTTACACAGTAATCAGTGCATTTTTATAGCACTGATCACTGTATAAATGCCAATGGTCCCAAAAATGTGCCAAAAGTGTCCAATCTGTCCACCATAATGTCGCAGTGCCAATAAAAATTACTGATCGCCACCATTACTAGTAAAAAAAAAAAATAAAAAATTTAATAAAAATGCCATAAATCCCCTATTTTGTAGATGCTATAACTTTTGCGCAAACCAGTCAATATACGCTGATTGCGATTTTTATTACCAAAAATATGTAGTAGAATACATATCGGCCTAAACTGAGGTAAAAATTAGCTTTTTTTTAAAAAAAAAATTGGGGATATTTATTATAGCAAAAAGTACAAAACATTGTTTTGTTTTTTTCAAAATTCTCGCTCTTTTTTTGTTTATAGCGCAAAAAAATAAAAAACGCAGAGATGATCAAATACCACCAAAAGGAAGCTCTATTTGTTGGAAAAAATGGACGTCAATTTTGTTTAGGTACAATGTCGCACGGCCACACAATTGTCAGTTAAAGCGACGCAGTACCGTATCGCAAAAAATGGCCTGGTCATTGAGCAGCCAAATCTTCCGGGGCTGAAGTGGTTAACCACTTGCCGACCAGCCGCCGCAGTTTTACTACGGCAGAATGGAATGGCTGGGCGAAGCGACGCTATGCAAGGTTGCTTTACCTGTGGCCACTAGGGGCGCGTACCCGCTGCTCGCCCCCGGACCTGATGCAAGTGCCCGGCTCGTGACACACCGAGAACCGGGATCTGTGTGTATAAACACACAGTTTCCGGTTCTCTGAGGGGAGAAGAGACAGATCGTCTGTTCATACAAAGTATGAACAGCGATCTGTCATCTCCCCTAGACAGTCCCCCTCCCCCTTCAGTTAGAACACAGAGAGGGAGCACAATAAACCCCTTGATCGCCCCCTAGTGTTTAACTCCTTCCCTGCCAGTGTCATTTACACAGTAATCAGTGCATGGTCCCAAAATAGTGTCAATAGTGTCCGATGTGTCCATCATAATGTCGCAGTCACGATAAAAATCACAGATCGCCACCATTACTAATAAAAAAATAATAATAATAATAAAAATGCCATAAAACTATCCCCTATTTTGTAGATGCTATAACTTTTGCGCAAACCAATCAATATACGCTTATTGTGATTTTTTTTTACCAAGAATATTTAGAAGAATATATATTGGCCTAAACTGAGGAAAAAAAATTGTTTTTATATATATTTTTTGGGGATATTTTTTATAGCAAAAAGTAAAAAATATTGCTTTTTTTTCAAAATTGTCGCTCTTTTTTTGTTTATAGCGCAGAGGTGATCAAATACCACCAAAAGTTTTGTTTTGGTGTAACGTTGCACAGCCGCGCAATTGTCAGTTAAAGCGACGCAGTGCCGAATCGCAAAAAGTGCTCTGGTCAGGAAAGGGAGTAAAATCTTCCGGGGGTGACGCGGTTAAGGGAACAGGATCTGTATTTTTTTTTCTTTTTTTTGAGTTAACAAACGCTTTAATCACCTGGCATATTTTTTTAATATTTTGCAAGCAGGTAGTGCACTTTTTTTAAAATTTGTTATGACTTATTACCTGGTATTCTGGGTGCAGCAGCTGTTATTTCTCCCATTTCCGAGTGCGAGGTTCTGTTTTTTCTTAAATAGAGATAGGTGGGTGAATTTTTTAAATAAAGGGCACATAATCTGTTTGTTCACAGTTAATAAGATTTCACACTTTCACTGAATGCACAATGCCCATTGTGGGCCTGAAGGGGGGTAAGAGGTGTGGGAGAGTAGGGTGAATATTTATATTTATACACAATTCACACCTTCTTTTTTTTTTCTTCCTCACAATATAAAACAATATTATTATCACATTGAGATGGTCTGTAATTTCACAACACAAGTAATAGGCGGAGGTTGGGAAAAAACAGTGGGAGGAAGGGAAAGGGGGGTGTAAGGGAGGATATGGGGAATAGAGGGCAAGGCCAGGTAACGTTATATATTTTATTCATTCCAATTTAGAGGATCTCTGCCCCTCCTACTGTCCCCTTTCTTTCTTTTTAGGGGGAAATAAGGTGGGAGATTATGAAAATAGAATGGGGTCTTAGGAAATACACCGTTTTCTATGTTTATTTGTGGGGGGTTTTCTTCCTCTTTGTGTGGCAAGTATGAGTTTTTAATGTTTATACAAATCTGTTATTTGGTATTTGTAGACTATTTAAAATGAATAAAAAAGATTTAAAACAAAAAGTATGGATTTTTGCCAATTTTCTTCTCCTTGCTCTTTTGCATCAGCCAATCACCTCCAGGATCGAATCAGACCCAGCCAACATAGCTGCTCCCTGCACTGGTGACAGTCCATAGACGAGCATTGCAAAGTAGTCTTCATAACCGCTTCAGCCCCGGAAGATTTTACCCCCTTCCTGACCAGAGCAACTTTTTGCGATTCGCCACAGCTTTGTTTTAACTGACAAATGCACGGTCGTGCGACGTTGCACCCAAACAAAATTGACATTCTTTTTTTCCGACAAATAGAGCTTTCTTTTGGTGGCATTTGATCACCTCTGCGGTTTTTATTTTTTGCGCTTTAAACAAAAAAAGAGCGACCATTTTGAAAAAAATGCAATATTTTTTACTTTTTGTTATAATAAATTTCCCCCAAAATATATAAAAAAACAAATTTTTTCCTCAGTTTAGGCCGATATGTATTTTTCTACATATTTTAGGTAAAAATAAAAAAAAATAAAAAAATCGCTATAAGCGTATATTGATTGGTTTGCGCAAAAGTTATAGCGTCTACAAAATAGGGGATAGTTTTATGGCATTTTTATTATTAATTTTTTTTTTTTTTTTTTACTAGTAATGGCAGTGATCTGATTTTTATCAGGACTGCGACATTATGGCGGACAAGTTTGACACATTTTTGGGACCATTGGCATCAGTGCTATAAAAATGCATTGGTTGCTGTAAAATCATCACTGGCAGGAAAGGGGTTAACACTAGGGGGCGATCAAGGGGTTGTGTTCCCTAGTGTGTGTTCTAACTGAAGGGGGGAGGGGACTGTGTAGGGGAGTTGACAGATCGCTGTTTATACTCTGTATGAACAGAGGATCTGTCTCTTCTCCCCTCAGAGAATCGGAAACTGTGTGTTTACACACACAGATCCCGGTTCTCGGTGTGCCCCGAGCGATCGCTGGTGCCCGGCGGTGATCACGACCACTGGGCACTCGTGTAGGCTCCGTGTGTGAGCAGGGGGTGCGCGTCCCTAGTGGCCAAAAAAAAGGAAGCGACGTAACATAACGGCGATTCGCGCAGCCGAGCCATGTTGCCGAAGTACAACTGCTGCGGCTGGCCAGCAAGTGGTTAAAGATGGCTGCTGTATTTTTGCATTACTGAATATTCAGGTTAACCCTGCCTACACTGCAGAAGGATATTACAGCAGCAACAAAAGAAGGTTTGAAGTTCTGAAGCAGTTATAAGCTACAGTCTAGGTTACACATATATGTAGCATATAGTTGGCATTTAAAAATTATAATTTGTTCATGAAGTTTAAAGGGGTTGTAAAAGTTTGGGGGTTTCTTTTGTTTTTCTTTTAAATAACAAACATGTCAAACTCACCTCCTCTGTGAAAGGGTTTTGAACAGAGTGGCCCTAATCCTCCTCTTCTGGGGTCCTCTAGTGGTGCTCCTTTCTCCTCCTCTTCATCACGTGCCCCTATGGAGACCTGCATTCCCTGGGGGCACTCGTGTGGGCGTGCCCCCGAGTCCCGCTGATGTGTCCATTGACACAGACAGCAGGACTCAGCCCTGCCCCCAGCTCCTGTGTCACTGGCTTTGATTGACAGCAGTGGGAGCCAATGCTTCTACTGCTAATAATCCAGCCAATGAGAACCCAAGAGAGAGGCTGGAGCTGTTCTGCTCATCTCCGTCACTGGAACGATCGGGTTCAGGTATATTAAAGGGGGGCTCTGGGGGGCTGCTGCACTACAAAAGATTTTTCACCTTAATGCATAGAATGCATTAAGGTGAAAAACCCTGAGCGTTTACAACCCCTTTAATAACTGTAGTAAAGAAAGGGGTATACTGTCTGCAAATCCTTTGGCAGGTAAAACAGTTCCAATGTTTGAATCTGAATTCCTAGAGTTCAGCTTTAATGCAAAATAGTCTGCTAGTTGTGTGTGCATGTTCAGCTAATTTAATTTAAAAAAAAATCACTATGCATAATTAAAACCAGCAACGTAAAATTATTAGATGCAAATTTAGCATGGCTGTGTGTGTGTGGTGTCGCTCATTCTATTTTCGTACTTAAATCATTACTAAAAAAAACAAAATATAATACACCTGTTATCCAGCCGTAGCAGAAAAGACAATTTTCTAGCCGAGGCATGTTTGTAAAAACACAGTCTATTTGGCTATGATTTGTAACATTTTATCTTAATAAGCCCTTATTAGTTTTACCATCTTATTGATTCAGGGTTGGGTCACAAAATTTATACTGACTTGGGTTCAAGTCCCAAAATCATACAATGCTCTACATATTTGTAGGTTACCAGATATAAGAGGGGAAGTGGGATCCCTTCTTATAGTATGAAAACATGCAACTGTAAGAGAAGTAATTCTGTAGCCTCAAAAAAACCCCACCCTGTGATGGGTGATGTGGAGTATGGTATACAATTTATTTTAGGCCAACCCCTTGGGTGGTAGCCAGAACAGTGTACAGTAGACTATGCCTGCTGGGGAGATCATAAGCATAGTAGTAGTAATGCTACATTAGTCTGATGGCAGAATACAATACAAGCTAGAAGGGGATCCAAGGTGCCTTGCCAATACAGCCGTGTGTATAAATTGTCTAGCTGTTTTGCCGCAAAATCCTTTTTAGCTAAACTTCAGCTTTAAAGGAGCCATTCTAACAAAAAGACTGGGAGGATAGGGAGGAGCCACTCTTGTCTGTATACAGTATATAAGAACTTCACGATTGAGCTATGAAACATATTTTTTTTTAGCAGGAGGAATGGGGATAAATGAAAGTTCTGAAAAGGTTGGATGAAAACAATATAGGATAGTCATATTGCATGCGTAAAAAATTTTATTTTTTTTTTACTATATTTATAACAATTTATTAATTTAAAATTCCACACATTCATAAGCCTCAATATACAACAGATCAAAACAAGAACTATAAATATACACTCTTAAAACTTCACCACTTTATCCCTAACCTGTCTGGTGTGTTCCTTGATCTTCATGATGTTCATGTTCATGTTTGTTCACTAAGGTTCTCTAACAAACCTCTGAGGGCTTCACAGAACAGCTGTATTTATACTGTGATTAGATTACACACATGTGGACTCTATTTATTAATTAGGTGACTTCTGAAGGCAATTGGTTCTACTAGATTTTAATTAGGGGTATCAGAGTAAAGGGGCTGAATACAAAGGCACGCCACACTTGCAAGCACTGAACTTATTCTCTCTGGAGAAGAGACGCTTAAGAGGGGATATGATTTCAATATACAAATACCATACTGGTGACCCCACAATAGGGATAAAACTTTTTCGCAGAAGGGAGTTTAACAAGACTCGTGGCCACTCATTAAAATTAGAAGAAAAGAGGTTTAGCCTTAAACTACGTAGAGGATTCTTTACTGTAAGAGCGGCCAGGATGTGGAATTTCCTTCCACAAGCCGTGGTCTCAGCGGGGAGCATTGATAGTTTTAAAGAAACTATTAGATAAGCACCTGAATGACCACAACATACAGGGATATGAATACTTTTTCAAGGCACTGTATTTAAAGGCTAAGTTCACTTTTTTAAAAGTACAGCTTGGCTATGTAAAGATAATAATAATAATTATTATTATTATTAATAATGAATCACCTCAGCCTCTGGTTTCTTCTGAAGAAAATTCCTCATTGACTTCCTGGTATCCATTTTGCAGAATGTCAGAGCCAGAGCTGCATCCTCAGAAATTGTATTTAAACACACCCACCTCTTGCTCACTATTCGCCTGCTCCAGAAAACGCAAATTACACCATGAATGTGAGATATCACCGTGAATGTCAGAGCGGGAGCAATAATTCTAGGGCCAGACTACCGGCATAACTCTAAACTGGTAACCCGTAAAGACTTTTAAAGCGTTGCCTTTGGATAATTTAACCGCTTCAGCCCCGGAAGATTTTACTCCCTTCCTGACCAGAACACTTTTTGCGATTTGGCACTGCGTCGCTTTAACTGACAATTGCGCGCCCGTGCAACGTTACACCAAAACAAAATTGACGTCCTTTTTTTTTCCCCACAAATAGAGCTTTCTTTTGGTGGTATTTGATCACCGCTGCGGTTTTTATTTTTTGCGCTATAAACAAAAAAAGAGCGACAATTTTGAAAAAAAAAGCAACATTTTTTACTTTTTGCTATAAAAAATATCCCCAAAAAATATATAAAAAAAACACATTGTTCCTCAGTTTAGGCCGATATGTATTCTTCTACATATTTTTGGCAATAAAAAAAAAAAAAAAAGCGTATATTGTTTGGTTTGCGCAAAAGTTATAGCATCTACAAAATAGGGGATAGATTTATGGCATTTTTATTATTAATTTTTTTTTATTAGTAATGGCGGCCATAAGCGATTTTTATCGTGACTGCAACATTAGGGCAGACACATCGGACACTTTTGACACTATTTTGGGACCACTGTGCGACATTGCACCCAAACAAACAAAATTGACGTCCTTTTTTTTCCCACAAATAGAGCTTTCTTTTGGTGGTATTTGATCACCTCTGCGGTTTTTATTGTTTGTGCTATAAACAAAAATGAGCGACAATTTTGAAAAAAAACTCCAAATTTTTTACTTTTTGCTATAATAAATATCCCCCAAAAATATATAAAAAAAAATGTTTTTCCTCAGTTTGGGCCGATATGTATTCTACATATTTTTGGTAAAAAAAAAAAAAAAAATTGCAATAAGCGTATATTGATTGGTTTAAAGTTATATCATCTACAAAAATAGGGAATAGTTTTATGGCATTTTTATTATAAATTTTTTTTTTTTTACTAGTAATGGCGGCAGTCTGTGATTTTTATCAGGACTACAACATTATGGCGGACACATAGGACACTTTTGACACATTTTTGGGACCATTGGCATTTATACAGCGATCAGTGCTATAAAAATGCACTGATTACTGTGTAAATGACACTGGCAGGGAAGGGGGTTAAACATTAGGAGGCGATCAAGGGGTTAAGTGTGTCCTAGGGAGTGATTCTAACTGTGGGGGGGATGGGCTACCACTGACATGACAGCAATCACTGCTCCCTATGACAGGGAGCAGTAGCTTCCGTGTCATGTCACATGTTACTGGGCAGAACAGGGAAATGCCTTGTTTACATGGGCATCTCCCCGTTCTGCCGCTCCGTGACAAGATCGTGGGACACCGGCGGACATTGAGTCTGCAGGACCCACGGGCACGATCACGATGTACGCGACGCGCGTCCACTAGCCCCGCCAATTAAAGGGGACATACAGGTACGCCCATTTGCCCACTGCTGCCATTGTGTCGACGTGTATCGGCATGCAGCGGTCGGCAAGTGGTTAATGTACTGAAGTTTGTCGCCTTTTCACCGGCATGGGCAATTTTAAAGCGAGACATGTTTGGTATTTACCCACCGTAACATTATCTTTTATATTTTACAAAAAAATTGGGTATTATATTGTCAATGTTTAGGAAAAACTTGCTGCCTCTGCTGTGAAAGATGTGGCTCCACAAATTCCAATGAATGAATATTTACTTTTATCGCTCAAGGTAGGCCAACTACTAAATATTACCAAACAAGCTAAACTCCCTTGTATAACAGATGAAAATTTTAGGGAATTCTAACTCTATATTATCAACAGTGTTATGTCCCCAAAAGACAAACTCCTAGAGTTAAATATATTTAATAGCATATATTATATAGACCATATAAATGATACAAGATGAGTAAGTTTGGACTTCCCTTCCTGCCATGAATGTCTTATGAAAAAAAAAGGACATTTCATGCATAAGATTGGGGATTGTGTCGATTTTGAACGTAAAAGCAGCTGTGGGGGGAGAAGAATCCCCTCCTGCTGTCAAAGGGAGGGGAGCTCTGGCGGTGAAAAGCAGATGATTAGGTACATGTTAAAATACTAATATAATAAATTAAATACTAATACTAAATACTGGGGTAACATGTTCCTTAAAGTATATGTGACCCCTT
Source organism: Lithobates clamitans (assembly GCA_037952925.1). Classification (NCBI taxonomy): domain Eukaryota; kingdom Metazoa; phylum Chordata; class Amphibia; order Anura; family Ranidae; genus Lithobates; species Lithobates clamitans. The sequence continues at coordinate 1,938,423 of JBBGZY010000643.1, forward strand.
AGCTTGTAAAACAACCCGTTCAGTTTAAAACAGAAAGACAAAATGTTTGTGTACATATATCATTTTTTTTTCTTTTATAAGTGATCACACAATCTCTGTTCTCAGCTGCATAAGGGACATGGAGAGGTGGGGGTGAGGAAATAGCAGCACACTGATCTTCCTAGTGAATGGCTGTAAAGGGGGAGGGGGGGTCTGTTCTCCCAGCATAGCCATAAAACTGAGTATGCTCGGATGGAAAAACTTCAATGCTTAGCGTGGTCATTTTAAAAAAAGTAAAGCAGGAGGACTGGCAGCACCACCAGGTAGGAAGCAATACAAAGAGAACAGGATACTTTTTAACGCAGGTAAATGGTACAACAGGCACATATCAGGTATATGAAATGTTGGGGTAACATTTACTTTAACCTGCAACCTATCAATCAGATATAATGATAGAGGCAATTGTGTAGTGTGATTGATTTGTTTTAAAGCAGATTTCATGACAGTTTTATTGAAGTACTATTTAACAAATGTAACAAAACAAACATATTCCTTCAAATATAATGTACGTATGGCTAATATGATTAAATCTCATGTTTTACAAAACAATAAAAAGTGCCCTTAAAGAATATATTATTTAAAAAAAAAATTACCAGATGATTCACTTTCTGCCCACAAAGCGGCTGACCCAGAAAAGGTTCTTGGAAGCTGAGCTACATTTCCCAATTTTGATTGAAGATGATTAATTAAAAATGGAATTGGCTGGTCTGGTGTCTCTGTAATTAGTTTGGTCATTAACTCCTAGAAAAAATACAAAGAGTTGGATTAGAATATAATATATTTAAATGTTGGGTACATTGTAGAATAGTTTCTCGACGTGCGCCCTCTCTAGGCAACTCCTTATCCCCCAGCTATTTTACATCTAGTAATAAGCGGGGGACCAATTGGCTTGATTTTAAGGGGAACTACAAGTGTGGCATAACAGATTGCCCTTGATGTCCATGTTTGATTAAGGGAGATGGATTTAAGTCTATAGTTAGTGGCAGAAATTACAATCTAAAGGATTTTATAAACTGCAACACCAAATATTTGATATACTCGATTACATGTAAAATCTGCCACATACAGTATGTGGGCAGAACAACAAGGAGATTGCGGGATCGTCTCCATGATCATGTGTATGATATACAGAAGAACCACTCTACAAATGTTGCTAATCATTTTAATCGATCACATGGTGGCGATCTCACAGCTCTACAAATACAGGGGATTGAAAGAGTTAAAAGACGACCTAGGGGAGGTGATGTCTTTAGGTTGCTGTGCAAGCGGGAGGTCTTTTGGATTTTCCATTTGAGAACACGTATACCCAATGGGTTAAATTTTGAGTGGGATCTTACCCATTTTTATGATTGACCGCACCTTGCTTTTTCCCTTTTTTCCTCTTAGCTAGTTTTCTGCAGTCTATTAGCACCTATTTCTCTCCATTGACATTCATTCTAGATATGCACATACTTTGGGAATCTGCCAGTATCGGCCCTCATGATGTTCTAACACTTTGCTTTTAAAATCATTTGCTCTCAACATCAACTTCATTGTGTGTATACATATTTTCTATTATTTTGTGTATGTTGTTGTAACTATACAATGTTTTTGACTGATGCGTCGAGTTTGCTCTGAGTTCAATTGGTATATCAGATTTCTGGATTTGGACCGAACTCTTTACATCAGATTTGAGTGTAAGTACTGCGTATTCTAGCCGGGTTTTCTTTGTAACACCAGCTGAGTACTCATTTTAATTGGTTAGTTCATGTGTAACTTAATGATGACACATTAGAGCAGTATATAGGTTATTGTTTTGACTAGTTCCAATAGATAATGACTAAGCGCTAACATTTGCGTGGAGTGTGTCTACCTCTTTGTCCCCTGCTCCATCTGTCAACCACTTGTCATATGGAGCTTTAATCAAAGGATTTTTGGAAGTACAGCTGTCCGGAATTATTTCTTTATGGTACATTGTAGAATTACCGGTCAAAATAGCAAGTTCCAGATTTGTCTGATGCCCTAAAAATGCTGGCCTTTCACATTCTAAAATTGTCAATTTTCATATTTCACAAGCAGAAAAACGAACAGCTTGTGGAGATGTGCCCTTACACCTCTAACACCTGATACAATTTTATAAATTCACAGTATATTCTTCAGCGCATCTAAAACAAAAAGTCACACACATAAATGACGAAACTTGTATACTTTGATGCCACAATTCCCACGAAAAAATTTATTTTTTCAACTTTATCAAGGTAGTAACTTATTACAATCCCTCTATCACATTTGTTAAGCTGTTATCTTGCCTATTTGATTCAAAAGTGAAGATGTCTTTGTAAAGGGCCCCACCAACCCAGTTATACTTGCCAGTGCTCCCTTACAGGTCCTGCCTGCATCACAGCAGGCAACACTACCAGACTATGGGGGACATCACAGCTTTCCTGAATGGGCAAGATGACAGTGTCTCCCTAAACATAGGATGTAACAATTTAATTAGTCACATACGCTCAGTAAAATAGGCAAACTTAAAAAAATAAAAAATAAATTACTTTCGTTCTATGGAGAAATATGTATGACACAACTGTTGCCTTTACAGATAACCAGACAGTCTCAAATACATGTAAACTGTTTCACCAGCAAAAAATTGTGTAAACCCGCCCACCAGTCTTGAGATATTTACACACTTATTACACTGTACAGCAAGTTAATGTGACTGAAGGTCAAAAAAAAGTTGGGCTGCATCTTGTAGACATAACTGCTATGTAGTTCCTCAACAGCTAGATGGGCTTTATTGCACACAACAAGCTTCATTCATCTTCATAGCACAGGCAAAGATACTTGGGCAAAAATATTTAATCAGAAAATGCATGAAAAGCACCCTTGTGCATGTGTAAGGAACTGCTTCACCTGCTGCTGGCACCAATTAGTCTTCACATGATGCTAGCTGCTGGGAGGGTATTTAGCCCCCCCCCCCTCTGTTTTTCCATTTTGCTTCAGTGTTTCACCTGCTAGCTATAGTCCTGCTTGCTGATCCCTGTATTCCCCTGTACTTTGTATCCTGTTACCCCATCTCTGCTCCCCTTGTTTCCAGTCCCAGTCCTGTTTATGGCCTCTTTATGTCAGCTCCCCTCCATTTGTATATAATGAATATAGTTAGGTTGTTGGTTTGGTTTTGCTTGGAGATAAAACAAAGGCACCACTCTAAGTGCAGTAAAACACATGGAGTTTAATAAAAACTGTAAGAAAGGTACTCACAAAAGGTACAATGTAAAAAGGCATGTTGGCAGAAACTGCCAGATATCCTGGAAGTGGGTCTGATTCGATTCCTTGATCGCAGTGGTCTCGGTGGACAGGCTGCGCCGATGGATGCTGACACTTTCTGTCGTTGGAACGCACGCTGAGAACCAGGGGGATGAGGTCACTTCCGGAATTGGGAACGAATAGGCGATGCGTTTGCTCCGCCTATTCGTACCCGATTCCGGAACAGGGACAAGAGATACACTCACACACTCCCGGTCTATTAGAAGCATTCAAATAAGCAGATTGCAGTCAGCCGCTGTGGACGAGTTTTCCCATAGATCCTTGAAAAAGTCACGTGTCAGTGATGTAACGCGTGGGAGGAGCTTAGGACGTTCAGTGCTGCAATACACCTGAAGGTTAACAGCAGCTGTTTCTCTATGGGAAACCTCGTCCACAGCGGCTGACTGCAATCTGCTTATTTGAATGCTTCTAATAGACCGGGAGTGTGTGAGTGTATCTCTTGTCCCTGTTTTGCTTATGTACTATCTAGTAAGTTCACTGCACAATGATCTATTTTTTTTTTTTTTTGCTTGCTTTGCATAAAACCTTTATCCTGAGAGCCGAATCACCAGCAGTGTAATTGCTGAAGTGGGATGCAAGAAAAACTAAATATCCTGGTACAAACGATCTAACCCAGTGAGTCAATCAATCTGGATTAAGGGAAGGAACTGTTTAATTTTTTTTTACTTTCTCCCACTATTTATCTCTGCCTGGACATTGTACTCAGAGTGTCATTATTATTTTATTTATACTCACCGTCACATCACCAATTTGAAGATTTATTTTGGCAATTTTAACACATGTATTAGCACCATAATTATTAATTTATTTTATTCACATGTATGCATTTTTTATTCCTGGATTTAAGCTTAGTCGCAGCAGCATATTGTGCACTATTTATTTAAAGCGCATCAATTTTATACTTAGTATTCTAATCTGCATCTCCCCAAGGTAATATTTTAAATCAGGCCTGTTAATGGGTCCTAAGGACAGGAGTTGAGAACCACTACCCTAATTGATATTTGATATGTCATTTAAGTATGTATACAGTAAAAAAGTGAGGACAAACCATACTGGCCCCATAAAGAATGAGGAAGGACATCTGGCTACAAAGGATGGGGACATGGCGAAGGTATTGGATTTATTCTTCTCCTCAGTCTTCACAAGGGAATCAGGGGGCTTCAGTAACCAAAACTGCAGTGTTTATCCTCATGACACATCACAGGAAGCACCACCATGGTTAACAGTGGACAGAATTAAAATTAGACTTGGGAAACTTAACTTTAATAAATCACCAGGACCAGATGGCTTGCACCTGAGGGTACTTAGGGAACTCAGTCAAGTAATTGCCAGACCATTGTTTCTATTTTTTACTGACAGTCTACTGACTGGAATGGTACCAGCTGATTGGAGAAAAGCCAATGTAGCACCAATATTTAAAAAGGGCCCAAAATACATCCCTGGGAATTACAGACCAGTTAGCCTAACATCAATAGTATGTAAACTCTTGGAGGGGATGATAAGGGACCATATACGAGATTTTAGTAATGAGAATGGTATCATTAGCAGTAATCAGCATGGATACATGAAGAATCGTTCTTGCCAAACCAATCTATTAACCTTCTATGAGGAGGTGAGTTGCCATCTAGATAAAGGAAGGCCCGTAGACGTGGTGTATCTGGATTTTGCAAAAGCATTGGCACAGTTCCCCATAAACGTTTACTGTACAAAATTTGGTCCGTTGGCATGGACCATAGGGCGAGTACATGGATTGAAAACTGACTACAAGGGCAAGTTCAGAGGGTGGTGATAAATGGGGAGTACTCGGAATGGTCAGAGGTGGGTAGTGGGGTCCCCCAGGGTTCTGTGCTGGGACCAATCCTGTTTAATTTGTTCATAAACGACCTGGAGGATGGGGTAAACAGTTCAATCTCTGTATTTGTGGATGATACTAAGCTAAGCAGGGCAATAACTTCTCAGGATGTGGAAACCTTGCAAAAAGATCTGATCAAATTAATTGGGTGGGCAACTACATGGCAAATGAGGTTTAATGTAGAAAAATGTAAAATAATGCATTTGGGTGGCAAAAATATGAATGCAATCTATACACTGGGGGGAGAACCTCTGGGGGAATCGAGGATGGAAAAGGACCTGGGGGTCCTAGTAGATGATAGGCTCAGCAATGCAATGCAATGCCAAGCTGCTGCGAACAAAGCAAACAGAATATTGGCATGCATTGAAAGGGTATTAATTCCAGAGATAAAACGATAATTCTCCTGCTCTACAAGACTCTGGTCCGGCCGCACCTAGAGTATGCTGTCCAGTTCTGGGCACCAGTCCTCAGGAAGGATGCACTGGAAATTGAGCGAGTACAAAGAAGGGCAACAAAGCTAATAAAGGGTCTGGAGGATATTAGTTATGAGGAAAGGTTGCGATCATTAAACTTATTCTCTCTGGAGAAGAGAAGAGGGGATATGATTTCAATATACAAATACCATACTTGTGACCCCACAATAGGGATAAAACTTTTTTGCAGAAGTGAGTTTAACAAGACTCGTGGCCACTCATTAAAATTAGAAGAAAAGAGGTTTAACCTTAACCACTTCAATACCAGGCACTTAGACACCTTCCCGCCCAGCCCAATTTTCAGCTTTCAGCGCTGTCGCAATTTGAATGACAATTGCGCGGTCATGCTACACTGTACCCAAACAAATTTTTTATCATTTTGTTCCCACAAATAGAGCTTTCTTTTGGCGGTATTTGATCACCTTTGCGGGTTTTATTTTTTGCGCAACAAATAAAAAAAGACCGAAAATTTTGAAAAAAAACAAGTTTTTCTTTGTTTCTGTTAAAACTTTTTGTAAATAAGTACGTTTTCTTCTTCAATGACGGGCACTGATATGGCTGCACTGACGGGCACTGATACGGCGGCACTGATGGGCACCGATGAGGTGGCACTGATGAGGTGGCACTGACGGGCACTGATGATGGGCACTGATAGGCGGCACTGATAGGTGGCACTGATGGGCACTGATAGGTGGCACTGGTATGCGGCACTGATGGGCACTCATAGGTGGCACGGATGGGCACTTATAGGCGGCACTGATGGGCACTCATAGGTGGCATTGATGGGCACTCATAGGTGGCATTGATGGTTACTTATGGGTGGCACTGATAGTTGGCACAGATGGGCACGGATGGGCACTGATAGATGGGCACTGATGGGCACTGACAGGTGGCATGAATGGACACTGATGGGTGGCACTGATGGCATTGTTTGCAGTGATGCCCCTAAGGGTGGCATTGCTGGGCATCACTGCAACATAATTGTGCCAATCAGTGCCCATTTGTGGGCACTGATTGGCACAGATTTGGCACACTGGGCACATGTGGATGGCCATGGGGTACATACCTGGCCATCCACATGTTGCCCCTTCCCTGGTGGTCCTAGTGGCGATCCCTGGTGGTCCAGTGTGGTGATCTGCGGGGGGGCTGCGCTGATAAACAATCAGCGCAGACCCCCCCTGCCAGGAGAGCCGCCGATCGGCTCTCCTCTACTTGCATCTGTCAGACGCGAGTGAGGAAGAGCCGATCAACGGCTCTTCCTATTGACAGCGTGATCAGCCGTGATTGGACACGGCTGATCACGTGGTAAAGAGCCTCCGCCGGAGGCTTTTTACCAAGATCAGTGTAGCGGTGTGTCAGACTGACACACCGCTCCACCGATCGCCGCGATGCGCGCCCCCGGGGGCGCGCTGCGGCATGTTATCCTGCTGGACGTCATATGATGCCCAGTCAGGATAACAGAACCACTTCCCGGACGTCAATCCGCTATAGGGCGGGCGGGAAGTGGTTAAACTACGTAGAGGGTTCTTTACTGTAAGAGCGGCAAGGATGTGGAATTCCCTTCCACAGGCGGTGGTTTCAGCGGGTAGCATCGATAGTTTCAAGAAATTATTAGATAAGCACCTGAACGACCGCAACATACAGGGATATACAATGAAATACTGACATATATTCACACATAGGTTGGACTTGATGGACTTTTTTCAACCTCACCTACTATGTAGCTATGTAACTTTTTGTATAACAAAGATCATCTAGCTGCAGCCCACTGCTCATCTCACCAAATGCTATCATACGGAACTACCTACCCCAATCTGTCTGACTATCTCCAAATCTATCCATCTTTAGATGCTCCCTGAAAACCCTTCTATTTAAAAGGAGTCGATCCTGCTTCTAACCAATACACTGCGTTTTTACTTTCTCCATCAGCTCATCCCCCACAGTTATTTACTTTTGTATCACTCTTAGATGGTAAGCTCTAACGAGCAGGGCCTTCTGATTATTCTTGTACCAAATTGTATTGTAACTGTAATGCCTGTATTGATAGCTGTCTGTCAGCCCTGGTATACACATTGTTCTGGAAAGCTAGTATAAAGATAGATTTTAGGCACTTACGGTATATTAGAAGTGTTTAAAACTCTGCATGGTTTTAATTGTTTTCTTTGAGATCTATCTCTTTGCACATAGAATGAATTCTACATAAATCTGTACACCCCTGGCTTAACTGCCCACAAAACACATCTGAATATGAAAGATATGTGATCAAACAGGAGTTATGAAATTTCCATTTAAAAGCATTAGTGTGAACTGGAGCATCTCAAGTGAATTCATTACTAAGACTGCTCTGTGCTTGCTTGACACATGAGAATAATAAACTTTCAGGTTTGATTTCATCCTGATAAAAGCTACATTGTTCAACATTTGTTTTACCAGCACAATTGAACAATTGAAGGTAATTCTTTAAACTTCACAGTAAGAAAAAAATCTAACTAAAAATTTTAAAGCAGAACTGCAACTTTTCGTTAAAATGTAAAAAAAAAAAAAAAAAACAAACACAGGGGTTTAATAAAGGGAAAATTCTCAAACTGTAACCCCTAAAGTGATCCAGAGGCATCTACAGTATGTTCCCAATATACGGTTTAAATTTACAGCGCCCGCTCTACTTCAATTCTATTTCTAATACTGGCAAATATTAATTTCACAAGAATAGGGGGCTTGACCACAATTTGCATCAAAGGGAATTCCTGCTCATGCGCAGCTGAGAATAGTAGTTGCAAAACTAAACGCCATCAAATGAAAGGGAACCCAAGAGTAGAATTTCAAGAGAAATTTAGTGAAGTTACACCACTTAAGTTTTTCAAACCAAAGGGTGAATGCTGTTGTGTCACAGTGCATATACACATATATATATATATATATATATATATATATATATATATATATATATATATATATATATCAGTTTCTTGAGTCTCAGATTGTGAACTTCACATTCTGTTAAATCCCGATGAAGGGGGTCATTTCGGGCCCAAAACACTTTTGTTATTGTACTCCATTAGTATTTGGAATAAACATAATTGCGCACTCAGTCTTTTGGGTGTACTGCTTCCATCTCCAGTTCAGAATTTAGTCAACATAACTCAGGGGCTTGTCTGACCCTTTGGTGTGTGAAGATGCCTACTCACCAACCGGATGCCCTACATGGACCAAACATCACAAAAGTGTTACCAACTGGTCACCTATCTTCATTTCTAGGTTCCAACACTGATCTACCCCCCCCAAGCACTGAAAAAGATTTCTAATACCACTCACGTATAACAAATAGATACACGCATAGGTACAATTAGTTTATGTTGTTGGTTGAAAAATACCATGACTATGTTGAATATGTGTTTTTTTTCTTTAGATCTGTAAAGATTACAGTTATTGACTAGCAAATCCAGACCATACTCTATTTCCACATGTTGTAGTGTTAAAACCTGGATGTTCGTAAAGACTTTCATGAGGGTGAGTTCCACCATTTCTTCACTTTGTGGGTACCAGAAACCCCACTTCTTCAGGTGCTGTGAAACTTTCCTTCTTAAGAAGTAGATACAGACACCCACGGAATACGTTGTGAACAATCGTGGAACTTTCCCTCACAAAAGTCTTCTTAAACATCCACAATTTCAAGTTTATATACCTTAAGAAGCCAAGTGTTAAAAGGTATAATTGGGTGGGGGGAGAATGTTGAGAAACATATTGTGAAATATTCTTTATACGTTTATAATTAAATGCTTTTGTAATACATTGTACAATTTTGTACAATAGGACCCTAAAGTCCTATTTTTGGTAAAGTTTGTTTGTCTATGCAGCATATTCTATACCATTACTGGCTTACCATGCCTTGTTTTACACTGTGTGGTTTGTGGTCAGCTTAGTAGAGGAAAAAGGCTTTGCTTCTTCATGTCAAAGCAGTCCCCTGATGACTGGTAAAAACATGTTTTTTTTTTTTTAAATCTGTTTTATTGATTTTGCATAAATATACAAAACAAACAGGCAAAACACGCCCTCACAGGGGGTGATAGCCTATTTAAAGTGTCACCAATGCACATCATAAATAACTATCAATAAATGGTGTATTACATTCTGTTCATACTCACTTCGACACTATGCGATTCGTTTTCTGTATTCTGCAAAAATAACCTGGTTGATCCTGCTGTCCTCTATCTCCCCCTTCTGTCCAAGTCCCCAATGCAGTTGGGGATTGTTTAGAGCAGTGTTAGCAGCTCTGCACATGTTTAGTTTTCAGTGAGTTTCTATGCTGAGCATTTCCTCCATATCACATCTATGCATATACACATTGGTAAATGACAGCCCGCTCTCTCCCTCCTCCTCCATGCTCACTAACCAGCTAAACACAATGGGGACGGGCTATTACATGTAGATTGATGGAGGCTTCACCTCCCTCTTATTCTAAAACACAGGTTGGAGGAGTGTGACACAGCCTTTGCCTGGCAGAAATCCGCCCACACCATGTTACTGCCAAAAAATAATAAAGCTTTGATTTCAAATATATATTTGTATGACAATTTAAAAAGTTTATTGATATTGAATATTTTTACTCTGTATCCCAAAGGCTGGTTTTTTTTTTCGATCATGAGACCAGCAGCAGAGGACTAGAAGCTCCTCCTACTTATGTTTATCTGTAAGTACGGGATTGCCAAGATAACTTCAACTGCAGGAAGTGCTATTTTCCCATATTTTCCTTTTGATCCCCCAATGTTCTTTGCATCAGGAACAAAGCAAATACCCAATACCTCCATGGATAAAGGACCACGTGATACACTTCATGTGACAGTGCCAGAAATTGGTGATTGGTCCAGCGCTATCACAGAGGCAAGTAAAGTCCATAGCTTGTGTGTAGGTTCCAATTGAAGCAACCTGAACAGAACTGTCATCCTTTGCTCCAGAAAGCTAACTGGGGTGTAGCAAGCAATATGTGCTGCTGAAAAATTAGCCATTAAGGCCTGATTCACACCTGTGCAGGTTGCAGTTTGCATATTGCAGGTGCAGTTTGCTTTTTTCAATACATACATATAGGCTCTATTCACACTGTGTTTTTTTTATGCATTTTGCAGGTATGCAGGGACATTTTGTAACATGGGTTCCTATGGAACATGTTCACATCAATGCATTTTTGTGCCTCTGCATTTTTGGAAAGGGTTGGGGACTTTTTCCCACAAAATGCAGCGTTTTGCATGTAATAGACTTCAATGGACCTGCATCCAAAACACAAGTACCGCGGTTTTACCGCAACTTTTTTTACACTGTATATAGTTGGCTGTTAAGGAAGGAGCTGGGAAGCTGGCCACCGCATCCTTAACAACCGATAAGTCATCAGCTGAGTCATCAATTCGGGTCGCAAAATGTCATTCTCTGCTGCAGTTTACCATCATATTTCTGTGTTTTCTGGTCCAAAAAATAGGGTTCCTTTAAAAACACTTATAAACGCAAATGCGGCTAAACATGGTACTGGCATTTAGCCGCGTTTGGCGTCTGAAACGTGGAAAACTTTTGCGTCTGAACCCATTTTTTGCTTCTGGAAAAACAAGGTTAAGACGCAACTGCCTAAAAACGCCAAAAAACGAGACTGTGTACATGGACACATAGGATAACATTGAATGAGTTTAGGTTCAGTTGAAAAAAGTGTCCAACTGCCTCTGAACGCGCGTTTAACAGCATCTCGTCTGCATGAGGCCTAAATGGACTGTAGTGTCTTTCTGCAAAACTGAAAATGCACTAAAAAATGCATAGGTGTGAACCAGGCCTTAAATGTAAACCTGTGCCTTTTCCTGTATTTCAAAAAGTGGCTACAACAAAGGTGTTTAGCAAAAGGTATGCATATTCAAGAAAACACTGTAAGGCCTGATTCCCACCTATGCATTTTTAGTGCTTTTTGCATTTTGCAGATTTGCACTACAGAACGTGTTCCATAGGAAACCATGTTAAATGGACTGTAGTTCAAATCTGCAAAATGCAAAAAGCACTAAAAATGCATAGGTGTGAATCAAGCCATAATTGATCTGAAAGTATGTCTTGAAATGCCCATGAAAACAAAAAAACTATAAATAAAATGTATAAATTTATCTTTATACATTCGTATGAAACATATAATGCACAGACCTTCATTCACATTCCATTAATCATAATGATCTCTAAACCAAGATGTAGGATATTCTCTTGCAAATGTAAATAATCTGCAGTGTATTTGTAACCGCAATTGAAAGGTCATTGTAAGAAAGGTAATTACGTTTTGGAGTCTCAAGGCAGCTTGACAAAAAAAAATAATTACACTATTGGAATATATGCAAAAAAAAAGTTTTTAATTTTAAAATAAAATGTAGTTCTAAGAGGAATTGAGCTCCTCGAGCTGGATCAAAATTTGTCCTATATTTAACAGTACATTGTTAATCATTACTATACGTTTGGAAGATTTTAGACTATTGATGCCAATGTATTAAAAGTTTAAAGCGGACCTTCAGCCATTTTTTCATCTTTCCATCTATTAAATCTTCTGCCCTTGTTGTTTGAACTTTGAATAGTAAAACATTTTTTTCTGCCAGTAAATACCTTTTACAGCCCACTTCCTGTTTCTTGTCTGAAACAAAGCCTAGGCTTTTGACATCATGTACAGCTCTCTCTCTTACTCTCATAAGAGTTTGCCAGGAAGGGAGGGGGATGAGTCCTAAGAGGGCAAATGAGAGCTGCAGCTGTGTGTCTGTGTAAATCCAGGAAGTGAACAGGCAGCAGCCTCAGATGCCCACAGTTAAAATAGATGCAGCCAGACTCAGTGGAGGAAGATTTCTGCATCATACTTGGCAAGTACAGAATCACAGTATATATATATATATATATAAAATAATATACAAAGTGATTGGAGGGATGCTGCTGAGATGGTGAGAGCTTAAACTGGCCACACCCTCCACAGCCTAGTGACAGTCACCATGGAGCTCTGAGAACTGAGCGATCAGTGGTCTTTGATCTATCGGTTCTCAGTCTTAGAGCTGGCGGGGGACATCAGCCTGATGCTGCATCCACCTATGTAAACATGATTTGAAAAAAAAAAGACCAACTTCTCTGTTAAAGTGGATGTAAACCCTCACAGATACCCAGTGAAGTAAACAGCCTCAGATGATACACAGGGATGAAACAAATCTCCCTACATAAATTTTACATGTATATCGGCGGTCTTCAGCTTGCTATATTTTTTAGAATTATTACATTGGTGGAAGAATGAAAATGCTTTCACAGCTCTGCTCTTATGCCTGTGGAAGGCTGAAAGGATCTGGACAGCCGCACACTGGGATAAATAGATTAAATTCTTCTTTTATTCGTGAAAGAGGATCATAGGGTACATAAGACACCACTGGAGTGGTACAGCACAACAGCTGACGCGTTTCACACTTCCACAAAGTGCTTACTCATAGCTGAGCTATGAGTAAGCACTTTGTGGAAGTGTGAAACGCGTCAGCTGTTGTGCTGGACCACTCAAGTGGTGTCTTATGTACCCTATGATCCTCTTTCACGAATAAAAGAAGAATTTAATCTATTTATCCCGGTGTGCGGCTATCCAGATCCTTTCAGCCTTCCACATCCATACTAGCAATTGCCAGCACCTGAGGCTCTCTTTCTCCTGGAGGACGAGGAATTCTAGTTTGGATTGTGGTAACCATTTCTGCTCTTATGCCGTGTACACACGACAGGACTTTTTGTCGGACTGAAATCCGAAGGACTTTTCAACCAAGTTCCGACGGACATATTTTTCGATAGAAAAAGTCAGATAAAGCCCACACACGATCGACTTGTCCGACGGATTCGTTCTGTCGGACCAGTTTGGTCAAAAAGTCCAGTCGTGTGTACACGGCATTGGATGGCAAGCTGACTGCTAATCTATTTATAGCCATCTCCCCCGACACACACTTCTATCTCCCGTCTCGGAGAAGGTGTGAATAGTTCTCAGGGTGATAACAGAGCTACGGAGCAAGAGACAGCTACGGGACCTAGTGCTTTGGAGAGAGATAACAAAATACTACAGATAGATGTTCCCAGCTCAAATTTCATGAATCGGGTTTAGATCCACTTTAAGGAGGAAAAGGAGAAGAAGGATATGGTGCTAGGTTGTTGTGTGTTCACCATTAAAGGTTCAATTTACCAGTCCAAAGAACCTTCTCTATGGGACTAGGGTAACAATGCATGCCAGAAATAGGCCCTGGACTGTGCGCCATCCTAACACACAGACAAGGACTTTATGATTGTGCATTTTATGGAATTAAAATTGAGCTTTCAAGTCACTTGAAAAAATGGCTAAGTTGTTTCACATTAACATTCTTTCTTTCTTTGGCAAATTTATTACCAATACTGACAATCTTGAATAATTGGAAATCTGGGTTCTCAAAATGTCCATGAACAGCTTAGAATAATGACATTATTTTAAGCAGCTAATGAAATGTAACATTGAGGCCGGGTTCACACTGATGCAGCTGCGGGTCCCAGCAGGGGGTTTGGTGCGTCTCTGTACACCGATTCAGGTCCATCTCTGTACACCGATTCAGGTCCATCTCCGTACACCGATTCAGGTCCATCTCTGTACACCGATTCAGGTCCATCTCTGTACACCGATTCAGGTCCATCTCTGTACACCGATTCAGGTCCATCTCCGTACACCGATTCAGGTCCATCTCTGTACACCGATTCAGGTCCATCTCCGTACACCGATTCAGGTCTATCTCTGTACACCGATTCAGGTCTATCTCTGTATACCGATTCAGGTCCATCTCTGTACAGCGATTCAGGTCCATCTCTGTACACCGATTCAGGTCAATCTCTGTACACCGATTCAGGTCCATCTCTGTACACCGATTCAGGTCCATCTCTGTACACCGATTCAGGTCCATCTCTGTACACCGATTCAGGTCCATCTCTGTACACCGATTCAGGTCCATCTCTGTACACCGATTCAGGTCCATCTCTGTACACCGATTCAGGTCCATCTCTGTACACCGATTCAGGTCCATCTCTGTACACCGATTCAGGTCCATCTCTGTACACCGATTCAGGTCCATCTCTGTACACCGATTCAGGTCCATCTCTGTACACCGATTCAGGTCCATCTCCGTACACCGATTCAGGTCCATCTCCGTACACCGATTCAGGTCCATCTCCGTACACCGATTCAGGTCTATCTCTGTACACCGATTCAGGTATGAATCAGGTACAATTTTTTGCCTGAATTCACACCTAAAAATGAAGCCAAAGACACGCAGGACCCTTTGACAATGCGGGCCGCAGCCGCCCCGGAGCTGTGTGAACCGGCTCCATTGAGAGTCGGTCACAGTGTTCGCATCCAATTCGCATAAGTGTGAACCCAGGCTCACTAAACAATTGACATACTAAAACAAATCAGATTATATTTACCACTGAAAACTTTGTAACAGTTGTCCAATGATTTAGGCTTGGTTCACACTACTGTAATGCGTTTTTGAAGCAATTTTCAATGTGATTGCATGTGGTGCAACTTTGGATGTGGTTAGCATAATCTATAGAGCTAAATTACACTAAAATCACACCAAAGTAGCACAGGAACCTTTTCCAAAATCAAACTGCACAGAGTCACAGTGATATGAACAGGCACAGAAAATAATGTGATTTCCCTTGTTATGTGATTCTGTGCAACTCAAGTCGCATCAGTGTTAGTCAGCACTTCAACACAAGATAGGCATTTCCTCATCAAGAGTATATCAGCCCCATGAAAAAATTCATGACAAGCAGAAGGGGGGCAGTTCCACCTGGCTCAGTGTGTTCAAGTGGGGGGCTGTACAACAATTACAGATGTTTAGCAGGTAAGCTGTGTCCAGGGCAAACTTAATAAAGAAACATTCATGTCCGACTGTAACCTGCCTTTAAAGTATAACTAAAGGCAAAGCTTTTCCTTTCGTTTTGGATAGAGTGGAGAGGGATTAGAACACTTGTCAGTTTGTATTACAGTCTGCGCCCCCATTAGGGAGATTCACTCTCTCTATTTATCCTGTTTACCATTATCATTGAAAGTGAAAATAAAACCCCCACAAAAGTAATAAAAGAGAAATCTTCTAATGGGAACACTAGTTCTGATGGCCTAGGGGTCCCCAAGGCCTCTTCCACACGAACGGACCGTTCAGGTCCGCTGTCAGTTTTGTCGGCGGACCTGAACGGGCGCTCCATGCTAGTCTATGGAGCGACGGATGTCAGCAGTGACATGTCCGCTGACATTCGACCCGGTTCGATCCGCTAAAATCAGACGGATGGCGATACGTTTGCATCCATCCCTGGCGGATCGGATCGGGTGAGATCTGATGAAAACGGACATGCTGTCTGTTTTCGTCCGATCTCTCCATAGTAACCAGCGACGCTCGACAAGCCCCTTCCCGCTCAGTGAGCAGAGAGGGACCTGTCATCCGCCGGCTCAGCGGAGATCAACGGAGATATCTCCCGCTGAGCTGGCGGACTCCGTGGCAGCGGATCCACCTGGTGTGAATGAGGCCTAAGAGCCCTTTCACTCTGGGGCAGGGGCAGCGGTAAAATGCCGCTATTATTAGCGGCGTTTTACCTTCAGTAAAACCGCCCCGCTAGCGGCCGAGAAAGGGTTAAATACCACCACAAAGCACCTCTGCAGAGGCACTTTGCTGGCGGTATAGCCACGCCGTCCCATTGATTTCAATGGGCAGGAGCGGTGAAGGAGCGGTATATACTCCGCTCCTTCACCGCTCCGAAGATGGTGCTAGCAGGACTTTTTTTTACCGTCCTGCCAGCGCATCGCTCCAGTGTGAAAGCCCTCGGGGCTTTCACACTGGAATGAAAGCAGCGGCACTTTCTATTATTAGCGCAATAGCGCCTGCAAACCGCCCCAGTGTGAAAGGGCTGTAAGGGATTCTCTTAATTTATAGGGATTTCTTCTCACTTCCTGCTTTGGCTATGGGACAGAAAGTGAATGTGAATCCCCCCAATGGAGCACAGATGGCAAAAAATAAAAAAAAAAGGGTTATAACCCCTCCATTACTCTATCCAAAATGAAAAAAAAAGTTCTATAGTTCTACTTTAACTGCTTCACCCCCAGAAGATTTTACCCCCTTCCTGACCAGAGCACTTTTTGCAATTTGGCACTGCGTCGCTTTAACTGACAATTGCGCGGTCGTGCGACATTGCACCCAAACAAAATTGACGTCCTTTTTTTCCCCACAAATAGAGCTTTCTTTTGGTGGTATTTGATCACCTCTGCAGTTTTTATTGTTTGTGCTATAAACAAAAAAGAGCGACAATTTTGAAAAAAACTCAAAATTTTTTACTTTTTGCTATAATAAATATCCCCCAAAAATATATAAAAAAAAAATTTTTTTTCCTCAGTTTAGGCCGATATGTATTCTTCTACATATTTTTGGTAAAAAAAAACAAAAAAAAAACGCAATAAGCGTATATTGATTCATTTGCGCAATAGTTATAGCATCTACAAAATAGGGAATAGTTTTATGGAATTTTTATTATAATTTTTTTTTTTTACTAGTAATGGCGGCAGTCTGTGATTTTTATCAGGACTGCAACATTATGGTGGACACCTAGGACACTTTTGACACATTTTTGGGACCATTGGCATTTATACAGCAATCAGTGCTATAAAAATGCACTGATTACTGTAAAAAGGTCACTGGCAGGGAAGGGGTTAACCACTAGGGGGTGATCTAGGGGTTAATCGTGTTCCCTTTCTGTGTTCTAACTGAATGGGGCAGGGGACTGTCTAGGGGAGATGACAGATTGCTGTTCATACTTTGTATGAACAGACGATCAGTCTCTTCTCCCCTCAGAGAACCGGAAACTGTGTGTTTACACACACAGATCCTGGTTCTCGGTGTGTCACCAGTGATAACGGGAGCCCGGCGGTGATCGCCACTCTCATTGGCTCCGGGGGCGAGCAGCGGGCATGCGCGCCCCTAGTGGCCACAGGGTACAGCTACGTTACATAACGTCATTTCGCCCAGCCGTGCCATTCTGCCGTAGTAAAACTGCGGTGGCTGGTTGGCAAGTGGTTACTGCATTAATTTTGCTTTAAAATGCACACTATACAAAATAGACACTAGCACATTTGAACATTTACTTGTTCTGCTGGTAAATGCAAAAATGCACTTAGCAGCTATTAATCACTACTGTCCAGATGTCTATGATAGGGGTGTTACTAAACCCACATCAGTAAAATCAGTCTGTAAATGCAGCATAGCATGCTTGTTATGCTCACTGTGGAGCCAAAGGGGTTAATCCTCTGCATTGTGTAAAAAGGCTGTTTTTATCCTGTATGCATAGATCCTTCCCTCCCTGCACTGTCTATCTGGGGAAGGCCAGCTAACACAGGCAGAGTAGCCAACCTGCACATGCTCAGTTGTGTCTTTTATGCTGGAGAGCATATTTACTTGTTGATCAGAGCTAGCCTGGTCACATGATATTAAAATCACACAAGTGGGCGTGTATAGAGGCTGCAGTGGAAATCTCCTCCTTCCTGAATTCTCAGCACTGGAGAAACTCTGCAGTTTATGATGTAACCGGGGTATACAGATCATCCAAAAAGGTATATAGTGGCAGTATTTTAATGTAAAAAGATGATTTATAATCTATGGGCACTGTGGGGGGGCGGATGAACTATTTTCAAATTACTGGGTTTAATAACACATTAAGTTTCACGTACTCGGTTGCAGTCATACAGCAGTCACACAGTCTCAAGTGTACATACCATAGAGATAATGAAACAATTAAATCACAGCAGACAGTAGCACTGACTTTTTTCATTCTCGCATGAACCACAAGCACTTGCATGATTAGCCCCCATAATTTAATCTCACACCTCAAATATTCTGTGAATTATCACTTAAGGCAGCTGGGAATAAGAACAGAAACATGCCAGTCAATGCTTTCCAGAGTCTCTGCTTCCACAAAGCCAGTGACCTGCTCATTTCTGCACTTTGGAACTGATCAGAATCATTAGGGCTATTAAAGTGAGAAGCGGAATACAAGAACCTAGTTTGCTTGTAAATGTAAATCAGTCTGGATAATATACAAATATATAGATCAATTTTACTATTCAGTCCTATTTTAAAAGGACACTTGTAACTTCAGAGCAAACAAAATGCTGCATAAAATAAGGATAGGGTAGGTTAACACCGGCCTTCTTCCAAATAATGGAGGTTTTTAGTTTATTATCATAAGATGTAGAAGCCTACCCTGTGATTCATATAACCTTGGCAGCTCTAAAAAGTCAGATTTTGGGAGAATTTGGTGTCACCGAAGTGGTGAGAACAAAAAACTATTATTGTTTACACTTGCGTTGATTAGCAACACACATTAAAGCACCTACAGTCAGGTCCATAAATATTGGGACATCGACACAATTCTAATCTTTTTGGCTCTATACACCACCGCAATAGATTTTAAATGAAACAAACGAGATGTGCTTTAGCTGCAGACGTTCAGCTTTAATTTGAGGGTATTTACATCCAAATTAGGTGAACGGTGTAGGAATTACAACAGTTTGTATATGTGCCTCCCACTTTTTAACTGACCAAAAGTAATGGGACAATTGGCTGCTCAGCTGTTCCATGGCCAGGTGTGTGTTATTCCCTCTTTATCCCATTTACAAGGAGCAAATAAAAGGTCCAGAGTTCATTTCAAGTGTGCTATTTGCATTTGGAATCTGTTGCTGTCAACTCTCAATATGAGATCCAAAGAGCTGTCACTATCAGTGAAGCAAGCCATCATTAGGCTAAAAAAACAAACCCATCAGAGAGATAGCAAAAACATTGGGTGTGGCCAAATCAACTGTTTGGAACATCCTTAAAAAGAAAGAACGCACCAGTGATCTTAGCAACACCAAAAGACCCGGAAGACCACGGAAAACAACTGTGGTGGATGACCGAAGAATTCTTTCCCTGGTGAAGAAAACACCCTTCACAACAGTTGGCCAGATCAAGAACACTCACCAGGAGGTAGGTGTATGTGTGTCAAAGTCAACAATCAAGAGAAGACTTCACCAGAGTGAATACAGAGGGTTCACCACAAGATGTAAACCATTGGTGAGCCTCAAAAACAGGAAGGCCAGATTAGAGTTTGCCAAACAACATCCAAAAAAGCCTTCAGTTCTGAAACAACATCCTATGGACAGATGAGAGCAAGATCAACTTGTACCAGAGTGATGGGAAGAGAACAGTATGGAGAAGGAAAGGAACTGCTCATGATCCAAAGCATACCACCTCATCAGTGAAGCATGGTGGTGGTCGTGTCATGGCGTGGGCATGTATGGCTGCCAATGGAACTGGTTCTCTTGTTTTTATTGATGATGTGACTGCTGACAAAAGCAGCAGGATGAATTCTGAAGTGTTTCGGGAAATATTATCTGCTCATATTCAGCAAAATGCTTCAGAACTCATTGGACGACGCTTCGCAGTGCAGATGGACAATGACCCGAAGCATACTGCGAAAGCAACCAAAGAGTTTAAGGGAAAGAAGTAGAATGTTAAGCAATGGCCAAGTCAATCACCTGACCTGAATCCGATTGAGCATGAATTTCACTTGCTGAAGACAAAACTGAAGGGAAAATGTCCCAAGAACAAGCAGGAACTGAAGACAGTAGCAGTAGAGGCCTGGCAGAGCATCACCAGGGATGAAATCCAGCGTCTGGTGATGTCTATGTGTTCCAGACTTCAGGCTGTAATTGACTGCAAAGAATTTGCAACCAAGTATTAAAAAGTGAAAGTTTGATGGATGATTGTTAATCTGTCCCATTACTTTTGGTCCCTTAAAAAGTGGGAGGCACATATACAAACTGTTGTAATTCCTACACTGTTCACCTGATTTGGATGTAAATACCCTCAAACTAAAGCTGAAAGTCTGCAGTTAAAGCACATCTTGTTTGTTTAATTTCAAATCCATTGTGGTGGTGTATAGAGGCAAAAAGGACCTGACTGTACATGCGTTTATATGTTTTTGAAGCTTTTGTGATGCTTTTTTGAAGCTTTAATGAAGCTCTAATGAAGCTTGGCAAATGCCCTGTGTGTGTGTTGGTTTTCTATTTTTTCCAATATAAAACACAAAGCGAAGCTACCTCTGAAGTGCCCCTCTACCGCTTCAAGTGCAGTTAGGGAGTAAGAAAAGGAAGGGGAAGGGTGACGGCCTTGGGGGGTGGAGACATTGGCTGACAGGAGCAGCAACTGCGGCCGTCACCTTTCCCCTTCCTTTTCTTTATCTTGACATTTTGGGATGATGGTACCTATACCCTTTGAAATAATCTTGTTAACTTAGGTGGCTTTTCCTGCAGTTAGGGAGTAGTGAGAGACATCTATGGAGGCTTTAGAGACCAAGAAAGTGACATTGGGGTATATTTTTTGAAACAAAGCAGCGCAAACCCAACAGTGTGTACAGGACTGTAAGGTAACCATTTTATTTAGTGGTAGCTGCTTTGATTGGAGAATGATTTAAAAACACGAGTCAAATGCTACATTTTGAAATGAGACCTTAGGTAGAAAACCGGTACAAGAAAGCAGTAAAAGCCAGAGAGATCACATGGCTGCTCAGCCCCTCCTGCAGCAGCCCTGGAAACTGGCTGAGAGTCACGTGACTGGCCTGAAGATTGTGCTAAATCTGTATTTACAAGCCTCGTTTTTATAAATGATTTATACAGTGTGCTATGCCTAACTATAATAGAGGGGGGTGGCAGTGACCATATATACAATTTTATTTGTACAAATAGCGGTGGGGATGAGGGGGCAGAGACAGAGACACAGAGCTGACAGAGCTAGAACAATGATGTGTGTGTATAAACACACAAATCCCTGTTCTGTGAGCTGTGGAGAGGCAGATCGTGAGTTCCTACTAGCTAGCAACAGCGATCTGTCACCTCCTATAGTCAGTTCCATCCCCCCACAGTTAGAACACACCTAGGGAACACAGTTAACCCCTTGATCGCCCCCTAGTGTTAACCCCTTCCCTGCCAGTGACATTTACACAGTAATCAGTGCATTTTTATAGCACTGATCGCTGTATAATTGTCACTGGTTCCAAAAATGTGTCAAATGTGTCCGATGTGTCTGACATAATGTCGCAGTCTCAATAAAAATCGCAGATCGCCGCCATTACTAGTAAAAAAATAATAATAATAAAAATTTCATAAATCTATCACCTATTTTGTAGACACTATAACTTTTGCGCAAAACTGATCAATATACGCTTATTGCGCTTTTTATTACCAAAAATATGTAGAAGAATACATATTGGCCTAAACTGAAGAAAATATGTGTTTTCTTTTTTTTAAATTGGGGATATTTATTATAGCAAAAAGTACAAAATATTTTTTTGTTTCTAACTCAAAAAATAAAAAACGCAGAGATGATCAAATACCAACAAAAGAAAGCTCTATTTGTAGGAAAAAAAGGACGTCAATGTTGTTTGGGTACAGCGTCACACGACCTCGCAATTGTCAGTTAAAGCGACGCAGTGCCGTATTGCAAAAATTGGCCTGGTCATGGAGCAGCCAAATCTTCCGGGGCTGAAGAGGTTAAATAGCGTTCCATAGCTTACATTTTCTCTAAATTCAAAAACTTTACTAAGCTCACCCGGTGGAAAGGCATCAGCTCTGTTAAACTGGGGCGGGGGCATATCTGTAGGTTACAACATAATCTACAGTATTTTCATTTTTTTATTTAAAAAATGCTGCTCAGCAGTCCATGGTAACACTCCTAGACATACAAATCTTTGTGGAAAATGCCATACCCTAGATTGTAAGCACCTTGACGGCAGGGACTGATGTGAATGTGTAAAAAAATAATGTGTAATAATGTATAAATTGACAGCACTATAAAAGTACCTGTAATAAATAAATAAAATAAATAAATACCGATTGCTAGTCAAGGCCTATTTTCCAACAAGCACTGAAAACCCTCTTCACAAGAAAAAAGTACAATGCCTCCACCACCTCTTCTAACAACTATGTGCCATTTGAATGGGAAAACACTAGATATTACAAAATTTACAAGCTTTATTCCAAAGTAAAAAAAAAAAAAAAAAGAAAGAAAATATTAAAAGGAGAAGTCCAGCCTGAGCTCGTTTGGCTGGGCTTCTCCTAAGGGTCACAGGAGTGAAATTAGTTTTGCACTCCTGTGACCCATTTTCAGCAGAGCGCGGTCTGAAGTCCGCTCTTTGCTGACGTCACACAGATCAGTCCAGGCACCGCGTCATCCCGACTTTGACAGAGTCACGTGACAACACAGCAGCGGTGTGGAAAAAAGGTATTTAGCCTTTTCATTAAAAAAAAAAAACACACACACTATAATTTAATAACTGCACAATCCAGAGGAGATACGAGTATTTTTGCTGCATATTGCAGCTGAATAGCAGCGGGAGGGGCGGGGAGGAGAGCCACTCTTATGCTGACAGGCAGGGAGGGAGGGGGAGAGACTCACAGCAGAGAGCAGGATGACGGAGGCATGTAAACTCAGCAGTCATGATTACCTTGGTCAGCACAGACCGTGGAACACAGGAACAGGCAGGATCATCCAGGTATATTACAACATAGGAAGGGACAAATTACATGGCACAAGCACTGTGCTATAGATCATGCCTTAAAGGAACGGGATCTTTTTTTAAGGGTTACAACAACTTTAATTGTGATGGCTGGGAAACCTCCTGCTGTCAGAATACAATCGCTCCACAGCAGGGATTCCCCCATCAACACTGACTGTGCTGATGCAGGATTCAACCAATTTTCTTTCCTTCAACCAGTGGTTGAAGGAAAGAAAATTGCACAATGCATGGCACTGCATGCTTTTAGAAATGTAATGGTGTATTCATTCATTCAGAGCTGCATTGATATGTGCCTAATATGCATGAGGAGTCCATCTTTAAAGTATACAGATGAAGATTGAGTCTGAGTATCTTCATTTTATCATAATAAAAATATCTCTGGTAAGAAGACCGCGTGATACATATCAACAATGACAGCTTAATTGTTTAGAACATGAAGGTAACTGGCCAGAACAGCTAAAGGCCATCCATTCTCCACACATCATTACTCATTACAATTAACCTACAGAACAAACATTGACTATCTGAAAAATGATATTAAAAAAAAAAAAAACGGCCGTCATTATCTCCAGTTGTGAAAGATCATCTGAGTAGGTTTACATATGAAAATGTATGCACTGGAAGAAGTCATAAGGGGTTCTGCATACAAAAGAGATGTCTGTGTTTGTCCTTTAGCAGTTCATTTGAAATGTCTTTCCTTCTCACAGTGCATTACAGAAGGAGGGATCTACCTAATAGGTACTGGCTACACAGGTAGATTTAGCACATTCTGATAAAAGTTGGTCTAGCAAAGGAATGTGCATGGCATTCTCGCCTTCTCTTCAATACCCAATTTCATACACAAGACTTCTGGCTGGGCTACCTTGCCTTGACCACTTTTTACAGTATAGCGGCAATTACTAACGATCAACTGAAAATTCTGAAATTAACTCAATTCCACTGTTGTGATAGTTTAAGGAAATACATCATTGCAGTTATATTTAAAGAGATTACATGGGAAAATGATCATAGTCTCTTTAACCCTTTCGCTGCCAGAGCCGTTTTTGCAGATTTTTTTTGCACACATGTTTAAAAAAATAATTCTAGGCCTGAAGATTACACAAAACCTCCAAACATTATATATTTCCTGAAAGCATACACTCTAGAAAATAAAAGAGTGGTAGCTCCAATTTTTTTATGTCACACGTTATTAACGCAAATTTAAGTAAAAAACACACTAAAGTGAATTTTAGGGCAAACAAACGCAATAACCTATCCACATTTTTTATAAAATATAAAAGATGAGGTTGCATTGATTAAATAGATACTCAAGGGGCATGGCCTGGAGCGGCATGAGGTAGGACGCTAGTGACCTGAGCTCCTCCTGCTGAATATCCTGCACCGCTTATCCTGGGACCCTATTCACTGCCCGAGGCCTGACTTTCGCTGCTGCTACATCAGGTACCTCGATAGACCATGTCTCTGTGAAAAAAAAGCCAGACGTGGCGGCTAAGCTCGATAAATATTGCCGGCAAGACAAGGACCCACCGGGATGAGATGGCGGCGCCTTGCCGGGGGAGAGGACATCCACAGGAGCGGACACAGCGAAGGTGCTGGAGGCTATTACACTTTGCCTAGAAGCCATCACAGCCTGCCAAACCACACTCACAGCCAGAATTGAGGAGGTTAAAATTGACATCTCCCTAGTGAGACAGGACTTCCAGAAGCTGAGGGAGAGGGTCACAGATGCAGATACCCGTCTGAGCAATGTGGAGTATTCCCTCCTCCCTCTTAAGAGCACCACAGCCGCCATGCAGCTGCAGGTTAACCAACTCCTGCAGAAACAAGATGACATCGAGAACAGACTCCGCCTCTG
The DNA here is from genome assembly GCA_037952925.1 of Lithobates clamitans. Taxonomy (NCBI): domain Eukaryota; kingdom Metazoa; phylum Chordata; class Amphibia; order Anura; family Ranidae; genus Lithobates; species Lithobates clamitans. The sequence goes on from JBBGZY010000643.1 coordinate 1,963,576, forward strand.
CTTCGATTCATTGGCCTGCCTGAGGGGGTCGAGGGGAAAGACCCCCTCACGTTCCTTGAACGACTACTCTGTGACACATATGGCGAAGAGGCGTTCTCCCCTACGTTTGTCGTATTGTCTGGGGGACCGCCACCAGCTGGGGCACCGCCTTGCACTTTTACTGCAAAATTCCTCAACTTCTGAGACAGAGACACTATTCTGCTATTAAGTAGAGAGAAAGGGAATATTCTTTTTGGAAACAAGATGATTGCGGTCTTTCCGGACTTTTCTGCAGAAGTACAGCGCCAACGCTTCACAGAAGCCAAAAGATGGCTTCGCATCAAGCACATAAAATATGCAATGCTGTTCCCTGCACGTCTCATAGTGGAGGGAGAAGACAGAGCGTATTTCTTTGATGCCTGATGCGGCATTTGTCTGGCTTGAACAGAGAGAAGCACCCAGACAAGAAACAATGCGATTTACCCCTCTTCTCTTTTCTCATGCCCCGATTCCCACCCGACTCCTTTCACAATAAAGGAGAAGCTGACTGCTCTCTGATATTGTTGCCCGATATCTGCTCCCCTGGGACACAGAAACACTTGGTACTTAAACTGCAAGTTTGCAGACATACTTCCTCAATGCTGCATCATAGCTACCACCAGGGGTCACTGTTGCCCCATATCTGCAATGATAGACTCACACCTGTCCTACCTTTTCCTTTGCTGAAGACGACTTCTGATTCAAGGCCTCACTATAGGGTCAGCCTACTTCCACCATCCTTACTTGGATATTTCCATGTTAATCAGTTCTTGACAATCCACTAGAGAGCTCACTACACTAAGTGAGCATAGTCCTATAATGTGTTACATTGTACAGCGAAGTTTGGCCCCACGTACAACACTATGCAACCTGTGCTGGAAAAGGATGGCCGGTTGTTTGGTTGGGTGATTTTAACAACACCCTCAACCCAAACATTGATAGACTGTGCAGAAACACTCAAACTCAACCTCCATCCCATTCTACACGATTCACTAGACCAGTGTTTCTCAGCTCCAGTCCTCAAGGCGCCCCAACAGGTCATGTTTTCAGGATTTCCCTCAGCTGAAACAGCTGTGGTAATTACAAAGGCAGTGAAACTGATCAAATCACCTGTGAAAAATAATGGAGAGCCGCAAAACATGACCTGTTGCGGCGCCTTGAGGACTGGAGTTGAGAAACACTGCACTAGACTGCTAGCAGATTTTTGTGGATGCTTGGAAATCCAAACACTCCCCGCACTCCTGCTTCTCCTCCTCACATCATTCAATGTCCATAATAGAACTCATCCTTATATCCTGTTCTCTCTTACCCAGACTGCGAGACGTAGGATTCTCCCCTAGATCACTCTTGGACCATTGTCCCTACTGGGTCACACTGTTCCTTCCACACAACCATCCCCCAGCTGTCGGGTCACCTGTATCCAGGTGACAAATGCACACCGTTGGGATCAGGAGTGCACCGCAAGGTAGTGGACCCTATGGCCGACTGCTGCAGATTGAACCCTGGGAGGTTCAGGAAGCAGATCTACTGGATCACTGACACAGATCTCACTGGGAGCTAGAGCATAGATTCCCCAGGGTGCGGAGTCTAAGAGCCAGCAGGTGTTCACCAGAGCCTTTAATGGTAAGGATGGACTGAGCTGCAGTCTGGCTCCAGGTCGCGGCCCCCAGGGTCTCACAGCTCACGCTCACGGTAGACTACAGGAGAAGAGGAAGGAGGCAGCAGGCTGGAACAACAAGGAAAGTAAGGGACAAGCCAAGGTCGGGGCCACAAGCAGACAAGGACAACAGAGTACACGCCAAGGTTTAGGGTCACAGGCAAACAGGGATGGTCGGGAACACGCCAAAGGTCAGGGTCACGAGCAGACAGGAATAGTTAAGAACAGGCCAAAGTCGGTAACAGGAATCAGACGTAGGAAACACAGCAAGTACACACAGAGGCTAACACACAATGGTTGATCAGCACTGCTGGCTTGTAGTGCACAGGTTAATATAGGGTTCCCTGATAGGGCCTGGGGTGGGGCCATGCTTAGAGGAGAGGTTACAAAAGCAGTCAGGTGAGGGTCAGCTGGTCTCTAGAGAAGAACACATGGAGACAGGTATGCTGATCGACAAACTCTATTGCATAACCATGACACCAGCTACGTGGAGACTGAACCCCTTCTGGCTAACATTACTACCAGAAGAAGATGACATAACGGTTGAATGGGGGCAATACTTCCTGACTAATGAAGACACTGCATCACCACAGATAGTTTGGGAAGCCTTTAAAATCCACGCCTGTTCGACACTCACAACATGAATCAACAAACTAAAATGGACCTCGGAAACTGCACTAGGTAGGGCAACAATTGACCTTCTCTCTGTGGAGAGAGCATTTTTGGATGACCCCACACTGGATAGGGCAAATAATCTCAAACTACAAACTAGGGCAGTTGAACAAATGCACTACGAAAAGTCTAAGCGTAAACTGTTTTTTCATAAACATGGGGAGAGAGCTGGGAAACTCTTACCTACTTAGTGCATTGTGAGGAGAGGCCACCCGTAGTGATTTCACTCTGCTCTTCTGGGAATGGACTGGTGACAGAACCTAGTCAGCGAACGACAATGTTTAGGGGTTCTTCGCCACACTATATACAACCTCAGTCTCGGATGACACCTCCTCAATGGACTCATTCCTTTCTGAGATACATCTCTCTCAACTGAGGAACAGGTTGTAGAATTAGAGGCACCACTGACGACAGAGGAGATTGCCGGGGCCATAGCTGATTTCCCCAGATCTAAGTCACCGGTATCAGATGGCTTACTTTTAGAATTCTATTCAATATACTCGGACCTCCTGGTTCCAAAGCTTTACTAAAGCTGTTTAAAATTTACCTGCCTCCATGAGGGAAGCATCAATAATATTAATCCCCAAACCAGGCAAGGACCTGAGTCTCCCAGAAGCATATCGCCCTATTTCTCTACTCCAGGTGGATGTCAAGATTCTTGCAAAAGTCCTAGCCATCTGCCTCAATAAAGTCATTTTATCATTTGTACACAAAGACCAGTCGGCCTTCATGCTGGGCAGGAACACTTTGTTCAATCTTAGACTATTATTTATAAATCTTCAGACGTCCCATGACAACCCAGGATCCAGGGTGATTGTAGCCTTGGACACGGCCAAGGCATTTAACTCAGTCGAGTGGCAATATCTATGGACCTGCCTGGGAAAATCTGGCCTAGGCCCCAGATTTATAAAATGGGTTCAACTACTATATCAGGCTCCGGTTGCTAGGGTATTGGCCAATGAGTGGTCTTCAGAACAGTTCCCCCTCGCCAGAGGTACACAACAGGGATGCCCTCTATCGCCACCGATCTACGTGCTGGCGACAGAGCCATTGGCGATCGCTATCCATGCACATCCTGATTTAGTAGGCCTAAGCAAGGGACTGGTTACAGAGAAGATCAGCATGTATGCAGATGACACTCTGCTCTACCTAGACGGCTCAGATAATTCCCTGCCCACAGCCCTGGCCTTGAAAGAATGTTTTGGTACTTTCTCAGCCCTTCTAATCAATTGGGATAAATCCCAAATACTCCCTCTTGACAGCTTTCCATCGCCAAAAGATTGAGTCCTGCTCCATTTACAGAGAGTAGATCGCATCAAATACTTAGGAATACAGACCACCCGAGACCCAGCTGACTAAGTCCTACTTAACATAATGCCACTCTTTGAGATGCTTAAACAGAAAACTCAACTCCCTCTGGGAGTAATGGGCCAAATAAACCTTGCGAAAATGGTACTACTACCCAAAATATTATATAAGATATGGCATTAACCAGTGTACTTGGCGCTTAAAGCGGAGTTCCACACAAAAATGGAACCTCCGCTTTTCGGAAACCCCCCCCCCCCTCTGGTGTGACATTTGGCACCTTTCAGGGGGGGGGGTGCAGATACCTGTATAATGCAGGTATTTACACCCACTTCCGGGAATAGACTGATTTTCTATAGACGATGCTTCAAAAGCCCTCTAAAGGTATCAGGTCTTGTGTTAGAATTATTGCTCTCACTCCGGCGTGCGTGGCGATATGTAACATGTATCACACTCAACAGTTTCACGCGTAGGCGCCCCCAACGCGTGCATTTATGTTCATATGTGTGTATATGTGGGGGTAGGGGGCCTCAAACGTTTTTTATTTTTACATCACATAGGGAACAAAAAGTCCATGTACTGTTTATTAGGTGACAGGTTCTCTTAATGAGACATACAAGGTCTAAAAGACCCCGCATGTCTCCTTTGGACTCCACTGAATGTTTTGCAATGCAGATTGCATTGCAAAACATTACTTCCCAGCTAAGTTAGCCGGGGACATGGAGAGGCTAGCCTGGAAGTGACATCATAGATGTAATTTTCCATGTCACAACAAGAAAGGGAGGAGAGTGGACGCGAGTCCACTCTTTTCCTTTCCCTCCAGCCCCTGGCACCCACCATATTGCTTCCGGCCCGCAGATTGGCAAGCGGAGCCTGGAAAGCATGATGGGGAGCGGCAGGCTGGGGGGGGGGTGCCAGTAACGGGGGGGGGGGTATGTGTGAGCAATCAGGTAGCAGCGCTGGCACCTGAATGCTTCCACCTGACAGGCAGCAGTCTGCCTGTCAGTTTCAGACACAATCGCAGGGGCTGGAACCACAGAATTGTGTTTGAAACCCCCCGCTTTCAGGTCCATATGAGGTACAGACCTGGCAGCAAAAGGGTTAAAGCCCATTCTGTGACCCACTTATACTCATCTTCACCATGTGCCATTGCTAATTTGGAGCCTTCAGGAAATACAAAATGTTTTCAAGTATGAAGGAATTTGTGATCTTCTATGATGCAGTGCTTGGTTGCGAGTGCAAATGACTTGGCCCAAATTTTGTCATGTGGGGTGGATGTCATCATAGCTTCAATGCAGGACAGAGGTGGACAGATATATCTGACTAGTAAAATGAGGCTCTGTCTGTGGAATGTTAAAACCTGTCCACTTTCATGCAAACGATTTCCTAGGACCCTGCCACCAACTTAAAATATTGCAGATAAAAGATGCTTACTTGCAGGGTAGCTGTTAGGAGGGGAAGCAAATCAAAGCAGCCATTCTCAGTCTTTTTAAGATGGAGGAACCCTTGAAATAACTTTAAGGTCTCAGAGAACATCTACTGTTATCGACAACTCACAGTACAGTCGTGGTCGTTGGGAAGTATCCCCCTCCCTGTCATTACAGATAGCTAAAAATATTATTGTCAGTAGATACTTATCTTAGAGGCAGAAATTATTCATTGCTTGAGGAACCCTACAGTTCCATGAAACCCCTGTTGAGACTTGTTGAGAGAGGCAGCTATAGTCACTTCTTAGGCCCCTTTCACATGAGTGGTCCGATCGGGTCCGACTGTGCGCTTTTCAGCTGAACCCGATTGAACCTCCATTCTCCTCTATGTACAGTCGGATGTAAACAGACTTGTGTCTATTTATACCCAGCTACCTCCAGGTTAGATCCGATAAAAACAAATGGGAGGGCATCTGATCCTTTCCTTCTGGCCGGATCGGAGGGCATTCAGGTGTAAATGGACAGCTGGTCTGTTTACATCTGGCTGCCCATAGAGCAGAGCAGGCTGTGTCCGTGTCTGCTCTGCATAGGTGGAGCGGACACAGAGTTTTCACCGGGCCGCTCCACTCAGCTCAGCAGGGAATCAGCGGATGAATTCCACAATAAGCAAAACTGGATCCGGCCTGTGTGAAGGGGCCTTAAGGTGGCCATACATTATACAATTTTCTTATTCAATTTCCTTTAGTTTTAGCTTCAACTATGTAGTGCAAGGGCCTGCTTGCAATGAAAGTGTTTAGGTTTGACCTCATGTTATATGGTTTTGTTAAATGTAAAGGAAAATTGTACAAGAAGATTGAATAATGAATGGCCAGCCTTAGTTTCCTAAGGCTGCTGACATCACATCTAAGGTGGAATCACTTAGCAGCAGTTTCAGAGCTTTAGGACATCTACACAAGGGGGCTATACAAGTAAATAACACCCATAAAATATGTTAAATGCCATATCATTTTTGTGAATGAATAATCTGGCTACAGGGTCTTTTTTAATATGTCTGGGATTTTAATCAAAATATATGTTAAAGTTTTGTAATTGGCAACCTGGGTTACAGTGTTTAGTTTTATAAATGCAAATGATGATGTAAGAGTGTAGACGAGGGAGGATGTAAACAGATCAAAAATAAACAAACATTAATCCACCTTCCACCCAAAGGTTTTGCAGGATGACAATGTAAAATCAACAGTGACCATCTTCCTCTCCCCCTTATGTTCGCTGCATCTGTAGCTAGCATGTGGCCCACCATGTATGTGACAGCTCATGCTGCTTGCAGCACCTGCTGGCAGGGAACCACTAGCAAGCTATACAAAAATAAACAAGATCTGCAAACCATGCTCATCATCATCAGAACGTAGATGTGTAAATCTCAACTTTAATGTGTTTATTCCCAAGGAAACACAGGAAAAATACAATGCAAGCCATTATTAAAGCAATAATAAATAAACAGCAAGGTTTAAGAGCTAAAAATAGAGAGATAAGACAATTTTCTCATAGGGCAGCTCTGGTATTTTTAAAGTTTTAGATTCTTAGATAAACTCATCTTGGGTAAGTAATCCTATCAGTGAGTGTTACACCCCATTCACATATTTGCATTTTTATGCGCACGCTGGAACATGCTAAAATGAATGGGTCAAAAGCAATGTTACTGATAGTGCCTGTTCACATCTCTACTCAGTGCTTTTATAACAGTTTTTCGTCTGCCATCTTGCATTTTAAAAAGAGAAAAAATATCAAACATTCATACTCACCTTGGTGGATGCAGCATTGATCTGATGCTGCATCTATCCCTCGCTGCCTCTACAGCGGGAACTGATCGTTCAAAGACCGCAGATCGCTCAGTTTTCGGTCTTCAGTGAGAAGAGAATGGCAACTGTCAGTCACTGGCTCTCTGCTCTGCCCCTCAAGTACTCACTGGAGCGCTGGACTGCGGGGGGTACAAGAGCGGCTATCTCACACTCTCAGCAGCAGAATACAGGTCACAGGAGAGCAGAGCGAAGTGCACTCCTGTGATCCTCAGGAGAAGTACAGCCAAATAAGTGTTGGCCCCACTTTTCCTTTAAGGCCTATAAAAGTCAATCATAATGCATGAAAACACATGTATGACAAGTCTTACATGCATTTTCAGGCCACAGTAACAAACCTAAATAGTTTAATGACCTACATGAAGACACATCAAAAATGTTCAACACCTGCAAAATGCGCATTAATACATACTGTAAAAGTGATAAGGAGATTCACCCTCTCTATTTGGGTTTTGGGTTGACACCAGAACAGTAATAGAGGTGAAATCTTCCAGAGGGGCACTAGTTCTGGTGACCCTTATGACACCCCGTGGTTCCCCCACTTTGGAGGGATTTCCTCATCCTTCCTGTTTTGGCTATGAGACAGGAAGTGAAGGGGGAAATCTCCCCTATGGAACACAGATGCAAAAAAATAAAAAATTGCCTTCCCTTACTCCAAAATGGAGAAAAAAAAAAGTTAAAAAGTCGGCAGAAATATTTACCTTTCCTGCGCCCCACGGCCACACCAAGAAATGTTGCTCAAATCTGTGTTTGTGTGAATATTGCAAGGAAATCAACACTTTGGGGGGGTGTTGATCTCTGTGGTCCACTGCAGCTCTCACTGATTCCTCATGCTGGTGGAGGTCAGCAGTTTCTCTGCGGACTTCACATGAAAATTGGAGCAGTGTTCAGCAGCTGTGGTGTGGCCTTTTTTTTTTTAAATTCAACATTAATGGGTCAATTTACACAGAATCATCCACATTTCATTTATAGTTGGCATCTTATAGGTCTTAGATATTCTAACAGAAAGGACTCTGTGTTCAGTTTTGGGTGTTTCTTGGTTTGCTGTGGCTTTTCATGTTGCATTTTCAAGAATATAAAATATATTTTAAAAATGAAGCAGGGAGAATAAGACCCCCTTTTATGCAAGAGGCTTGTGGTTTTCCAAAAATGTATTCCCTATAAAAAGAAGTTTTGAGTAACCAATTTCCAGCATCCTGGTGCCTTGAAGCAGAGTTCTACCCAAAAATGGAACTTCCACTTTTCGGACTCCTCCCCCCCTCCAGTGTCACATTTGGCACCTTTCAGGGGGGAGGGGGGAGCAGATACCTGTATAATCCAGGTATTTGCTCCCACTTCCGGGCATAGATAGCCGCAGTATCCGCAGATATCTATACCATATACGGCCCCTCCTCTGCCCCCCCCTGCTGTCTTCTGAGAGACACACATGTCCCAGAGGACAGCAGGGACCAGTGGGATTGTGCAGTGCGACTCGCACATGCGCAGTAGGGAAGTAGGCTGTGAAGCCACAAGGCTTCACTTCCTTATTCCCTTACCAAAGATGGCAGCACCTCCACCCGAGAGCCGAGGGACAGCTCGGCTTCAGGTGCCAACATCGCGGGCGCCCTGGACAGTAAGTGTCCATATTTTATGCAGTATACGCAGCTGCTGCCTTTAAAAAAAAATTAAAAATTGGCGGAACTCCGCTTTAAGTGTCTGCCATTTATAAGGGGGTTGACTATTGCCAATTCACCCCTTCAAATCCTGACATAAATGATTTACACAGACTCTGCTGCTGATTAAATCCAAGTAAGTCACTAACAAAATCTAAATAAACACAGAACCTGAATAATTTAAAATGTCAGATGAGTTGGCAGTCTCGGAATAATTTAATTCATGGAACCTACTGAGAAGCCAAAACTATATAAAGTAATACACACAAAGAATAGGAAAAATAAAAATAAGCTAGTTTTCTGGGACCTGTCTGTAGTAAAAACAAAGTTCCTATTATATACACACAGCAAGACCCACATCCAGCTGTTACTTTCAGTTTTTTGGGTGCTGATGTCCAACTTTAAAAAAGTAACAAAAAAACCCAGATTTTTTTTAGAATATGGCAGTGCAGTCTTTCCTTATGATAGGTATTATTAATTCTCTAATGTTTTAGGCTAATAGCTATGGGTAGCCAGTTTCAGTGACAGTGAGAGGGAAACAGACTACTTGGTTTAGAAAAGACTATTCTCCTGTTCATCTGGATGGTGGCATTATGGACAATATATCTTGCACATCAGAGAGCCAATATTTGATTGAACATGCAAAGCATGCATGAACATGTAGGCAAACTCCCCTTAAGGGGGGCCTTTCGAAAAGGTGTACTTTCTGAATTGCTGAAACTGCTACAATACATTAATCCTCAGAACCCAGAAAGATTGTGTCCTTGTGCCATAAATATATAACATGAGCCCACAGAGCAAGAGCATTTCAAGAAGTTATTGAGCTACAAAGTGAATCCAAATACCCTTAAAAATAAAAGTCTGTGTATTTTTACTTATAAATATATCTCATATCTGATGAACACAGACAATGATTGATGGACACAGTATGACAAATGCTGAAATTTGGATAGAAAAACACAGGCTGAAAGGGGTAATAAAGTACCACGTTCAACACTGAATACAGAATCATTTACACGGGAACTTAATACAGAAAATATAGACACAAGCCAATTTATTCAAAGTCAAAAAAGTAAAAAAGACATTTAAACCCCAAAAGCATTATTTAGCCAATGCATGCTAAATCTTTCTAAATTTTACTATAACTTCTCAAGGACAAATTGAAGCCTTGGAATTGTTGCAACTAAAATCCACCCAAAGTACAAACATTTTGATAAGAACATTCTTATTTGTTTTCTTATTGTAGCATCCAAAAAAAACTATCTAGGATAAATCTCACTCATTGGTCTTGATTTACTAAAGACAAATTATGGTAGTCCTTTTACCTTACTATCCTTCATGTATCGGAGTTGACAAGGAGTCATATGGGACGGTAACCTAAACCATATTTTTACCCTTTATAGGTGATGTTTGCCAATAGATGGATCCCTTCTTGTCATAACATCCTTCTCCCTTACCCTTACCCCCCACATAATTTTGCCCCCCCCCCCCCCTTTTTTTTCCTTCCCTCCTCTCTCCCTTGACAAGCCGATTCCCGTGGGCTGTGGATCGTGACCACATGACTGTCTTCTTTTCTTTTATCCTAGCACCTATTTCTTCTGCTACACGGGGGTATCCCCCCAGCTATGATTTTCTCAGTTTTCAAATAAAAACTGGGTGACACCGCAACACTACAATTATATCTTAATTTCCTTAATTGTACTTTTTGGCATATGTGGAAGTTCAGAGTGCACGGTGATGTGTAAGCCAACAGATGCCTTATAACCTGTACCATTAACATGCTTGATGCTCTGTTCTTCCTGATTAATTTGACATGTACAATATCTTTCTGCTAAGTGTCTGTGGTGTTCTCCTTTTCTTAAATAAAGAATGTAGGAAAAAAAAAATAGGCTGTTCAGTTAGCAAAGTGAATATTCATTTTGCAAGAGAATTTTCACTTTAGCTTTGTGAATAAAGTAAAGTATTGCTGTCTTTCATTATCCAAACCTGAGCAAGCAAACATTTTTTTAAATTTTATTTTCCTTGGAAGTGATTGGGTATTCTTTGCAAAGTGACTTTTCACAACTTAATAAGCTAATGCCGCGTACACACGAGCGGACTTTACGGCAGACTTTGCCCGGCGGACGGGATTTTGGTCGGACAATTCGATCGTGTGTGGGCTCCAGCGGACTTTGTTTTCTCAAAAGTTGGACGGACTTAGATTTGAAACATGTTTTAAATTAATCCGTCGAAATCGAGTCCGGTCGAAAAGTCCGCCGTCTGTATGCTAGTTCGACAGACAAAAAGCCACGCTAGGGCAGCTATTGGCTACTGGCTATGAACTTCCTTGTTTTAGTCCAGTCGTACGTCATCACGTACGAATTCGACGGACTTTGGTGGATTGTGTGTAGGCAAGTCCGTTCATTCAGAAAGTTCGTCGTAAAGTACGTTGAAAAGTACGCCGGGCAAAGTCTGCCGTAAAGTCCGCTCGTGAGTACGCGGCATAAGAGAAAAATCCCTTGTAAATAAAAAAGCGAACATGCTCCACTTTAGTAAATCACCCCAAATTTTGCAAAATAAAAAAGTGCATTTTGGTATAATAGAAGGAATACATGATATGTAGGGATAACAAGCTCATTGTAAATAACCATGGTAGAAAATGAACCTGAAACTCCAGCACTGCAGGGCCATAATAATAAGTCAATGAACTATAATCATTAGTAAAAAAAAAAAAAAAACAGAGTGATGCTGATTGAAAAACATTTTGCATGGAATAGTAAGGAACCATATATAAAGCGTCCTCATTTATTATCCTGATACATTATTCCATATCATACACACACAAAACTATGATTTATTTTCAGATTAACGTCATCAATGCAGAACATCCCACCCAATAACAAAGATTTCTTTTCCTTTCCCGAACACATTTTTCCTTATTGTTTATCAATTACGAACTGAACAGAATAGCTATTAATTACCATAACTTCTTACGGGTACATTTAGACACAGCTAATTAAAGCTTCCTTGTAATTGGACTTGTGAATAATGGCCTGTGACTAAATTCATCAATGTATTAAATGCATGGATGGCCACAGGATGATTCAAAAATGCTATGTAATGGACTGGATCTCGGAGCAAATGAGAATCATTTTCTTTGTGCTGAAATTATTAAATAACTGCCGTCCAGCAAGATATTCCTGAATGTAAAACTCCCAGCTGATAATCCAAAAAATGTCTAGAACAACATGGCTATAGAAATTTCAGAGAATAACTTAAGAGGAAGACATTTTTCAACCCCAAAGGTTTTATTTGAAGTTAAAAGGTCAAATATAAAGCCAAACGGTAATGTTAAGCTGGTTGACACAGTGAGGAAAATCACATTCATACATTCAATACATTCATATGTCAATTGCTGAGTAACATACACAATGGAAAGCTGAAGTCTTCTAATAAAATCTACCAGTAATCTGAAATCTGACATTTAGTCTGCTAAAGCATTGTGAATCAAATCATTGGCAATTATCTTTCTTTTACAAAAAGTTTTTACCCTTTTCTCATCCTTTGTTGCATTTCAGTGCTACTGATCTCCCTCCACCACTTTGCAGCCAATACCTCCCTACATGCATGTTCTCCAGTGGCATTTCTTTGTCATTGCCCAGGGCAGGCGAGAACAATGAAACATGCCTGTGCAATAAGCATTGGCAGTCTCCACTGAAACCAGTGTGACAGGGTAACAAGGCTGGAAAGCAACTGTGAGATAGGGAAACAATGCAACCATCCTAGCACAGGATCACCCAGTATTATTTAAAAAAAAGCTTGCAAGATTGCAATTGACTTGTAATGATAAAATATTAATGTTTACATGAAGTTTCAGTAATTGAGTTTAGACCTACTCAAAGTGGTTGTCAACCTCAGACATAAAATATGAACAAAGCATATCCCTCTATAGTGTGTACTTGTCTCAATTAACAGCACTAAGTGTCATTTCTGTCTGCTGCTTCGTTCCTCTGCTATCAGCATGAATCACTTCTGACAAGTTTTCCTGACACCAGGAGAAAAATGGTGACAGGGGAGGGACCTCCAACTGATTGACAGTCACAGCACTATTCCTGTGTGATAAATGAAACGGGGTGTGTCCCTTCCCTCCAATCAGCTGTCTCCTCACTGAGATCTGCTGAATGCAATTTCAGCTCTCCACCCCCTTTTTTTGTGATAGCTTAGAAAAACTGTATAAATTCTAGACGTTGAATGGATGTAAAGAAGAAAAGAAGACTGCAGATAGATAGGTGCAACATACAGTAAGTAGGTAGATTAGTTTCATTTCTGTGTATCACCTGAGGCCAGTCACTTCACTGAGTATATGTGAGGGTTTGTAACCACTTTAAATTGGTTTGGTCAAACTGTCTGGGCCACACAGAAGCTTTGGTGCACCCACAATAAACTTTGAATTATATTACAACACTAATCCAGATACTAACAGACATTCAGGGGATTTCAATAAGGCGTTTGGGACACATTTTTGGCATAAGTTTCGTTAAGGCTCTGTTCACATAAATGCAAATTGGATGCGTTTTGAACCACATCCGATTTGCATTACATGGGAACCAAACCGGCTTTCTATGGAGCCAGTTCGCATATCTGCAGTGCAGCAGCAGTGCAGCAGCAGTGCAAATTTGTTTAAAAAAGGGTCCTTTGCATTTTCTGAGCACTGCCGTGCGGTTCAGATGCGAATTCCAGGCACATTGCCTTCTATGGGAATGCATTTGAATCACACATGTCCTCAGTTTTGAATACAAATTATCAAACCCCCCAATCCATACCAGGCCCTTTGGGGTGTCTTCCCAGGCCCGCTCCTTAACAACCAGCTATTGTTAAAGATGCCGGTGACCACCGGTTCCAAAAATTTGCATCTGAACCGTATCTGGAAATCGCAGCTAAAAACTGCTGGACAGCTACAAGTATTACATGGGGGGTAGGGGAAGGAAAGAACCCAATAGGGTGGGTTCAAGAAAAGGGGTTACTTCGTGCAACAATAGATTAAAGATTGGGTATAGTGATAAAAACAATTTTATTTGTCTTATGCATAAAAATGAAACACAATAAACTTATTAATTAATAGAGTTGGTAGTATAATTAGGCCTAGAATAAACCAGACAAGACAGACTTGACAAACAATACATCTAAGAAACATATATTGCTACCCGGTCAGGGCATATTGCAGTTTGACACATTGGCCTGTTTGGTGAGGTCAATCAGTCAAATTGTATTGGTTGCTTTCCACCCAAATGGGGATTTCAATTTGGTGTTTAGACTATAGTGTGGGTCCCTGTGGCATAATGCAATGGGAGAGTGTTGGACACGGTGGAAGAAAGGACACCTATGGTGTAATAAAGCAGGATGGAATTCGGTTGTTATTTAAATATTAGGAGTAAGGTATTCCTCTAAGGGCAGTATATGTAATTCGTCCTATAGCCGTATTATCCCTATATATTTATTCGGAAGTCCTTGATGACCTGTAGAGATGTTAGAAATGCCGATTCAAGCTGATATCAGGTATGCAGTGGTACCATAAACAGACAATGGCAGTGCAATCACTCAAATCACGATCTAGTGGTGTAGTTAGCATACTATTGCTGTTGGTATTGAATTGTATTGTTATTGGCTGTACATTACCACTGTCTTCCATCCTGCTTTACTACACCATAGGTGTCCTTTCTTCCACCGTGTCCAACACTCTCCCATTGCATTATGCCACAGGGACCCACACTATAGTCTAAACACCAAATTGAAATCCCCATTTGGGTGGAAAGCAACCAATACAATTTGACTGATTGACCTCACCAAACAGGCCAATGTGGCAAACTGCAATATGCCCTGACCGGGTAGCAATATATGTTTCTTAGATGTATTGTTTGTCAAGTCTGTCTTGTCTGGTTTATTCTAGGCCTAATTATACTACCAACTCTATTAATTAATAAGTTTATTGTGTTTCATTTTTATGCATAAGACAAATAAAATTGTTTTTATCACTATACCCAATCTTTAATCTATTGTTGCACGAAGTAACCCCTTTTCTTGAACCCACCCTATTGGGTTCTTTCCTTCCCCTACCCCCCATGTAATACTGTACAAGTTATGGTTACAGCAACAATACCCTAACGGGTTAAACCACTGAACAATAATTTACGATTTAACACAGGTGTACTCACGCCTTCCCGTCTCCCCCTTCATCCCCTATCCCCTTCCCCCCCCCTCCTTCCCCTCTCCCCCTCATTTTTTGATGCTTGGACAGCTACAAGAACTACTTACACCTAATTCAGGCAAGCATTCGTGCCAGTTTCGGTAATGATATGAACGCGTGCAATAAATTCAGGTAGTTCCCACGACTGCCACTTTAACCACTTCCAGACACTTTCATTGCCTTCCAGTCCAGACCAGAGCATTCTCAGTTTTCAGTGCTGTCCCACTTTGAATGACAAATACTCATGCAATCATGCAGCACTGTACGTAAATGAAATCATTTTTTTGAGACACATATAGCTTTCTTTTGGTGGTATTTAATCACCACTGGGTTTGTTTGTTTTTTTTGCTAAAAAATTACAGAAAATTTAGGAGTAGTTTTTGTTACACATTTTTTTTAAATAAATTCAAACAAGGATGGCTCTTCAGAGAGCATCGCACATGTGAACAAGTCCTTACGGTGACACTATGACTGCTGTGGCGGTTATCAGGGATAATGTAACTGGTGTGGTGGTGATCAGGGACATAGTCCTGGTGTAGCAACAATCAGGGACACAGTTGCTGGCTTACACTGATTTGGTGACACTGAAACTGATATGGCGGTAAATAGAGACACTGTAACTGGTGTGGTGGTGATCAGAGACACTAACTGGTGTAGCGGTGATCAGGGGCACTGTGAGACATAAATATAAAAAAGGTGGTATCCCAATATGGCTGCAAAAGTAAAAATACACTTTAAAGGGGTTGTAAAGGCTGCATTAAGGTGAAAAAACACCTGGCATCCACCGGCCCCCTAGCCCTCCCGTTTTACTTACCTGAGCCCCTTCATCTTCTTTGGAAGGGACACGTTGTCCTTCTCTCCAAGGAGTCCTGGTTTTGATTGGATAGATTGATAGCAGCGCAGCCATTGGCTCCCGCTGCTGTCAATAAACTCCAATGACCTGGGCGGGGCCGAGTCAAACATTCGTCTTCTATGGACGCCGAATGAATGGCTTGGGAGCGCGCCTGCAAGGTAACCCCCTTGGGAGAGCACTTTTCCTAGAGGGTTATCTGATGCGGGAAGGAGCCGCTAGAGCTGCCGAGGGACCCCAGAAGAGGATGTTCAGGGCTACTCTATGCAAAATGAGCTGCACAGTGGAGATAAGTATGACATGTTTGTTATTTAACCACTTTCCGCCAGCCCATAGCAGATGACGTCCAGGCGGTGGTTCAGTTATCCTGACTGGGCGTCATATGACATCCAGCAGGATAACATGCCGCCGCACGCCCACGGGGGCGTGCATCGCGGTGATCGGTGGAGCGGGGTGTCAGTCTGACACACTGCTCCACCGATCTTGGTAAAGAGCCTCCGGCGGAGGCTCTTTACCACATGATCAGCCGTGTCCAATCACGGCTGATTACAATGTCAATAGGAAGAGCCGCTGATCGGCTTTTCCTCACTCGCGTCTGACAGACGCAAGTAGAGGAGAGCCGATCGGCAGCTCTCCTGGCAGGGGGATCTGCGCAGCCCCCCTCAGATCACCACATTGGACCACCAGGGATAGCCACTTGGACCACCAGGGAAGGGGCAACATGTGGATGGCCAGGTATGTACCCCATGGCCATCCACATGTGCCCAATCTGTGCCAATCAGTGCCCACAAATGGGCACTGATTGACACCATTATGTTGCAGTGATGCCCAGCAATGCCACCCTTAGGGGCATCAGTGCAACCAGTGTCATCAGTGCCACCCATCAGTGTCCATCGGTGCCACCTGTCAGTGCCCATCCGTGCCCATCAGTGCCCACCTATCAGTGCCCATCCGTGCCAATTATCAGTGCCACCCATAAGTACCCATCAATGCTACCTACGAGTGCCCATCAGTGCCGCCTATGAGTGCCCGTCGGTGCCACCTATGAGTGCCCATCAGTGCCACCTATGAGTGCCACCTCATCAGTGCCACTTCATTGGTGCCCATCAGTGCCGCCGTATCAGTGCCCGTCAGTGCAGCCATATCAGTGCCCTTCATTGAAGAAGAAAACATACTTATTTACAAAATTTAACAGAAACAAACAAAAACTTGTTTTTTTTTTCAAAATTTTCGGTCTTTTTTTATTTGTTGCGCAAAAAATAAAAACCGCAGAGGTGATCAAATACCAGCAAAAGAAAGCTCTATTTGTGGGAACAAAATGATAAAAAATTTGTTTGGGTACAGTGTAGCATGACCGCGCAATTGTCATTCAAATTGCGACAGCGCTGAAAGCTGAAAATTGGCCTGGGCGGGAAGGTGTCTAAGTGCCTGGTATTGAAGAGGTTAAAAAAAAACAAAAAAAACAAAGCTTTAGTATCACTTTAAAAAGGCTGACCATTCATTTGAATGGATACACCAAAAAACATGAATGCACTATTTTAGGCAGCACAGGGCACCACAACACATTGTAGTGTACTGCAGTGCGTTGAAGTGCATTGCAACCCATATGCATTGACGGTGCCATTGAACTGCCCCCTATAGATTCTGAGCTACGTACCCTTGGCTGTTTTTAAAAGGACATAGTTGTGGGCTATACATAAACACTACCAGTAAAGCTGTTTTCAGGCTGCAGTTTGTCCCTAGATTCCCTAGATATTTGTGTGGCTCTGCGTATATGAACATAAACTATCTCTGGATGATATCCCTGGTTTATCCTGCAATTAATGGAACTGCTTAGCTCTGTCCTTGAGGTCTGAACATAAAGATATATAACACAGACCTTGGTTGTAAACAATTGATTCTTTATGTGTTTTCAATGAAAACTGTTCCATCTGAGATAAGCAGAATGCTGATTTATGAACAGTGGTGTCTGTATTGTTCTTTCTTGGATATACAGCGCATCACCAGCAGGCCAACATTAAGCCCAGATCGGTTTGTCGTACATAACAATCTTCACTATATCTATAGTCATGGATTACCCAGAGGCACACAAGAGCTTAAAAGGAAAAATTTACTTTTGCTTATATATAGCAGATATAACAGCTACACAAGCAATTTGTTTTAATAAAAGGCACTGTTAACCCATGTTTACTATGGTACAAAAAAAATTCAATCTTGCAACATGCTGCAAGATTATAGAAAAGGCATCTGTAACAAGCTGAATTGTGTTGCATTCAAAATGGATTTTTAAAACAACCCTGGCAACCCTGGGCTATCTGATTTGGAGACGCTTTCTACCTCTCACCATACACACCACAAGAGGTTGCAGAGATGCTTTGCTTCATAGAAGGATACATACATACATACACACACATATATATATGTATATATATATATATATATCTCAAAAAGACATAATGTATGTGCAAATGAAGATGTAAATGAAAAAATTCATAAATAGTCCAATAAAGTACGCCAGGAAAAAGAAAGTGCTCTTGTGCAAAAAGTTCTTATAAACACATATGTTATCAGGATCCCATGCTCCAATGTGAATAAAGAGTTCTTCACACCCAAAAGTTGCAAACCCCACTCACAAGCTGCTTACCAGCTACTATGACCCCAAGATGGCGGTCTGGCTGCACCTTATAACAGTATGCCCATGGGATGGATGGATGTCAAGAGGCAGAATTCCAGGATGGATTACCATACAACCAGGATGATCCACAATAGATTCAATGAGGAGAGGAAACAAAGGAAGAACTCATAGTGTAGTAATTAAAGGTTCAGACCTCCATCTTGGGGTCATAGTAGCTGGTAAGAGTCTTGTGAGTGGGTGGTGAACTTTTCGGTGGGAAGAGCTTTTTATTCACATTAGAGCATGAGATCCTGATAACACACGCATTTATATGAACTTTTTGCACTTTTTTTTTTACTGACAGACTTTATTGGATGATTTATGAATTTTTTAATTTACATCTTCATTTACACATATGTCCTTTGATATATATAGATTTTTTTTCACCTGATTGGAAGATTGTCATCATGACTTTCTGCATTTTATAATGAAAGTGCAACACAATTTTGGACTTATTGGTTTTTGTATTGTTTATGTGGAGCTATCACTGAGATATTTTATTTTCATATTCATTTTATCTGGTTGGTGACACTTTTGCTCAACTTTTTCTTGGTCTAGCGTGTAGTGAAATCAGCCATTACATATTGGTTGTGATCCTTTTTTCTACTACAACTGTGTACCATCATAACTCATTTTTGTAAACTTTCTATTCCTGTTTTTTGAAAAATGAAAAGAATAAAAAAAACAGACCTAGAAGACACTAGTTAAGTACTAGATTTTAATTACAGAAGCATCTGCTTCAGATTTTTAATTGAAAAGTACTATAATTAATAGAAACCATTAATTATGCTTAGTTGTAAAACTTAATTTTACTTGAATCTTATAAGCATTCTGTTTCTTTCAATTAAACATTTATCATGACTGTACAAGTATAGCACACTTCATTACATGTGCATATACTGGTTTGTAGAAAATGACTTACAATCACAACACAGGAGCGTGTTCCTGTCACATAAGGTTCTGTGCAGCGCAATTTAAGCCCATTCATTTTGAATGAGCTGACTCACAACGGACTGCATCATAAGTAGTACATTCAGTACTTTAATAACATAGAGCAACCGGATCGCATGGTACTTTTGTACCACGCGATCCAGTGCAGGCAAACACACTGGATTTTCAGCCTGCTTTTGGGGTGTCAAATGCCATGTCAGCAACATATCATCAGCACCCAAAGAAAAAACAAACAACCAGAAAACAGGACACAGCAAGAAAGGGCAAAGGCGAGGGGGGAGAAGACGGAGATCGGCGATATCCACAGAGGAGAAGAAAAGAAGTAGCAAATTATCTACCATCACTTCAGTGGTTAATTTAACGGATGAGGTTTTAACTAATTTTGAATTATCTCTGTTGTCACGGGGTCTATCTTTTTCACCCACCTATCATTTTGATATTTTCAACACCATTTTGGACACCAATAGGTTTGTCAGGAACCTCCTGCTGTGGAAACATTTCCAACAGGGAATGGATGAACAGGTGGATGACCCACTGACATCAGAGATGGTGAGTGAATCTGACCAAAATCAATCAACTGTAGAACAACATGTTTGTCCGCATGTTTCCTCTTTTATGTTTCAGGACTTATCTGCATCATTAGCCTCCCTGGCGGTTTTCCCGAGTGTGGCTCGGGGTTAAAAATCAGGACCATTAGCGGTAACCCCGAGCCACACCCGGGATTACATCGCAGGATCCTGGTGTGGCTTTACTTACCTTGTCCCCGGGATCCTGCGATGTCCCCCGCAGTGTCCGTGGGCTCTGTCCTCGTCCGAAGCCTCTCCTTGCCAGGCTCCGTTCCCTGCGAGTATCGCGACGCACGGGGCGGAGCCTGGCGGCAAATTCAAAAAAATGTCAAAATCATAACACATACAGTACTGTAATCTTACAGATTACAGTACTGTATGAAATGATTTCACATCCCTTTTGTCCCTAGTGCTCTGGCCCAATGCCCTGCATGCAGTTTTATGTTATATATACTGTTCTTTCTGCCTGGAAACTGGAGATTGTCCATAGCAACCAAAAAGTGTCCCTTTACATCAAAAGTGGCTTTAGACCAGCTAGAAAACAGTGATAGTAAATTAGAACACTTGCAGAATTGAGCGATAGTGAATTGTGGGGAAATTTATTTTATTACCATTTATTTTTATTTTTTTAAATTATTTATTTTTATTTATTATATTATAATTTATGTTTTTGTGTTTCAAACTTTATCATACCCGGGATATCTACTAGACTCTTGTTTGGACAGATTTAAGTGTGTTATTGTTAATAATTACAGACCTACAATATAAAACGCCAAATTTCCATGCAAAATAATTGTACCGTTTTCAGCACCTAAAATCCGAAATAATCATACCGCCAGGGAGGTTAACTTTAGAACAGCTGTACTCTGAATATGGGCTACTATGGCGCTTCATGTAGTACATCACAATATGGGGACAAGTTTTTCTACCCTGTAAATGCAAGAAATTCCACTCTAGATACTTTTCAGGCTGTAATAGAGGGGGGATTGATACAATTGAAACAGTGTAGCTTAACATCTATCAAAACTAACATCTCTAAGGAAGAGACACAGGCTCTACAACAGTTAACCACTTGCCGACCGCCTCACGCCTATATACGTGAGCAGAGCGGCACGGGCAGGCAAAATCACGTACCTGGAACGTGATTGCCTTCCCGCGGGTGGGGGGTCCGATCGGACCCCCCCCCGGTGCCAGCTGCGGTCGGCATTTGGCTGGGAGAGTTGAGAGACGAGGGGGAGGCCATCCGATCGTGGCCCCCCCCTCGCGATTGCTCCCAGCCAATGAGAAACATCCCCTGCCTCTGTATAGTACACAGAGGCAGAGGATGTGATGTTATCTCTCCTCGGCTGGCCAGTTTCCGTTCCAGCGCCGAGGAGAGATGACATGTAAGTGCACCAACACACACACACACAACACAGTAGAACATGCCAGGCACACTAAACACCCCTGATCCCCCCCCCCGATCCCCCCCAATCACCCCCCCCTGTTACAAACTGACACCAAGCAGGTTTTTTTTTTGTTTTTTGTTTTTCTGATTACTGCATAGTGTCAGTTTGTGACAGTTACAGTGTTGGGACAGTGAGTGTTACCCCCCTTTAGGTCTAGGATACCCCCCTAACCCCCCCTAATAAAGTTTTAACCCCTTGATCACCCCCTGTCACCAGTGTCGCTAAGCGATCATTTTTCTGATCGCTGTATTAGTGTCGCTGCTCACGCTAGTTAGGAACGTAAATATTTAGGTTCGCCGTCAGTGTTTTATAGCATCAGGGACCCCCATATACTATCTAATAAATGTTTTAACCCCTTGATTGCCCCCTAGTTAACCCTTTCACCACTGATCACCGTATAAGTGTTACAGGTGACGCTGGTTAGTTCGTTTATTTTTTATAGTGTCAGGGCACCCGCCGTTTATTACCGAATAAAGGTTTAGCCCCCTAATCGCCCCGCAGTGATATGCGTCGCCCCAGGCAGCGTCAGATTAGCGACAGTACCGCTAACACCCACGCACGCACCGTACACCTCCCTTAGTGGTATAGTATCTGAACGCAACAATATCTGATCCGATCAGATCTATACTAGCGTCCCCAGCAGTTTAGGGTTCCCAAAAACGCAGTATTAGCGGGATCAGCCCAGATACCTGCTAGCACCTGCGTTTTTCCCCTCCGCCCGGCCCAGCCCAGCCCAGCCCACCCAAGTGCAGTATCGATCGATCACTGTCACTTACAAAACACTAAACGCATAACTGCAGCGTTCGCAGAGTCAGGCCTGATCCCTGCGATCGCTAACAGTTTTTTTGGTAGCATTTTGGTGAACTGGCAAGCACCAGCCCCAGGCAGCGTCAGATTAGCGCCAGTACCGCTAACACCCACACACGCAGCATACGCCTCCCTTAGTGGTATAGTATCTGATCGGATCAATATCTGATCAGATCAGATCTATACTAGCGTCCCCAGCAGTTTAGGGTTCCCAAAAACGCAGTGTTAGCGGGATCAGCCCAGATACCTGCTAGCACCTGCATTTTTCCCCTCCGCCCGGCCCAGCCCAGCCCACCCAAGTGCAGTATCGATCGATCACTGTCACTTTTTTTTGTAGCGTTTTGGTGAACTGGCAAGCACCAGCGGCCTAGTACACCCCGGTCGTAGTCAAACCAGCACTGCAGTAATACTTGGTGACGTGGCGAGTCCCAAAAAGTGCAGTTCAAGCTGGTGAGGTGGCAAGCACAAGTAGTGTCCCGCTGCCACCAAGAAGACAAACACAGGCCCGTCGTGCCCATAGTGCCCTTCCTGCTGCATTCGCCAATCCTAATTGGGAACCCACCGCTTCTGCAGCGCCCGTACTTCCCCCATTCACATCCCCAACCAAATGCAGTCGGCTGCATGAGAGGCATTTATATGTCCTCCCGATTACCCCTACCCAGCGAACCCCCCCAAAAAAGATGTTGTGTCTGCAGCAAGCGCGGATATAGGCGTGACACCCGCTATTGTCCCTCCTGTCCTGACAATCCTGGTCTTTGCATTGGTGAATGTTTTGAACGCTACCATTCACTAGTTGAGTATTAGCGTAGGGTACAGCATTGCACAGACTAGGCACACTTTCA
Source organism: Lithobates clamitans (assembly GCA_037952925.1). Classification (NCBI taxonomy): domain Eukaryota; kingdom Metazoa; phylum Chordata; class Amphibia; order Anura; family Ranidae; genus Lithobates; species Lithobates clamitans. The sequence continues at coordinate 1,986,524 of JBBGZY010000643.1, forward strand.
CAGGGTCTCCCAAGATGCCATCGTATTTTGAGAGACCCGAACCTGGAACCGGTTACAGTTATAAAAGTTACAGTTACAAAAAAAAAAGTGTAAAAAAAAAAAAAAACCACAAACAAAAATAAAAAAAAATAGTTGTCGTTTCATTGTTCTCTCTCTCTCTATTCTCTCTCTATTGTTCTGCTCTTTTTTACTGTATTCTATTCTGCAATGTTTTATTGTTATTATGTTTTATCAGGTTTGTTTTTCAGGTATGCAATTTTTTATACTTTACCGTTTACTGTGCTTTATTGTTAACCATTTTTTTGTCTTCAGGTACGCCATTCACGACTTTGAGTGGTTATACCAGAATGATGCCTGCAGGTTTAGGTATCATCTTGGTATCATTCTTTTTAGCCAGCGGTCGGCTTTCATGTAAAAGCAATCCTAGCGGCTAATTAGCCTCTAGACTGCTTTTACAAGCAGTGGGAGGGAATGCCCCCCCCCCCACCGTCTTCCGTGTTTTTCTCTGGCTCTCCTGTCTCAACAGGGAACCTGAGAATGCAGCCGGTGATTCAGCCAGCTGACCATAGAGCTGATCAGAGACCAGAGTGGCTCCAAACATCTCTATGGCCAAAGAAACCGGAAGCTACGAGCATTTTATGACTTAGATTTCGCCGGATGTAAACAGCGCCATTGGGAAATTGGGGAAGCATTTTATCACACCGATCTTGGTGTGGTCAGATGCTTTGAGGGCAGAGGAGAGATCTAGGGTCTAAAAGACCCCAATTTTTTCATAAAAAGAGTACCTGTCACTACCTATTGCTATCATAGGGGATATTTACATTCCCTGAGATAACAATAAAAATGATTTAAAAAAAAAAATGAAAGGAACAGTTTAAAAATAAGATAAAAAAGCAAAAAAAATAATAAAGAAAAAAAAAAAAATAAATAAAAAGCACCCCTGCCCCCCCTGCTCTCGCGCTAAGGCGAACGCAAGCGTCGGTCTGGCGTGAAATGTAAACAGCAATTGCACCATGCATGTGAGGTATCACCGTGAAGGTCAGATCGAGGGCAGTAATTTTAGCAGTAGACCTCCTCTGTAAATCTAAAGTGGTAACCTGTAAAGGCTTTTAAAGGCTTTTAAAAATGTATTAATTTTGTTGCCACTGCACGTTTGTGCGCAATTTTAAAGCATGTCATGTTTGGTATCCATGTACTCGGCCTAAGATCATCTTTTTTATGTCATCAAACATTTGGGCAATATAGTGTGTTTTAGTGCATTAAAATTTAAAAAAGTGTGTTTTTTCCACAAAAAATGCGTTTGAAAATAGCTGCGCAAATACTGTGTGAAAAAAAAAAAATGAAACACCCACCATTTTAATCTGTAGGGCATTTGCTTTAAAATAATATATAATGTTTGGGGGTTCAAAGTAATTTTCCTGCAAAAAAAAATAATTTTTTCATGTAATCAAAAAGTGTCAGAAAGGGCTTTCTCTTCAAGTGGTTAGAAGAGTGGGTGATGTGTGACATAAGCTTCTAAATGTTGTGCATAAAATGCCAGGACAGTTCAAAACCCCCCCAAATGACCCCATTTTGGAAAGTAGACACCCCAAGCTATTTGCTGAGAGGCATGTCGAGTCCATGGAATATTTTATATTGTGACACAAGTTGCGGGAAAGAGACAAATTTTTTTTTTATTTTTTTTTTTTTGCACAAAGTTGTCACTAAATGTTATATTGCTCAAACATGCCATGGGCATATGTGGAATTACACCCCAAAATAAATTCTGTTGCTTCTCCTGAGTACGGGGATACCACATGTGTGGGACTTTTTGGGAGCCTAGCCGTGCACGGGACCCCGAAAACCAAGCACCGCCTTCAGGCTTTCTAAGGCCGTAAATTTTTGATTTCACTCTTCACTGCCTATCACAGTTTCGGAGGCCATGGAATGCCCAGGTGGCACAAAACCCCCCCAAATTACCCCATTTTGGAAAGTAGACACCCAAGCTATTTGCTGAGAGGTATAGTGAGTATTTTGCAGACCTCACTTTTTGTCACAAAGTTTTGAAAATTGAAAAAAGAAAAAAAAAAATTTTTTTTCTGGTCTTTCTTCATTTTCAAAAACAAATGAGAGCTGCAAAATACTCACCATGCCTCTCAGCAAATAGCTTGGGGTGTCTACTTTCCAAAATGGGGTCATTTGGGGGGGGGGGTTGTGCCATCTTGGCATTTTATGGCCTTCAAAACTGTGATAGGTAGTGAGGAGTGAAATCAAAAAAATTTTTCCCCTTAGAAATCCTGAAGGTGGTGCTGGTTTTCGGGGCCCCGTACGCGGCTAGGCTCCCAAAAAGTGCCACACATGTGGTATCCCCGTACTCAGGAGAAGCAGCTGAATGTATTTTGGGGTGCAATTCCACATATGCCCATGGCCTGTGTGAGCAATATATCATTTAGTGACAACTTTTTGTAAATTTTTTTTTTTTTTTTTTTTTTTTTTGTCATTATTCAATCACTTGGGACAAAAAAAATAAATATTCAATGGGCTCAACATGCCTCTCAGCAATTTCCTTGGGGTGTCTACTTTCCAAAATGGGGTCATTTGGGGGGGGTTTGTACTGCCCTGCCATTTTAGCACCTCAAGAAATGACATAGGCAGTCATAAACTAAAAGCTGTGTAAATTCCAGAAAATGTACCCTAGTTTGTAGACGCTATAACTTTTGCGCAAACCAATAAATATACGCTTATTGACATTTTTTTTACCAAAGACTTGTGGCCGAATACATTTTGGCCTAAATGTATGACTAAAATTTAGTTTATTGGATTTTTTTTATAACAAAAAGTAGAAAATATCATTTTTTTTCAAAATTTTCAGTCTTTTTCCGTTTATAGCGCAAAAAATAAAAACGGCAGAGGTGATCAAATACCATCAAAAGAAAGCTCTATTTGTGGGAAGAAAAGGACGCAAATTTCGTTTGGGTAGAGCATTGCATTACCGCGCAATTAGCAGTTAAAGCGACGCAGTGCCGAATTGTAAAAAGTGCTCTGGTCAGGAAGGGGGTAAATCCTTCCGGGGCTGAAGTGGTTAAAAGACAATAAGGGTTTAGTGATAAAGGAAGCAGATACGGGAGGAGCAGTGGTGGTGAGGACTAGGGAACAATATAGATCTGGAGCTATCAGACAACTTAGTGACAGTGATACATATCATCCACTGTCCAACAATCCCACTATGCCATTTCAATCAACTCTTTTAAAACATTTACGGCTGGGCATTAGTATGAGAGTTTTGTCATCCAAAACTGCTCAGTGTCTCTATGTGGATAAACCTGTGATGCCAGTCTTTCATCATCTCCCCTATTTCGGGGTATGACACCCATTGCGGAGTTAATCGCCACAATGATGCACTCCTCGGAGTGGGGACACGTATTGACAGAAATAGGGGGGAGTGGTCTGATAGGCCACTCGGTAAATATGTAGCTTCTGAAATTACCGTTAACATTGTCACATCTGCAAATGCTAGGTCTATTCTGGACGCTGTTTTATAAAATTTTTTTTTCTGGATTTCTCCATCTCCAAATTTCTGTTACCCCTGTCGCCTGTGCCCAGTTGTACAAATCCACTGAATATTTCTTAGGAGGTTTTGGTCTATCCAACTCTGGAGACAAAACTGAATTCAAATCTCCAATAAGTAGTAACTTTGCTGGGAGATATAGAATTATTTTTTCCCATTATCTCATTCAGAATTCCAACCGCAAAAGGAGGTGGTACATATACTGCTACTGTAATATATCTTTGCTGTCCAATCGTGTAAAATAGAATAACATATTTCTGTATATCTATATATGTCTTCTCTATTTCTCCAGAGAAGGTTTTATTCACTAGAACTGATACTCCTCTAGCGCAAGAGGAATATGTAGCATGGTATACTTTTTTTATCCAGGCTTTTTCTGAGGTTATTAATCTTCTACCCATTAAATGTGTCTCCTGAAGTATAATCAGCTGAGGACTGTATTTTCTTATATATTGAAACATTAATGCTCGTTTAAACCTCGAGTTTAGTCCTCGGACATTCCAAGAGAATATTGAATAACAATTATTTTTACCTGACATTATACAGGAAGTACGGGAAGGCTAGATACCTCCACCATTTCATAGAGAACATCCATAGGGCCCTTAAAGCACACCCTTGTTGAACCAATCCATACTCCCCCTTACACTCCCTTCACCTCCCTCCTCCCATTCCACCCCATCCCCTTACACTCCCTCCTCTACATTCACTTCACCCCCCTCCCTCCATCCCACCCTATCCCTCTCCACTCCCTTCCCTATTCTACAACCCCATCCATTCATGGATGGGAATGGAGAGGAACTTCTCCTATCCCCTTCTTCACTGAGCATAGTATCTATTCAATGTTCAGTACCCAACCTAGCCAGACACACCTACAAAAAAAGCAGTCACCCATTCATGCCATTGTGTGACGGGCTCCCTGGTATCAGTGGGTCTCAAAAAAACCTCATTATTATACCCCCCTCCCCCCAAAAAAAATCTATCTTTCCCTTTATCCTTCCAAAAAATGTATTATTAATATATAATATTTGTCCTAATTAAAAAATCTATATTAAGTGTAGAAATCTTCTCCCAACCACCCATCCTTTACAATCCTTTATTTCTCATGTGCCATTTTCCTTTGTGTCATATCATATAAAGCAGCGTGAGAGGAAATATATTATTAATAATATTCAGTGAAAAGAATAATGACAATATGTATTTATTATTAAGTGCTGTAATATCATTTGCATCTATTAATGCTTATTATTTTATAATTCCGTATGTGCAATATCCCCCAAAAGGAAAAAAAAAATCATCATTAATGTGAATCATTAATATATTAATATATATATAGAATATAGTGTTTTTGTTATTATCAGGATCTATCAAGATCTATACCGATCGTATAGTTTTATAATAATATTTTTGTTGTTATTATCAAAATCTATACCAATCTATAATCATGTATGTGGGGGAAATTTTTTTTTATACCTCATTAATATATAGTGTTTTTGTTATCAGGATCTATATTTATATCAATCTATAATCATATATGTGCTAAAAAAAAACACCCCATGATTAATATAAATCATTGGTCTATTAGAATATAGTGTTTGTTATTATCCAGATCTATACCAATCTATAGACATATATGTCCCCATAAAAAAAAAAAAAACAACGACAAAAGACCAAAAAAAAAAAAATCCATCTATCTAGTGTCTAACCATGCTGCTGCTAAAGTTAGTGTTTAAAAAAAAAGGATATGTGTCCCATCAATCACTCGTAATTTTACTCGTATAAAAGGCTGATTAAAAATAACCCCTTCTCTCTCAGTCTTTTTCATGTCTGTATAGGCTCTTCTTTACTGCTGTATCTCAGCGGGTAGTCGGGGAAAAACGATCATTTAGAATTCTCATATTGTAAATCTGCCTTTATCCTGGCTGTTGATAAGATACGGTCTTGCTCTCTGTAGTTCAATAGGCGTATCAAAAATGGATGAGGAGGTGCCCCTGGCTTTGGGGAGTGAAAGGAAGTCCTATGTGCTCTCTCCACCGGAAACGTTGTGGACATATCCGCTATATCAAAAACTTCTGTCAGTAATTTCTCTGACAATGTAATTGGGTTGTCTCCCTCCACACGTTCTGGTAGACCCACGATTTGAACGTTATTTCTTCTCAAGCGACTTTCTGTATCAATTGCTCTGTCCTGTAGCGCTCTGATTTGTTTTTTCAATATATGCCATTCTCTATTATCAGCTTTTAGTTTATCCTCTACTTTGGAAATGTGGATTTCTATTTCTGTAGTCCTTTGTTGTATTTTATCAAACTCATGTCTCATTAAATTAACGTCCACTGCTAAAGCATCAATTTTACTTGTAAGGTCTCCCTACTTGTTTTAATGGCCTCCATATTGTCTTTACCAGAGGGAGTTTGCTCTACCTCTTCTTCTATCACAGTCTGGGTCTCTGCTGATATTCCCCTCTGTAGGGGTTTTTGTGGGAATTTTATTGCCAATTTCCCTGCTGTCTTTGCAGCCATTGCTGTGGGAGAGGACCAGGGGGTAAAGATTTGTGCTTTTACACGGTTTATTAGGGCCATTTAGCCACTTAAAGCAGAGGTCCGCCAAAAAAAAATATTAAAAGCCAGCAGCTACAAATACTGCAGCTGCTGACTTTTAATATATTGACACTTACCTGTCCAGGGAGCCCACAATGTCGGCAGCCGAAGTTGATCTGTCCGTCGGCTCTCGGCTGCTGCCGCCGCCATCCTCGATAAGATAATAAGGAAGTGCTTCACATCCTGGTTCCCTACTGCACATGCGCGAGTCGCGCTGCGCATCCTCTCTGGTCCCTGCTGTATTCTGGGACCTGTGTGTCTCCCAGAATACAGCGGGGGAGGACAGAGTAGGCGCCGGAAGTGGCATAGGTCACCACAAGCACTGCGGTGATCTATGCCAGGAAGTGGGAGCAAATGCCTGTATTAGACAGGTATCTGCTCCCTCCTTCACTCTGAAAGGTGCCAAATGTGACACCGGAGGGGGGGGGGGGGAATCCAAAAAGTGGAAGTTCCATTTTTGAGTGGAACTCCACTTTAATTACACACCCTCCGAGCCTCCTCACAACTCAGCAGAAGAGTACAGAGGAAAAAAACGATTCAAGTCTCCCTCACCTGGCTCTCCTTTCCTTTTGAATTTTTTTCTCCCCTCCTTTCAAAGTAGAAAAGGGAAATTTCAGAACCTACCATTATGTCCGCAGTCTAAGTTCTGACTGCAAGCTGTACCATCATTCAAGACATAGAGGAGAGGAGTCATCCATCCATCCAGCTGATCCACCCCAACCTGAGAAGCTGAAAAGAAAGCCGTTCCAGCCTCTATTCCTGCCGGTATCCAGTGTCCAGTAATCTCCTCTGAGCCACCGTCGGGGGAGAGAGGAAGAGAAGAAAAGGATATGCCAGCGCCTGGAGGAGGGTTAGCCTGCGGTCTCCAATGTTCTAATCTACTCAGCGTGCAGAAGAGAGAAGGATCGGCCAGCGCTCAGCTGACCCTGGCATCCCTCGCTGGAAGCGTCACAGGATCAGAGCCCGTCAACAGCGTTACACGTCACACGCACTCACACCGGCATCCCCCGTAAACTTCTCTAGCTCCCCTGTTACCTCCTCTCATGCTCGTATTCAGGACTTCTCCAGAGCCTCTCCCATCCTCTGGAATTCCCTGCCCCAGTATATCTGATCAGCCCCTAACCGGTCCACCTTTAGGAGATCCCTGAAAACTCACTTATTCAGCGAAGCCTATCCCACACCCACCTAACAACCCCATCAAATCATTCCCCGCATCTATTACCTTTTGTTACACCACCCCCTCCCTTTAGAATGTAAGCTCTACGAGCAGGGCCCTCCTGTCCCTTCTGTACTGAACTGTACTGTAATTGTGCTGTCCCCCCCCTCTACATTGTAAAGCGCTGTGTAAACTGTTGGCGCTATATAAATCGTTAATAATGATAATAATAATAATTTGTTGATCCCCCCACAGCGCTGGATTGGAGGCTATCCAATAGCATCTTCAATGCTATAGCTCCTATTCTCAGGAGCTACAGGCGTTTAGTTTGTTAAGCGTTGAGCTCTTATTAAAGCACAATTATTTTTTATTCAATGGCGTGTATTATGTTCAGTGCTGCGGGGCGTCGATGGGTGCTAGATTTTCACCATCCATGGCGAATCTCTACATGGGTTGGTGGGAAGAATAATTTTTGTTCTTTCCCAGCAACCTCTTTGCCAGGCAGATTGTATGGTATGGTATAGTCTCTATATCGATGACTTTGTGATGGTGTGGGATGGTGATACTATAGAATTGCATGAATTTTGGAAATGCCTTAATGACAATCAGTTAAATTTGCATTTTTCAATATCAACTTTTTAGACATCACTGTAATGGGCGAACTACAGGTGATGTTTCAACATGCACCTATAGGAAACCATGTTCTGGTAACACTACACTTTTTGCAGCCAGTTGTCATCCATCCCACACCATCAATGCCATCCTTTATGGGGAGTTTATTGAAGCCAAACAAAACTGTTCAACAAACTCAGCCTTTGAGCTGGAATTCAAGGTCATTCATCAGCGCTTAATGGACCGCGGTTATAACGAATCTGTTATACACCATGGACTGGAAATGGTTTTGACAATGGACAGAGAGGAATTACTGTCAGATAAGCCTAAAACCAAGAGAGTATAAAAATAAGAATAAATCTTATAAAACGTACAACTCTAGAAATAGAAGAACGGGCAAACCTTTGTTTGTAACTACATTTTCCCAAGAATATCATCAAATAGTCAGAATAATAAAAAAGAATCTGCCAATACTGTATACAGATAAAGATTTAAATGGGATATTGCAAGCAGGTTGCCATTTTTTCTAGCCGACGTGCGCCCACATTAGGGATTGCACTATCTCCTAGTCTTTTCTCATCTAAACAATCCAACCCACCTGGCTCTCCTATCCTGGAAGTTACCCTTGTAATACAAAAACCTGTAGGTACTGTAATTTGTGTCTTTTGGGTAAAACGTTTGTTGCCACAGCCACAGATGAGGAGTTTATTATACAGCAATACATTAACTGTGGCACAAACTATGTAATTTCCCTGATCGCCTGTATTTCATGCAGCCTCCAATATTTAGGTTGTACCATACGTCCTTTAAGAGCCCATATAGGAGAACATTACTGTGACATAAATAACCCAAATGCTAGAAATATTTCAAATGCAACACGCCACTTTAGAGAATGTCATCAGGGCGATCTTTCCTCATTTCGCTTCAGAGGAATAGAACGGTTGTCTCACTTGCCCAGAGGAGGTGACAGGGAGAGAAGGCTACTGGGGAGAGAAGCATGGTGGATTTTTAGATTAAAAACAAGATTGCCTCAGGGGTTAAACCTGAGGTGGGATCTGGACTTGCACTTACATTAAGAATGCCTCCCCCCAGAGCCTCCTCTTTCTCTTTTCCTTTCTCTCGTCTGGTTTTTTTTTTTCACATACCTGGATTAATATTTCATCTTTTCATTTAATATTTTTTTAATTTTATGATGTGCTTTCTTATGCATATGTCTATACGTGTGTGTGTGTACATACATGTGCATATTACCACTACAAAGGTGTGTGAAAACTAGTGGCATACACATGGATCACCCCATATGTATTGCAGCTGATTCTCTTTTTTGGATAATTGCCTGCAGTCAATTAAGATAATCAATGGGTGGAGCCTGTGATCTTTAGAGCTACTATTTATTTCAAAGTTTTAGGTCTGTAATATTGTTATGACTAAGGCCTTATCGGCTGAAACACGTCAACTGACTTAATCTGCGTTTGTTCACTGTGGCTATTCAAATGAAGAAATTTTAAGAGCAACAACCGGAGTGCGGATCATTTTTTCTACACTACTCTACTCAGCCAGCGACTGTGGATTGAGCACCTGGGAGCTATGTGATGTATGGGTAGTAGCACTGACTTTTCTGTTTATAATTTGGGGTGTTTACTTTAGCACTGAAACCCGCTAAAAAGTGCGTGCATCTTGAGCATAGTGTAGGAAATGCGGGTTTCCCGCACCCCGGTCCGGCGTGAATGGGCCCTCATAGCAGTAACATAATCTGCATCTCTCTAAAAAGGAAGCACAGTAGCTAAAATATTACAAGGTATGCATATATTACAGTATAAATAAATGGTATGACAACTCTGCACAAAATTAAAAAAAAAAAAAAAAAGGGGTTGACAGTCTAAAGCCTCATTCACCCTGGTAATGATATACATGTGTTTATATGCTTTTATAGAACATTTCTAAACACATAAAAATGCATGTAATGATGGTTAGGTAATGTTTATGTTAGGTGTATTCAGTTCAGCAAATAGAATACTCTGGCAGCGTCTAAATGCATGTACATTTGAAGTCCAACTCCAAGAAAATTTGAAAATCCTTCCTTTCAACGAGGCTGCACCCACACTGCAAGCGTTAACTGCTCTTTTGTCTAAGGGATAGTAAATACACTCTAAAGCTGGATACAATATGAGGCCAAACCTAAACACTTTAAATTAGAATGCAGTCAAGCAGGCCCTTGCACTACATAGTTGAAGGTATATCTAAAGGAAATTGAACAACAAAAGTTGTATAGTGTGTATTCAGCTTAACTTACCAGATCCTCCGCTCCCCAGGCAGATGGCACTCCCCCCCCCCCACACCCACCCACCCCCACGTATGGTGGACTGTTCCTCTGCCTTATGTCCAATGCAGGGCTATAGAAATATGGACACTGCATTTGTGTTGATAATGTCAAAACCTTAGAACGCAGGAGCATGGGATAGAAGACACTGCACAAACTGGTCTAGCAGCACAAAGGAGAAGGGGGATCGGTTACCCTGGACCTAAACAAACCCCAAATCCCTGCAGTGCTGGCACAGCCCCACTGTAAAGGATCATTTTTCATTTTCCTGAAGTTAGATTTTAAATGCAGGAGTAGCTGACCAAGGAGGCGTAGAGATGCAGGCAGAAAGTACAGCAAATAAACATCAATACACATATACAGATATAAAAAAAAAAAACCTTCAGCTGGCATGCAAATAATACTTATGGACCACAGCAATTTACACAATTGTTTAAACCTTCCTGGGCCACACTGGAAAAAGAGGAATTGCCTTGGGCTGCACATAAAATACACTATCCATAAGGAAAGCTGATGAGCAGAAAAAGAGAAAAAGTCAACCAGAGCACATTAACGATCACTGATATAGATATTGTACCTGAGTAATAAAACTTCAGTTTTTGTTATAAAAGTAAAAAAGGACAACATAAAACGAGTGCAATATTTGAGTTTTTGATAAACTAACGCATTAATATCTAGTTCGATAGATGTAGTAGCAATTCTCAATTAATTCTCAAGGTGCTTATCAGAAATTTTGGATACAAGTTTGCCCTGTGTGTGCTTCATCCTTGAAAATAGCTCACAAATATAGATACAGCCGAAAACTGATGGCATGAATAAGGCATGATTGTAAGAGTGCCATGTTTTTCTGTGGGAGTGTAAAACTTATAAATGTCCAATAAAGAGACACTGTCATTTTTTTCTTTAGCCGCATGCGTTCGCTAACTAACATTTTTACAAAAAATTACAAAATAAATCCAACATTTTTAAGGAAGTTTAGGATTTTGTATTGGGCAGCATTAATAGTTATCTTGGGCCACATGCAGACCATGGGCTGGAGGTTGGACACTCCTGATTTAAACAATATAAAGGAATTTTCTATTGCTAACTTTTGTTTTTTTCAAATCTTTATATACAAAGTAACATCATTACTATACCACCAAAAATCTACTAAACAACCACACTATTTTGCAGACAATACACCATCTAGTTCAGCAGGATAGAAAAATATAGACATGTTGCAAATATAAGTGTAGCTTACATGAATGTTAAAATTCGAAACATATACAACTCTACTATACAGCACATTTTCGAAACTGCTATTCTCGACAAATATTTTACCCCAAAAATTTCAAACCCTACCAGGATAATAGTGCATACTTCTGACAGCCTTAAGGGTAGCTCCAGCCACAATTGGGAATAGCAGAAGGAAGACTATATTGGAGTATGAAAGACATAAGAAGCTACTTATTTACATGGGGCAATAATGTGTTCCCTGTGCAGGACTGTTTCGTTGGCACAGGGATGCACATGTGACTGCATGAACACAGCCATTATGCCCCACTATGACATTCATGTGCATGTGGGTGCGGGTCCCTGTGCAGCCACATTTCCCAATAGCAACAATGGGACTACCGGCACAGCCCCGTGCTGACAAAATACGGTCTTGCACAGAGTAAACAAGGCCTTAGACTACCAGGCCCCACCTATATCTAAAATATAATTTTGAGTGGAAAGAATATTAACATAATACAGATGGTTACCCAATCATGGTGATCAAAGGTAAAGTTTCTGCATGACATTAGACTTTCCTTCCCTCTCACTCAAAGCAGCTAAAGCTGCGAGGAAAAAATATTAAAATGTCTAAGTGAATAAAAATAATATATATTACATAAGGTCAGTTTATAGTTTGGCGTTTACATTTAATGAAAATGTTCGGAATAGCATTAGCAATGTAAAATGTTAAAGAAGAATTTCAGGGGGAAAAAAAAGTGCTGTGCCCACACTGCATGGATTAACTGCTTGATTTTCTCTATGGGTGAGAAGAACTTGGATCATCTTACGGTATTATGCTATATGAAGTTTATTAATTTCGGATAAGATATATCCTGAAGAGGAAAGAGGAAGATCTATCCTGAAGAGGAAAGAGTTTGAGATTTGGAAAATCTATTATCGGGCATCATTTACCCAGTGTTGCGGACAAGTGCAGTTGACCTCCTAAAGGGTCTTATTTTTCAGTAAGAAGCACATGGTTTTGTGGTGGCGGTTAAGGAGTGTCCTAAACTGCAATACACATGGTGTTGGAAGAATGTAATATTCACAGAGCTTTTCACTATATCATTTTTGTGGACTTTTATTTTGAGGATTTGCACTGTGGATTTTGGTTCACTTTCTGATATTATTTGCATTGAATCTACACTAAAGTAGTTGCAGTATGTTCATGATACCTGTTACATATACAAAGTGATAGCATCACACAAGTATATAAATACCAAATGAAAAGCTGTGGACCGATCTACGATCAAGCCCAACCAATAGCTGTGGCAATCATTAACATCCCTGTCTTAAGACAACATATATTCTACATAATTCCAAGTTTTAAAATGATAGCAAGTGTCAATCAAAACGAGGGTTGTATGGCCAAACTTGGTTTCTGGCTGGCTACCACCAGGTCTCATTCAGATACTAAGAACTGTGCACAGTGCATGCCCTGGCAAGACAGGGTTGTTACACATTTGTACAATGTGCAACCTGCAGGTACATTCTTGAAAAAGTATTTCCCCTTTTGCAGCCAGATTGGGATTGTTGGAAAAGTACAAATGCTCAAGTGCTTGCCAGACTGCAGACAATATTCAGATGCCTTTTCCCTAGCAATCTTATCTTACAACAAGCTGTTGTATTTGGGAAGAAACTGCAATGCAAATCATGTCGATCTGGTGACACAGGTGGAAATTAGGTGGTGAGGGGGACACCAACCGCTTGGATCATCGGATCTTCTACATGCTCATTACCCCTGCAGGGGTTGGGTGAGTGGGGGCACTAGAGGGGACTCCACACGGGACAGTATACACTTATTGGGACGGACTTACCCGCAACCTTTGAAGATACACCAGCTTGCTGCATTAGAACTGTTTATTTACACTGAATGATAGAATTATTATTCACAGCTATTTTTATATACATTTTTTGAAATAATTTTTTCTGGTTGCCTGGACTTTCATTTTCTTTTTGGTTCTTTTTCACTTTTTTGATTCTCTTTGTGCACTAAGATTGTTTGCACACTACATGCCGATTGTCCTTTTATAGTTTATATATATTTTCACATTTTTCAACACTATTCAGCTTCACTAGTACACATACTAATTTTCAGTGGGCAACATGGTGTTTTGTCCTCTCTTTTAGGTATACCCACCCATACCTTTTATTGTACACATATATATTCTTTGTGTTTTTCACACACACACCTGATTGATCATTCACCTTTGGTATTGCTTGGAGTTCTTTTTACTAATTCTAGTATTATTTTATTTTTATTTTTTTTTAATTATTTTGGGTAGTCTGCACATTTTTTGACTATTTTCAGCACATATATTTATTTTCCAATAATAATTTACATTGTGTTACACATCTTACCCACCTAGTATTGGGGTGTTATGTTTTCCTTTTGTTAGGAGTTTGTATAGTTTATTGATTTATTTATTATCATTCTTTATCAGTGAACAGCGCCAATCCCCTATTTCTTCAGATTACATAAATATCGGATCGCACCGTTGGTGCTTTCTCTATTAGGGGGGCTGCAGTTCGGTCACAAGCCCGTCCTAAGCGCGGAACACCACTATATACAATACTAGTATGTTCATGATACCTGTCACATATACAAAGTGATAGCGTCACACAAGTATATAAATACTAAATGAAAAGCTGTGGACTGATGTACGATCAAGCCCAACCAATAGCTGTGGCAATCATTAACATCCCTGTCTTAAGACAACATATATTCTACATAATTCCAAGTTTTAAAATGATAGCAAGTGTTAGTCAATCAAAAGAGGGTTGTATGGCCAAACTTGGTTTCTGGCTGGCTACCACCAGGTCTCATTCAGATACTAAGAACTGTGCACAGTGCATGCCCTGGCAAGACAGGGTTGTTACACATTTGTACAATGTGCAACCTGCAGGTACATTCTTGAAAAAGTATTTCCCCTTTTGCAGCCAGATTGGGATTGTTGGAAAAGTACAACAGCAAAGTTGCTTATAAACTGATTATATATATATATATATATATATATATATATATATATATATATATATATATATATATATATATATATATATATATATATATATATATATATATATATATATATCTTGTATAACAGTGTAAATTTGATTTCCCCTCAAAATAACTCAACACACAGCCATTAATGTCTAAACCGCTGGCAACAAAAGGGAGTACACCCCTAAGTAAAAATGTCCAAATTGTGCCCCATTAGCCATTTTCCCTTCCCAGTGTCATGTGACTTGTTAATGTTACAAAGTCTCAGGTGTGAATGGGGAGCAGGTGTGTTAAATTTGGTGTTATTGCTCCCACTCTCTCATACTGGTCACTGGAAGTTCAACATGGCACCTCATGGCAAAGAACTCTCTGAGGATCTGAAAAAAAGAATTCTTGCTCTACATAAATATGGCCTAGGCTATAAGGAGATTGCCAAGACCCTTAAATTGAGCTACATCATGGTGGTTAAGACCATACAGTGGTTTAATAGGACAGGCTCCACTCAGAACAGGCCTCGTCATGGTCGACCAAAGTAGTTGATTGCAGGTGCTCAGCGTCATATCCAGAGGTTGTCTTTGGGAAATAGAAGTATGAGTGCTGCCAGCATTGCTGCAGAGTTTGAAGGGGTGGGGGGTCAGCCTGTCAGTGCTCAGACCATACGCCGCAAGCTGCCTCAAATTGGTCTGCATGGCTGTCATCCCAGAAGGAAGCCTCTTCTAAAGATGATGCACAAGAGAGCCTGCAAACTGTTTTCTAAAGACAAGCAGATTAAGGACATGGATTACTGGAACTGTGTCCTGTGGTCTGATGAGAAGATAAAGAAACGTGTGTCTTGCCTACAATCAAGCATGGTGGTGGGAGTGTCATGTTCTGGGGCTGCATGAGTGCTGCCGGGACTGGGGAGCTACAGTTCAATGAGGGAACCATGAATGCCAACATGTACTGTGACATAATGAAGCAAAGCATGATCCCCTCCCTTCGGAGACTGGGCCGCAGGGCAGTATTCCAACATGTTAATGACCCCAAACACACCTCCAAGATGACCACTGCCTTACTAAAGAAGTTAAGGTAAAGATGATGGACTGGCCAAGCAGGTTTCCAGACCTAAACCCTATTGAGCATCTGTGGGGCATCCTCAAATGGAAGGTGGAGGAGTGCAAGGTCTCTAACATCCTCCAGCTCTGTGATGTCGTCATGGAGGAGTGGAAGAGGACTCCAGTGGCAACCTGTGAAGCTCTGGTGAACTCCATGCCAAAGAGGGTTAAGGCAGTTCTGGAAAATAATGTTGGCCACACAAAATATTGACACTTTGGACATTTTCACTTAGGGGTGTACTCGCTTTTGTTGCCAGCGGTTTAGAAATTAACCTCCCTGGCGGTATGATTATTTCGGATTTTAGGTGCTGAAAGCGGTACCATTATTTTGCATGGAAATTTGGCGTTTTATATTGTAGGTCTGTAAATCTTAACAACAACACACTTAAATCTGTCCAAACCAGAGTCTAGTAGATATCCCGGGTATGATAAAGTTTGAAACACAAAAAGATAAATTATAATATAATAAATAAAAATAAAAAATTAAAAAAAATTAAAAAAAATAGTAATAAAATAAATTTCCCCACAATTCACTATCGCTCAATTCTGCAAGTGTTCTAATTTACTATCGCTGTTTTCTAGCTGGTCTAAAGCCACTTTTGACGTAAAGGGACACTTTTTGGTTGCTATGGACAATCTCCAGTTTCCAGGCAGAAAGAACAGTGTATATCATGTAAAACTGCATGCAGGGCATGGGCCAAAGCACTGGGGACAAAAGGGATGTGAAATCATTTCATACAGTACTGTAATCTGTAAGATTACAGTACTGTATGTGTTATGATTTTTACTTTTTTTTTTATTTGCCGCCAGGCTCCGCCCCCGTGCGTCGCGCCACTCGCAGGGAACGGAGCCTGGCACGGAGAGGCTTCGGAGGAGGACGGAGCCCTCGGACACTGCGGGTGACATCGCAGGATCCCAGGGACAAGGTAAGTAACGCCGCCCCAGGATCCTGCAATGCGATCCCGAGTGTGGCTCGGGGTTACCGCTAATGGTACTGAATTTTAACCCCGAGCCACACTCGGGAAAACCGCCAGGGAGGTTAAAGGCTGTGCGTTGAGTTATTTTGAGAGGACAGCAAATTTACACTGTTATACAAGCTATACACTCACTACATTACATTGTAGCAAAGTGTCATTTCCTCAGTGTTGTCACATTAAAAGATATAATAAAGTTATTATAAAAATGTGAGGGGTGTACTTACTCTTGTGAGATACTGTATATATATATATATATATATATATACACATACATATACATACACACACACATATATGCAATGTACCTTTCTATCCAGCAGGTGGCACTGCAGTATGATAGTGTGTATTCTGTGGCACAAAGTAATGACAGGATGTACCGTCTGTATCTAAATATGTACTTGTATGCTCCTTGTTTCTGTTCTCTTTCTGTTCTATGACAAAAGGCGTAAAGCCATTTGCTGTATCCAGAAACCTTCCAAAGCAGGATTTCAATACTCAGCTAATAGGTTATGAGTCCCAGGCTCCCAGGCATTGGAGAGGATACCCCAGCGAACCCAGCGTACCCATCAGAGCACCTAGCAGGCATCCAGGCACTGGAAAGAATTCTACAGTGAATCAGTGAGTACTGTATGCAAGCTACTGAAGGGTGGCAAGCGGTTCAGATGTGACGTTTGCAATAGCAAAGCTGAACAATGGCAAATACCAGCTATGGAAGTTTAAACTGGAAATGCTTTTTAGTATGGATGACTTGTGGCAAGTGCTAAATACAGGCAGACCCACAGACGGAGAGACGGAGGACTGGGGTAGGAAGGATAAACAAGTAAAAGCGATCATAAGCTTACTAGTGGAAGATGACCAGCTTATCCACATAAGAACAGAGAAAATGGCTAAATGTATGTAGACTTCATTACAGAAACTGCATGGGCATTCAAGTCTAAACAGCAAGTTATTTCTGCTAAGAAAGCTTTATAAGACGAGACTAGAAGGCCAGCAAATGTGTGTCCTTATGAATGCTATGCTAGAGATTATAGTGCAGCTGTGTGCCATCGGAGAGGACATCAAAGATAACCATATTGTTGCCTTGCTCCTCTGCAGCCTTCCAGAGGCATATACTGCTCTCATTAACGCTTTAAAAACCCGACCTGAGAAGGAGCTCACACTAACGTATGTCAAAGGCAAATTAATCTATGAATATGACAGAAGGAAAGAAAATATGCACCATAATAATGATAACAACAAAGAAATCAGAGCCTGTTTTCGCTGTAAAAGGACCGGTCACTTAAAAAAAGGACTGTTCTATCTGGAAAGTCAAGCAGCGAAAGCTAAAGCTATCCACAAAAGAACATCAAAGCAATCACAAAGGAAACTGCAGACACATCATGGAGTGGCACCTTTAAAGTGACACAGAGCGGCAAGCCACGCGGCTGGTGCATAAACACATGAGCGACTTGCGATGAGATATTCTTCACAAACATTGAATACAGTGTAAAAGACAAAGTTTTCCTAGCAAACGGGAAAAGCATCACATCCGAAGGTAAAGGCAAGGGCTTCCTGAACTGCATTACACCAGAAGGTCACCACAGTATCCTTCTAAAGAAGGAAATGGACCGCCTGTCAGTTTCCATCGCATTCGATCCGCCGTACGGATGGAAAATAGGACCACCATCCGTCTGTTTTTGGCGGACAGGATCAGGTGTCAGCGGACATTAGAGAAGACTGAAGGATCCGATCACATCCGCCTGAAAAACTGACAGGTGGTCTGGATCGGACAGCCCATGTGAAAGGGCCCCCAAGTGGCATAAGTGGTGACCTGAAAGAAAGTGAAAAGGTTCTATATAGGTGTATTCTTGATGACTAAAAAGAAACGTGAAAAAGAGCTCTGTTCTGGGAGGCTTGATAGGTTACAACTAGCATCCTGAACTGGATACCCAGTACAAAAATGGACTTCGGACATGTATAAACAATACTGTTCTGAATTTGTGTGCCCACTAATAAATACTTACGACAATCACAAAAGGTGTGCAGGCTAAAATACTTTTACATTAAGCACATACAACCAAACACTTATGTCAGCATTACTATTATAAACTTTAAAGTGAGCTAATGTGCATCTGAATCCATAAACTGCTGACAGCGCTACGTGTCTTGAGGAAGATTTTTTAGTAGAGCAAAATTCGAAAAATGGAGGAAAAAATGCTTTACCAACTTAAAGCTGACAAAAGAAGAATTAAATCCTCTTATTTAAAATGTTAGCTTGTCATCATCCTATCTGCAGTTTTCCCAAAGGTAAAGAGTTTAAATTCATATTACATCGAGCATAAAAAAGCACTTCAGAACAATGAAATATTGATGTCTTCAGTAGGACAGAATTCTCTTATTTCTATAAACTGATATGCCAGGTTAATCAGAGTGCTAATTTAAGGAAAAAGTGTTCACTTTCTTAATTGAAACACTTAAGTTAAGATATAATTTTCTACTTTTTTGGGGGAAAAAAAGGAGCTTTAGAATTTACAGCAAAACAAAAAAGTTGATAATATGCTACCTGTAAAATCTATTTTTATGCATCTGGCTATCAATTCTACCAGTTTAAAGCCTCACCCTAATATATAGCTGAACTGAACTGAACTGAACTGAACTAGATACCCATTTACCTAAGGCTACAATTATTTCTCGCGGAGCTTTAACTCAGCCTCGAGACACATCTGAATTCTGCCTGAAAGTGTGCTAAAAAGAATGCATAAAGATGTTGTACATTCTTGTTATAAACAGGAATAAAAAAAAAACACTTAAAATATTTAAATTTGAAATAATGCATTCTCATTTTAAGCAAGCGGAACTCTGACCATTTTTTTTTTAATGTTACCTCTAGCTGCTTTGCTGAAAAAAGCCACAAGAGCAGAGGAAGAGTGACCTCCTCCATTCTTGCTCCCAGCTGTTCATGTTTTAGTCAGATCGATTGGGGTTGATTTACTAAAGGATGTATAATTGTAAGGTAATTGTCCCTTAGCTTGGTAATTGTTTAAAAATCCACAATACCCAATTACGTGCAAGAAAAATAAGAAAAAAAAATAAAATAATTTATAATTTTGCTAGCCAAAGTTTGGATGATGGAAGTCAGCAGAACTTCACCTCATTCACAAAGCCAAGTAAAAATCCTCCCCTTGCAAAGCATTATTGGACAGAACAATAGCTTTTTTTTCAGACTTTTTGGGGGTGGTTTACTAAAGGCAAACAAGTCTATTTGCCTTTAGTAAACCACCCCCAAAAAGTCTGAAAAAAGCAGCTATTGTTCTAATAATGCTGTGTGACACCATGGGTGAACTCTAAATTAATGGTGTATTCAAATAGCTACTGTATGCGATTATTACATAACAGTGCTCAGTGTATTCTCTCCCTTTTTCCCAATTTCCATATGTGTATTGTACATACTGTAAATATATCTTTTCATAAATCCCACTGTTGGAAATGTCCTCTTAGCTAATCCAGATATCGAGTGATAAGCTGAAATTAAAATATTGTAGCTAATTCAGAATATTTAAGCTTTCTTTTCTGCTGTCCACTGGTGGCCCATCCATTAGGGGCACCGCCCCCTCTCTCCACACCACCCCCAATATGCAATGGATAGATTCATGCATAGCATGAATCTATCCACGGCCGCCGTGGCCACCTCCTATTCATGCGTTCGGCCCCTTTCAGAGCACCGGGTGCATGAATTACAGCGGCCAGGGTTTTTGGGGTTTTTTTTAAGCACCCGATTAGAGCCAGAGGCTCTAATAAGCTTCAAAATAGGGTGGGCTCGGGTTGCAGAGAATGCGCTCTGATCCCACCCAGGTGTGTTACAACAGCGAATGAATATTCACTGTTGTAACACTGATCCTCAATCCAGCCAATCAGAAGCGGGTGTGAGACCCATTTTCCGATTGGTCAAAAAGAGAACACTCCCGATTGAACGCCGAGAAGGAGAGAGGAAATGGAAGCCGCCACCACCATCGCTGTAGTGACCCGTGGAGAGCAGGAGAACGGAAGGCCACGGCCAAGAAGGGGAAGCTGCTGGTGATGGGATAAGTGCTACCGACCGGGGGGGTAGCATACTGTTTGCCCCCCCAAAAAAAATTCCACAGGCTGCCACTGCTGCTGACATAACAATTATATTCCTCCTTCATTCCAGGAGCATAGTCCTATGAAATTTTTTCAAGCTGTCCTCAAAGGTATGACAATGATGTCATCAGATATCCTCAGTCTGCCTATATGGCTGAACACAAACTGTTTGTAGGAGTAAAAAATGTTACCTTGAAACACTGCATGGTTTAATTTTAACTCGGAAAAAGGCTGAGGATCCGATGTTTCTTCAAAGCAAACAACAAGACAACTAACATAAGTACTTGCCGGTACCACAATAATCCTACGGTTCAGCAACATTAACTTTTTTCATTTAGTCAAGGTAAAGGGATAGCCAAAAGGTTAGTGGGACTTATAACCTAACCCTAACCTGAAACACAATTTCCATTTCTTGTTTGTAAAGAGAATTTTCAAAGTCACACAGATTTTTCAACATGATAAAAAATATAAAACAAGCATTTGGATGGTCACAAAAATTGGTATTTACCCTGTTAGGTTGCTTAAACTGATAACCTAAGAATTCAACAAAATTAGGACCTACAAAATGCTAAATAAATTTTTTTCCAAATCTACAGTAGAACAATAAACAAAACAACAAAAAAAACATTTTAAAAGAGTTCAATGGGCAAAATGAAGCACACAATATTCCTAATAAAATAGTATCTAAGCACCCTTTATTTTTAAAGGGCTTTCAGATTCCAGTAAGCCCCCTGCCCACAGACCCCAACAATCATCAGGCCAGGGGTATAGAGAAGAGGCCCTTGTCCCCATCAACATGGGGTCAAGGTGTTTTGCCAGGAAGGGTCCTTGCACAGGAATCTGTATTTTTGTGGGAAGCTCCACACGGTTTTTTTTTTGCCATTTTGAAACAATATTGATAGGAGATCTATTACTTGTGGATAGTGTTGGTTTTATGAGGGGGCATTTATTGGGGCCTTTAGAGGTTTTTGATTCATGTAAAAGTTATAGGAAGATGGTTCCCATAATAAAGTTTTAATTTTGAAATATTGTCCGTCGGAATCTACCAAACATTTTTTGGTTAGTTTTTTATTATGTTCCTTAAATTGCCAAATTTTCACGAATCAGAAGAGAAATGGCTGACTTGCATGATTTAGTGAGGCCTTGTACAGCTTTCATAAGGTTAGTGCAAAAGGTTTTACTTCGGCAAATAAAACAGGAAAGCATGAATAAGCGCGATTTCAAGAAAGGGGTGCACATTGTATAACCAGCTTTGCACATAGTCCCCAATTTTCGTGGATTACATTTTTGGGTACACAGCAGTCATAAAATAGGCGTGTTCTACTTTGCTGGAAACTGCCATTCAGGAAAGCTGCCTTTAGTTTCAGTACCTTAACAAAGATAGAAATAGCCACTAACTACCCTAACCCATTCACATGTTTACACAGCAATGATCATCTCAGATGCAGGGATGTGCCAGCAAGATGGGTATAGCACCTTTCCCACCATAAACTGTTATCAGAAACTACTACTACTACTACTTTCTGCACATGCTCTGATATATTTAAACTGTAACAGTCCCAGTTCAAATAGAAATGTATTTTTAAAACCTAAAATTAAGAAAGTCAATATGTATTTGTAAAAAAAACAGACACTAGGTTGTGGTATGTGGAGAAAATTTCCATAAACATTAAACTGAACTATTGGCAACAGTAATCATCAAAAGACATCATAATTAAATTAAATTACACAAATTAGATGACCGCTTTAAAAAATGTAATTAAAAAAAATGTCCCATATAAAAAATAAAAATGTGTTACTGTCCAAAAAGTACAAAGTCATTTGCTACACAGCAGCGGCCAATAACAGGGTTGATGGAAAATGTAAGCTTGTCAAATCCTTTGCAACCAATTCGGACTAAACAAATTCCTTAATTACAGGGTCTGTGACTAAGGAATCAGACTGAAAAATGTGTTTTATGTAAACCTAATTTCCATTTTAAAAACCGTGGATTTTCGCTGTACTTATTTACCTGACACACAAGCATCTTTTACTGTTCCAGGACACCTGGAAGTTCTAATTCCTTAACTATTGTTCATCAGCACTCACCTAGCAGACAAGATGATGCATACCAAGCAGTAAGAGAATCAGTGATATATCTTTGGATGATCTCGTAATGTCACTCTCAACACCACTGCTATCTGACATGGTCTTACTCCTATGCCAATATCTTACGGTGATCCAAATTTCAGCATAGGAATAAGACCAGGTTCATCCAAGGTACATAGGTCCTCTTGTTACACCAAAAAAGGCTAAAAATACCAGTAACATTGAGTCCAACTACTATCAGTCCCAGACATCATCACTTAAGGTATAACGGTATATAGACTGGAGGGAATGTCAGGGTTTAGCTTCCTTATCTACACCTCATTATTTGAAGTTGTAGAGCAGTATTACATTGCTTACAGATGGCCATTGAATGCATGCAGGCCATCACTTCCACCTATAACACAGTACTGGCGGCCCTCTTGTAAGGGGCTCAGGCCCTACAAATTCAACAGAGGGGCCCAGGCATCTGACAAGCAGGAGGGGGGTGATTGGAGTAGTGGGGGCAATCGCTGAAACCAATCTCCCTGTGGCTCCATCAGCGCAGTCAGCTTCTCCCTCAGACCAGCTTTCAGCTGCTGCAAGGGAAGCCGCAGGGGGAGCCACAGGGGGATTGGTTCCCATATTTATGCACTCCCCTCTGTGCACCCCCTCCCTACGCTGCTTTGACGTCCCTGTGCACCGCCTCCCTACAGTTCTCTCTCTCCTGCAGCTACTGCGGGATACAGCAGAGTAGAGCTGCGCGATTAATTGTTAAAGAATCAGGATTGTGATTCAACCCCCCCCCCCCCCCCCCCGCAATCTTAACACAGCATCCTTGATTCAGTGCAGAGAGTTCTCTGCTCAAGCCGACAGCTGTCAAACAAAACCAAAAAAACAAACAGGCAGCCTTCCAAGTTTATCACAACATCCTCAGGTGAGAAAGAGAAACATTGTAACATTTCGTTCTTTTAGACCAAAGGAATGAAGTGTCTGTCCATTTTTTGCTAGAAAATTACTTAGAACCCCCAAACATTATCCTGTAGAGCTGCACGATTCTGGCTAAAGTGATTTGCCAGAGTCGTGCAGCTCTACAGGAGAGGATCAAAGTCAGAATGGGGGAGGGGGGGAGTAAATATTTAATATTGGCCCCTTCCTTTCCTGAATGAACACAATAAGTGATCAGTACTGATCAATCCTGTGCTCAATATTAAAAGTGCTATAATTTGTGAATGAACAGAATGAACGGAGAGCCTCTGTACAGAGAGCTTACTGTTTATTCATTCTGCAGTTGAGGCTGCAAGAAAGGGGTTGAAGAATCTATGTCATCCATACTTTTGTCTCAAAAGGGCGACATCAGGGATCCTAATTTGATAAGTGTGCAGGCGTGGGTGAGTGGCCCCATAAAGCACACTGTGTGTTCAGGGCCATATACCTGCATCCACCTGCCTATCAAATGAAGACCTGCAGCTGTGTTTGTATAGCTGCTGCATCACCATAGTGTAACATAGGCTGCCTGCACCCAGCTACAGCCACATAAACCACCGATTCACACTGTATAGGCCACAGCACCCATGTGAATGAGCCCCAAGACATCAGTAAGTGACCCTGTGATTTCTAACAGCCCTGCATGCCATACACAGAACAAACTTTCATACAGAAGATTCTTCTACATACATGTACGTATGAACTCGATGGAGGTACTTATCTGAACTAAAAAGGAGTAAGCTCTTAGGCACCAGTTTATCATAGGGGAGATCAATAAAAAGCTAATAATTCAGCAAATCACTTTGTGTACAGTGCTTTAGAACATTAAATGTCATTCAATTAGAGCCTATATTTACTTTAAAGCTGAACTCCAGGAATATTTTACATTGTGATGGGGCTGTGCTCACACTTTAAGGGTTAAGTGCTCCATCTGTCTAGGGAATATAGTAAAGCAGATTTGGGGCCTGTCCACACCAGCAGCTGTGCTAGAACACAACCGCTGGTGTGCTGTAGGATGATAGCAGTGTTCATGTGCCAATTGTGGTTCATCAAACTGTATTGTACTTTTTTTTTTTTTTAACGAACTTCATTGAAATGTGACAAAGTGAAATTTCATATTCATGGATTGCCCCACACTACACTGAAAAAAAACACTGCATGCTGTAATTTTTTCAGCGCACACCACTGCAATATGGTGGTTTGAACTGACCAGGTAGGAGACGAGGCATTTTGCCCTGTCTTGTGGTGGGACTGTGCTGGAATAGCGGCCCAACGCAATCCTACCGCACCTATGAACAGACCCTTACCTACCTGATCCTCCACACTTCTGGACCAGTCCCTGCAGTTTTCATTACCCCATGCTCCAGCAATCTAAGGTCCTTGAACATCATCAAGACTAATGCAAGGACCTCAGCTCTGCACTGGATGTGAGGACACTCAGGTACAATGTACCGCTGCAGCATGGGGGAGCAGAGGATCAGGTAAGTAAAAGTGCTTCTCACAGCCCCTAGACTGTAAAGCCTAGTGATCAAAGGGGGAGGGGGGGATTATGTATAGGGTTACTATATGGTCGCTACTTGTTCTTACCTACCTATATACCAATTGTAGCAGGGGTTGATTTACATATTGATTACAAGGATAAGTACATTAAAGTATTGATTGCTAATAGTAGATAGTGATTTATTGTTCTAGAACATTTTATAAGTATGATAATAGTTAACATGAGGATACAGCCTCCATTTTATATTAGTGATTAAGATGGTCGCTTTAGCTTGAGTGATAAACAACTTTTAGGGACTTTCTTGTCAACATATATTATTGGCAATATGGCAATATGTCTGAGGGCAATATGACATTTTGGCTTAGGTATGGCATGTGTATGAAGATAAGATAAAGTTATGTGCCATGGACACGTGTTGCTTTTGATTAGATTAGATTTTGATTGAGAGCAATGATTAGGAGCCGGTCATCAGACCATTTTTGGTCATGACCCTTCGACAGAAGTCCGACCAGCTTCTTTTAAACCGGCTGATGTCGCCCAACATTTGGCTCATGTGTACTAGGCTTTACCCTTGCAGTATAAGCACAGCCCCACTATAAAGGAGACATTTTAGGTCTCTTACAGTTGGGCAGTATAAGTCTGCTTTAATCACTCAACTTGACATCAACAATTGTATTTTTTGTTCTATTAGGTCTTGATATTAACAATATTTATGTAACACCACATAAAAAAACATTTTTGTGTCTTCCAAACAATCCAGTTGCTGACCAGAATATATAACCATATTTTATTAATCATTCTTGTTTTCACCACATTCACAATGTCCAGAACTTACAACACAAGGTCATACGTATCAAATGGTAAGAGAAGCAGAGGTGTATCAGAGGTACATCTTTCTAGATAATCTCTTATTACAGTTCTCAACACCACTGCTATGTGCCATCTCAATGTAGAGTTCAATCTTTTGCCAATCCTGCTCAATGATAAGAGCACTAAGGCTGATTAGAAGGCTGGGTTGACCCAAGGCTCTCCTGGGTTCACACCAAGATCTCTGGCTGCCATATTTTCTGTCATGTGTTTACGGCTGAAATTGCTGATTTGCATACTTGTACCAAGTCAAACATGAAAACAGTATTGAAGTTCTTGGGGAAGCATGACAGAGTCAGATGGTATTTTTAGAAGCGCAGGTCCACAATCATAGACTGCATGTCACAGTACAGTACTTCATACTGTAGAGGTATGTGTTAAAAAAAGGATAAGCTACTAATTGACATCAGACTTGCTTCTAAGACAAATACATACAACCTGCATTTAAATTTTTCAATTCTTTTATTTACTCAACTAATTCACCACTCCGTTGTAGATGTATTTTGGTTGCAGCCAATCAAAAAGTGATTGTAGACATCTATTTCCAAGGCACAATGGAGAAAAAAAAAACTAATTTACCTTGTACTGTTGCAGGATTGGCTATCGTGGATGTTAGAGTTATCAATCATTCACAAAATGTAGTCTCCTATTCTATTTTTCAAAGGTCATTATGTAGTAGATAAAACTATATTTTTGATGTGAAGGAGTTCAGCTAGCTGTGAAAGGTTTCTGTCATTTAAACAAAGGGTTCAATAATATTATCGTATGGCCCCAAATGGCAGTACAACAGCCAGCAGTCAGTCTGGTATTGTTTTGAGATCACACAAAAAAGGTCCAAATCAGAAAGTCTATTGGGGATCCCAACCCACAACATACCATCTAGGTTGCAATCATGACAACTTACATGCATTTTGACAGTGTGTAATCTGAACATCAACTACTGTGCGCTGTAAACAACTTTTTTGGCACAATACCCTAAAACATTCTAGTAAACAAAAGGAGTCTAGAAATATACATATGAAACAGTCATATACAAGATGTCAGGTTCAACTGACAAAGATTATATATATATATATATATATATATATATATATATATATATATATATATATATATATATATATATATATATATATATATATATATAGATATATAGATATAGATATAGATATATAGATATAGATAAATATAATTAACAAAATTGGAAGGGATAGAGAACAGGGATTATAGCGATGCCTACGAATATATATAGTACACTAGTAGGTAGAAATATAAAGAATTTTATTGTTACAAAAATCAAAACATGAAATACATGGACTGGTGCGTCGACAATTGCAAAACAGTTAGTACATACAGAGGTGGCCAATGATGTTGAAAGGCCACTGACAAGAACAGGCAAATAATCCCTTTCGCCAAAACATTGGCTCCCTTAGGGGAGTGATATTGAAAACCTGTATGTGTATGTAGACTCTAGAAAAAAACACAAAATATACATTTAAAAAAATAATTTTTTTTACAAAATTAATCATATCAAACATTATTAATAATAGTTGATTGAAATATTGAGAGCATGGCATGGCTTAAGATCTCCCCAAAACAGAGAACCTCCCACATATGGGTCCCCCAATACCCACCTAAAATTCCCAAAGCGCAAGCGCGGGGCTAAGTCCCCCCGAGGACAATCAGCAACCAAATGCCGCACCAATTGAGGCTGCAGAAGGCTAGTGGAGACCTAGTATATAAAAAGAAAAATAGAACAATATATAACTATAGTATATAGAAACACTAGTGAAATAAAGTGTCCCACAGAGTGGGCTAACATAGTCTCAGTACTCACAAAATGTAAATTAAAATCAATATAAAGACAAGGGCGCCAAAAAAATTCTTATTGATGGTAACCGCAGCAAGTGATGAATAAATCACAATAAAGTATTGATGAACTGAAAAAAGAAAAAAAAGGAAAAAAAAAAAAAAAGTTAATAAAAATAAATATAAAAATAAAAAATCAGGTAAAATGCCCTTAGAACATAATCCCCATAACACTCACCCATAAAAAGAAAAGGAATTGTATACTGCTACTTCCTACATCAGAAGGAGGTATTCGCCCAACTGGAATACAAAATAAGCTGAAAATGTCAGCAAAGCAGCTACAGCCTGTCCCCGAGGTGGATGGAAACACCTGAGAAGCAGGAGGAAGTGAGACAACAGGGGATATAACAATGACAGAAAGAAGAAAAGAAAAAAAAAAAAAAAAGAGAAGAAAACGGCAACAAAGACAAAAAACAAGTGTTATTGTGATTTATTCATCCCTTGCTGCGGTTACCATCAATAAGACATTTTTTGGCGCCCCTGTCTTTATATTGATTTTAATTAACATTTTGTGAGTACTGAGACTATGTTAGCCCACTCTGTGGGACACTTTATTTCACTGGTGTTCCCATATACTATAGATATATATTGTTCAATTTTTCTTTTTATATGCTAGGTCTCCACTAGCCCTCTGAAGCCTCAATTGGTGTGGCATTTGGTTGCTGATTGTCCTCGGGGGGACTTGGCACCGCGCTTGCACTTTGGGAATTTTAGGTGGGTATTGGGGGACACATATGTGGGAGGTTCTCTGTTTTAGGGAGCTCTTAAGCTATGCCATGCTCTCATTATTTCAATTAACTATTATTAATAATGTTTGATATGATTCATTTAGTAAAAAAATGTATTTTTTTAAATGTATATTTTGTGTTTCTCATAGAGTCTACATACACATACAGGTTTTCAATATCACTCATGTGAAGAAGCCAATGTTTTGGTGAAACATGTAGGAATTAATTGCCTGATCTATTCAGTGGCCTTTCAACATCATTGGCCACCTCTGTATGTACTAACTGTTTTACAATTGTCGACACACCTGTCCATGTATTTCATGTTTTGATTTTTGTAACAATAAAATTCTTTATATTTTTATATTCATAGGCACCACTATAATCCCTGTTCTCTATCCCTTCCTATTTTGTTAATAAATTAGGGATGAAGTGCCATATACCCTGAGGACTTTCCAGCCATATTACACTTTTTCCATATATTATATATAGAGTAAAGGAATATATACAAAACACCAAAACACTATACTGTATATTCCCTTTCAAAAAAATCTTTCAGCATAGAAAAAGGTATGGAATGTACTGTGATCCCTGTGAAAAAAAAATACTTGAAATATAACTCCTTATTTAACAAAAATGCACTAAAAGTGTAACTCGGCTTTCGCTGAGAGAAAAATTATCCCCTTTGGGTGATCAATGCACATTGCATTGATTTTGACAAGCTATGTAATGGAGCCATACCTATTTTTCTCTGAAGAAAAAGTTGTTTGCTTCACCATACCTTTTCTAGACAGATTACTGAATAGGAGGGCCAACTTTAAATCTAATCTCTGGTGCTTTTTATTTTAAATGAGGAAAGCTGAAATGTTTACATCCCTTTAGAATTAGTAAACCCTTCAGACGTATCTTAACAAAACTGAAATTCTTATTGTAGAGGATGCTTAAAACTAGCATTTTACTGCAGACATTTGAGAAAATCAGTGAGCCAAACACACAAGCAGGAAATTACATCTCTAGGGGGGTAAAGTACATCAGAAGTGTACAGAACAACTCCAAGCTTCCGTATTGCATTCCGATTTTGGAACATTTTTAGAAAATTACAGTACCTTCATATTGAAACAGAAAGATAACTTTTAATAACATAAAATTACAAAATTGCTTTTTCTGTATACTTTTTTTTCTGAAAGTGGAATTCTCCTTTAACAAAATCTACTAAATGCTAGGCCCACTTTAACCACTTAAATCAAAAGATTACCAAACCAATATCTGAAAACCCTGGTCCCCTCACTCCTGAACGCAGCCAAAAGTTTAATTCCCAGACATTGGCAAGATCCAGATAGCCCCACGCTGAGGAACTGGAGTAATAGAGTAGATGAAATTTATAATTTGGAATACCTGAGATTTAGTGGAGAGGAGGGTTGGGCGGGATTGAAAGAAAATGGAAAGATTGGCACTTATTTAAGCTTACTTTGAAGTTCGCAGAGATAGTAGGAGCCCGATTGGTTTAGGAGCTGGTAACGAAATGGATGCAAGCGACATTAAGTTTAAGTCTAGATAATTTGTATCTAGTTGTAGAGAAGAAAGTTTTTCGGGGGATGAAATGTATGTTATTAAACTGTATTGGAACTTTTTTGTACTTAAATTTAATTAAAAAAAAAAAAATTTAGAAGATTACCAGAAGGAAAAAAGTACATGAGCAGATTGTGCACAGTTACCTCTCGGTGAAGGTTCATAAAATGAAGCCGATACATGTCCATACAAACTAATTCCTCATTATCTAGCGAAGATTTCCACCCTTAAGCAGCATTGAATACCCAGTTACTGAAAGTCCTCACTGTGCTAAACTGATGCATTCCTTGGGAAATCATGTATATAAAGAAACCTGTTAAACACTGCCATTCAATCTCCTAGCAAGAATGCAGAGAAATGAGAGCAAGAATTGAAATTACTAGACTCTAATCTAGCAAAAGTGCTTTGGCCATCTCAGAAAAACAAAAGATTGCTATTCGACAAATCAGCAAGAAATAAAATAGGTTTCCCAAACACACCACTCTGGATTCAAAGGTGCATTAGAAACAAAAACCTTGATTTACTCCAATGTGCTTATGCCTGTTTTTACTCCTTGCTCAAGATCACACGTTCTTTAGCTTTATTTTTTTTTAAATTTGTTAATTAAAAAGCAAATACATGTGATGCTGAGTGTTAATTACTATGTTTTGCTGCATGGCACTGCACTCATTTTGTCAAGCACCAGGATTAAATGAGCAATATGTGTAAAGACGGAAGACTGCAGGCAACTGTAAATGTGTATGCAAATATTCACTAAGGATGAGCTCAGGCGTGTTCGCAAACAGCGCGTGCAGAGCCCGCCAGGAAGTCGGCTCCGTACAGCGCTAAGCAGTGAGACATTGTCCCGATGTGCGGCTGCAGAGATCGGGAAATGTCTCCCTGCCTATGATTATCACTGTGCAGAGCCGACTTCCTGGAGGGCTCTGCACATGCTGTTTACGAACACGCCTGAGCTCATCCTTAATATTTACTTACTGCTTGCATGCAAACAAAAATAAGGCAAGCAAAAGAGGGAAGAGCACAGGATTACCTTTTGTACCAATAAACTAGCAGATGTGACCAAAGATGCAAAGTTTTAAGCCTATCACCCCCCCCCCCCAAAAAAAAAAAAAAACTAAACAAATGCGTAACAATAACAAAAACAATGTACTGAAGCCCACCAGCCCTACAATGTGCTGGCTGCATAGGATTACTTTTTTTTTTAAAGCTGAAGGGTGTGAATTAGATAAAATCTACCCTTTCAGCCCTCCTACGCTGCAAGGGTTAATGCTCATTTAGTCTAGGGGTGCAGAGATAAGGTATAATAATTGCCTTACTCCTGGAGCTCCCAGTGATTTGCCTCCTGGGGGAGGCCTCCCACAGGTGTCATGAAAATTACTACAGGTATGGGACCCCACTGTGTTTCCAGTGGCACTGGGTCATGTCACTAATTGATTTTCTTGCACATGCCTTTTAGGCAGGCATTGTGACTAGTCCAAGGGTAATTTTTATACTGACGGTAAGGCCTGCTTTGTGTATCTGTACTTGGCACTTTTTTTTTTGCACTTATTTATCATAGGCACTTGCACTGCATGTTGTTTTTTATGCACAAAGATGGAGGGTGCAGGTTATCGGGGCTTGCTCTGTTGTTGGGGGCAGGTTCTGTGGCCTTCGGGTCTTTTGTCTCTCCCCAACTGGAGGGGTCTCTCTTCAGAGTACTTGGTGGACTGGCTTTGTCCCCAAGAAGTGGGGTCCATCTAGCTTCTGCCAAAGTAGACCATGGAGTACCCTGTCCCTGTTAGGAGACTTGTGCCCCAGGTTAGAGGCCCTTCCTCTCAGAGATTTGGCCATTTTTGTACCCTCTGAACTTTTTGTGTGCTGTTATTTTACAGTTCACTTTTTTGTTCACATAGGTTCCAACAATGCACCGCACCACGTAGCTCCAAAAAAGAAAACCTAAAGATTGCCTTATTTCTGGGTTCCTAGTTGTGGCAGGCTGCCTCCATCCATATGACTGGTCCAGCGCTGATGCCTCTTTAAAGGTATTTTGGGTGGTAGACCCATGCTCACCTCCTTCACATACAAATCCCTGCACTGTAGATAATGAGGCTGATGGAGTGCCCATAGCCTGGAGCTTCAGGCAGAAGGGAAGGGGGCACTGCAGAGGTAGATTTGTCCAATTTTCCTTCACTTAATTTTCACCTGGTTATTCTGCAACGATAGAAACAGGACTAAAAAACATTGCCCTCTCCCCTTCTTCACCATAGATGGGAGGGGTTCTGTAGTCCTGTGGAAATAAAGCTTGAAAATGTGATTAGAGCGCAGTTATCACCGGACAGGATTTCTGGCAAGATCAATGTATGTTTTGCCCTTATGAAAAAAACACAACAAAACTCTATCAATGGTATAGTTACTAAACTGAAAGGGAACAAAAAAAAGAGACGTTCATTATTGGGGTTTATACACACTTTCAGCAACCATTTTTTGCTAGTCACCCATCAGATAGGTCAAGTGCTAGCACCATACTTTCTTGTGAATGAAAGCTTCTGAACTGTGTACATGGAGAATGCTTTCAGCTATAAGGTGAAGGTTGGACATATTTGTTGTGCATATTTCTAAAATCCTCAGATTATGATCTTGACTGGAATTCTGCTTTAAACATAATAAACTAATAGCATGAATGAAATGTAAATATCTAGCAGTTTTTTTTACATAGATTGAGATTTTCAGGAGCCCCTCTGCCCCCATTAACCATATTATTCAAATTTCTGTCTTACTTGAGCTTACCTGAGTGGCAAAACAGGCCACTCCTGTATGACTTGTTCTTGGGAAGGGGTAATGTTGTCAGGTAAATAAGTTTGCATTAATACAGCTGAGGAACACATGATTGCCAGGCACCCAGCTGTAGAGTAGCTAGACCGTACACTGAGTACACGTGTTGTATTTTATAAAACCTAGGCAAATCTATTTCCATAAAGATCTAAGACAAACAAAATTAAAAAAGAAAAAAACGGCAAAAAAAAAAATGTATTCTTCAAGAGAGACTTTGCCAAGTGGTCTAAGACTATCGTAGTTTGGAAAACGTAACGTGATCAAAACAAACGTACTGCCTCGCGTCTCTTATACCTGTTCCAAACCCTCCCAATTAACATCCTAGGCATATTCCTGAACAAGACATGGAGAGAACTGGGGAACCTTTTATGGGCAAGGAAATCACAAGGATTGCGAGATGTAGGTAAATATTATGCCTCGTACACACGAGCGGACTTTCCAGCAGACTTGGTCCAACCGTCTTTCCTACCTGAATGGACGGACTTGCCTACACATGACCGGACTTCCTGGCAGGCTAGGTCCGCCCGTCTTTCCGCCGAACTTTCGCCGGAGTTACGGCGGACTTTCAGAATGAACGGACTTGCTCACACACCGACAAGTCCGTTCATTTTGAACGTGATTCGGGTATGACGGGACTAGAAAAGGAAGTGAATCTCGCCGCTTTTATCGGCGAGATTGACACCTTGCGAGCCCCGTCGCGGGGCATACCAGGCCCTTAAGTCTGGTATGGATTTTAAAGGGAACCCCCTACGCTGAAAAAAACGGCGTGGGGTCCCCCCCTAGAATCCATACCAGACCCCGATCCGAGCACGCAGCCCGGCCGGTCAGGAAAGGGGGTGGGGACGAGCGAGCGCCCCCCCTCCTGAACCGTACCAGGCCGCATGCCCTCAACATGGGGGGTGGGTGTTTGGGGGAGGGGGCGCCCTGCGGGGCCCCCCCACCACAAAGCATCATGTCCCCATGTTGATGAGGACAAGGGCCTCTTCCTGACAACCCTGGCCATTGGTTGTCGGGGTCTGCGGGCGGGGGGCTTATCGGAATCTGGGAGCCCCCCCAGATCCTGGCCCCCCACCCTATGTGAATGAGTATAGGGTACATGGTACCCCTACCCATTTACCTAGGGAAAAAAAAGTGTCAACAATAAAAACACACTACACAAGTTTTTGAAATAATTTATTAGACAGCTTGGGGGGGTCTTCTTCCGGCTTCGGGGGTCCCTCCGGTTCCTCTTCTCTCGGCGTCCGGTTGGTTCTTCTCCGCTCTCTCTGGCCTCTTCTCCCGGTGTTCCAGTTCTTCTGCCGGCTCCTCCGCTATCTTCATGCCCCTCTTTTGCTAGCGGAGGCCCGGACTTCTGGGCTTCTTCTCTTCTTCCCATGTTGACACGACAGTTTCTCCGGCTGGAATGCTCTCTGAGAGCTCCGATGTGACTTATATAGGCGGAGACCCCACCCCCTTATGCTGTCACAGTCCCTGGGCATGATGGGACTGTAACGTTTTAGGGGGGCGTGGTCAACATCACCCGGTGTCTCCGCCTATATAAGTCACACCGGAGCTCTCAGAGAGCATTCCAGCCGGAGAGACCGTTGTGTTTACACATCTTTTGGTCCTGTAGGGGTATTCAAGATTTTTGGGCACAGGTCAGATGCTGGATATTCAAACAGAAGTTCAGCTGCCCGAGAACACAGCAGCTTTTCTGCTCCATCTGACTCCAATTTTGCTAAAACGTTACAAATGCTCTACGCTTATCCATTTACTGAACTCAACAAAAGTGCGCATTCCACTGTTCTGGAAGCAGACAGTGCCCCCCTTTTGAGCCTATGGTTTACTAAAATAATTTAAACTAAGCAGATGAAGGAAGTTATTGAATCTACAAACAGACGGGAAGAGCGGTTTCATACATTCTGGTTCTATTGGACCAAATTCACCAGTTCCCCTGAATATAAGCAGTTATGGGTTCCCAGGCACAAAATGTTGGCCTATGACCGCACACCACCTGCACTGACTGCAGAGGCCTATTCGAACTGCCCAAATTGCTCACACCACTAGTCCCACACTCCTATTCCCCACATCAACCCCTCTCCCCACTCTCTCACTTTTTTTCCGCGCTCTCTATCCCCTCCCCCCTCCTGTGGTTTCTTTACTGATTTTCCCTTTACTCTCTTGGTTTTCAGCTTCCCATCACAGATATAGAGTGTGGTCTCTATGGGAACTATTATAAGCTCTAGATATCTCATAGAACCTCAACTATTTCTGTTATTAGTTGTCAACTATCACAATGCTTTCACAGGCTTAGCATTCACTCGAATTTCTTTCAGGCATACCCCTTGAAGGTATAGATTAGAAACTAAAAACCTGTAGCCTAAATTGCCTTTTAAAAGGGTAATTTCACCTTTTGTAACATACAGATGCCCCTGCACCCCCTTCCCCTCCGATTCCCCGTTTTGACAGTGAGTGGGGGATCTTCTCCCCACCCAGCTGCGTCATTTATTCACAGTGCTGGATGGACCCCCTGCACACTACTATACACCCTTAGTTCGCATATATAGCAATACATATTTAAGCTGACCAACTGCGCCAAAGTAATCCCTCTTATGGCCAGTCCTACACTGCTTTGCCACTTCAAATGCTACGGTGGATACCATGCCAACCTGGAGCATAGAGACACAAGGTGGGGGGAGCTACTAGGTTTAGGTCTGGTCACTGACCTGCGTTACAACAGAGAAAAGATATACCTGTGCTCAAATCCCAATAGCTTGTGCATGTATTTAAATTATCAGGCGCTAAAGGGGTGTGACCACATATTAACACTACAAATTCTGAATGTACCCTCTGCACACTGCTATACACCCTTTCCAGCAAGCTATGCAAAAGTAAATTCACCCAGAATTTGCAGTGTTAATATGTAGTCACACCCCTTTAGCACCTGATAGTTTAACTGCTTGCTGTCCGCCCACTGTCAAATGACAGAGGGACGGTGTGGATCTCATTTTGGGGAGACATCATTTGACAGCGCCCAGAACGGCCGCTCTTGGGCGCGCAGTGTGGCCATCGCGCCGTGTTGCTAGGACACTGCACGACCCTGATCTCTGTAAAGAGCCGATTACGCAGCTCTTTAACCATGCGATCGGCTGTGAGCTGGTCACATGTAAACACAGAAGTGCTGGTGATTGGCTCTCATTGCCTCACACTGACAGAGTGTGTGGCGAGGTGAGCCGATCAGCGGCATCACCTCGCTTGGAACACCTGGATAGTGCCCTGATTACAGTAAAGCCCCCTAGTGCCACCAATCAGTGCCCATCAATGACACCAATCAGTGCCCATTAGTGATGCCAGTCACTGCTGCCTTTCAGTGTCCAGTCTGCTGGACCGTAGTATTACATCCACGACCTACTATTCATGGGTGCAATGCTTTACAGGCACCTAACAAAAAAATTAAATAAAAATGCATAATATTTTACCTTCAAAAAAAACTTACATTTATTGTTTTTTTTTTTTTTTGTAAAGGTGAACTTATCCTTTAAGTTAGTTGTTATACAGTATTTGGTGAAAGAATTTCAATACAGTCTAAAATGCATTTGGTGGTAACTATCGTACTTTCTCTGTATGTTTTTGAAATGAAAATATAGAGTTAAAAAAAAATAGAATGATCTATTAGAACCATTGCAATAACAATTTGAAGGTTCAAACAAATGTGACCTCAAAAACCATCTGCAAAAAAAGTACCAAGGTACAAAACCATTTTTATGTAATTTTGTCTAAATAGTTGTAAAAAAATAATATAATTTTGCATTTACATTATTTTAACCTTTTTTTGGCATTTAACCAGACAGGCTGGTTTGCCTGAGATTATTTGTCAGCTGATAAGAGCTCCTGTGGAGATCCAATTATTCCTGTGTTATTAAATTATCAAAAGTCATTTCAGGCTAAACATTAAATAATTCACATCAACATTGGTAACAAGAACATCATCATTATAAAAGTAGCAAACAAAAAAAAAGGACATGGAAAGAGTTCTAGAAGATAGTAGCTAGACAAGTAACGATGTACCTGGTAGAGAAACGAAGTACTATGGTTCAGAATCCCCCCTCACTTTGTCTCCTGCTGACAATGGTCTACAGGACATATGGTAGGGCTATACATCTTTCCAACAGGGACACAGAATGCATAGAAGCCTGACAGATGATTAACCCTTCCTTACTATTTCCAAAACTAGAAAACGTTTTTGACTGGAGTTATATTTTAGTTATTTTAATTTTGCATCTCACTTATAAAGGATGTTACTATTCTAGGACCGAGCCTCTCTCTGAGATTTGTTGTTTACAAGTTAAAAACAGGTTTTTTTGCTATAAAATTACTTAGAACCCCCAAACATTATACATTTTTTTCTAACACCCTAGAGAATTAAATGGCGGTCCTTGCAATACTTT
The DNA here is from genome assembly GCA_037952925.1 of Lithobates clamitans. Lineage (NCBI taxonomy): Eukaryota > Metazoa > Chordata > Amphibia > Anura > Ranidae > Lithobates > Lithobates clamitans. The sequence continues at coordinate 2,023,997 of JBBGZY010000643.1, forward strand.
CTGTCACACCGTATTTGCGCAGCAGTCTTACAAGCGCACTTTTTTTGGAACAAATACACTTTTTTTAAATAAAAAAATAAGACAACAGTAAGGTTAGCCCAATTTTTTTTATATTGTGAAAGATAATGTTACACCGAGTAAATTGATACCCAACATGTCACGCTTAAAAACTGCGCCCGCTCGTGGAATGGCGACAAATTTCTACCCTTAAAAATCTCCATAGGCGACGTTTAAAAAATTCTACAGGTTGCATGTTTTGAGTTACAGAGGAGGTCTGGGGCTAGAATTATTGCTCTCGCTCTACCAATCGCGGCGATACCTCACATGTGTGGTTTGAACTCCGGTTTCATATGCGGGCGCTACTCACGTATGTGTTTGCTTCTGCACGCGAGCTCGTCGGGATGGGGCGCGTTTTAAAAAAACATTTTTTTCTTATTTATTTTACCTTTTATTTTTTATTCTTATACTGTTTTTTTAAAAAAAAAATATGTTGTCACTTTTATTCCTATTACAAGGAATGTAAATATCCCTTGTAATAGAATAAAAGCATGACAGAACCTCTCAAATATGAGATCTGGGGTCAAAAAAGACCCCAGATCTCATATTTACACTAAAATGCAATAAAAATAAAAAAAAATTGTCATTTAAAAAAAAAAAAAAAAAAATTTAACCACTTGCTTACAGGGCACTTAAAACCCCCTCCTATCCAGACCAATTTTCAGCCTTCAGCGCTGACGCACTTTGAATGACAATTGCGCGGTCATACAACACTGTACCCAAATTAAATTTTTATCATTTTTTTCACCACAAATAGAGCTTTATTTTGGTGGTATTTGATCACCTCTGCAGTTTTTACTTTTTGTTAAAAAAATTTAAAAAACTGAATTTTTTTTTTTAATTGTTTTTTAATTTTTTTATATTTTGTTAAAAAAAATTAAAACGGGTCATTTTTCTTCTTCATTGATGTACGCTGATGAGGCGGCAGTGATGGGCACTGATAGGCGGCAGTGATGGGCACTGATGGGTGGCAGTGATGGGCACTGATGGGTGGCAGTGATGGGCAGCACTGCCAGGTGGCACTGATTGGCACTACAGGTGGGCATTGATAGGTGGCACTGTGGGCACTGTTAGGTGGCACTGTGGGCACTGTTAGGTGGCACTTTTAGGTGGCACTGATGAGGCAGATGTGCCTCTTCCACTTGGGGACCTATGTCCCTCATATCCGAGCCAGTGATCGGCTTTTTTTTCTACTCTAGCTGTCAGCGTGAGTAAAAAAAAAAAAAAACATTACCGATTTTTTGTTTACATCATGTGATCAGCTGTCATTGGCTGACAGCTGATCACATGGTAAGGGTCCAGGACCGGCCCCTTACTCGGATCGGTGATCAGCCGAGTCTCAGTGACTCGGTGATCACAGCGCGCCCGGCGCGCACCCTGCAGGGTGCGTGCAGGGAGCGTGCATAGGGGAGGCCGTCATATGACGGCCTCCCGGGAATTAAAGTCCGCGCTGTGGCCGTCATTCAGCCATAGTGCGGATGTCAGGTGGTTAAAAATGGTCCTTTAAGAGCTGTGGGCGGAAGGGACGTTTTGACATCGCTTCCGCCCTGCATTTTTATGGAGACGGGTGGGGGCCATCTTCCCCTCACTCGTCTCCATGCCCAGCAAGGGTGAAGATCTGATCGTCTCCACCGCTGCCGATGGCTCCGGGTAGCGGTGGAGGGCAACGGAGCGCAGCGGGAGGGGTGGGCCCTCTCCCGCCGCCGATAAAAGTGATCTTGCAGTGAATCCGCTGCAGAGACCATTTTTATCTTAAACCGGACCGCTCTCTGAAGAAGAGGATATCGGGGTTATGGCAGCTAGCTAGCTAGACGTATAACGACGGTGGGCGGTCCGGAAGTGGTTAACGTTAACGTGTGTTCTCTGGACCTCATCAGTGTGGCACCCTTATGGCCATCTACTGGATTTCCCTCAGCATCTCCCCCTTAAATGGGGGTTCTTGGTCATATTGGACATTAACAATATTGGACATTACCAAAAGGAGATCTTTGTGCCTTTTATGTTTGCACTCCAGTTTCTGTTAATTGCAACAGTGTGTGATATCAGCACAATGTTGGGCATTTGATAGGTCAGCAAATGTCACACCTAAAAGGGCCATTCAATTCCAGAGTCCTTTTCAGAACATAAATATGAAAAAGGGAGCAAATCTAATATTTCACAAGTAAGCCAGCACAATTGTAAGCGAAGATTAATTATTCAAATTCAAAGCAAAAAAAGTTCCATGAGCACGGCAAGCTGTTTTCTGTTTTAGTATCCAGGAAGCAGCTGGTAATGAGCCTTAGGCTCCAGTCACATCCTTGGACTTCTGGATCTTTTTTTCAAGTACAGGGACAGTACTTTGGGATGACGCTCACTCTAGCAGAACACTTATCCAAATGTTCTTGTCAGTTTTGTGTTGATGTCTGGATTCCCTCACTGCCCATCCCAAAAACAGAGGTTGTAACCCTTACCTCTGTTTAGAAAATGTTTTGTGTGGATTGAGGCAGTAATGCTTGTTCCTCTGCCAAATCTTATTCTGCCATCTGTAATTTCAGCTTGGATATTTTCTTCCACAGCCCTGATAGCACCTGATAGAAGTTCTCTTCTAAACTCATTTTACAAACATTAATAAAATCCACTCGGGGTCTATTATAATGCAGATGTCATAGCTATCTAATGGATTCTCCAGAAGAAAATCTACTGAATGCAATATAGAGAGGCACCAACGTTCAAGGCACAGCACTGAAAGCCAAACCAGAGCCATACAGTTATCCATTTAAAGAAGTTTTGTGTACAGTTCCACCATCAATAAAAAGGAATATTTCACACAAAGATTTTCTGATATGCGAGGAATGGTCCTAGAATGAGTCGTTTTTCATTTCCCCCTCCCCAAACACTCTGGGGGAATTACTACAGAGATAAATTTATAGAATCTTTGGGGCTAATAGCACTTGTCCCTTATTTATAAAGGTCTTCAGTTTGTTCAGGATTGAGAATACGATTAAGGATATTTGTGTTGCATTTTCTGTTCTTGCTGTTTTCAAGATCATTGATCATGATACCGGCTCATTGCCTGCTTCGTTATGGTCTTCTGAAACAAAGCATTTCCCCAATTTTTTTTTTTTCTTTTTGGTAGACTGAGTCAGTAATTTCATAAACAGCTTGACTATAGAAGTCATTTATAGGAGTTTAGTGTAACAGAAAACTCCCATCTCTCTTGGTATTGTAGTAGAATGCAATAGAAAGGTATGCAAACCTCATTCAACATGCAGGTAAGGTTTGTGTTACGCTGCACTTCCTTTACCATTATTCACTGCAATGTGCTGGAGTTTAGGCATGACCAGTCTTACAAGGGCTTTTCCATTCCTTTTCTGTTATAACACGAAGCCAGTAGAAAAAGCATAATTTTATCATGCAGTGAAGTTGAAAATATATTACTAAATGCAAATAACTTCTTATTGTTTGCTATGCTGGGTGATTTCTTGTGACTGATCCGCAGACACTGACAAGCGACTTGCAGTAATCTCATGTGCAGCAGCGCAAAACTCATTGCAAAGATCACTGGTCCCGGTTATTAATATAGCAAGTATTAAAAGTTACCTACATTGTTTTTAATACAATATATATTATATATTAGACACACACACACACACACATTGAGATATATATATATATATATATATATATATATATATATATATATATATATATATATCTCAATCACACACACACTCACAATATACAGTATATTTACTTTGCCTATACTGGACTAAGTACCAGATTTGCTTTGTCTACAGAATGCTATTTTTTTCACACTATCAATATCATTGCTGCAGCCCACAGAATTACCTGGTACTTCTGGGTATGGGAAGACATCTGACACTCTTCCTGATGCTCCACAATAAAGCACATTGCAAACATTGAAAGAAATGCTTTTTTTTTTTTTTTTTAGCAAATCTAACTTTGCTACAACTGAATGAAAATAGGCTCTGTGCAAGGATAGTCCCCCAAACATTTATGGCTTGTTTACATTGCATTATACTGTATGTCTAACACACTGTTATTATAAGCAATGCAATGCCCACAGCTACAGTAGATTGCTTTCCCAATGCTGTTAAAATCCACAAAAAAGTGGTAGGCAGCTGTGGTCCAAGCATTTGCATTTGCCTTAAAAGTACCTGAAAGCAGTATTAAAAAAATAAATAAAAAACAAGTTACTTTCAGGTGTTAATCAGATGTTAATAAAATTGGCCATACAGCATTAATAATAAAATATAAAAAAATAACTAATAGGATACAACACAAGCAAAGTCTCTAATTGGTAATACGTAATGATTCATAGGGCTACACCACTTTTTCTATCCATCCTTTATCTTTTCTCTACAAAACAAAAAGAAACCTGCCCAGACAGAAAGCAGCATTTTTTTCTTGATCATATGCAAAAATTAAATATCTTCCCAGAAGCACACAATTCCATGAAATACATAAGCAATAGCAGCAAAACACTTGTGTATCAAAAGCAGTGGCAGACTAGAAAATAACCTCATCAAAATCTGAATTTGATTCATATGATCTTCTGTAATACTGGGCATGACATCACCATCCTTCCAGGAACATTCTTGGGAAAGGGCAGGTCAAATCTTGTGAGAAGACACTCTATCCAATTACAAGAACACTTTCTCACAAGATTTGGACTGCTCTGTATTCCCCAAAATCATGCCCCAAGGATTGTGGTGATATAATCACCAAGGCACAGCTGGCAGGAAGAACGGGGTAAGTCAAGTATAAATCTAATTTTTGTTTTTCAGGTACCTTTTACACCTACTAACATTTAAATGCAAATTCTGCTTTTACTTGCAGACTTTTTTTTTCTTTGCAAATATAACACAGAAAAAAGTAGCCTAAAATCAAAAAGCTGCAAAAAATCGAAATCAAAAAGATAAAAGGAAATGAAAGGTTTACTGTAAGCTTTGCAGTGAAATGAAGGAATTCTTCAGAAAGGGAGTCGGGAAGAGCACCTAAAATGTAATATTTCGAAATGGATTCCAAACCAAAAAGATGCATAAATGCCAGATTTGCCGAGACAGTACTGCATCTATGTGTTCTGTCCCCCGGATGCTGTGATTTAGGGCTGCATCACCCTTATTTGAGTTAGTGAGAATGCACATTTCCCATATAGTTAGGGTTGGGACTGCCCAGAAAGGGAGTGTGATCCAGACAGAACCAAATGGAAAGTGGGCGTGGGCTGCTGGACCGCTCGGAAGGAGGGTGTCATATGTGTGACTGGTGGACGGGGGTGACAGTGTCCTGGGAACTGGAATGAAGATGTCTGCAAGCATGAAGATGGACAACTAAATCTCCAACCAACCTTAGAGAGACGAATAATCAGTTTCTCAAACTAGTCAAATGGGAAGATATCATGTTTTTCAGACTTCTGAGCACAGCAGTTTTTACAGCAGTTTTTACAGTGGTTGTAAAAGTAAGACATTTTTTACCCGGCTCAGGAGCGAGCCCACATGTGTGCCACCATAGCAAAAGGGCTTGTTATGGTGGAACACACAGAAGAGGTAGAGCCAAGAGCGCTAGCGGGGGTCCCCAGAAGAGGAGGTAAGGGGCCAATCTTCTGTGCAATAGTATTGTAAATATAACAGGTTTCATATTTTAGAAAAAAAAAAAATTTATATTTATATATATATATATATATATATATATATATATATATATATATATATATATATATATATATATATATTCGCCTTTACAACCACTTTAAGTATAGCTCTTAAAAAACAACCACTCTAAACATTATGGTTTGAGAGACACTCTTGGGTTGATCAAGCTCTTTGGACATGGCCAAGTAGTTATGAGGTTTCTGTATCCCCATCGTAGCAATGACAAAATCTAACCTTTCTTGTAAAATGATTGAGCATTTAGGCCAAGGACATTAATGAAACAGCTTTCTAGATGCTATGTAAAGTAACTGCTTTCTTCAATATTGGCTAAATATATGCTATTTTGAAGAAGGCTCTAACCCTTTTTGAACTGGCATTCATTTTTTTCTAAACAAGGACAGACCACAAGACACCAACACCCATCACCTTGTTCTACTGATCCCTACATACCAATTTTAACTCTCCAATTTACCATATTGCTTGAATGACCTCTTATATATTAAAGAATAGAACATTTACATGTACAATTAAAGCTGTAGTAAACCGCGGCTTGCAAAAAAAGAATCCCCTGCAAAGGCAATGGCATAATGTTCTAGTATGCATCGCTTAGCACATTATGAAATCAATAAATAGTATAGTAATTAGTTGCGCTCATATTATCCTCATATTCCAATTATAATTAGTGAAAGGTAATTAAAAAACACTTCTAAAAACACCTCCAAATGTACTTAATCTGAAAATTCTTATAAGGTTTAAAGTGGAATATAAATCAAGCTTATCCCACCATTATAAGCATGATGTGCTCATAGAAAATGCATAAGTGATAAAACTTTACTAAAATGTGCACGTGCTCTAAAACATATCTGCTACTTTTAAAAGAAATATAAAATATATCTAAATAAGTGTATACCGTGACACTTAAAACTTCCAAAACATAAATAAATACAAATGTGCAAAAATATCCTCCTTTTCCTAAAAAATCCTTCATATAAAGTGCTCACAGTTCATCAGTGTTTGTAACCAGACCAATCACTGTCAGTTATATTGTGACAATATTAAAAAAATATATAGTGTCAAACAAGTTTTTTACTTTTACTTCTTTCACTTCTTCTTTAATTATAAATTGCTCCTCCATTCAAATCCCGGACATGTAAAGAGAGAATTTATATATCCATTGCGCAGAGATTAAACAACCATTGGATACTATATGTAAAGATGTTTCACTCACATACTCTCCTAAATGAGATCGCGTTTGTATTGATCAGCTGCAACAGAGCTCAGCGGCGAGGGGCTTCATTCACCACCGCTATCTCACACACTGCAGATGCTGGGGACGTCACAGGCTCCTCCTAATTATGAAATACTTACCTTAGAATGAAGACCTCCAGCGGCGCACTGACACCACTGACAAGGCTTCTATCTTCCTCCGGGTTCGTGGGCTCTGGTTGTACGAGTGACTGGGGCCATGGTAACGTCACTCTTGCGCATGCACGTGGGAGCCCTTGGCAGCAGCACATAGGTCTGAAGGTCCGACACGGTATGCCAGACCTTCAGAGTGCATGCGCTGGTGATGTCACCGGCTGCATCGAGTGGGAATACCTCCTAAACACAGTAAGTTTAGGAGATATTCAATGTACCTCTAGGTAAGCCTTATTATAGGCTTACCTGTAGGTACAAATCTAAAAAAGGACTTTACTACCACTTTAGGTATACCAAGTAGGCAGCAAAAAAAAAAAAAAAGTAAAATTAATTTTCTCACTATCCTTTTCTCACCTGAAATTGAAACATGAAAGAACCTGGATGATAGAGTATACTTTAGACACTAAAACAGTATTAAACTTGTGACGGAACCGTCCAGCACCCAGCTTGAGTGCTTCTGTCAGTATACAGCTTCCTCCAGTCTGGACATAGGAACCACATATTATAGCTGACCATACAAGACTAGCCTACAATATGAGAACTGGGACTTTGTTGAAAACTCACACAGAATGTATATACAACACCAGGTCAGATGAGCCTGATCACATTATTGTATGCAAAGGAAACTGTATAGAGGAATATAATTAACATAACTAAAGAACAGCCAACACAAAACTATGCTAATCCACCTCTAGCAACTAATAACTGATAGTGATATAATTAACATGAGCTAATTCACTAGTCACCTATACCAGCCTAGGGGACCAGACCATTCGGCACCTACAACCCTAAATACAAAGTACTGTACAATAAACATTTATACAAGTATAAACACATAGCTGAGCAGACATACAAAAACAATAGGTGACTCGGTTAACAATGGGAGAAATACACTTGAAAGTAGATGACAGATTGAGCAATAGCATGCAATGTCAAGCTGCAGCTACCAAAGGCGACAGAATATTAGCATGAAAAAAAAAAAAAAAAATACACAGGACGCCTCCTCATCCCCCCCCCCCCCATCCCCAGTCCCGCTGACCTGGAGCTCGGCGATCTCCCGCTATGAGCCCTCATATAGCCGTCTAATCAGTCCAGGGCTTAGAAATCCCCTTGGCGTATTCTCCCAAACTTACATTGTCAGGAGGTATGTATAGGAGCATTGTAATTGGTCAGCGCTGTCGACCAATGGCCGACCAATCAGAACCCACGTAGCCCGTCCTGTCACCGCGGGCGAAGAGGAGAGAAAGCTGCAGGGATTTCAAATCTCGACTGGAAAAGCGGCTGTACAATCAGAATGGGAGATCACCAGACTCCAATTTAGTGGGACGATGGGGTGCGATAGGGAGGGGGCCCAGTGTAAGTTCACCTTACAGATTTTCTGTAGAGGTAAACTTACACGTTAAAGAGCACAACGTACAGGGATATGGGAAATAATTATAGACATTGATACATGTGCACCTTCACAGGTTGAACTGGATGGACTATTGTCTTTTTTCAACCTTACCTACTACGTAACATAACGCCTGTTCTGAGTCTCACAGTCTGAAGCAGTCATTGTTGGTAATGGGGCATCTAGGCCCTAAACATGGATCCCGGGCCTAGATTTCCAGAGTCTGTGTGTTTTGGGGAGACATGAACTTGAATCAGAAACAAGACCACTCCAGGGGTCCCCCAGATATACACTTTACAAAAAGTTGTGTTCCCTTAAAAGCCAGGGCCTATAGCTAGTGGGTAAGAGGCCACCCTGCAGTCCCCTCCAAAAGCCCCTCTCCTGGTTTAGTCTATCACAAAACTCAAAGCCAGAAATGTAATATATTGCAGCTTGCCAATCATTAGATGTGGTGGCCACATTTGTTTTCTTTTTCTATGCTTTTTTCCTCAGTTTTCACCTAGTGATCTGACCAATAACACACTTCATGTATTAGAGTTCCTGCACTCTGGATGAAGGAGAAACAGAGGCACCTTTGGTCAGCAGTATTGTCAGTCTGGGGGGAGGGTTAGTTGTTACTAGCAGATTTAGATACACTAAACAAATTAAAGCCAACTCCAGCTAACACTTTTTACAGCAAAAGTGTTTTGTTTTTTTCCTTTTGGGTTAAAGGTTTCACATTAATAAATAAAAGCTGATCTTTTTAAGTACCCCTGCCAGTGGTAAATAGTTTGTCTTAACCCTTTAACTGCTACATCTGCAGAACAGCTTGTTCTGTTGAAAAACAACACTTACTTGCTGGATCACCAGATGAAAATAAAGGAAAGAAACACTTAAAAAGAAAACTAATGCAGACATCACATCTAAGCTACAATGTAATAAATCTTTGCTTTTGGGTTTAGTACCACTTTTATTTTTTTGTATAAAAACATACATATCGAGGTTTCACATGGGTTTAATACCACTTTAAAGTGGTCCTAAAGCCTTAAAGTTTTTTTTACCTTAATGCATTAAGTAAAAAAACCTTCTGTGTTGCAGGATCCCCCCCCCCAGCCCCACCTCCCCTTATCCTTACCTGAGCCCGATCTGATCCAGCCATGTACTCAAGAGCCGCTGTCTCCTTCCTCATTGGGCAGATTGATAGCAGCGGGAGCCAACGGCTGTCAATCAAGTAGCCCAGTCTGTGTCAATAGCGGAGGGGCCTGGAGCACCAGCAGGGACCCCAGAGGAGGAGGATCGGGGCTGCTCTGTGCAAAAACACTGTACAGAGCAGGTAAGTATAACATGTTTTTTTTGTTGTTTTTTTTTAATTTAAAATAACAAAGAGATTTATTGTTACTTTAAGACCCATGGACAAAACCTTCATAAGCATACCATACAAGTGTTTGAGCTCTTTATGGAAAGCTGAATATAAAACCACCAACAGAAACATTTTTGCTCCTAGCTGGTAAATATCATATTTCATATTTAAGACAAAAATAATTTATACTTTAGTTTACCATTGTGCTTCTTTTGAAAATAATATATCTTCAGAACAATGAGATAGCATCAGTTTACATTATAAGCCTGTGTGCCTTGTACTGCAGGGCTCGCAGCATCAGAAGATTATTGATCCAAGAAAATCACATTATACTTTCATATATATCTGAAATAAGATTTCTAGCTCCAGTTGATACAAAATGGGATATCCTATTAGCTGCTTCATATTCTACATTATTCACAAGAGAGATGTGAGGTGAAAGGAGTGCTAGTGCTCCATTTGTAACAATACCATAGCCCTTGGTAGAGGTCCAGCCTAATGTTTAGGGGACCAAACAGGTTACAAAACAAACCCTGGACAAAATGCACTACACCATAATAGACACCCATTTGTTTTTCTTTTTTCTTTTGTTCTTTCTTTTTTACCTCTAGACTCTTAGAAAATGTCACATAGATTGTACTGCAACAGCACACACATGTTCATATCCCAAGAGCGGGCGTGCTCAATTATTTTATGATAAAAGCTGTTGTAAATAAGGATGAGCTAAGGTTGGGGTCGAACCCACTTAAACTGGTTTATGACAGCAGGCCGTCGCCCCAAACAATGATGTTGGTGACATCATTGATCTAATATGGTCACATTTTGTCAATGAATTAGTCCCAATATGGCCATGTGGCCATATTGGGCTAATAGTGTCACCAGCATTCCTGCCCCTGCAGCAGCTCCTAACTAGGGATGAGCTCGATGATCGCAGTACATTCCTGTATGATGACAGCAATGTACTGTGCGCACAGCGCGCTCTGCTGAGAGAGCCTTAATTGGCCAAAGGCAGGGTGCCTTTGGCCAACCACGGCTCAGGGGGATGAAGTCCATGCCCCACACTATATAAGGCTGCTTGCAGAGCGGCCGTGTGTATTGTTGTTAGCATGGATTGGCATGGACAGAGAGATAGCTTGAGTTAGATTAAGCAGGCAGGTTATTCAGTTAGTGGCAGTGTATTTGATATATATATATATATATATATATATATATATATATATATATATATATATATATATATATATATATATATATATATATATATATATATATATATATATATATATATTTATTTATTTATTATACTCTACATTCAGTGTGGCCAATATATATCTATAGTGCATTCCGTGGTGTACTGTTTCTAATACACTTCAGGCGGTGTAAACAGTATCTAATACAGTGTGTACAGTTTCTACTACACTTCTGGTGGTGTACACAGTATACAGTACAGTGTAGCCATTGTACACTTCCTAATACACTTCAGGCGGTGTACACAGTATTTAATAAAGTGTGTACAGTCTAACACACTTCAGGCGGTGTACACAGTATCTAATACAGTGTGTAGAGTTTCTAATTCACTTCTGATGGTGTACACAGCATATAATACAGCGCAGCCGTTGTACAATTGCTAATACAGTGCAGGCGGTGTACACAGTATCTAATACAGTGTGTGCAGTTACTACTACACTTCTGGTGGTGTACACAGTATACAATAAAGTGCAGCCGTTGTACACTTTCTAATACACTTCAAGAGGTGTACACAGCATCCAATACAGTGTAGTGTTCTGTTGCAAAACAAAAAATACATTGTGTCCGGAAGGCCACCAAAGAGAGGCAGACGCTCACAGGCAACTAAAAGAGGGCAAGCAACCTCTGTGTCTACAGCCAACAGTGGTGGTCGTAGACATGGTGCATCCTCTGCCGGTGGCCGTGGAGCACGCTTGTCCTTTTTTCCTGCTGCTGGCCATGTTATTGAGCCACAACATGCAGAAGAGTTGGTGGAGTGGATAACGAAGATGTCCTTATCCTCCTCATCCTCTGTCACCCAGGTTCAGAGTAGTTTGCCTTCCAACGTAGCTGCCAAAGCGGCCTATTCCACCGGCTCTTTGTCCACAGTCAATCCTTCTGTAGCCCCACCGTCATGCACGGAGGAGTCCCCAAAATTATTCGACCACAGTATCGGGTACATGCTGCTGGAGCATGCACAGCAATTTGAAGGCTCCGATGTTGGTTCACAGGTTGAGGAAGGGAGTAACAAGAGCCTAGAGAAAGGGGGTGTCACAGAAGGACAAGAAACTGGCAGTCATGTTCCCCCAGCTGCAGCATACTGCCAAGTTTGCTCCAGTGACGAGGAGGGAGGAGATGATGGGGTCACTAACTGTACTTGGGTGCCTGAGAGAAGAGAGGAGGAGGAGGCACAACTCCAATGAGGCAGAATGTCCTTTAGGGGGCAGCTTAAGGGCAGCCACCGAATTGCATCACACCGCAGAGCTCAGCAGGTGCAGGGCGCTGCTGACTCCCCGCTGACTTTTAAAAGTTCCTTGGTGCAGGCCTTTTTCAACATGTGTGCAGCAGATTGCACCGTTGCTGTTTGCAATCTATGTCTGAAGCGGATCAAGTGTGGCCAGAACAGCAGCCGCTCGGGCACCACATGCTCGAGCAGACATATGACTACCTGCCATGCGGTCCGTTGGCAACAGCACTTGAAAGACCCACATCAAAGAAAAAGGCGGACTTCTCCTTGATGCTCATCTGGAATCTCCAACCCTACTATACCTACATTCCTCTCAAAAACCTGCACTGAGAGAAATGAAGGTGTAGCAATAGGTGTCCCAAGTACTTGCAGCCAATCTGCTAGCAGTACACCACCAATTGATTTTAGCAGGCAAATTTCCCTACCCCGGTTGCTGAACCGCAAAAAGAAATTCAGTCCTTGCCATCCACATACTCAGTGTCTAAATGCTAGCTTGGCCAAATTGCTAGCACTGCAACTGCTGGCTTTTCAGCTGGTAGACTCTGCCCCCTTTCACGAATTTGTGGAATGTGCTGTACCTCAGTAGCCGGTTTCAAAATGCCATTTCTTTTCACGGAAGGCCATTCCGGCTCTTTACCGGCTTGTGGAAGGCAAAGGCCTCGTTGGACAGGGCTGTCAGCAGTAAGAGTCATATTATCACTGACTCATGGTCCAGCAGGCATGGGCAGGGGCGTTACCTTTCCTTCACAGCACACTGGGTAACTCTGCTGGCAGCTGGGAAGGATGAAGGGCAGGGTTCAGTGTTGTTGGAGCTTGTTCTGCCACCAGGCCTCCAAAACGATAGTGGCGATTCTGTCACAGCTTTCCTCCTCCTCTTATTCTTCCTCCTCTATGGCCTCTGCGGATTTGTCCTCTGAACCAGCGGTGCTCCGTAAGCGTTCAAGGGGCTACACAAGCAGCAATCAGGCTAAAAGATGCCATGCAGTGCTCAAGTTGGTCTGCCTAGGGGACAGGAGCCATACTGGGGCAGAGATTCTGTCAGCTCTGCAGGGGCAGGCTCAGAGGTGGTTGACGCAATGCCAGTTTCAGCCAGGAGTGGTTGTATGCGACAATGGCACAACCTTCTCTCCGCCCTCAGACAGGGACACTTAACCCATGTTCCATGTTTGGCACACATCCTGAATTTGGTGGTGCAGCGGTTCTTGAGCAGGTACCCAGGCTTACAAAATCTCCTGAGGCAGGCCAGAAAAGTCTGTGGTCATTTACACCGGTAATACAATGCCAGTGCTCGACTGGCTGACATTCAAAAGGGAATGCAATCTGCCCACCAACCGCCTCATTTGTGACATGCCCACCTGGTGGAACTCACCGTTGGCAATGCTGCAGCAGCTGCACACACAGCAGAGGGCCATCAATGTGCATCTGTGCGAGTATGGCACCATAACAGGGTCAGGGGAGCTTGGCTTGTTTTCGCCACACCAGTGGCCACTGATTAAGGATGCATGCACTGTCCTGTCACCATTTGAGGAGGCCACAAAGATGGTGATCAGCGACAATGCATGCATCAATGACACTGTCCCTCTAGTCTTCCTGCTGGAGCAGACGCTTCATAGAATCAGACAGGGCACTTGAGGCAGAACAGCGGGAGGAAGAGGAGGACTTTCTTTCCTCTTAAGGCCCCCTTTATCCAGATAGCATTCCCACCAAACACAGGAAGAAGAGGAGGAGGAGGATTGCATCAGCATGGATGTAGAGGATAACACTCAGCAGCAGTCTTCAGGGGATGATTTTCAGTCCCCAGAAACCCAAGGAGTTGTACGTGGCTGGGAGGACGTAGTTACGGATAATGTGATCCTTAGTGACCCAGAGGACTCAGAATCGAATGCCTCTGCAAACTTACACTGCATAGCCTCCCTGATTCTGCAAAGCCTGAGAAAGGACCCTAGGATTTGTGGTATCAAGGAGAGGGATCATTACTGGCTGACAACCCTTCTTGATCCACGTTACAAGGGTAAGGTTGCAGAACTCATCCCGCCTTCCCAGAGGGAGCAGAGCATGAAACATCTTCAGGAGGCCTTGAAGAAAGGTTTGTGCAACGCATTTCCAGACCCTGGGAGGTTACCTTTTACTGGTGCTGGACAACGTGTTGCTAAGGCTTTGTTTAGTCAGAGGAAGAGCAGCGGAGAAGGTGGCCAGCTGACCAATGCCTTTAAACAATTTTTCATTCCTCAGCGCCAAGGTCTGATCGATTCAAGCAACCATCGCCAACGTCTTCATTATATGGTGCAGGAATATCTAGGGGCAAGAGCAGACTTGGAGACCTTTCCAACAGAGCATCCACTGGGTTACTGGGTCTTGAGGATGGACCACTGGCCAGAACTTGCTCAATATGTAATTGAGCTACTGGCCTGTCCTGCATCCAGCGTGCTTTCTGAACGCACATTCAGTGCTGCTAGAGGGTTTGTAACAGTTCAAAGAGTGCGCCTAAACACAGACTCCATTGATAGGCTTACATTCCTAAAAATGAATCAGTCTTGGATCAGCAGCTATCAAGCACCTGCTGCTGATGTAACTGATTAATTTGCTATGGATATGGGATCCCTTGAAGACTGCCTATGCTGAGTATCCTATTCCTCCTCAATCTTGATGATGCTAGCTTCCAACAATATTTTTGTTTTAGGGCACCACTACAACGACCCAAGGCCCAATTTTTCTGCCCCTGTTTAAAGGGGGCATGTAATTACAATATTTGATCTAATATTTCACAGCAGGGCCCGTTCCTGCGCTCAACAAGAGTAACTGTGAGGGGTTACAGTGTTGTGGCACCACCACACAAGGCCCAATTTTTCTGCCCCTGTTTAACAGGGGCATGTAATTACAATTTTTGATATATTTAAACGCAGGGCCCGTTCCTGCCCCCAACAAGAGTAACTGTGAGGGCTTACAGTGTTGTGGCAACACCAACACCTAAGGCCCAAATTTCTGCAGAGTATATAGGGCCGTATAGTATATATACTGCTGTTCAGAGTATATAGTGCCTGGGGGCCAGGGGACCCCCACGCCATTTAAAAAAAAAATTGATGCGGGGGTTCCCCTTAATATCCATTCCAGACCTGAAGGGCCTGGTATGGATTTGGGGAGGGGGGGCATCCACGCCATTTATTTTGGTATTTTTATCCATATTGCCAGGATCCGACAATACATTACAGCAGTTTTAAATGACATTTTTCCCTAGAAATGTCATTTTGCTGAGGCACTGTTATAAACATGGGAAAGATGTGCTACTTTACAGTCCTTACATACCACCACCACCACCCAAGGCCCACTTTTTCTGCCCCTGTTTAACAGGGGCATGTAATTACAATATTTGATCTAATATTTCAGAGCAGGGCCCGTTCAAGAGTAACTGTGAGGGGTTACACTGTTGTGGCACTACCCTCCAGGCACGATATTTAAAGGAATATTTCCTTTTTATTGTTTCACTTTAAGCATTATTAAAATCACTGCTCCCCAAAAAAAGGGCTGTTTTTAAAACTTTTTTGCATTGATACATGTCCCTGGGGCAGGACCCGGGTCCCCAAACACTTTTTATGGCAATAACTTGCATATAAGCCTTCAAAAAGGGCACTTTGGATTTTTTCAAGTTCATGTCCCATAGACTTTAGCAGTGTTCACACAAATTTTTTGCCTGTTCGTATGTTCTGCTGCGAACCAAACCGGGTGTGTTCGGCTCATCCCTACTCCTAACAAAGGTTTGTTACAACAAGCGGCTGTGGGGAGCCGGGGGGGGGGGGGGGCTTGGGTGTATTTCACAGCCACAGCTGAATGGGGTGGCGGCCTACTGCCTGTTCCCACATATTCAGCCGGAATCTTAGCTCATCCCTAGTTGTAACTTAAGTTGGCCATAAATGACTTTTGTTTTTGATCCGCCAGTGGGCTGACTCCTCCACTGTCAGTATACACTAATCTGTGGCTGCAGACACTGCTCAAACACTCCCGTTCAACAAAAGTCATTCTTTAGGTTGACTTCTGTCAAGCAGGAACAGCCAGGCATAGATCAAATTTCGGCTGGACCCTGCTGAACTGCCTGAATGGTGATCATTCTATGGCCAAATTTAGAGTAGTGGAAAGAGTAGGGATCCGTTTTTTGCTACCTGTGTTCCACCGGAGAGATTTCACTTTTGTTCCTGTCCTGGAAATGAGGGTACAGAATTCCCAACTAAGAGATACTGTATATCATAGGAAAATTTGTCGCAGTTGAAGGATTTTACCTCACCTCTGACAACTCAAATTTTGGATTTCCCATCACGTTCTGTCTTAGTGGCAATTGTCATGAGGACAAATAGAAAAGTGAATCTTCCTTTCCAGCACGCACACAGACAGCAATAAAAACTTGACAGAGGGTCCAACTCCTCAGAGCTCTTTTTAAAACTGAAAAAGACATTTCTTGTACATACATGTAAAGGCTGGTTAGGCTTCCTTGCTAATGCATATCGCCCCCCCCCCCCCCTCCATGTTCAGGAGTTAGATTGATCTGTCTCATCCCTATGCCATGCTATATAGTGGGTGGATGGAGCTAGAAGAGGGGTTCGGATAGTGCATTCAAGATGGAGGTTGAATAGTACCACACACATTGTTCGGGTGTTTGCAGGCTTGAGTGTTTTTGTTTTAGCCAATGCAATACTAGTTACTAGGAAAGGTAAAGAAATAACGCAAAAAACATGCATGCGCATTTTTAGACATTTTTCCAAATGAAGTCTATAGGGACCAAAAACATGCAACTCTTCCCCAAAGAAGCTCAAATTCTTTTTAAAACTTCAAGTAACAAGTTTTAAAGCTGAACTCCAGGAGCTCTGGGAACTTGGCTATCACTATAGTTCTGGTGCTTCCACATTGCAGCTAAAGTAGCTAAGACTAGAAAGTACAGAGTTTCATGCTGCAGCTGTGCTCGCCCCTCCTCTCCTCCTGCCCAGTCAAAGAGTGCTTTGCATTTTGTGAACTAATTCACCAAATATGAAGGCTTCTGTGAATGAACAGCGGAGGGGAAGGGAAGGGTGGGCAGAGCTGCTGCTGTATGAGAGAGCAGTCTCTCCTGTCAGAACTCCAGGAGTGTAGTGATAGCTGTACTCACAGAGCTCTGTAAAACTGTCAGATGTAAATTAAAGAGGTAAGTCCATGAGGTGGAATACAGCTCTTTGGACTTAACTCATGGTAAGCCAGCAGATTTTACAAAGTTTGGGAGTTTAGCTTTAAAAGAGAAGTATGGGAATTTTTTTTTTCTTGGGAATCATACTTACCAAGGCTGATGCAGCATCAGTTCAACTAAGACTGAGAACCGAGCGATCAAGCACCACCGATCAAGCGCCACTCGGTTTTCAGAGCTCCCTGAGCACAAAGCTGGTGACTGTCAGTCACCATCCCTCTGAACCCCCCAACGCTCACTGGAGCACTGAGCTGTGGAGGGGGTGGGAGTGGTCGGCTCAGAGGCTGAGCTGGGTGCTGGTCCAGGCATGTGGGCGGATCCCAACCATATGGTTGTGATCTTTCCAGAGCCTGGACCAACTGGCTTCAGCCCGCTGTATGCTGAAAATGGATCACAGGAGTACAGATTGAACTGCACTCCTGTGATCCACAGGAGAAATACAGCCAAACAAGCTTTGGCTGTACCTCTCCATTAAGCAAAATGGCACTCAGGTGCCACTGAATACTATGGGATTCCTGATGTTGAGCGTTGACGCTTTACCACTACAGTGCACTGTTACCCAGGCCAGTCAACACTCTATGCAGCCCTAGGCTAAAATCAATAGAAAATATTAGTCACCTAATTATAGATATAAATATGATTATCGACAATACTGTGGTTTAGTGATTAGCATGCTTTCACCATGGGTATCAAGGTTTAAATCCCTTAGGAGGAACTATGTTTTTGTAAAAATACATGCTTGTAAAATATTTACATATTTAGGAGGTTTACCAATAAATGTAGACATTGAAAGGGGTATTTGAGTCAAGCAAACACAAACCAGGGCTACTTGCTTAGCATTTTCTGGCATAAAGATGATAAAGGGGACATGTTTATCTGCAAAAAAGCAGCAACCATGGATGTTTTGGTCTCTATGTGGTGATTAAAATTTCTTTGCAGGTGACTGTGCCAAGAAATGTCCTCCTGCCGTAAGTAGTAGTAAAGAAGCTCCTATTTTAGCCAATATTATTATTGGTAGAAAATAAATGTAGAACTAATACTTACCATTAGAAAAATATGTGATGCAGCACTAAAAGTTGAATTTCAGTTATGGTGATTTGGTCCAGCTTGGATCTATGAAATTGCATGTGTGCCATACCTGCAAGGTCTTTGTGGAAGCTAAAAATCACTGTAACAGGAGTAACATCAACCCCCACTTCTCCACCTCATTCAATCAGAAAACCCTTTGCATTTATTAAGAAAATGCAAAGTTTTCCCTGAATGGTACATGTCCGGAACCTCCTGTGTTCACAATGTAGCAGGGTAGCCGCACATCATGGAACCCAGAGTGGAGATCATTGTGGTTGCGGTGCCTACTACAATGATTTATAGCTTCAGTTGCCACTCTCATATAGGCTGGGCCCACTTGCAATAGAGTAGGATGAAAACATTTTGCGTAGGTGTGGCCATCATAGTTAGCAACCTCTGATTCACGAGTCTGTAGCTTGTCAATCAACCTCTGGCCACACCTAGACCGGCCCACTGCTTTTTGGATTAACAGCAAAGCCTTCCAATGTGTGGGAGGGGGAGTATGTGAAACACAAATGAAGGAGGATTTGGCTCAGTCACAGAAAGTAAATTATTATTTTGTAATTTACTTTACAACACTTGTACATTACATAGTAACTGGATTTGGCACTTGGCACTCAAACAGGGTAGCGGGGAACCCCAAAGATTCCTCCAGAGGTTAATAGCCACTGACAACAATGATCTTTTTTGCAATCTGCAAGAAGGTGATTCTTCCCACTGACCACAAATGTAAGGAGCTTTCTTTCCATTGACAAAGAGACTAATGTACCGTGAGTTGTAGATATTGATCTAGACTGCCATATAGTTGTACTTTAAGCACTGGAATTTTAAGTGCAGGACGGTTAAAGTTTAGAACCATTTGGCATGAACAATTTATATTCTCTACAGTAGTGTTAAACAAATCACCTATGGATATTGGTGTCTAAGGTGCCCAGAAGTTATTATGGAAGGCCATCAGATTTTAAAAAAATGAAAAAGAAAAAAAAATTAAATAGTTTGCTAGCAGGGTTACTAGGGAACAACTAAAAATAAATCCATTTAATGCACAATGCATCGTCTGCTACTTTTCCAGCCTTGGCATGTGAACACGATTATATTTTCAAGTTTGCCCCTGTGAGTTGAATTTGACATTTCTGCATGCAAGAAGAAAACTTTAATTAACTACCCGTGCCAAGTGGAGTAACAAACATTGTTATAAAGGCTAGATGCTGAGCCACAAGAGGAAGGGATCGAAAATATCCTTAACACAGCAGCTGAGTAATTATGAGCATGCACATGGGAACAGTAAGTGCAAACTCCAGCACACTATTTCATATGACCTATGCCACACTCATCATTTATTAATGGAATCGCAGGCACTGTCGCAGTACAGAACTTGTAATCAAATGCTAATTACATGACACTGCTTCTACCTTTCTCTGCTTTGCATATATTTGTACGTCAATTATTGTTGCCCAATTTTGTTTTGCATGCAAACATTATATTTATTTATATCTTTGAACAGTGACCATTGACTTCAATAAAGAGTGCATAGTTCCAATAAGGTCACTTTAAAGCATGGCAGCACTTTTGGGAAATATACTGTGATGTGTAACTTTTTGAGAAGAGGAGCTCTTTTTACAGCAATGCCGCCTGCATCAATGAAATGCGCTGGATATTTCAAGGCAGATCCTGATGACTGACCACTGTCTACACACCACAATCCTATTGTATGGTAGTACTTACAGCATGGATGCTGATAAGGCAGTATAGCCAGCCCCCCTGTACTGGGCCTGAGACCCATCAGTTCAAAAAGGGGGCCCAGGCACCTGCTGAGCAAGAGGGCTGTACTGTCTTATTGCAGACACTGATCCTTTACTGCCTCCCCTGCAGTGCTCCCAGATTCTCCTCCTCTCCCTCCCTCCGGCTGCACTGCTGGGGGATTGGTTCTAGCACATACACCCCTTCCATCTGCTGCCCCTCTCTCCTGCAGCTCTGCCAGCTTCCCTCCTCTGTTGCAGGCACACAGGGGGTGTTTCAGGATGGAGAGTGGGGGAAGGGGCCAGTAAATATGTCATTTACTAGTCCCTTCCTTTCCTGAATTAACAGAGTGAGTGATTGGTACCAATCACTCCTGTGCCCATTCAGCTTAAGAAACCATGTTTACTATTGTTCAGTTTGTGAATGAGCAGGAAGCCTCAGAGCTCTTTCTATTCATTCATTCTGTGCACCTGAGGCTGTAGAGAAAGGAACTGATAAATCTATGTTCTCAGTCACTTTCGGCCAGAGGGGGAGGCTGTCAGGTAGGCTGTATGGGGCCCAGTGATTTCTAACAGTAGCCCTGACTTAAACTCTGGTTTGTGTATTTGTTTGAAGTCAGTGGTGCTACTAAAGAAGGCCACAAGCTCCTTAAAAAAAAGACTATCAAACCAAGAGAAAGGCTACCTCAGCTTATATTTAGTTATGGCCAAATTTAAGTAAAGTATAACTAAAGGCAAACGTTTTCACTCTTTTCTCCTGTCCCATAGCCAAAACAGGAAGTGAAAGGAAATCCCTCCAAAGTGAGGAAATCCAGAGGTGTGACCAGGGTCACCAGAACTAGTGTCCCCACTGGAAAAATTTCCCTCCATTACTTTTCTGGTGCCAAACCAAAAAAAATTATTTTCATTTACTTTAATTTTCAATGATAATGGTAAACAGGTCAAATAGAGAGGATGAAGCTCCCTAACTGGAGCACAGACAGCAATACAATTGACAAGTGTTCTACCCTCTACACTGCACACTATATTTAGAACTAAAACAAAGATCTGCCTTTAATTACACTTTAAGTGGAATAAAACCCTCCTATGGTTCACAGCCAAGGAACTGCCATCTTAGCCTCGGTTTCATCTGCAGTTGCCATGGTGCTGCACATTGGATCTGTCATGCCACCAGCCTACTAGCCATTTGATGGCTTGAATCTAGTTAAGAGCACAAGTAATTGTAATAAATATAATTCACAGCATGCCTTGAATGTAACTATTTTGGGAAATTATATATTTAGTTCTGCTTTAAGCACTTCAGCCCCAGAAGATTTTACCCCCTTCCTGACCAGAGCACTTTTTGAGATTCGGCACTGCGTCGCTTTAACTGACAATTGCGCGGTCGTGCGATGTTGCACCCAAACAAAATTGATGTCCTTTTTTCCCCACAAATAGAGCTTTCTTTTGGTGGTCTTTGATCACTTCTGCGGTTTTTATTTTTTGCGCTATAAACAAAAAAATGCGACAATTTTGAAAAAAAAACGCAATTTTTTTACTTTTTGCTATAATAAATATCCCCCAAAAATATATTAAAAAAATATTTTTTTCCTCATTTTAGGCTGATATGTATTCTTCTACATATTTTTGGTATAAAAAAAAAAAAATCACAATAAGCGTATATTGATTGGTTTGCTCAAAAGTTATAGCGTCTACAAAATAGGGGATAATTTTATGGCATTTTTATTATAAATTTTTTTTTTTTTTACTAGTAATGGCGGCGATCTGCGATTTTTATCTGGACTGAGACATTATGGCGGACACGTCGGACAATTTTGACACATTTTTGGATTTTGGAACCACTGGCATTTTTACAGCAATCAGTGCTATGAAAATGCATTGATTACTGTAAAGATGTCACTGTCACTGAAGGGGTTAAGTGTGTCCTAGTGCGTGTTCTAACTGAAGGGGGGAGTGGACAGTGTAGGGGAGATAACATATCGCTGTTCATACTCTGTATGAACAGACGATGTGTCTGTTCTCCCCTCAGAGAACCAGGATCTGTGTGTTTACACACACAGATCCCGCTTCACCGTGTGCCCCGAGCGATCGCGGGAGCCCGGCGGTGATCGCGACCGCCGGACACTTGCATCGGCTCCTTGGGCGAGCAGGGGGCAAGCGCGTGCCCCTAGTGGCCAAATCATGTAGCGACGTAACATGACGGCGATTCGTGCAGCCGAGCCATGTTGCCGCAGTACAACTGCGGTGGCTGGTCGGCAGGCAGTTAAGTAACTTTCTTAGTTTAAAACATTGCTTCCGGTCCTTACATGTGCAGGCAGAGCTGAGTAACAGACACACCTTTCAGCAATCAGGCTACTGCTTGTTCTCACATTCAGACTTTTGTAGTGATGGGGTGTCCCTGACTAGGTCTGTAACATTGCTGAGAGTACCGAGTCTACCTCTGGGATCTGTTGAATTGTGCAATCATATTTAGACACCCTGTACAACTAACATTACACTGAATGGAGATAGGACCATAAAAATGAAGGTTTTTTTATTATAATTCCTGACTACATATCTATTTCTGTGACTTAAGTTGGGTTTTCACCTTTTGGCCTCTTTGACATGGGCTTCACAATCTGGTCTGCCTGTCAAGTTTTTCAGGTGGACCTGATCGGAAGCTTCATGCAAGTCTTCGGGCAGGCAGATGTAAATGGATATAAATCTTTTTTAATATGACTACCTCCAAGTCCCTCCAGGTCTAGAAAAAAAAAAAGGGATTGTGTCCTTTTCTGTTTTCCCAGACCTAACCACGATTGATCAGAGGTAGTCTGATGTAAATGATCGCAAATCTGTTTACATCTGGCCACCTAAAGGCCTATTCACAGGTCCACCAGTGAAAAAATAAGCTGCCCTGCAAACTCCAAACCCCAAATAGAAGAATGGAAATCACCGTCGCTCTAGCTCTGAGCTTCTGCAGGATCACAATAATAACAGTCCAAAATGAGGGCCAGCAACACGGTAAGTACCGCTAAAGAAACATCCATTATAAACAAGGAGATAAAAATCCAGCAAAGGAAGCCAACAGGGCTGAAACATGTTAGCTTCCTTGGTTGGATTTTTATCTCCTTGTTTATAATAAATGGAGGTTTCTTTAGCAGTACTTACTGTGTTGCCAGGTCTCTTTCTGGATGGGTCCACCACTGTCCGATGTCAAAATAAGGAAAAATATAAATGACTGAAGTCACAAAATTGAACAGATTCCCTGAATGGCCATGAGAAAGGACTCTTTCTCCCCAATGTGCAATAACTTGTAGCCTTCAAATCAGACAGAAAGGATCTGGACATGCTTTGGGAGTTTTCACTGCTCTGTTCAGATATCTGGTCAACAAACATAATGTACTACAGGTGGTAAACATAGTATTTTGGGTACTGGACTGCATATCATCTGCTCTCATTATGATTATTGGTTACAATTAGGGATTTCATGAGCCCTTCATTTCAAAACAATATATTTCATTGAGACTGGACTTTTTACTAGGCTCTGTGAAGATCAATGAAATGCTATAATCCATAAAAGCCTAACAGCTCTATCTCTCAGCAGTTAAATATTGTTTGATTAATGCTGATTGGTTGCACTGGGATATAACACATCAATGTGCACCGGGTTTCCAAATACAAACCTCTATTTTAATACCCATACTAAGCAATAATTATTGTCCCTCTGCAAGACTAAACACACTTTCCTACTAAATGATAGAAATAATTCATTATCCTGAAGTACAGATTGAGGAAATCATTGATTTTACATTTGTCAAACTGTTGATCTAGGATGTGTATTACTGGGAAAAATTTTGCTTTTTAAAGTTAATTTAATTTATTCAATCACACTGACACAGCCATGATAAACTCACTTTCATCAGAAGTTAAATTACATGAAACATTGCTGCAATAATTTCTCTGGTCAGTACATCTGGATGTAAATGATCCCCAATGGACCTCTGTGTGACTAGAGTAGAGGTGTGAAACATTCTTCACAACATGTGGGCAACAAAATTCCCCAAGACCCTGCAAGAAACAAGGCGGCCTACAAACCCCATATACAGGTTTAACTTTATAACCTGATTGTACAATCTGGCATATTGTGCGAAAATAGATCTGTATATGTGAGCCTGTGCCAGCCTTTGCTTTGGCAGAAAAGTGGCTTTATTTAATTTTTTCCAAGCTTTTATTCATCTCTGTGGAGAGGAATAGAGATGACCTGATGCCCCTCATTACTGCTTTGTATACGATTTTAATCAAGTGGGAGGAAAAATAGATTATTCAAGGTTTGGTTCCAAATGATCAGCTGCCCACAATCATTATGGCCCTTAGCCAGGCCATCAAAGCACAGAAAATACTGCAAAGCTTGATATGATTGTAGTATAGATTGACGCCAATCCTATTTTAAAGAAGCAACCAACCAATTATAGATAATTGCCATTATAAAAAGGTGTACTTAAAAATTAGGACATAATTCCTATATCACTGCCTTAATTAAAGTGTCACTAAACTTAAAACTTTTCTCTTGGCATTTGAATTTATAATGATGTCCTTTACCTATATTGTGCATTTTTTCCCCCATCTTTTATATTTAGATAACTACCTAGTTGATCCTGCCTTTCTAATCTCCTCCCTCTTTCACGGGCAATAAAATAGAAGCTGATTCTGTGGCTGATGGGGACAATCCTGCCCATGCTCCATAAACTCGCCCTTTCAGCCTCTTTGTTTTTCTCTGTTCCATCACCCTCACGTGACAGGGGCGGCTCCAAAGTTAGGACTGCTGGACGGCACTATTAGGAGTCCTGATTAATAGGGGATTTCTCTCCCTAGTTTACTGGTCTGATGTTTCACACAAAGCACAAACTTTAAGAACAGTTCACAGATTGCATTTACTAGCAGAGCTGCTGGTAAAAGCAATCTGTGAACGGTCCATAAAGGTTTGTGTGAAACATCAGAACGTAAACTAGGGAGAGGAGTCACCTATCAATCAGGACTCTCTGTATGAGAACATAAGGAGTCTTGCTGCTACTGTATTGCAGTGACTTTGCATGGAGGTCTCTAGCTAGCTCCACCCATTGACTGCACATTGTGGTGTTGAGCTGGGGGGAAAAGTCACATGACTAGAGTGTACATGGCATTAAAAATATATTTCCATATTTTTTTTCAAAATGTGTGATATGCATCCAGATATCATACTACTTAAACATGATATAAAAGCATAAATTTTGGCAGTGGGTTTAGTATCACTTTAAGGGAGAGGATTTTGGCAATGTGTTGGAGGTAAGTGAATAGCTGGATGCAGAAATGGAGCCCAACAGGAGGACTCAGGAGAACCTTTCAAGTGACCAGAAATAGTATAATGTGTAGACCAGCCTTTCTCAACCTTTTTACCCCAGAGGAACCCTTAAAATATTTCCAGGTCTCAGGTAACCCCTGCTAAATCAATTAATTGGTGGTCAGTGGAAATAATACCCCTTACATTAGTGGTCAATAGGAAGAATGGCTTTCTTACAGTGGTTGCCAGAATGCCACCATTGCAGACATAAAAAAAAACATCTTTGACGCCATGCAACTGGCTCTGCAAGTGGATTGACGCCAAAACTATGTAGGCAGCATCTTATGGAGGTCAATCCGCCACAGCTCAAGGAAACCTGAACAACCTCTGGAGGAACCCTAGCATTCTATTGAACCCTAGTTGAGAATGGCCGGTGTAGACTGTTGCAGAAACTTTAGAAGTGCAATCATAATTATATTATCTAAAAGGTAACTTTACTTTCGTGGGGAAAAAAAATTGCAAATAAAAGAAAAAAATAATACAACGTATACAATTGCGACACAAGTCATATTGTCATAAATTTTGATCTGTTGGAAATTGTATTTAACAATAAACCTTATTTTATTGACTTTATTACTGAGTGTGTTGTGCCTCATCTAAAGTCCCACGGGCAATTCATGTTTCTTTGTAAATTTTATGGTGATGGAGCAGGGCCGTCTTTAATATTGATTGGACCCTGGGCAAACATTTTCTTGGGCCCAGTCCTCCATGCAATTTCGCTCTCCACATGCTTTGGGAAACACAATAAATAACAGCTAGACTCAAAATCAGTTTACTGAATTAGATCAGGCAGTGATTGTGATTGGTTGCCAAAGGTTAAAGTGTATCAATACCGCTCACTGACTGGCTGCTAGAGGTTACAGCACACATTATGGCTCACTGATTATTTGCTAGAGGTTACAGCACATGACTTCTGCTTGTTGATTGGTTGCTAGAGATTACTGTACATCAATACTGCTCACTGATTGGTTGCTAGAGGTTACTAGACATCCTTACCACTCACCAATTGGTTGCTAGAAGTTTCTGCACATTATTACTGCTCACTGATTGGTTGCTAGAGGTTACTGCATATCCTTAACGCTCAATGATTGGTTGCATGAGGTTAGTGCACATCATAATTGCTCACTGATTGGTTGCCAAAGGTTATAACACATCATCTCCTCACTCCCTGCACACCATGGACTGGGGAGGTGAGGGAACTCATTAATAGACAGAAAACTCCTAGGGATCCTAGGACTCCTGGGATCAGTGGCAATGCTTGGGGAGGGGGATGTGGTCAGTGGCAATGCTGGGGGGTTGATGGAATCAGTGGCGGGGTGAAGGGATTAGTTAGTAGGCAGTACATTGTGGTAAATTCTGAATCATGTAGAGCAAAGCTGCAAATCTTTGGCAAGTATAGTATATACTGTAGTGGGGGATTCTACACTGACCACCAATGTAATGGGGAATTTTCAATGACCACCAATGTGATGAGGGATTTACACTGACCACCAGTGTGAGGGGAAATTTGCACTGACCACCATGTAATGGGGGATTTTACGCTACCCACCAATATAAAGAGGGATTTCTACACTGACACCAATGTAATAGGAGCATTTAAACCAACCACCAGTGTAAGGAGGAATATACAATGACCACCAATTTTAGGGGGGATTTACACTGACCACCAATATAAAAGGGGGATTTACACTGACCACCAGTGCAAGAGCAATTCTGCACTTACCACCAATGTGAAGGAAAATGTACACTGATCACCAATGTAATAAAGAATTTACACTGACAACCAATGTAAGGGAGGATTTTACATCAAAAACTAATAAAGGGGGATTTCTACACTGGCCACCAATGTAAGGGGGGAAAATACACTCGCCACCAATTTAAAAGGGGCTTCTATATGGACCACCAATGTAAAGGAGGATTTGAAACTGACCAAAAATGCAATTTTGGATTTTTTTTTACCGAATACCAATATAAAGAGGAGTTTCTACACCGACTACTAATGTAATATGAGCATTCACAGTAACCACCGATGTAAAGAGGGTTTCACACTGACCACCAATGTAGGGGGACCTTCACACTGGTCAGTAGTGTGAATGAAAGGATTGTACACCAAGCCCCAATGTAATGAGAAGATTTACACTGACCACCAATGTAACTGTTCACATTTGTGTGTGTGTCAGGAACGCATGCAAAATCACCAGAACACTCAGGCCAGCTTTCTCAGCCATTAGCTGAGAGCACTGATTGGGAGCCAGTCGGCTGCTGGTTTTTCAGCATGCTTGTTCGTCAGAATAGCTGCCATATACATGGACCCGAACGTTGGCTGTTTTTTATTGAACCGGCCGTTGTCACCCAACATTCGGTCCGTGTTTACTAGGCTTTAGGGAGGGAAGATCCCAACCTCTAGGTAAACTTTCACTCCATTTATTTATTACTTTAAATATACCTTTAGTGTGTACTCCTGTAGATGGGACTGGGGCTGCAATTGGGGACACTGACATCAGCATGTAGCTTTACTTTAGACATGTACAAAATAGGATAAAGAAAAAAGAACTTTTGCGCTAACCAGACAAATTAGATAAAATAAAATATTAGGTGCAGCTGCTAGTGTTAGTCAAAAAAATACAAAAGACCCTAATACAATACATATATAGTGACAAGCGCACATCCTGACACAGTGTGTATTATACAGTGTGTGTAAATCCTTAGTGTTTTGAACCCTATAGGTGTGATATTAAATAATAAATATGGAAAATAATTTATGTGAAAAAAAAACGTATTGAAGAATTTGTTATAGTTCCGCTAAATATTGAATTACCATGCTCCAAACAATATTGTGAAAATAATAAAGTAAAAAATGTTGGTATAGTGACACCAGCCACAATGTTGCTAAAAAAAATTTTGGTCAGCAACAATGTAGCATCCACTCATTACTCAAAATAATATTGTGAACATCATATGGTGAAATATAGTGGTATAGTGACACCAGCCACAATGTTGCAAAAAGACTCTTTGGTCAGCAACAATGTAGTCTTCACTCCACACCTCAAAAATAGTGCTAGGAAAAAATAGTCTGTCAGTGAGAACTTCTTCCCCCTGAATATCCTGTGTAAGGATTTAAACAATAAAAAAATATGTATTCAAACTCAGTCCTCATAGAAATATATATTATGCTGATGATGACATAAATCTTCTACTGGAATACAGCGATGATCTTCCTATTCAGAAAATATAGTAGAAGAGGCCGCTTACCGGATCAGATGGATCTCTGGTTAGGGAGATCAAACAAGCTTGTTGCATTAGCCTGCCGGCTTCCCTGATTATCACCTGGATGTCAGTTGTAGGATCTTCATCCACTTTACCCAATCCACAGAACAGGTATCCTCTGTTTTTGGTATACAGGATTTCCACAACTCCAGAATGATTTTAAATCTTTGAATTATCCATAGTATAGCCAAACACCTCAGTGGGAACAAAGCGGGAGAAACTCCATAGTGCAGATGTGTATTTCAAAAAATTTATTTTAAAACACTTTTTCACAGTCACTTCAACAAATTCCACTGCAGTTGATCACAGCAATGACACACAGCACTCTATGAACCGCAAATCAACAACTTCAAAAGTGCACAGCAAACGGGAACCAGATAAAAAACAGCTAAAAAGTTCAACTGCAAATTTTAGCAGACATGCAGCGAGGGAGCAAACCGACTGACTGTATGGGGAAAAAACAAAATAAAACGTGATGGCATCACAGCCTCTAGGTAGGTGGAGCACTATATTTCACCATATGATGTTCACAATATTATTTTGAGTAATGAGTGGATGCTACATTGTTGCTGACAAAAAGGTTTTTTAGCAACATTGTGGCTGGTGTCACTATACCAACATTTTTTACGTTATTATTTTCACAATATTGTTTGGAGCATGGTAATTCAATATTTAGTGGAACTATAACAAATTCTTCAATAAGTTTTTTTCACATAAATTATTTTGGATATTTATTATTTAATATCACACCTATAGGGTTCAAAACACTAAGGATTTACACACACTGTATAATACACACTGTGTCAGGATGCGCGCATGTGCAAAATAGGGACTTCTGTTCCTATCAAGATATAAAGGCATTTATTGGGTTCCTTTAAAAAGCCGACATAGTGGACTGCTGAGGAATTTTAGTATACAGTTAATCCCTTCCATTGTGCACCTTCTAACTTGATTATAAACCAGGTATACACACACACACACTATATTAAATTATATCAAATCTTATCACAGGCTGCAGCACACATCAAGAGATTATTGCAGTATCAGCAATAACAAGCAGCACAACAGTGTCAAGTCTAACATGCCATTTATAAAGCCATAGGTAAAAGTACATAATCATAAAAACAGGTATTGTGAAAGGAAGAGATGGATAATGACAATGAAATCAGGAAAACTATATAAAACAGGTAATTTGATTTTAAAAAGAGAAAGAATACAACATTTGTAATGACACATCATTAGGCTTAATGTACACGGGATGTTTTACAAACCTCTCCTGAACTATTTAACTTGACAGATAGTAACCAGCGTTTAAAAACGTCAGTTTTTCCGCGTTTACATGCCGCATTTAGCCACGTTTGCGTAAACAATTTAAAAAACGCCTGTAAAGCGAAATGCGGCTAAACACAAGTTACCACGTTTGCATGTGTTTACAAGCTGTTACAGGCGTTTGGCGTTTCAAATGCCTCTGAACATCCGTCCTGAATGCATTTTTTTCATTCCAAAAAATGCTTCTAAACTCAACTGCCTAGAAATGACTATAAACGACCCTGTGTACATGTACAAATAAGATACCATAGAGGAGAGTTCGGGGGCCGCTGAAAAAATATGGCCAACTGATCCTAAACATCCGTTTATCAGCAGCAGTGTACATGAGGCCTTACTGTAAATCTAAAGGGAGTTCAAGAAAAAAATCTAAAACTAAAAAAAAATTTGCTTGTGCCTGGAAGAAATAAATAACTAAGTCCGTGTACACACGAGCATTTTTTTCAACCGGACTCGAGTCCATCAGCAAGATTTGAAGCATGTTTCAAATCTAAAGTCCGTCAGATTTTCGACTGGAAAAATCCGCTGAAGCCCAAACACGATTGGATTGTCCGCCGGACTAGTCTGGACGAAAAGTCCGCTCGTGTGTATGCTGCAAAAAACCCTATATTTTCTAGAGCATGAAACCAAAACACCTCTATTCAAAGCCAACAAAAAAAAAAGTTTTGTTAGGAGCTGGGCTGTAACTATGGAATGTTCACATAGCTGTTGCATTACAATACTTCTATTGTCCCCACATGGCAACAAGTAAACCGTCAAGAGTCTGTACAAGCACTACAGAGCAAATCAAATACAATAATAATATTATACATTACAAACATTATAATGTTGATTGTTTTGCTGCTCTAGCTTAAGTTGGCCATAGATGGATAGAATTTTGAACGGAAATTCTTAGGAAAAGTCGTATTAAAATTCTCAGAACATTCAAAGTTGTTTGAAAAATGTTGTTTGCTTTTAAACATTTGATTTTAGAATGAATGGACTTTACAGAAAGAAAACCACATAGACGGTTAGAACTTTGTTTGTGAAAAATTTTCCATCCTGCTCCTTCAAATTTTCGCTTTACTGCAGCGAAAAGTTTACATCGATTTGACCCCACTAATGATTAGAAAAATGAACAAACTTTCTTAGAACTTTAAATAAAATGTGTCCTTCGCGCTACTGTTGAGTAAATGCAGTAAATGTGCTTGAAATAATAAATGATAAAAATAATATGTGTGTTGATGTAAATTAAGATAGCAGCAAAATCTAAAATGTGTTCACACTACACCAATATGAAATAAGTAATAAAAGTGATCTCGCGCAATCCCATCATATCTCACATAATAAAATGACATATATATATATATATATATATATATATATATATATACACACAGTGCCAAATGCTGAATGACATCTCAATAAATAAATAAAAAATAATATATAGATTAAAGATGTTCTCTGTTAGTGCCATAAAAGTGAAAAAAATTCATTCATATGCATATGCGGTTTTACTATTTGAATGAATTTTTTCACTTTTTTGGTGTTTCACTTTTATGGCACTAACAGAGAACATCTTTAATCTATATATTATTTTTTATTTATTTATTGAGATGTCATTCAGCATTGGGCACTGTGTATATATATATGTCACTTTATTATGTGAGATATGACGGGATTGCGCGAGATCACTTTTATTACTTATTTCTTAGAACATTATTTTCCTCAGAATGTTCATTCGAAATTCTACCCATCTATGGCCAGCCCTGATACTAAATCTCAAAATTTACAGCCATCAACAATCTAAGACTAACCTATTTAACGCTGTAAAGAAGAAATCGCTATACATACCTTTTCTGAAGCCACTCTGGTCCGGTCTCCAGCGGCAGAAGCTCTGCAGAAGAGACAGCCTGGGAAGCAGTGTTGCCAACCGTCAGTATTTTTACTGGCAGCCAGTAAAAAACAGGCAGTTTTCTCCTGCCAGTAAATACCAGTAAAAGGAAAAAGTTGCCAGAAAAAATATGGCTGTGATGTTCGGCCTGGTCCAAAGCCGGCTGAGACCATCCGAGTGCCTGCTACAGTGTGTTCGGGCAGCTTGTGTGATGTCATGGTGCAAGGGAGCCAAGCAGAGCGGCCAGAGCTTCGTGTGCGGGTCTGCAGGACAGGGGCAGGTTGGGAGCGGGACTGTCAGTGCTGTTTAGACTGGAGTGGACTGTAGGGACCAAGAGTCAACTTTGTGTGTGTGTGTGCCTTCCTATTCTAATTTCTTGCCCTCCTGAGTCCTGTCCCTGAGCTACTTACTATATCGAAAATAAAATAGGAAATATGTTTTTTTGCCCTAATATCTACCTTAAATCACATTGCTAATTGCATATTGTACTTGTTTGTAGCCTAAATACTAAAATTTGCACTTAAAACTGTAATTTTGTAACTTTTCCAAATGCCAGTAAAAACTTGGCTGTGCCAGGAAATTTTGTGTGTTGTGTCAGTAAATTTTAATTTGGTAGGTTGGCAACACTGCTGGGAAGTGATGTCACCCATAGAGTTACTATGGGGCTTCCGTTGTTGGCTGCCTCTTCTGCACCCGCCTCCACAGAGAAGCCGCCGCTGACAGCTCAGCATGGGACCAGACCGGCTTCAGAAAAGGTATGTATAGAGATTTCTTCTTTACAGAGCTAGATACGTTAGTCTTGGATTCCAGTAGATTAGGAGATTTTAGTGTAGCCCCCTCTAGTGTTGTTAGGACGCTATAGTGGTTAGGTTTCTGTAGTGTAGGTAAATTTCAGGTCAGGCAGAACTGGGTGACTCACAGGCAGGATCACTGAGACCTCCCACTTCTTTCCAGAACATGCTGAAATCTTCTGGAAAGGAAGGAGGAGAGGTGGAGCTGCCTGGAGTATTCTGAGGAGCCCTGACCAATCCCCAACCTGGATTGGCAGGGGGAAGGCCTCCTCGAAAACTCCGGGTCAACCCAGCTAGGAGTTGGAGTTGTTCGGGTGGAAGCTGGAGATGGAGTGTTAGGCTGTCGTGGCCTTGGAGGGAGCTCCCTAGTCTGGGTGGGGGGGGGGGGGTGGGGAAATGAGGTGACTTTGGGCCTGGGCTCGGTGCGGACAGGACCTTCTCACAACCCAAGGAAGTGTCCTGGACAGGAGGCACGGGAGCAAGGAGAGGACAGCAGAAGAGCACTGCCAGGCAAGTCTCCAGGTTGGAACAACAGGTCGCAGCCAGGAGAATGGTGAGTGACACACAGTCAGGGGGACTGGGGAGGCACACCTGAGAGGACTAGGGGAGTGCAGTCTGGAATGGGTGCAGAGTCAGTGAAGTGGACTGTGGTTTCACAGGCAGCGGAGAGAGGCAGCTGCAGCCAGGAAAACTAGCAGGGCCTGAAGAGGTGGTGCTGGGATAAGTAGCCACGTGGGACAGCTAGAATTGGGACTACCTTCAATTTTGCTACACCAAAGGGTCCTATGGTCCCTGCCTGCAAAGGGCATCTGCTTTAGGCCTGGCTGAGCCAGTGTCAGGCCTGCATTCAGTGCTAGCTGGTCCCTGGAGTGATAATTGGCAAGCAAGTGATGTGCTGAAGAGTGAGATCAGTAGTCAAGTGATATGCTGGAGGAAGAGCAGAAGTTTATATAATTATATATATATATATATATATATATATATTATATATATATATATATATAGATAGATAGATAGATAGATAGATCTATATAGATAGATAGATTATATATATATATATATATAGAGAGAGAGAGAGAGAGAGAGAGAGAGAGAGAGAGAGAGAGAGAGAGAGAGAGAGAGAGAGAGAGAGAGAGAGAGAGAGAGAGAGAGAGAGAGAGAGAGAGAGAGACACAGACAGAGAGAGACAGACAGAGAGAGAGGGACAGACAGACAGAGGGACAGACATAAAGAGAGAGAGGGACAGACATAAAGAGAGAGAGGGACAGACATAAAGATAGAGAAAGAGAGACATAAAGAAAGAGAGAGAGAGAGAGAGAGAGAGAGAGAGAGAGAGAGAGAGAGAGAGAGAGAGACAGAGAGAGAGAGAGAGACAGAGAGACAGAGAGAGAGAGAGAGAGACAGACAGACAGACAGACATAAAGAGAGAGAGACATAAAGAGAGAGAGAGAGAGAGAGAGAGAGAGAGAGAGAGACAGACAGAGAGAGAGAGAGACAGAGAGAGAGAGAGACAGAGAGAGAGAGAGACAGAGAGAGAGAGAGACAGAGAGAGAGAGAGACAGAGAGAGAGACATAAAGAGAGAGAGAGAGAGACACACAGAGAGAAAGTGTATATACCGTATATACTCGAGTATAAGTCGTTCCGAGTATAAGTCGAGGCCCTAATTTACCACAAAAAAATGGGAAAAACTTATTGACCCGAGTATAAGACGAGGGTGAGAAATGCACAGCTACTGTAAGTGGAAAAGAGGGTCAACAATGCCCATTTGCAGCATCACTGTGCCCATTTGCATGCCTCACTGTGCCCATTTGCAGCCATAGGTCCCCTGAACTTCAAACTCCGTAGTTAAGGGTTCCTAGATGCCCCCCTAGCTGCAGCCAAAATTTGGGGTCTCTGAACCCAAAGGGTCCCAAAATGACATTGCTGCAGATAGACACAGTTGACCGAATTTGGGGCCCCGTATCTCGGGGCCACTTAGTGCTAAGAACCCCAAATTTGGTATGCAAACCCAGTGGAACTAGCACCATAAAATTTCCAAAGCTGGGGTTTCTAGCACCAAGTGGCCACAAGATACAGGGCCCCAAAAATCAGTTCAGAAAATGTCAAGCACTTTTCTGCAGCAGAGAATGACATTTTCCAAACCAGTTTTGGGGCCCCGTATCTCAAGGCCACTTGGTGCTAGCAACTTTAGCTTTGGATATGTTGTGGGACTAGGTCCACTGGGTTTGCATACTAAATTTGGAGTTTCTAGCACCAAGTGGCCCTGAGATACGGGGCCCCAAAGTCGGTTCGGAAAATGAAAATTTTTGCTGCAGAAAAGTGCTTGACTCGAGTATAAGTCGAGGGGGGCACTTTCAGCACAAAAAAATGTGCTGAAAAATTCGACTTATACTCGAGTATATACGGTAGTTTCAATCCCTACTTTGTTTTTTTTAAATCATTGTTTTTTTATTGAAAAAAAAAGAAAACTTTTTTATAAACAGAAATACATGAAACACAGCACATACAATAAACAAATTGCAATAAAAACATATAGCCAAGACTTTGTGACTATAAATACTAAAAGAAAATTAAAAAAAGTCCAGACTTGCTGAGAAAATTGTAAAAACAATGCTGCTGCTCCAGGTGAACCGGCAATGATGGTGTCTGCAATCCAGCTATGCATGGGGTGCACGCCCTGTCATTGCTGCAGAGTACATGTGAAGAAAGAAGATTGGACGGCTGTACACCCATATAATGCAGATAAAAGCTTCTTTATTCAAAAAATCATCAATAAAAAACAGGCACAAGGCATGTTGGCAAGGTTAACATGTTTCACACGTTTAATACGTGCTTTGTCAAAACCGTGAAAGTAGTACTGTGTTAGAACATAAAAGATAATATGTAAAATAATTTCACTGCATGAGCTTCTTGCTACAAGTAGGCCAGTCCATTGAAATGAATGGGCTGTCCTAATTTTATTTTGTGATAATGCGCAAGCAACGCACATTTGTACCAAACCCAATGGCATGCTTCACTAGGGCTAACGGGACCTAAGAGTCATCACTATCAAATGAAAAAAACTCAAGAGAGTCTTGTTTTTTCTTGTAGTTAACATTGCCAACAATGCCCACTTAATATTCAGATGACAAATGCATCTAAATGATATACCTAATGGAGTTTGAATGAGTTAGCCCAGCCAAAATATCACTGATGTAATCCATAGTCAAATGCATTCAAGGCTCGGTAATTATCTTTCCAAAGCTAAGTCAAAAAGGAAAAGATCGAAGTCCCTTCTGAAAGAATCAGCTGATGAACTCTTGTCACATAAATAGACTGTGCATGGCTAACAAGCATACTGGACAAGGAAATATATCTAACTAGCTATTCCTAATTAGTCCACGTTCTCTAAATAGAACATAATGTATAAATATATTAAAAAACACATTTTTTTTATAACATCTGCAATCTTTTAACAAAGCAGTAATTCTAATTTCAAGTCACTTTGGGCACATAATAGAAAAACAACTATTACTACCAAAGCCAAGCAAACAGCTGAACTGCCATTGAGCTCCTATGATATCCATCCATCATGGAAGTGTCCTTATCATTAGCAATGTGTTAATTGCCAGTATGAAGACATGTGCTGTGATAATGATCTGTGCAAAAAGATTGTCAGAAATTTCGTACCTGCTGCTGCTATGCCAGGAAGAGTGCCAATAGGCATGCTTTCTGCTCAAACACATAAATGTTTATATCTCCTAGAAGATCACTCTGTGACCAACCATTGTAAAATCCAATCACCATCACTGGTATTGTCTCTCAATCTGTAACCCATCACTGTTAAAAAATACATCAAACAGCTCAGTTCCCCTGTTACACTTTACCCCGGGACCTGCCAGTGCATCAATATAAAGCAGACATTTATATAAAAATATTACTCTTGTGTAGAAAACCAATGTACTACCATCTTCATAAGTATTATGGTCCATGCATGGCAGAAAAAAATGCTAATCTTGATTGTATTTAGTGTTTTTTTCTGCCAGAAAACCGCTCTCAAAAATGCAAAAAGAAGGTTTTTTTTCTGCCTCTAAACGCGGAGCATAAAATATGCCTTTAAACAACCTAAAGTACATGGATACATAGGACAACAGTTGCTTCTACAGGCAAAATGCTAAACTCCTCTGAAAACCAGTGTGCATGGACCCTTACACTTGTGTTCAGTACTGCATTTCA
The DNA here is from genome assembly GCA_037952925.1 of Lithobates clamitans. Taxonomy (NCBI): domain Eukaryota; kingdom Metazoa; phylum Chordata; class Amphibia; order Anura; family Ranidae; genus Lithobates; species Lithobates clamitans. Next base: position 2,061,165 of record JBBGZY010000643.1, read on the forward strand.
TATTAAGGTCTTGTTTATCTCAGCATGGCCAGTGGTCACGGTAATACATGCTGCCATTGAGCGGCAACATTTATACAACAGGTTGTGTTCAGCAGACAATATTGCCACTTAAAGTGACCCATTTCGATGGATGTGTATGCAAGCTCTTGAAGGGGATGATAAGGGACTATATACAAGATTTTAGTAATACGAACGGCATCATTAACAGTAATCAGCATTCATGAAGAATCGTTCTTGTCAAACCAATCTATTAACCTTCTATGAGGAGGTGAGTTGCCATCTAGATAAAGGAAGGCCCGTAGACGTGGTGTATCTGGATTTTGCAAAAGCATTTGACACGGTTCCCCAAAAACGTTTACTGTACAAAATAAGGTGCGTTGGCATGGACCATAGGGTGAGTACATGGATTGAAAACTGGCTACAAGGGTGAGTTCAGAGGGTGGTGATAAATGGGGAGTGCTTGGAATGGTCAGGGTGGAAAGTGGAGTTCCCCAGGGTTCTGTGGTGGGACCAATCCTATTTAATTTGTTCATAAACGACCTGGAGGATGGGATAAACAGTTCAATCTCTGTATTTGCGGATGACACTAAGTTAAGCAGGGCAATAACTTTTCCGCAGGATGTCGAACTTTCGCAAGAAGATCTGAACAAATTACTGGGGTGGGCAACTACATGGCAAATGAGGTTCAATGTAGAAAAATGTAAAATAATGCATTTGGGTGGCAAAAATATGAATGCAATCTATACACTGGGGGAAGAACCTATGGGGGGAATCTAGGATGGAAAAGGACCTGGGGGTCCTAGTAGATGATAAGCTCAGCAATGGCATGCAATGCCAAGCTGCTGCAAACAAAGCAAACAGAATATTAGCATGCATTAAAAAGGGATCAACTCCAGAGATAAAACAATATTTCTCCCACTCTACAAGACTCTGGTCAAGTCGCACCTGGAGTATGCTGTCCAGTTCTGGGCACCAGCCCTCAGGAAGGATCTACTGGAAATGGAGCAAGTACAAAGAAGGGCAACAAAGCTAATAAAGGGTCTGGAGGATATTAGTTATGAGGAAAGGTTGCGAGCACTGAACTTATTCTCTCTGGAGAAGAGACGCTTGAGAGGGGATATGATTTCAATTTACAAATACCATACTGGTGACCCCACAATAGGGATAAAACTTTTCCGTGAAAGGGAGTTTAACCACTTGCCGACCGCTGCACGCCGATATACGTCGGCGATCGTCTCATGGTGCCTGAGAACGAGGAAGTGCCTATATAAACAAGGCATTTCCCCATTCTGCCTTGTGTTGTGACAGAGATCACTGCTCTCTGTCATTGAGAGCAGTGATCGCTGTCGTGTGACTTGAAGCCCATCCCCCCCACAGTTAGAATCACTCCCTAGGATACACTTAACTCCTTCATCGCCCCCCTAGTGGTTAACCCCTTCACTGCCAGTGTCCTTTACACAGTAATGAGTGCATTTTTATTTTATTTTTACTGATCGCTGTATAAATGACAATGGTCCCAATATGGTGTCAAAAGTGTCCAATGTGTCCGCCATAATGTTGCAGTACCGATTAAAAAAAAAAAAAAAAAAAAAAAATCACAGATCGCTGCCATTACTAATAAAAAAAAAATTGATAATAAATATGCCATAAAACTATCCCCTATTTTGTAGACGCTATAACTTTTGCGCAAACCAATCAATATACGCTTATTGTGATTTTGTTTACCAAAAATATGTAGAAGAATACATATCGGCCTAAACTGAGGAAAAAAATTGTTTTTTTATATATTTTTGGGGGCTATTATAGCAAAAAGTAAAAAATAATGCGTTTTTTTCAAAATTTACGCTTTTTTTTGTTTATAGTGCAAAAAAAAAAAAAACGCAGAGGTGATCAAATACCACCAAAAGAAAGCTCTATTTGTGAGGAAAAAAAGGATGCCAATTTCGTTTGGGTGCAATGTCGCACGACCGCACAACTGTTAGTTAAAGCGACGCAGTGCCGAATCGCAAAAAGTGCTCTGGTCAGGAAGAGGGTAAAATCTTCCGGGGCTGAAGTGATTAACAAGACACGTGGCCACTCATTAAAATTAGAAGAAAAGAGGTTCAACCTTAAACTGCATAGAGGGTTTTTTACTGTAAGAGCAACAAGGATGCGGAATTCTCTTCCACAGGCGGTGGTCTCAGCTGGGAGCTCCGATAGTTTAAAAAAACTATTAGATAAGCACCTGAACGACCGCAACATACAGGGATATACAATGTAATACTGACATATAATCACACACATAGGTTGGACTTGATGGACTTGTGTCTTTTTTCAACCTCACCTACTATAACTATGTGGTAAGGTGACATATCGGGGTGGATTTACTAAAGGCGAATAGACTGCGCACTTTGCAAGTGCACTTGCTCCAGATCTTAGTAAATGAGATAAAGGTTTACTTGGCAATCACAAGCAAGGAAATAAAAAAAAACTAATTTTTTCCTGCACATGATTGGATGATGAAAGTCAACAGACCTTCCCCTCATTTACTAAGCTCTGGAGCAACTGCACTTGCAAACTGCCTTTAGTAAAATCCACCCCATCGTCTCCAGGCCACTTGCCTCTGAAAAGCGATTCGAGGTCGACCTCTTTAAAGAGGGGCGCTAAACATGGCAGCACATATAAACAAGTCCTAAAAGTGTAGAGCAGAGTGATAGATATGTGCACACTGAAATATTTTGTTTCGGAATTTTGTTTTCGTTCGAAAAATAAATTTATTTAGTTACTCCCGAAATTCGTTTTTTTTTTATTTCGTTTTTCGTTAAAAATTGCATTCGTCCGAAAATCCAAATTAAGGTCAAATCTGTCATTGAAGACTTCTGGTGTCTGTCGAATGTTCAAAGAATATTCGACTGAGCAGCTAAACTGTACGATGCCGTCGAATATTGTTAGAACTTTCAACAGACACCATAAGCCAAAGTACGTGTGTACTTAGTTCTAGCTATTTTACTGCTCCTCCTCTTTGGTTACAATCAGCCAATAACATTCATCATCATTATTTTTATTTATCTTTTCTCCCCTACGTCGAATCTTTTCTCCCCTATGTCAAATCTTTTCTCTCTATGTAGAATAATCTTGGACTAATAGAGTTAAGGTTAGGCACATTCGACCACAGGTTTGATGGACACAGATTGTTATTGTCATCATCATGTTGAATCTCCTATCTATATTGAACTGTTGTAGAAACGAAAACGAAAATAAAGCATTTGTTTATGTTGGATCTTTCGTTTTTCGGATTCTGCACTTTCGTTATCGTTTGTTAAAACGATAACGAAAATACCTGAAATTCGGACGAAAATGCATTCGGACGAAAACGAATGCACATGTCTACTGAGTGAACAGTGACCTGCAGGAATGTGTGCTATCCCAGCCAAGTACAAGCTAATACAAGGGTGGGGGGCATTATGTCATACAAAGAACTCCTTTAATCCTTTAAAGGGAAGACTGCGAACTTCTGGCCTTGGAAGCAAGCACAGCCAACAGGCCATTAAACAGTAGGGACAGATTTCGCTGGCCTTAAAAAGTGTACCATTGTGCCTCTTTGATTGGTTAGCAAAATGAAATATGGGTGTTCCCAATAGAATTAATGTGGCGCACATTTTCATATCATCCAGTATCAACTTCTTTTATGGCTCTTTGCATTCAGTCACATGACACCTCAAAACCGCAATGGAAGTCAGTGCTGGAAGACGTTCCTCTGCCAGATAGGGATTGCAAGTCTGAACAAGGTAGCTATTATGGCTAGAATGTATTGCTTATTGTAGATCCTGCAGGTCTAAATAGTGGAGTATCTTCACACAAGGCCACCAGCCCAACATACTTTATAAGCACTGTCCGGAGGAGGCAAGTACCCCCTGTCCCCCTAGTCTTTCCTTGACTCTCTACTATGAGCAGGAAACAGCTCTTGGCTGTTATGCTTTGTACAGCCAGTCCCTTTCAAGATAGCAATAGAACAGCGCTAATCATAGGGTGAGGTCAACCTTAATGGAAGAACCCACTCTAAAACTGGCCATTTCCAATTCCCCCATCCACACCATTGAGGTGAATGTGGGAATCCCTCCACTGCGTTATTGTATTCCGGCAGCGGGACTCCTCTACTGCCAGAATACACTGATCAGCACTGCAGCCGATTGGTGATCAAGCAAAAGTATACCAACAATCCTGTTCAGGAGTTGTCAATCATTAGATCAATTTCTCTTGAACAAAAATGACCATAGATGGATTGAAATTCAGACTATTTATGCTCCACGTATGGTCAGCTTAACACAGAAAAAAAATGTAACTTATTGTTGCCAAATTTTATTAAGTCCAAACTTAGAAATGCACAGTGGAAGTAGCTGTAAAGTTGCTCTTTTACTCCAATGTATAAGGCACGACGTGTGTTATCTTTTTCTGCTGCTAAATATGTTTCTAGAACAATTTCCATTCACATTTTATACATCAAAGAATTATTTAACCACTTCAGCTCCGGAAGATTTTACCCCCCTTCCTGACCAGGCCATTTTTTGGACATTTGCACTGCATTGCTTTAACTGACAATTGCGCGGTCGTGCGATGCTGTACCAAAATAAAATTGATGTCCTTTTTTTTCCCCACAAATAGAGCCTTCTTTTGGTGGTATTTGATCACCTCTGTGGTTTTTATTTTTTGTGCTATAAACAAAAAAAGACAGACAATTGTGAAAAAATATATATATAGTATAAATATATTTTTTTACTTTCTGCTATAAGATATTCTCAATAAAAAAACATTAAAATCAAATTTTTTCATCAGTTTAAGCCAATTAGTATTCTACTACATATTTTTGGTAAAAAAAAAAAATTCCCAAAAAGCATATAGTGATTGGTTTGCCCAAAAGTTATAACATCTACAAACTATGGGATAGATTTATGAACTTTATTTTTTTTTTATTGTTTTTACTAGTAATGGCAGCGATCAGCGATTTTTAGCGGGACTGCGACATAGTGTCAGATCTGTCTGCCGCAAATTGACACTTTTTGTGGACCAGTGACACCAATACAGTGATTAGTGCTAAAAAAAAATGCACCGGCACTGTATAAATGACACTGGCTGGGAAGGGGTTACCATCAGGGGCAATCAAGGGGGTTAACTGTGTTCCCTGGGAGTGTTTTTTTACTGTGTGGGGGATGGACTGACTTCAGGAAGAGATACATCTGTGTTCCTGATTAGCAGGAATCACAGATGTCTCTCTTCCTGTCTGACAGAACGATGGTCTGCCTTGTTTATGTAGGCAGACCGCCGTTCTATCTCTCCAGAGAGCGATCACGATGTGATCACATGCCTGACCAAGGGGTCCTGCGAGGCTCGGAAACATTGCACTCTCTCTTGTAGAGCTGCATGGTTAATCGTTTAAAAAAAAAATTGTGATCTCGATTCACCCCCCCTCACGATCTCTATGCAGAATTTCTCCATTCATTCATGTAACAAGTGTAGAGAGTTCTCTGCTCACTCAGTTGTCAAAAGAAAAAAAAACAGGCAGCCTGCCAAATTTTTCACAACATTGTCCCTGCTGGTAGATAACTATAAACATTGTAACTATTCGTTCTTAGATCAAAGGAAGCTTAGTAAATGAGGGGAAGGTCTGTTGACTTTCATCATCCAATCATATGCAAGTTGTGCCGAAGTTTTCTGACAAACTTACTTAAAAGGGTTGTTCACTGATATGTTCATTTCCATGCTTACTGATATGTGTTGTGCAACCAGTGCAAGCTGCAATAGTCTATATTAGTGGTTTTACTCTGTAAAAACACTTTAGAATATGACCATAAGAAATTAGCAAGTAGAGCAGTCAGGTGCAGAAGATGCATAGCAGAATAAAAAAAATGAGTTATTTTTGTGTCTACTGGGACATTTTAATAACTAAATCTGAATTGAGCTGAGAGCCCTGGAGACGACTCTGTGCCTGGACACGGGGTAATTATTCAGAATGGCCACACACGCATACAGTGAAATTAGCATCACATTATGAAACCTGGACACTATGACACTTGGCAATAAACTGTTCATTTATCAAATAGCTGTACTGCTATGTGTCAAGCGTTCCTTTGTGCCAGAATGCTTTTAAACCAAATCTAGACTTAGAATTAAGTGTTAAAATATCACACTTCCAGGTATTTGTTACCTTTTAAAGAGACCTATTGCCCAAGCAATACCTTCATCTTAATTTTTACCCAATAAGACTAGCTCAATCTTTGCTCAAAGCACTACAAAGCCTCACCCTGCAGTCCAAAGCACAAAACGGGTGTCAGTGTTCAAACAAGCTGATCCAGGCTAGCAGAAGCCAATCAGAAGAATCAAAAGAGAAAATCTTCATGATTAAGCCCTATGGGTGGGACGAAACACGTCAGAGGAGTGTAGTCAGGAGGATCTTAGGCTAAAGCCGTATCTTCACCTTTCTGTATAGTGGCTGGGCTCAGGTGTGCAGCGTTTCCACCTTCTGTCTTCTGATTTCAATCTTTGTTCTGGTATCATCCAGGTTCAGCACACACTTCCCAGACAAAATCTGGCTCTAGAATGGAACAGTCATGTAAATCCCACCATCCTTATTTCCGGGCAGTGTTTACAGCTATTCCAACAGCCTCAGTGCCATAAGGGCATTGCATAATGCCTGAAGAAGGAGACTAAAGAAGGTTCCAAAATAAGTTTACATCTTCCTTAACTTAAATGAGAACTCCAGCCAAATACAAAAAGATAAAAATCAATTGCCCATTTAAAGGGTAAGAAAAACAAAGCTAGCCCTTGCTGCAACATTTAGCTTCAATCCAAGGATATTCCCTGCAGTACTTTTTTTCTGCCACTAGATGTCCTCAGTCTGGTGGCCAGCCACATCCAATTCACTTCCTCTGAGCCCAGATCTTTGCTGGCTAGTGAAAGAGAAATAACACAGTAATGAGCTCATCTCTCTGTTACTGCTTTCTCTTTCCATCAGAATGCTACTTGTCAGCTCATGACCTGACTGGCTACTGCTTCACATACTCCAGTTATACTGTGCAGTGACTGCAATCAGCTGCAGCTCTAATCAGTGTATTCTGACAGCAGAGGAGTCAGCGCCTCACTTGTGTGGATAGGGAAATCCAGATTTTATTTTTTATATCTGCCTAGGCTTAGTTTACACTTTTGGTCAGGGGGGGGAGTTAAAAAACAGACAGTTTGCCCCCTCTACCTTAGTTAACAAACGCAGCCAGATAGGGTGGTGCACATGCTGCAGCCACGATGCTTTGTTTCGCAGGGCAGCAAAAATGATCCCCTCTGTCCCATTCAACGAACAGTACCACTGCTATTTAAGTCAATGGGGCCTCACTGCAGCAGCAAGCTTAGCATTTCAAAACCATGTTTGGCTGTCAAAAAAGAAAAAAACTGACATTCAGAAGGTGGCAGTATAGCCTCCTGAATGCCTGTCAGCCATGCCTGCACTGCTGTGTGAAAAGCGTTCCATTATAGATTACTTTTCAAAGAGGAAGGTGTAAATGAGCCCCAACATTGTTAACAGCGTCTATAGATCTTGTCATAAACTTTGGGCTTCAAGGAATATAATGATATGAGTTGTCTCCTAAGAATTTTTACCCTGCGGAACACTTGCTAATCATCACCCCAAGAAGCACATGAAAAACTCACATTTGCCTCATAAAAGAATACAGAATCTTTGATCTTTCAAGTCTAGAAGCTGTTAGGATAGATTATCATTTTATATCTAATTGTGGACAGTCATGCTACCATAAAAGGCTTTAAATTATAATATATATATATATATATATATATATATATATATATATATATATATACACACACATTTTTAGATTTTTAGCTATATAAAATTAACTACTGCTTAGAAATACTGTATTTTTCACATTTACCAAACTGACCTTACCTTCCCTGCAGAAAACACCTGTTTACAGAGCTAAATAACTAAAGCTTAAAGCGTTTGTTACCCCAACATTTCATATTCCTGATATGTTCTGATATGTGCCTGCTGTACCATGTACTTGTATGAAAAATATCCTGTTCTCTTTGTATTGCTTCCTTTGTGTAAAATCCCTGGTGTTCCTGCTAGTCCCTTTGCTTTCCTATTAAAAACTGAACACACTAAGCAGGAGAGCACGCCATAGTCAGTTCTCTAGCTATGCTGAGAACTCAATGTGCTCTCCTCCAATGATCAGAATTGTCCTGACACCGCCCCCCCCCCCTCACAGCCATTTACTGGGAAGCTCAGTATATTGCTGTTTCTCCTCCCCCCAGCTCTTATGCAGCTGAGAACAGAGGGAATGTGATCACTTATTAAAAAGGGAAAAAAGGTATTTATGTTTTTTTATATCTATACAAAAAAGTTTTGCCTTTCTTTTCTATTTTAAACTGAATACGTTGTTTTACAAGATGATCGTTTACAATCACTTTAAGCCTGCCATAGATGGCTTGAATCTCTGCCGGTTCAGCAGGAACTGGCTGAGATTCCAACCACATATGGGCAGGCTGAATGTACAACCAGCCTGTTGGATTTTACGTGCGATTGTTGTTAGTGGCTGTTATAGCATATATCTATATATCTGTCTAGTTGGTTATGTCAGACTAACTATGGGTAAGGCCTTGGTGGGCTGAAACACATTAGTGTTGGCTATGTTCGGAACATGTGTTATCCTTGGACTAAATAAAGAGAAATTGTATTCATCCTCACCTGGTTGTCAACTTAATCTACATGGAAGGACTCTTGTGTTACGTGGTGGAGACTGCAAGTCAGGCACGGTGAGTGGAAATAGAGAGCTCTTGCCGGCCCCGATTGCTTGATTGGGTTGCAGTGTCTTTATCTTGCATGTGTAGCAGGTCAAATAAGTTTGAATGCTCTTTTTCTGCAGGATGCAATTTTTTCTATACTTTAATTTTGCAACAGGGTTACATGAAAGCTTAACTAAGGGCCCCTTCACACCAGCCATATCTGTTCCTATCATCTGGAGATGCGTGAACAGTTCCCCATTGAATCGGAGCCAAAAGCTATGATCTGTGTCTGTTCATTTTTGCCCTCCTGGAGCATAGTAAACCCAAGTTAGGTCTATGGGCAGATGTAAATGGGTGCGAGTCCATTTACATCGGACTACCTCAGATCCGACACATTTATGTTAAAAAAAAAAACGCACACAAAAGATTGCAGACTTTTTTGAATTTTTGTTATGACCTAGATGGACTACTGTAAACACCTGTAGGCTAACATGGAGTTTTGGCCAATGGCATTACTGGAAATTCCTGAATCTATTACCACATCGGGGCAGCTGTCATTTAGTGGTGGGAGTACGGCGTGTACAGATCGGTGGGCAATGGGTCATTGTGATGGACATGGATTACATCATTGAATTTTGTGATTGACATCAACAACATTCACTGGACATTGACAGACATAGATTTACCTTGAGGGGACTTTAATAAGCATTATTTTTTAAGCCAGTAAGTATATGCTTGTGTTTTATTTCATTATAGGATTTCTTCACCTTGTGGGCATGGGTACTAATGTACCACTGTACTCATTCACCTGGGAGGAAAAGTTATCTGGTCACCCCCTTATTGCAAGGGGGCTTCACAAGCCCCCTACTTCCTCCCCAAATTATCCCTACCTCTTTTTGCGGCATCAGAGGTGGAGGCCCTCACCCCTTAACACTGGGGCAAGTGCGCTTAGCAAGAAGGAGGGAGAGGCTTTGCTGTACCCCGTCCCCCCATCTCTCCCTTACCCTTCAAGGTAACTCCTGAATGTTAAAAGGCATTTGGGCTGATATGGTACAGGAAGGGATTGGGGGCCAACACACTCACTGCTTTACCCCTTGGTTCAGAGGTTTTAAGGATGCACTGGAAAGCAGGTGGTTTCAAAGAAACATGTGGACACCAAGTGCCTCCTAAATATGACACACTAGATCTAACTAGGATCCAATGAATAGATTATCATAAATATACAGGTGCATAGTACATTATTGCATGGACTTACTGTAAGGACAAACAGTAAAACTGGTCATATACAATCAGGTTTTGATTTGCCAATCAATATGTAGGCTGCCAATCTGCTGGACTGGATATAATAAATGGACTGTTGTGGTGGTCTCATACTACATTGCTGGTTCAAATCAGATTGTGTGCGGCCAGCCAATGTTTAGTGAGGTATTTCCCACAGCTGTCCAGTACAGTAATCCATCTCAAACAAAAGGATGGATTGTTCATAGATATGACTTCAGTAAACCAAAACTTCTTTTCCTACTATAGCTTACTATACTATGAAAAACATCACTAACCACGATCTGCCAAATGACATATTTCATTTAATTTATGGGTAGTGTGAAGAGCACAGCAACCTGTCTGTACCCACCTATCATTGAGCTGTCTCCACTAAACTGAAATCCCAGTGATTATTATAATCAGCAGATCCCCCCGCACTATAAACTACCATACTGGATAAAGCTACGTTCTGCTTTTCAGGGACTTTGAAAATAAGGCATGCACATTGCGTATATCCTGTGCTGTTATAAAACCACCAAGCCAGTTAATAAACCTTGATTTTCTTTAGTAGATTCAATAACATGGGGTTAAAGTGGTTGTAAAGTCTGTTACACCACTTGTACAGGTAAGCCTATAATAAATTGCACAGTTTAGGAGATATTCACAATATGCTCTGCACATCATTAGCACATGCGCACTGAAGAAAACGGCCCGCTCATGCCGTTTCTTCAGTAGCTGTGCTGTGACTGGCGGCACCCCCGCCAGAGCCCACGAACCCGGAAGTAATTCCGGTGTAAGATGTCAGTCATGGGAGCAGAGTTTGGGCGGCACTGCAGGGCATCGTTCTAAGGTAAGTATTTCATAATGCCTTTGTCTTGCATGTCTTGCAGGGTTTCTTTTTTTGAGGGGGGGGGGGGTCCGGAAGTTTACAACCTCTTCAATAAATGCCATTCCAAATGTGCCAAGCATGTGGGGCTCCTTAAAGTGTATTTCCACTTTTGCCACAAATATAAAGTAGGTGCTATCCCCAGTTCCACTGTACAAGTGGACATATGATTGAACTACTTCAATACCGGGCACTTTAACCCCCTTCCTGCCCAGGCCAATTTTCAGCTTTCAGTGCTGTCATACTTTGAATGACAATTGCGCAGTCATGCAACATTGTGCCCATATGAAATTGTTATCATGTTTTTGAGACAGATATAGCTTTCTTTTGGGGGTATTTAATCACCACTGGGTTTTTTATTATTTGCTAAACACGTGAAAAAAATACTGAACCTTTTCAAAATAAATAATTTTTCTTAGTTTCTGTTATAAAAATTTGCAAGTAAGGCCTCATGCACACGAGACGCTGGTGTAAACTCTGCTGAACACATGTTTTTAAAAGCTGAAACCGGCGTTTAGAAACACCCATTGTGCCGCGTTTAGCTGCAAGGCTGTACTGACAGCCTTGCCGATTATCGGCTCTCCTTTCCTCACACAGACACAGTGCATGAAAAAAGAACTGCTGATAACCAGCAAGTCTATTTACATGTGATCAGCTATGATTGGACACAGCTGATCGCATGATAATGGGCCTCTGTGATTGGCCCTTTACCCTGATCTGTGATTAGGGTAAAGGGCAGGGGGCGGGGTTGTGGGTGGATGTCCATGGATGCCCTCCCAGAACTGGACGACAGCACTGTAGCCGTCTTTCAGCTATAACGTGCTATTGAAGTGGTTAAAGGGAGTTTCCATTTCTGCTGTCAAATTTGACAAAAACTCCACTATATGTTTGTTTTGTGTTTCCATTCACACAGCATACCTAAAAAAAATGTAATTAAAAAAAATTCTTAACTTTTAGATGTTTTGAAGGAGAATGACATGGCCAATTCTAAGGCTTTCTGGACAGCCCCACGGTGTCTTTGCCCCCAAACAGACTGCGCTATCTATCCGTACAAGAGAAGTTCAGGAATGGAAAATAAAAATCAGTCATAGTCAGCTAGATGGCTGCAGCACCGATCCCAGCAGCAGCTGTTCTCTGCTGCCTCTACACCAAGAACTAAGCGACCAAAGACCTCTAATTGCTTGGTTCTCAGCCTTCAGTCACCAGCTCTCTTTGTCCCTCTAGCGCTCACTGAAGCGCTGGGCTGTTGAGGGGGCGGGAGCAGCTGGCTTAAGCTCTCACTGGAGCTCTGGGCTGTGGAGGGGGCAGGAGCAGCTGGCTCAAGCTCTCACTGGGGTGCTGAGCTATGGAGGGGGCAGGAGCAGCTGGCTCAGGCTCTCACTGGGGTGCTAGGCTGTGGAGGGGGCGGGAGCAGCTGACTCAGGCTCTCACTGGGGTGCTGGGCTGTGGAGGGGGCTGAAGCAGCTGGCTCAGGCTCTCACTGGGGTGCAGAGCTGTGGAGGGGGTGGGAGCAGCTGGCTCAGGCTCTCACCAGGGTGCTGGGCTGTGAAGGGGGCAGGAGCAGCTGGCTCAGGCTCTCACTGGGGTGCTGTACTGTGGAGGGGGTGGGCGCAGCTGGCTCAGGCTCTCACTGGGGTGCTGGGCTGTGGAAGGGGTGGGCGCAGCTGACTCAGGCTCTCACTGAGGTGCTGGGCTGTGGAGGGGGCAGGAGCCGCTGGCTCAAGCTCTCACTGGGGTGCTGTACTGTGGAGGGGGTGGGAGCAGCTGGCTCAGGCTCTCACTGGGGTGCTGGGCTGTGGAGGGAGTGGGAGGCTCAGGCTCTCAGTGGATGGCTAAGAGGCTGAGCCAGCTGCCTGTCTAGTAGAGCTGCATGTATAATTGTAAAAAAAAAAAAAAAAAAAAATGCAATCTCGATTTAACCCCCCTCACAATCTTAATCCGGCATTTCCACGATTCATTCATGTAACAAGTGCAGAGCCATTCTCTGCTCACTCACAGCTGTCAAAAAAAAAAAAAATCCGGCAAATGTTTATCAACATTTCTCAGCGTTGAGATGATAAAAGGTAACATTGTAACATTTAGTTCTTTTAGATCAAAGGGATGAACTTCGGTCTGTAAATGAGGTTAGCTTAGCCACTTAAAGACTAAACCTTTTTCTGACACTTTTTGCTTACAAGTTAAAATCTGTATTTTCTGCTAGAAAATTACTTTGGTCCCCCAAACATTATATATATTTTTTCAGCAGAGACCCTAGAGAATAAAATGGCAGTCTTTGCAATATTTTATGTCACACTGTATTTGTGCAGCGGTCTTTTAAACGCAATTTTTTTAGGAAAAGGTACACTTCAATTAATTAAAAAAAAAATAAAAAAACAGTAAAGTTAGCCCAATTTTTTTTTATTTTTTGTATAATGTGAAAGATGATGCTATGCTGAGAATCGTGACCTTTGTTCTAAGCAAAAAAATTGTGATTCTCATTTTTTCCAGAATCATGCAGCTCTACGGTCCAGGCATCTAGAAGGATCTCAACATTAAAGTCAGGATGGATGTAGAGTCTGAACCGGCTGAGTGACATCAAGCTTTAGCCCGCTTTTGGCTGAAAACGCATCCCAAGAGTGCAGAATGAATTGCACTTCTGTGATCCATAGGAGAAGTAGGGCTGAGAGAGCTTTGGCTATATTTCTCCCTTAACATACAATGCAGGAGGGTGGTTTCTACGTTTTTAATCCTTTGTTAGGACAGACAGTGTTCAAATCTAGTTTACAGCTGAAAATGAAGAACTGTGAACACAGCACAGACAGGGTTCATTGCGTTTAGCCCCTACACAGGGGCCGAATGTCAGAAGACATCGGCTGCTTCAAAAAAAAAAAACTGTCTGACATTTAGCCTGTGTGTATGTCAGTCTGGAAAATCAGCAGCCGACCAAATCCTGATCAGCACTCTCAGCCAGTGTCAGCGAGTGTTGATTGGAAGGTTCTGGTTGGGGGGGGGGGGCTGTCCCGCTGTCAGAACACAAAAGTTTAGAGGGAAACCGGAGCTAGGAGTTTTTTTTTTTTTTCTCGCTCAACCAAACTCATAATGTGTACTAGGCTTTAAACTACTCCACGGTCCCCTATTAAACATTACAAAGCAGGGAGAGAATCTAATGGTTTTTAATCACATCCTGCCCGTGCTATAGCTGAAAGACGGCTACAGTGCAGGCTTTAATTGGCGGGAGGGCGTTCATGTACCCCCTCCCAAAAATGTGTGCCCCCTGCGGGGTGCGCTCTATGATCAGCAAGTCAATGAGACTCGGCTGATCACAGATTGGAATAAGGGGCCTATCCCGGCTCCTTACCATGTGATCAGCTGTCAGCCAATGACAGCTAATCACGTGATGTAAACAGAAGATTGTAATCTGCTATTTTTTCCCCTCAGGCTGACAGCGTGAAGAGGAAAAAAAAAGAAGCTGATTAGCGGCTTCTGTCAGAGGGACATCGGTCTTGAACATGGAGAGCCACTGCTGCTATGCAGTGCCCACCAGTGCCACCTACCAGTGTGTATAAGTGCTGCCTATCAGTACCCACCAGTGCTGCCCATCAGTGCCACCTATCAGTGGCCACGAGCATAGCTCACAACTGTCCCTGATTTCGAGGGACTGTCCCTGATTTGGAACAAAGTCCCCCTGTCCCTCTTTCCTCCTCATTTGTCCCTCATTTTGGTCTGATCTATATAGTTGTATATAAAATGCACTTTTTATCTGTCAAAAAGTGTTTCCCAGTGCTAAACTTTTCATCTAATTTCTAAATTGCTGAATTTGTACATTTTAATAGCCAATATAAAGGAATAGTAGTGGTAAAAAAAACTTTAACTTTTTTTTGGGTAACTCTTAATTAAGGGGGTGTGGCAGGGGGCGTGTCTTATGCCTACATACGTTTGCTAGTAGGTGTCCCCATTCCCATCTCAAAATGTTGGGAGGTATGCCCACCAGTGCCATCTATCAGTGCACCCTATCAGTGCTCTATTTGTGTGAAAAAAAAATGATAAAAATGTAATTTGGGTACAGCGATGTATGACCGCGCAATTGTCATTCAAAGTGCGACAGCGCTGAAAGCTGAAAATTGGTCTGGGCAGGAAGGGGGTAAAAGTGCCCAGTAAGCAAGTGGTGAAGCAAATAAAAAGCACTCAGAAATGCTAAACATCAAAAATGTAAATATTTTTTCTAGTGTTGCAATGTGAAGACGGAAGATGTGACAATATAAAGTAGGTGTTATCCCTAATTGACGGCACAGGTGGGATTACAGTATAGCTGGTGGTCGGGCCGCTATAGAAGCACACGGCCGGTAGGGGCGCCTCCAGCAGCGATACACCTGGGCGCCGCTCCCCTCGCTATGGCAACAGTGAGGACGCTGTGGAGTCAGCATTTCCCCGCACACACACAATGGCCCCGATCCTTCCATAATACTCAGCCCCGTACACTTCTCCGCCTGGCCCCGATCCTTCCATAATACTCAGCCCCGTACACTTCTCCGGCTGGCCCCGATCTTCCCATAATACTCAGCCCCGTACACTTCTCCGCCTGGCCCCGATCCTTCCATAATACTCAGCCCCGTACACTTCTCTGCCTGGCCCCGGACTCGGGGTGTGTATCTCCGATCCCCGAACCATGTCACATTCCCGGTACACAGACAGCACGCTGCATCGCTATGTATCCTCCAATCCATCATTCTCCTCTCTCCCCGTACATGAACGGTGTGCTCCGCTATGTGCCCTCATCTCCCCCCTATGTGCCCTCATCTCCCCCCTATGTGCCCTCATCTCCCCCCTGTGTGCCTTCATCTCCCCCCGCACCCCGCTCACCTCGAACAGCGGACCGATCCGGTTGGTCTCCAGGTAGACCTGGATCCGGGTTTGCTGCCGAGACGCCATAGGGAGGTGATGAGCGGAGAGCCGCCGGTGTGATCAGCAGACAGACGGCGGAGGAGATATCATCATCTCTCCGGTGTGATCACTTCTCATCCGCCCGGCACTGCCTGGAAGGTGCATGAGGATGACAACCCTCCTCCTCCTCCTCCTCCCCACCAACCAACCTCCCTCTACTCCTCCTCCTCCTAGGTGCTCACAGCAACACAGCCCGCCTCACACTGCACTCCTTCCAGGAGCCCTCCAGCTGGAAGACAGGAAGGATCAACCCCATTGGGTGCCACCTGACAGCCCTGTGTGTGATTGGACAGTGCCTGATACCCTATCCTCTGTACAGTGTATGAGGAGCACAGGGGGCTATATACTGCACATACAGGGGACTATATACTGTACACAGAGAACTATATACTGTACACACAGGGCTATATACTGCACACACAGGAGGCTATATACTGTACACACAGGGCTATATACTGCACACACAGGGGGGTATATACTGCACACACAGGGCTATATACTGCACACACAGGGGACTTATACTGCACACACAAGGGGCTATATACTGTACACACAGAGCTATATACTGTACACACAGGAGGCTATATACTGTACACACACAGCTATATACTGTACACACAGAGCTATATACTGTACACACAAAGGGCTATATACTGTACACACAAAGCTATATACTGCACACACAGGGGGCTACATACTGTACACTAGGGATGAGCTTCGAGTTCGAGTCGAACTCATGTTCTACTCGAACATTGGCTGTTCGCAAGTTCGCCGAACAGCGAACAATTTGGGGTGTTCGCGGCAAATTCGAATGCCGCGGAACACCCTTTAAAAGTCTATGGGAGAAATCAAAAGTGCTAATTTTAAAGGCTTATATGCAAGTTATTGTCATAAAAAGTGTTTGGGGACCCGGGTCCTGCCCCAGGGGACATGGATCAATGCAAAAAAAAGTTTTAAAAACGGCCGTTTTTTCAGGAGCAGTGATTTTATTAATGCTTAAAGTCAAACAATAAAAGTGTAATATCCCTTTAAATTTTGTACCTGGGGGGTGTCTATAGTATGCCTGTAAAGGGGCGCATGTTTCCTGTGTTTAGAACAGTCTGACAGCAAAATGACATTTGGAAGGAAAAAACTCATTTAAAACTACCCGCGGCTATTGCATTGCCGACAATACACATAGAAGTTCATTGATAAAAACGGCATGGTAATTCCCCACAGGGGAACCCCGAACCAAAAAAAAAAAAAAAAAATGATGTGGGGGTCCCCCTAAATTCCATACAAGGCCCTTCAGGTCTGGTATGGATATTAAGGGGAACCCCAGCCAAAATTTAAAAAAAAAATTGACGTGGGGTTCCCCCTAAATTCCATACCAGACCCTTCAGGTCTGGTATGGATTTTAAGGGGAACCCCGCGCCAAAAAAAAAAAAAAAAAAAGGCGTGGGGTCCCCCTAAAAATCCATACCAGACCCTTATCCGAGCACGCAACCTGGCAGGCCGCAGGAAAAGAGGGGGGGACGAGAGTGCGGCCCCCCCCCCCTCCTGAACCGTACCAGGCCACATGCCCTCAACATTGGGAGGGTGCTTTGGGGTAGCCCCCCAAAACACCTTGTCCCCATGTTGATGAGGACAAGGGCCTCATCCTCACAACCGTGGCCGGTGGTTGTGAGGGTCTGCGGGCGGGGGGCTTATCGGAATCTGGAAGCCCCCTTTAACAAGGGGACCCCCAGATCCCGGCCCCCCCCCTGTGTGAAATGGTAAGGGGGTACTTACCCCTACCATTTCACTAAAAAACTGTCAAAAATGTTAAAAATGACAAGAGACAGTTTTTGACAATTCCTTTATTTAAATGCTTCTTCTTTCTTCTTTCTTCCTTCATCTTCTTCTTCTTCTGGTTCTTCTGGCTCTTCTGGTTCTTCCTCCGGCGTTCTCGTCCAGCATCTTCTCCGCGGCGTCTTCTATCTTCTTCTCCTCGGGCCGCTCCGCACCCATGGCATGAGGGGAGGCTCCCGCTCTTCTCTTCATCTTCTTCTCTTCTTCATCTTCTTCTTCATCTTCTTCTTCTTCTTCCTTCTTCTCTTCTTCCTGTCTTCTCCGGGCCGCTCCGCAATCCATGCTGTGGCATGGAGGGAGGCTCCCGCTGTGTGACGGCGTCTCTTCGTCTGACGGTTCTTAAATAACGGGGGGCGGGGCCATCCGGTGACCCCGCCCCCCTCTGACGCACGGTGACTTGAGGGACTTCCCTGTGACGTCACGGGGAATGCCACAGGAAAGTCCCGTCATGTCACCGTGCGTCAGAGGGGGGCGGGGTCACCGGGTGGCCCCGCCCCCCGTTATTTAAGAACCGTCAGACGAAGAGACGCCGTCACACAGCGGGAGCCTCCCTCCATGCCACAGCATGGATTGCGGAGCGGCCCGGAGAAGACAGGAAGAAGAGAAGAAGAGAAGAAGGAAGAAGAAGAAAAAGAAGAAGAAGAAGATGAAGAAGAAGATGAAGAAGAGAAGAAGATGAAGAGAAGAGCGGGAGCCTCCCCCCAAATGCCATGGGTGCGGAGCGGCCCGAGGAGAAGAAGATAGAAGACGCCGCGGAGAAGATGCTGGACGAGAACGCCGGAGGAAGAACCAGAAGAGCCAGAAGAACCAGAAGAAGAAGAAGATGAAGGAAGAAAGAAGAAAGAAGAAGCATTTAAATAAAGGAATTGTCAAAAACTGTCTCTTGTCATTTTTAACATTTTTGACAGTTTTTTAGTGAAATGGTAGGGGTAAGTACCCCCTTACCATTTCACACAGGGGGGGGGCCGGGATCTGGGGGTCCCCTTGTTAAAGGGGGCTTCCAGATTCCGATAAGCCCCCCGCCCGCAGACCCTCACAACCACCGGCCACGGTTGTGAGGATGAGGCCCTTGTCCTCATCAACATGGGGACAAGGTGTTTTGGGGGGCTACCCCAAAGCACCCTCCCAATGTTGAGGGCATGTGGCCTGGTACGGTTCAGGAGGGGGGGGGGGCCGCACTCTCGTCCCCCCCTCTTTTCCTGCGGCCTGCCAGGTTGCGTGCTCGGATAAGGGTCTGGTATGGATTTTTAGGGGGACCCCACGCCTTTTTTTTTTTTTTTTTGGCGCGGGGTTCCCCTTAAAATCCATACCAGACCTGAAGGGTCTGGTATGGAATTTAGGGGGAACCCCACGTCAATTTTTTTTTTAAATTTTGGCTGGGGTTCCCCTTAATATCCATACCAGACCTGAAGGGCCTTGTATGGAATTTAGGGGGACCCCCACATCATTTTTTTTTTTTTGGTTCGGGGTTCCCCTGTGGGGAATTCCCATGCCGTTTTTATCAATGAACTTCTATGTGTATTGTCGGCAATGCAATAGCCGCGGTAGTTTTAAATGTGTTTTTTCCTTCCAAATGTCACTTTGCTGTCAGACTGTTCTAAACACGGGAAACATGCGCCCCTTTACAGGCATACTATAGACACCCCCCAGGTATGAAATTTAAAGGGATATTACACTTTTATTGTTTGACTTTAAGCATTATTAAAATCACTGCTCCTGAAAAAACGGCCGTTTTTAAAACTTTTTTTTGCATTGATTCATGTCCCCTGGGGGAGGACCCGGGTCCCCAAACACTTTTTATGACAATAACTTGCATATTAGCCTTTAAAATTAGCACTTTTGATTATTCATGTTCGTGTCCCATAGACTTTAACGGCGTTCGCGTGTTCGAACGAATTTTTTTCCTGTTCGCATGTTCTGGTGCGAACCGAACAGGGGGGTGTTCGGCTCATCCCTACTGTACACACAGAACTATATACTGCACACACACACAGCTATATACTGCACACACAGAGCTATATACTGTACACACAGGGGGCTATATACTGTACACACAGAGCTATATACTGTACACACACAGCTATATACTGCACACACACACAGCTATATACTGCACACACAGAGCTATATACTGTACACACACAGCTATATACTGCACACACACACAGCTATATACTGCACACACAGGAGGCTATATACTGTACACACAAAGCTATATACTGCACACACAGGAGGCTATATACTGCACACACACAGCTATATACTGTACACACAGGAGGCTATATACTGCACACACAGAGCTATATACTGTACACACAGGAGGCTATATACTGCACACACACAGCTATATACTGTACACACAGGGGGCTATATACTGTACACACAGAGCTATATACTGCACACACAGAGCTATATACTGCACACACAGGAGGCTATATACTGTACACAGAGCTATATACTGAACACACAGGAGGCTATATACCGTACACACACAGCTATATACTGCACACACAGGAGGCTATATACTGTACACACAGAGCTATATACTGAACACACAGGAGGCTATATACCGTACACACACAGCTATATACTGCACACACAGGAGGCTATATACTGTACACACAGAGCTATATACTGAACACACAGGAGGCTATATACCGTACACACACAGCTATATACTGCACACACAGAACTATATACTGTACACACACAGCTTTATACTGCACACACAGAACTATATACTGCACACACACAGCTTTATACTGCACACACAGAACTATATACTGCACACACACAGCTTTATACTGCACACACAGAGCTATATACTGTATATATGACAATGTACATCAAGGTTCCTCCAGAAGGTGCTAGGAGTTCCTTGAACAATGAGAAAGTTCTGTCTCTCAGATAAGTTCCCACTGACACCATTTGTCTTTTCTATCTTCCCACTGACCACACTAATTTATCATCAGTTTTACATCCTTGGCCAAAATTTTTGAGAATGACACAAATATTCATTTGCACAAAGTCTGCTGCCTCCGTTTATACCATGGTATTTTGCATATACAGTAAAACCTTGCTTTGAGAATAACTTGGTTTGAGAGTGTTTTGCAAGACGAGCAAAATTTTATCAATCTTGACTTGACGACATTTAGCAACTCACATGGTTGATGCTTAAAACAGGAACATCTAAGTATGCCCGGCATCCGGGTAAAGCTGTCCACATAGACCATCCTCCGCATCGCCTTCGACATCATCCCTTCCACACTGCGCTCCATGAGCGTTTCAAGCCTCGCTTTCAGATCACAATACTGCAGGGTAGTCTTCCTGGTCATGATTGCAGACTGACATCAGTGAGAGTCGGCGGTGCGGAGGACAGTCTTTGTGGATAGATTTACCCCGGATGTCTGCATACTTAGATGTGCCTCTTTTAATCATCAACCATGTGAGTTTCTAAATGTTGTACCTTCATTAAATGTAACCATATTGCTACACTTAGAGGCACCTCTCTTCTCTTTTATACTCTGTAGCTCCTGCTGAATTTTGCTTCTAATCCCCTTGTGGAGGCTTCCATTTGTGGATGGATATTTTATGATTACACAACCTGGTCACATTGCTATAATCTTTTTTATATGGACTATAAACTGAAAGACCTATGAATAAAAATGGTTGTGGAACGAATCATCTGCGGTTCTATTATTTCTTATGGGGAATTTTGCTTTGATTTAAAAGTGCTGTGGATAGGGATGAGCCGAACACCCCCCGGTTCAGTTCGCACCAGAACCTGCGAACGGACCGAAAGTTCGCACGAACGTTAGAACCCCATTGACGTCTATGGGACTCGAACGTTCGAAATCAAAAGTGCTCATTTTAAAGGCTAATTTGCATGGTATTGTCCTAAAAAGGGTTTGGGGACCCGGGTCCTACCCCAGGGGACATGTATCAATGCAAAAAAAACTTTTAAAAACGGCCGTTTTTTCGGGAGCAGTGATTTTAATGATGCTTAAAGTAAAAAAAAAAAAAGGGAAATATTGACCCTAAGGACCCTAACTGCCGCAGACCAATAACTAGCCTCAACGCCATCTCCAAGATTATGGAGAAAGCGGTAGTACAACAGCTACACAGCCACCTGGACACACACCTCCTCCTGGACCCTCTGCAATCAGGCTTCCGCCCAGGCCATGGCACAGAAACAGCACTTCTCAAAATATGGGACGACGCCCTTGAAGCAGCAGATGACGGAGAACAGAGTCTCCTGGTACTGTTAGACCTCAGCGCAGCATTCGACACAGTGAACCACAATACTTTACTTGTCCGCCTCGCTGAACTAGCAGGAGCTACAGGTTCTACTCTAAAATGGTTTACATCCTTCCTAGAGAATCGCTCCCAGACAGTGAAACTAGGAACATTCACCTCGGAAACCCGGGCAGTCTCCTGCGGAGTCCCTCAAGGATCACCCTTGTCACCAGTACTATTCTACATATACATCCGCCCACTTCTCAATATCATCAGGAAAACCGATCTTTGCTTCCATTCATACGCTGACGACACCCAACTCTACCTTCGTATCAACGGACAAAAAGACCTTCATCAGCAATTACAGAAATGCCTCTCCTTAATAGACGACTGGATGACCACTAGCTCCCTCAAACTCAACGGATCAAAAACAGAACTTCTTCTCCTACAAGCTAACAAAAATTCCAAAATAAAGACTACATGGACACCTCCCACCATCCTTGGACAGACCATCTCCCCAAGCACCAAAGCCAAGAGTCTCGGAGTCATTTTTGACTCAGGAATGACAATGGATACACAAATAGGATCAGTGGTGAGCGGATCCCACCATCTCCTCCGCCAACTATGTAGACTCATCCCCTTCATCCCAGAAGAGGACAAAGCGGCAGTTGTGGGAACAATCATCAATTCCCGACTCGACTACGCAAATTCGCTCTACGTAGGACTACCCCAATATCAGCTTGCGCGCTTACAACTCATCCAAAATACGGCGGCAAGACTGTTAACAGGAAAAAAACCCTGGAAATCCATCTCCCCCTCCCTAAAGAGCCTACACTGGCTAACCGTGAAGAAACGGATCACATTCAAGACCCTCTGCCTCACCCACAAATGCGTACAAGGAAACGCCCCACCATATCTCCGCGAGAAAATAAAACACTACACACCGAATCGCAGTCTTCGATCAGCTAACTAAAACCTCCTTACCATTCCCAAATACCGCTACAAAGCAAAGGGAGAACGAAGATTCGCAGTCCAAGGACCTTGACTATGGAACGCTCTTCCTACCAACATCCGCATGGAAGAAAACCACCAGGCCTTCAGAAAAAAACTAAAGACCTTCCTTTTCTGAGAAGCTGACATCAGAGAATGCATCCAGCGCCTTGAGGCGATTCAGTTCGCATTTGTAGCGCTTTATAAATCATTCATTCATTCATTCATTCATTAGAGGGAAAAACACCCATATAGTGTAGTATGTCATATATATATATATATATATATATATATATATATATATATATATATATATATATATATATATATATACACACACACACAGTACCCCTTGAAAAAGTATTCACACCCCTTCCTTGAAATTTTTCATGTTTTGTCATGTTACAACCAAAAACATAAATTTATTTTGACACATAATTGTGAAGTGGAAGGAAACTTATAAATCAACATTATTTACAAATCTGAAAAGTGTAGCATGTATTTGTATTCAGCCCCCTTTGCTCTGATACCCCTAACTAAAATGTAATGGAACCAACTGCCTTTAGAAGTCACCTAACTAGCAAGCAGAGTCCACCTGTGTGTAATTTAATCTCAGTATAAATACAGCTGTTCTGTGAAGCTCTCAGGGGTTTGCTAGAGAACCTTAGTGAACAAAGAGCATCATGAAGGCCAAGGAACACAAAAGACAGGTCAGGGATAAAGTTGTGGAGAAATTTAAAGCAGGCTTAGGTTATAAAAAAATATCCCAAGCTTTGAACATCTCACGGAGCACTGTTCAATCCATCAACCGAAAATGGAAAGAGTAAGACACAACTGTAAACCTACCAAGACATGGCTGTCTACCTAAACTGACAGGCCGGGCAAGAAGAGCATTAATCAGAGAAGCAGCCAAGAGGCCCATGGTAACTTAGCTCAGGTGGGAGAATCTGTCCACAGGACAACTATTGAGTGAGTTTGGGGTGGAGGAGCTTGACTGGCCTGCAGAGTCCTGGCCTCAACCCGATAGAACACCTTTGCGATGAATTAGAGTGGAGACTGGGAGCCAAGCCTTCTCGTCCAAAAACATGGATGAGTGAGTTTGGGGTGGAGGAACTTGACTGGCCTGCACAGAGTCCTGACCTCAACCTAATAGAACACCTTTGGAATGAATTACAGCGGAGACTGCGAGCCAGGCCTTCTCGTCCAACATCAGTGCTTGACCTCACAAATACACTTTTGGAAGAATGGTCAAACATTCCCATAGACACACTCCTAAACCTTGTGGACAGCCTTTCCATAAGAGTTGAAGCTGTTATACCTGCAATGGGTGGGCCTTCAGAACCGCCCTAATTCTTCATGGCATAGATTCAACAGTGTGTTGGAAAAATATCTCAGAGATTTTGGTCCATATTGACATGCATCAAGCAGTTGCTGCAGATTTGTTGGCTGAACATCCATAATGCAAACCTCCCATTCCACCACATCCCAAAGGTGCTCTATTGGATTGGGATCTTGTGACTGTGGAGGCCATTGGAGTACAGTGAACTCATTGTCATGTTCAAGAAACCAGTGGTGAGATAATTTGAGCTTTGTGACATGGTGCATTATCCTGCAGGACATAGCCATCAGAAGATGGGTACACTGTAGTCATAAAGGGATGGATATGGTTGACAGCAATACTCAAATAGGCCATGGCGTTTAAACAATGCTCAATTGATACTAAGGGACCCGAAGTATGCCAAGAAAATATCCCCCACATCATAATGTATGGGGGTATGCCTGTATATCAAGAATAATGTACAAGTGAATGAAACTAAGGGGAATAGAATACTGAGAGTATGCTATAGGCCCCCTAACCTGAGGGAGGAGGGGGAGATGGACTTCCTATCACAAACTGGATTAGCGGCAAGGATGGGAGCAGTCATCATAATGGGGAATTTTAATTATCCAGACATAGACTGGGCAGAAGGAACCGCACATTCGCCTAAGCCTCACAAGTTCTTAAATGTCTTGCAGGACAATTTTGTGGGTCAGATGGAAGATGCACCAACTAGAAAATAGATACTAGACCTACTGATTACCAACAATACAGACCTGATCACGGATGTGGAAATAAGGGGCAATTTAGGAAACAGCAATCACAGGTCAATCAGCTTCAGTATAAATCACACAAATAGGAAACATAAAGGGAATACAAAGACACTGAATTTCAAAAGAGCCAACTTCCCTAATCTACAAACCTTTCTAGAAGATATAAATTGAGATACAATCTTAGGAACAAAGAACACAGAGGAGAGATGGGTTTACTTTAGGAGCATATTAAATGAGGGCATTAGCCAGTGCATCCCATTGGGAAATAAACTTAAAAGAGCGAAATTAAGTCCTGGATGGCTTAACTTCAATGTAAAAATGCATATAAAAGCAAAGGAGAAGGCCTTCAAAAAATACAAGGCTGAGGGATCATCATCAGCATTCAGACTTTACAAAGAATACAACAAGAAATGTAAGGGTGCAATTAGAGCAGTGTGGATAGAACACGAAAGACACATAGCGGAGGAGAGCAAAAAACCCTCCAAGATATTCTTTAAGTATATAAACAGTAAAAGAGGGAGGTCAGACCATATTGGTCCCATAAAGAATGAGGAAGGACATCTGGTTACAAAGGATGGTGAGATGGCAAAGCTATTGACTTTATTCTTCTCCTCAGTCTTCACAAGGGAATCGGGGGCTTCAGTAACCAAAACTGCATGTTTATCCTCATGACAATCACAGGAAGCACCTCCATGGTTAACAGAGGACAGAATTAGAAATAGACTTAAAAAACTTAACATTAATAAGTCACCAGGACCAGATGGCTTGCACCCGAGGGTCCTTAGGGAACTCAGTCAAGTAATTGCCAGACCATTGTTCCTAGTTTTTACGGACAGTCTACTCACTGGAATGGTACCAGCTGATTGGAGAAAAGCCAATGTAGCACCAATATTTAAAAAAGGGCCAAAATACATCCCTGGGAATTACAGACCAGTTAGCCTAACATCAATAGTATGCAAGCTCTTGGAGGGGATGATAAGGGACTATATACAAGATTTTAGTAACGAAAATGGTATCATTAGCAGTAATCAGCATGGATTCATGAAGAATTGTTCTTGCCAAACCAATCTACTAACCTTCTATGAGGAGGTGAGTTGCCATCTAGATAAAGGAAGGCCCGTAGACGTGGTGTATCTGGATTTTGCAAAATCATTTGACACAGTTCCCCATAAATGTTTACTGTATAAAGTAAGGTCAGTTGGCATGGACCTGCTTTTCACTATTCATATGGAGGTAAGAGTCTAGTGAACACTGAGTGATACACACGAAGAGTGACACACCGGCGATTTTATTTAAGAGCACTTATTGAAGCACTGTCTGCACTTTGTTTTATCATAGACTTTATTTATCTTCACTGCATGAACAATTGCAGCACCACTATTTGTTGTGTCAACAGTGTGATAAAGAGAGATTATACGGATTATTGCTACATTCATCTATATAAATTACATGTGTCTCATTGATATATTGCATATGCATAGGAATTTTATTATTGATATTTAAGTGTTCTTGCATAGCAAGACCACTTACTGTTATCTCACATATATATTATTCTTATTATTATAGCCAAATTTACCACCCTAACTCCTCCCACAGTTTTTACACTACATAGACAAGTAATATACCGAAACGTGCGGATTGTTCCCGAATGGTGTGCTATTACTTTGTGGAACGTTTCGCCGAATGGTTCACGAAATATCGTCGTTTTTGCGGCGAAATTGGTCCCATAGGAATGAATGGGGAAACTAGAGTGGGAGATGACAAAAGCTGGAAAATCAGAACATGATTTCTAAACTGCCGCCACTCCCTCATTTTCAAGCCCACCTACACAAATCTTATATCAAAACGTTCAGCTATCCCTGCTGCCACTAAACATGTCCACGGCTAAGCCATAGTCCTGATAGTTTTCACAATATGACCATTTGTTTGCAACTCACGCCGTCCATTGACATTCATTGAAACTACACTCTAGCCCCCTCCAAATTTGAAGGGCAATTTCTAAACTGCGACTGTGCCTTCATTTTTAATATTTCAGAGACATACTATACATCAAAATCTAGGTCTGGGTCTTGTGATTCTCACAATATAAAGATCTTCGCTGTAGGATGTATAGTTTTTAAAATACGGCCATTTGTTTAGAGGTCATTTCAGGAAATTTTAGCCATTAATCAGAGTGTACTGTTAGTGTTTGTTTTGTTGCCATGGTTACCAAAGCTTCTGTTATACACAGGGGGGAAGGTGGCTGGAGCATCTCAGCTGATTACAGAGCCCGGGGGAGGGGACAGACACACCATGTACTGATTTATAATAGAGGAATATGATGGGGCAGTTTTGATGGGGTAATTCTGATGGGGCAGTTTTGATGAAGCAGTATTTGGGAAGCATAAACAGGGCATGAGCGTTGCTAGGAAACAGTGGTTGTAAACACAAGATGCTGAGACACTCCAAATGCATGTGACTTCATCTGCTAGACTTAATAATGCTTGTAGACTCCTCCCACAGTTTTCACACTACAGAGACAAATAATATGCCGAAACGAGCGGATTGTTCCCGATTGGTGTGTTATTACTTTGTGGAATGTTTTGCCGAATGGTCCACGAAATGACGTTTTTGCGGCGAAATTGGTCCCATAGGAATGAATGGCGAAATGTTCAAAACTAGAGTGGGAAGTGACAAAAGCTGACAACCCCATGATCAGCCAAAACATTATGACCACCCCATGATCAGCCAAAACATTATGACCACCCCATGATCAGCCAAAACATTATGACCGCCCCATGTAAAAAAAAAAATATTTTTGAAAAAAAAAAAAAATTTTTGAAAAAAGTAAAAAAATAATTTTTGAAAAAAAAAAATCATTTTTGAAAAAAAAAATATATATATTTTTGAAAAAAAAAATATTTAAAAAAAAAAAAATTATTTTTGAAATAAAAAAATATTTTTGAAAAAAAAATTTCTTTTAAAAAAAAAATTATTTTTGAAAAAAAAATATATTTGAAAAAAAAAATATTTTTGAAAAAAAAAAATTATTTTTGAAAAAAAAATTACTTTAAAAAAAATAATAATTTCGAAAAAAAAAATATTTTTGAAATAAAAAAATTCATTTTTGAAAAAAAAATCATTTTTGAAGAAAAAAAAATCATTTTTGATTAAAAAAAATTCATTTTTGAAAAAAAAAATTACTTTTGAAAAAAATGTTCAGCTCTTTCAGCGAATGATGGAACTTTTTTACTACTATTTATACTTTTTAAAATATTAAGCTTTTTAACACTTTTCACAGTTACTCAAGCCACTCCACCCCACCCAGTTACTCCGCCCACTCCAGTTGTAGAGGCAAGAACACTTTCACAATTTCCCCAGAAATTGTACCTTTTCTAGTTATATATTATTATTTATTTTTTTGCACTGAAATCATCTTATGTGCACAGATTCATATTTGTATTTTGCACAGTACCATGAGCGTTCATTGGTATTGATTAATTTGAGCACAAGCTCATATTTGCACCTAGCAATTTTGCACAGCATCTTTAGTGTTTTTTTTGCACAGTCGCATTTTTAGCAATTTTTGCACAGATTATCGCACAGTGCTAAATCATCTATATTTAAGATAAATGGGGAGTACTCTGAATGGTCAGGGGTGGAAAATGGTGTCCCCCAGGGTTCTGTCCTGGGACCAATCCTATTTAATTTTTTCATAAACGACCTGGAGGATGGGGTGAACAGCTCAATCTCTGTAATTTGCAGATGATACTAAGCTAAGCAAGACAATAACTTCTCTGCAGGATGTGGAAATCTTGAAAGTAGATCTGAAACAAATAATGGGGTGGGCAACTACATGGCAAATGAGGTTTAATGTGGAAAAATGTAAAAGAATGCATTCCGGTGGCCAAAATATGAATGCAATCTACTCACTGGGGGAGAACCTCTGGTGGAATCTAGGATGGAAAAGGACCTGGGGGTCCTAGTAGATGATAGGCTCAGCAATGGCATGCAATGCCAAGCTTCTGCTAAGAAAGAAAACAGAATATCGGCATGCATTAACTCCAGAGATAAAGTGGTAATTCTCCCGCTCTACAAGACTCTGGTCTGGCCTCACCTGGAGTATGCTGTCCAGTTCTGGGCACCAGTCCTCGGGAAGGATGTGCTGAAAATGGAGCGAGTACAGAGAAGGGCAAAAAACTCATAAAGGGACTGGAGAATATTAGTTATGAAGAAAGGTTATGAGCACTGAACTTATTCTCACTGGAGAAGAGACACTTGAGAGGGGATATGATTTCAATATACAAATACCGAACTGGTGACCCCACAATAGGGATAAACTTTTACGCAGAAGGGAGTTTAGTAAGACACGTGGCCACTTATTAAAATTAGAAGAAAAGAGGTTTAACCTTAAACTACGTAGAGGGTTCTTTACTGTAAGAGCAACAAGGATGTGGAATTCCCTTCCACAGACGGTGGTTTCAGCGGGGAGCATCAAAAGTTTCAAGAAACTATTAGATAAGCACCTGAACGATCACAACATACAGGGATATACAATGTAATACTGACATAAAATCACACGCATAAGTTGGACTTGATGGACAACATAACTATGTAATGTCGCAGCTAAAATTGAGACTCATCAGTTCTTAGCTGACAGGAGTGCCCCTCGGTGTGTTCTTCTGCTGCAGTAGCCCATCTGCCTCAAGGTTCAATGTGTTTTGCGTTCAGAGATGGTATTCTGCAGACCTTGGTTGTAACAAGTGGTTATTTGAGTTACTATTACTTTTCTATTACCTTGAACCAGTCTGCCCATTCTCCTCTGACCTCTGACTTCAACAAGGCATTTTCGTCCACACATCTGCCGTTCACTGGATATTTGAAGGTTGTGCGTGAAAATCCTAGTAGATCACTAGTTTTTGAAATATTCAGACCAGCCTGTCTGGCACCAACAACCATGCCATGTTCAAAGTCACTTAAATCCGCTTTCTTTCCCATTCTGATACTTGGTTAGAATTTCAGCAAGTAGTCTTCATCACGTCTGGATGCCTAAATGCATTGAGTTGATGCAATGTAATTGGCTGATTAGTGATTTGTGTTACCAAGCAATTGAACAGGTGTACTTAATATAGTGGCCAGTAAGTATATATATATATATATATATATATATAGTTGTGCTCATAAGTTTACATACCCTGGCATAATTTATGATTTCTTGGCCATTTTTCAGAGAATATGAATGATAACGCAAAAACATTTCTTTCACTCATGGTTAGTGTTTGGCTGAAGCCATTTATTATCAATCAACTGTGTTTACTCTTTTTAAATCATGACAACAGCAACTACACAAATCCCCCTGATCAAAAGTTTACATACCCTGGTGATTTTGAATGGCTATTAACCACTTGAGCCCCGGACCATTATGCTGCCTAAGGACCAGAGGTCTTTTTCCAATTTGGCACTGCGTCGCTTTAACTGCTAATTGCGCGGTCATGCAATGCTGTACCCAAACAAAATTTGCGTCCTTTTCTTCCCACAAATAGAGCTTTCTTTTGATGGTATTTGATCACCTCTGCGGTTTTTATTTTTTGCGCTATAAACGGAAAAAGACCGAAAATTTTGAAAAAAAATGATATTTTCTACTTTTTGTTATAAAAAAAATCCAATAAACTAAATTTTAGTCATACATTTAGGCCAAAATGTATTCGGCCACATGTCTTTGGTAAAAAAAATGTCAATAAGCGTATATTTATTGGTTTGCGCAAAAGTTATAGCGTCTACAAACTAGGGTACATTTTCTGGAATTTACACAGCTTTTAGTTTATGACTGCCTATGTCATTTCTTGAGGTGCTAAAATGGCAGGGCAGTACAAAACCCCCCCAAATGACCCCATTTTGGAAAGTAGACACCCCAAGGAAATTGCTGAGAGGCATGTTGAACCCATTGAATATTTATTTTTTTTGTCCCAAGTGATTGAAAAATGACAAAAAAAAAAAAAAAAAAATATTTACAAAAAGTCGTCACTAAATGATATATTGCTCACACAGGCCATGGGCCTATGTGGAATTGCACCCCAAAATACATTTAGCTGCTTCTCCTGAGTACGGGGATACCACATGTGTGGGACTTTTTGGGAGCCTAGCCGCGTACGGGGCCCCGAAAACCAATCACCGCCTTCAGGATTTCTAAGGGTGTAAATTTTTGCTTTCACTCTTCACTGCCTATCACAGTTTCGGAGGCCATGGAATGCCCAGGTGGCACAAAACCCCCCAAAATGACCCCATTTTGGAAAGTAGACACCCCAAGCTATTTGCTGAGAGGCATATTGAGTCCATGGAATATTTTATATTTTGACACAAGTTGCGGGAAAGTGACACTTTTTTTTTTTTTTTCCATAAAGTTGTCACTAAATGATATATTGCTCACACAGGCCATGGGCATATGTGGAATTGCACCCCAAAATACATTTAGCTGCTTCTCCTGAGTATGGGGATACCACATGTGTGGGACTTTTTGGGAGCCTAGCCGCGTACTGGACCCCGAAAACCAATCACTGCCTTCAGGATTTCTAAGGGTGAAAATTTTTGATTTCACTCTTTACTGCCTATCACAGTTTCGGAGGCCATGGAATGCCCAGGTGGCACAAAACCCCCCCAAATGACCCCATTTTGGAAAGTAGACACCCCAAGCTATTTGCTGAAAGGCATGGTGAGTATTTTGCAGCTCTCATTTGTTTTTGAAAATGAAGAAAGACAAGAAAAAACTTTTTTTTTTTTCTTTTTTCAATTTTCAAAACTTTGTGACAAAAAGTGAGGTCTGCAAAATACTCACTATACCTCTCAGCAAATAGCTTGGGGTGTCTACTTTCCAAAATGGGGTCATTTGGGGGGGTTTTGTGCCACCTGGGCATTCCATGGCCTCCGAAACTGTGATAGGCAGTGAAGAGTGAAATCAAAAATTCACGCCCTTAGAAAGCCTGAAGGCGGTGCTTGGTTTTCGGGGTCCCGTACGCGGCTAGGCTCCCAAAAAGTCTCACACATGTGGTATCCCCGTACTCAGGAGAAGCAGCAGAATGTATTTTGGGGTGTAATTTCACATATTTCCATGGCATGTTTGAGCAATATATCATTTAGTGACAACTTTGTGCAAAAAAAAAAAAAAAAAAAAAAATTTGTCTCTTTCCCGCAACTTGTGTCGCAATATAAAATATTCCATGGACTCGACATGCCTCTCAGCAAATAGCTTGGGGTGTCTACTTTCCAAAATGGGGTCATTTGGGGGGGGTTTGAACTGTCCTGGCATTTTATGCACAACATTTAGAAGCTTATGTCACACATCACCCACTCTTCTAACCACTTGAAGACAAAGCCCTTTCTGACACTTATTGTTTACATGAAAAAGTTTTTTTTTTTTGCAAAAAAAATTACTTTGAACCCCCAAACATTATATATTTTTTTAAAGCAAATGCCCTACAGATTAAAATGGTGGGTGTTTCATTTTTTTTTTTCACACAGTAATTGCGCAGCGATTTTTCAAACGCATTTTTTGGGGAAAAAACACACTTTTTTTAATTTTAATGCACTAAAACACGCTATATTGCCCAAATGTTTGATGAAATAAAAAAGATGATCTTAGGCCGAGTACATGGATACCAAACATGACATGCTTTAAAATTGCGCACAAACGTGCAGTGGCAACAAAATAAATACATGTTTAAAAGCCTTCAAAAGCCTTTACAGGTTACCACTTTAGATTTACAGAGGAGGTCTACTGGAAAAATTACTGCACTCGATCTGGCCTTCGCGGTGATACCTCACATGCATGGTGCAATTGCTGTTTACGTTTGACGACAGACCGCCGCTTGCGTTCGCCTTAGCGCGAGAGCAGGGGGCGACAGGGGTGTTTTTTTTTTGTTTTTTTTTTTTTTCTTTATTATTTTTTTGCTTTTTTAATCTTACTTTTAAACTGTTCCTTTCATATTTTTTTTTTTAATCATTTTTATTGTTATCTCGGGGAATGTAAATATCCCCTATGATAGCAATAGGTAGCAACAGGTACTCTTTTTTGAAAAAATTGTGGTCTATTAGACCCTAGATCTCTCCTCTGCCCTTTAAAGCATCTGACCACACCAAGATCGGTGTGATAAAATGCTTCCCCAATTTCCCAATGGCGCTATTTACATCCGGCGAAATCTAAGTCATGAAATACTCGTAGCTTCCGGTTTCTTAGGCCATAGAGATGTTTGGAGCCACTCTGGTCTCTGATCAGCTCTATGGTCAGCTGGCTGAATCACCGGCTGCATTCTCAGGTTCCCTGTTGAGACAGGAGAGCCAGAGAAAAACACGGAAGACGGTGGGGGGGGGGCATTCCCTCCCACGGCTTGTAAAAGCAGTCTAGAGGCTAATTAGCCGCTAGGATTGCTTTTACATGAAAGCCGTCCGCTGGCTAAAAAGAATGATACCAAGATGATACCTAAACCTGCAGGCATCATTCTGGTATAACCACTCAAAGTCGTGAATGGCGTACCTGAAGACAAAAAAATGGTTAACAATGGTTAACAATAAAGCACAGTAAAGTGTAAATAATTACACACCTGAAAAACAAACATGATAAAACATAATAACAATAACAATAACAATAACAATAAAACATTGCAGAATAGAATACAGTAAAAAAGAGCAGAACAATAGAGAGAGGGAATAGAGAGAGAGAGAACAATAAAACAACAACTATTTTTTTTTATTTCATATTTTTTTTTTTTTTTACACTTTTTTTGTAACTAACTTTTATAACGGTAACCGGTTCCAGGTTCGGGTCTCTCAAAATGCGATGGCATCTTGGGAGACCCTGTGAAAGTGCGCCTAGTCTGTGCAATGCTGTACCCTACGCTAATACTCAACTAGTGAATGGTAGCGTTCAAAACATTCACCAATGCAAAGACCAGGATTGTCAGGACAGGAGGGACAATAATAGCGGGTGTAATGCCTATATCCGCGCTTGCTGCAGACACGACATCTTTTTTGGGGGGTTCGTTGGGTAGGGGTACTCGGGAGGACATAAAAATGCCTCTCATGCAGCCGACTGCATTTGGTTGGGGATGTGAATGGGGGAAGTATGGGCGCTGCAGAAGCGGTGGGTTCCCAATTAGGATTGGCGAATGCAGCAGGAAGGGCACTATGGGCACGACGGGCCTGTGTTTGTCTTTTTGGTGGCGGCGGGACACTACTTGTGCTTGCCACCTCACCAGCTTGAACTGCACTTATGGGACTCGCCACGTCACCACGTGTTACTGCAGTGCTGGTTTGACTACGACCGGGGTGTACTAGGCCGCTGGCGCTTGCCAGTTCACCAAAACGCTACCAAAAAACTGTTAGCGATCGCAGGGATCAGGCCTGACTCTGCGAACGCTGCAGTTATGCGTTTAGTGTTTTGTAAGTGACAGTGATCGATCGATACTGCACTTGGGTGGGTTGGGCCGGGCCGGGCGGAGGGGCAAAACGCAGGTGCTAGCAGGTATCTGGGCTGATCCCGCTAACACTGCGTTTTTGGGAACCCTAAACTGCTGGTGACGCTAGTATAGATCTGATCGGATCAGATATTGATGCGATCAGATACTATACCACTAAGGGAGGTGTATGCTGCGTGCGTGGGTGTTAGCGGTACTGGCGCTAACCTGGCGCTGCCTGGGGCTGGTGCTTGCCAGTTCACCAAAATACTACCAAAAAAACTGTTAGCGATCGCAGGGATCAGGCCTGACTCTGCGAACGCTGCAGTTATGCGTTTAGTGTTTTGTAAGTGTCAGTGATCGATCGATACTGCACTTGGGTGGGCTGGGCTCGCCTGGGCGGAGGGGCAAAACGCAGGTGCTAGCAGGTATCTGGGCTGATCCCGCTAACACTGCGTTTTTGGGAACCCTAAACTGCTGGGGACGCTAGTATAGATCTGATCGGATCAGATATTGATCCGTTCAGATACTATACCACTAAGGGAGGCGTATGCTGCGTGCGTGGGTGTTAGCGGTACTGGCGCTAACCTGACGCCTGGGGCTGGTGCTTGCCAGTTCACCAAAATGCTACCAAAAAAACTGTTAGCGATCGCAGGGATCAGGCCTGACTCTGCGAACGCTGCAGTTATGCGTTTAGTGTTTTGTAAGTGACAGTGATCGATCGATACTGCACTTGGGTGGGCTGGGCTGGGCCGGGCGGAGGCACAAAACGCAGGTGCTAGCGGGTATCTGGGCTGATCCCGCTAACACTGCGTTTTCGGGAACCCTAAACTGCTGGGGACGCTAGTATAGATCTGATTGGATCAGATATTGATCCGTACAGATACTATACCACTAAGGGAGGCGCATGCTGCGTGCGTGGGTGTTAGCGGTACTGGCGCTAATCTGACGCTTCCTGGGGCGACGCATATCACCGCCGGGCGATCGGGGGGCTAAACCTTTATTCGGTAATAAACGGCGGGTGCCCTGACACTATAAAAAATAAACGAACTAACCAGCGTCACCCGTAACGGTTATACGGTGATCAGTGGTGAAAGGGTTAACTAGGGGGCAATCAAGGGGTTAAAACATTTATTAGGTAGTATATGGGGGTCCCTGACGCTATAAAACGCTGA
This sequence comes from Lithobates clamitans, assembly GCA_037952925.1. Taxonomy (NCBI): domain Eukaryota; kingdom Metazoa; phylum Chordata; class Amphibia; order Anura; family Ranidae; genus Lithobates; species Lithobates clamitans. The sequence continues at coordinate 2,096,744 of JBBGZY010000643.1, forward strand.
CGGCGAACCTAAATATTTACCTCACTAACTAGCGTCACCAGCGACACTAATACAGCGATCAGAAAAATGATCGCTTAGCGACACTGGTGACAGGGGGTGATCAAGGGGTTAAAACTTTATTAGGGGGGGTTAGGGGGGTATCCTAGACCTAAAGGGGGGTAATACTAACTGTCCCAACACTGTCACTGTCACAAACTGACACTATGCAGTAATCAGAAAAAAAAAAAAAAACTGCTGGTGTCAGTTTGTGACAGGGGGGGGGGGGGTGATTGGGGGGGGATCGGGGGGCGATCGGGGGGGGATCGGGGTGATTTGTGTGCCTGGCATGTTCTACTGTGTGTGTAGTGTTTGGTGCACTCACAGTGAAGTCTTCTCTCCTCGGGCCGGAACGGAAATTACCGAGCCGAGGAGAGATGACATCATTTCCTTTGCTGCTGTTTAGCATACAGCAGCAAAGGAATGATTCGATTGGCCGGCGGCGATCGCGAGGGGGGGGCCACGAACGGATGGTCTCCCCCTCATCACCGATCGCCGCTGGACAAAAGACGACCGCCTCGGGCACCGGGGGGGGGTCCGATCGGACCCCCCACCCGCGGAAGGCAAATCACGTACCCTGTACGTGATTTTGCCTGTCCGTGCCACTTTGCCGACGTACATCGGCGTGAGGCGGTCGTCAAGTGGTTAAAGGTAACAATCCTCACCTGTGATCTGTTTGCTTGTAATTAGTGTGTGTGTGTGTATAAAAGGTCAATGAGTTTCTGGACTCCTGACAGACCCTTGCATCTTTCATCCACTGCTGCACTGACATTTCTGGATTCTGAGTCATGGGGAAAGCAAAAGAATTGTCAAAGGATCTGCGGGGAAAAGGTAGTTGAACTGTATAAAACAGGAAAGGCATATAAAAAGATATTTGAATTTGAATGCCAATCAGCAGTGTTCAAACTCTAGAAAGAAGTGGAAAATGAGGGGTTCTGTTGAAACCAAACCACGGTCAGGTAGACCAACTTAAATTTTAGCCACATTTGCCAGGAAAATTGTTCGGAATGCAAAGAAAAAGAAAAACCCACAAATAACTTCAGATGAAATACAGGACTCTCTGAAAACATGTGGTGTGGCTGTTTCAAGATGCACAATAAGGAGGCACTTGAAGAAAGATGGGCTGCATGATCGAATCGCCAGAAGAAAGAAAGACACTGAGCAAGTGGACTCAACTTCTTTGGTCGACCATGGCAAGGCCTGTTCTGAGTGGAACCTGTCCTGTTAAACTGCTGTATGGTCTTGGCGACCGTGCTGCAGCTCAGTTTCAGGGTCTTGGCAATCTTCTTATAGCCTAGGCCATCTTTATGTAGAGCAACATTTTTTTTTTTCAGATCCTCAGAGAGTTCTTTGCCATGAGGTGCCATGTTGAACTTCCAGTGACCAGTATGCAATAACACCAAATTTAACACACCTGCTCCCCATTCACACCTGAGACCTTGTAACACTAACGAGCCACATGACATCGGGGAGGAAAAATGGCTAATTGGGCCCAATTTGGACATTTTCACTTAGGGGTGTACTCACTTTTGTTGCCAGCGGTTTAGACATTAATGGCTGTGTGTTGAGTTATTTTGAGGGGACAGCAAATTTACACTGTTATACAAGATGTACATTCACTACTTTACAGTGTAGCAAAGTGTCATTTCTTCAGTGTTGTCACATGAAAAGATATAATAAAATATTTACAAAAATGTAAGGGGTGTACTCACTTTTGTGAGATACTGTATATTTATATATATATATATATATATATATATATATATATATATTGTAGCGGGGGTGCAAAAGTGATTGATGCGGATATATGTTCCTCCACGGATTCTTAGATGTGCAATCTAAGATAAATCCAGCAAAGACTTCAGGGTAAAGAAGGATAGTTCTTTACCCTGTATTGGTAAAGTCTATTCTGGGGCTGGTTTTATTGGGTGTCTGACAGAGATCCAGGTGGGACAGACTTTGAAGTCCGTGGACTGCAGTTTAAGGTTTTCTTTTCAGGTCTTGATTAAGGCAGCTGGTCCTAGCTCTCAGAGAGAGAGAGTGTCTCCATGTGAGTAGACATCTAGGAGTCTGACTTCTCATCCCTGATGTTGGATATAAAGGATTTGTGTTTGTATGGACACTTACTACAAGACCAAGGACTGGTCAGTCTATTGACACAGTAATGCCCTGTATACAAGACCGGTTTTCCCGTCGGAATAAAAATTTGAAGGTTTTTCCGACAGATTTCCGACAGAATTCTGCTCAAGCTGTCTTGCATACACACGGTCAAACCAAATTCCGACTGTCCAGAAAGCGGTGACGTACAACACGTACAACGGGACTAGAAAACGGAAGTTCAATAGCCAGTGCGCCACCCTTTGGGCTCCTTCTGCCTGGAGATCTTGATTAAAAAAAAAATTAAAAAAAGATGACTATAAAAAATAATTCTAAACATTATTCTGGAGATCTGGCTTTAAAAACAAAAAAGATTATTCATGAGATCACGAGTAATAATAAAGAAATACGTTTGTCAGAACTCTGTGTGAATATCAGCAGCAAAACAACTTCATTATTCTAGCATTATAAAGCGCAAAAGAATGCGCTGCATTAAAAGATCGAAGAATTTGCAGCGTGATGAATGTGCTATCTCCATTACGAACGCTAGTTTTACCAGACCGACCACTTCCGTCTCGTACTTGCTTCAGAGCATGCATAGTTTTTGGTGCGCCTAAACAGCATACAGCCGAGCGTTTTTTAATTTTTTCCGTTGGAAAAATATAGAACATGTTCTCTATATAAGTCCGTCTGAATTTTCGAAGGGAGAAAGTCCGATGGGGCATACATACAGTCGGAATATACGATGAAGAGCTCACATCGGACTCTTTCTGTCGGAAATTCCGACCACGTGTATGCGGCATAAGGCTCGGTAGAGCAGAAGTTTATTGTTGTTAGATTGCTGGAAGAGCTGGTGGTTTGAGGGACCGGTACCTGTAGCAGCAGTACTGTTGAAGAGTAGCCAAGTGGGCTTGTATATTCAGTTGTGTCTGAATGACGTTTAAACCCCTGCGTGGGATTCCTGAGTGGACTTTTGTTTCGTTTTTATCATTTAATAAACGTGGGCTACCAGGCCCTTAACTATAAAAGCCTGTCTGATGTGGACTCACTACATGAAAACACATCTACCACTGAGCTGAACAATCCCCCATGCCACAATATATATATGTATGTATATATATATATATATGTATATATATATATATATATATATATATATATATATATATATATATATATATATATATATATATATATATATTTATATTTCACCTCATTGAGATACCTGAGCGCAGAGTGTGGATGTCTATTTATTAAAGGGTAACATATTCACTTGATGCCTGATGATATCCCACCAACTTTCTGATGCCATTGTAACAAGATAATCAATGTTGTTCACTTAACCTGTCAGTAGTCATAAAGTTCTGGCTGATTATATCTCATATCTGAGGGGCCACTGGGGAAGCTGGAAACCATTGTAGTAGTCAATGCTAATATAGAGAGAGGTCCTGGGCTGAGTGGCTGCCCTTCTGCATAGTAACCACCAGGGATGAGCTCAGGCAAGTTTGGACATGAGTCCGAACCCACCTGAACCCACCTGAGCTATCCCATCAGGAAGATAGCAGCGATCACTGTAGCAGCACTAACTACTACAGTGATTGGCAGCTTCTCCAGTGATCAATCAGGTATTAGATATGCTTAGCTACATTGGCTCCACAGTGTAAGAAAGAGCATACCTGGAGCTCAGCCTTAAACACAACATTAAAATACATAGGTGATTATAAATCTCTTACTATAGTTAGGCTGGGTAACTGCCACCAGCGAATTTGCCATTAATAGTTTGTCAAAATTTCCAGCGGCAGATCGATAAGAGGCTTCCTGTTTGTCCCTATGGAATTACTTCCTTGTTTACTGAGGCAATGAGATCACCAATGATTGAAATTTACCTGTATCTGGACCAACAGCAGAACAACATCCCACTGTGTTTACTTACAGAGGGAACAATTCTATAGGTATAGACAGGTAGCAATCCCGCTTTTGCAGATTTGTCCCCAGCACCAGAATTGCCCATCTGACATCAGCCTTATGTTGAAAAAAGACACAAGTCCATCAATTTATACCAATAGAAATTAAATAATACATAAATTGAAAACCTCCATAGACCTCCATCATGAGTAAGTGCTGAGATAGTACGAAATGTGTTGACCTCTGTAGTCCCCGCAGTATCTGTTCTGTGTAACTGTCACAGGTTGTTTTTATAATATGGATGAAGTTGCTTCAAGTGTGGCTGTCTTATGCCCACAGTTCAGCTATTTTTCATTAGCTCAGCTGGCCATAACTAGTTCTGGGGGAGTCTATTCCACATTTTCACAACTCTTAATGTGAAGAAGCCTTTCCGTATTTGGAGGTTTCCCTCCAGAAATAAAGCGTGCCCCCTTGTCCTCTGTAATGACCTGAAAGTGAATAACTCAACACCAAGTTCACTATATGGACCACTTTTGTATTTATACGTGTTCATTTATCATATTCTCTCATAATCACCTCTTCTCAAGAGAGAATAAATTCAGTTCCTCTAATAAAGGGGTCAGCAACCAGTGGATCGTGGATAGGTGATTGGTAGATCGCGGTCTGGACTTGCTGACCCACCATCCCAAAGCATCAAACAGAGTGCAATGTAGAAGGACTACTTGTAAAGATGGAGCTGTAGTAGGGAGCAAGAGCCGCATAAGCTGATGCCTTCTCTGTAGTGCTGGCTCTTGTCCCATGCGGAGTGGCCCCATTTACTTGAATGGGTCGTGATTGGTAGGTGGTTAATTCCTACTGCAGCATGTGTATACCTTTCAGCTGCTGCCTCAGCTAAAGGGGGTAGGGATTAGGGCAGTAAAACCGCAAATCAACCGCAGGGTTTTACATGTGAACGAGCCCTAAAAGTGTCCCTGCCGAATGCAACTAAGGGCTCAATTACAAATGCAGCAAGCACTGCTGCTGCTCTAAAAAGCGATCTGAGTGTGTTTGACAGGTGGTGAGGAGGAGATATGTTGCCTCCTCACCACTTGATTTAAACCCATGATTGCCCTGCAATGCAGGGGGTTGCGACACAATAGTACAGAAATTACAGTTTTAAAAAAGGTGTGAGGAGGCGACACTGTGCCTAGTGATCTTTGACTTCCCCCATGTTGTTCAGGTAGATCTCCACCTCTTTAAAGAGGGAGTCCCACGAAATTTTTTTTTTAAAAGTCAGCAGCTACAAATACTGCAGCTGCTTTAAGGTTGCCTACCCCTCTCTAATCTTTCCTCATAGATGAGCTCCTCCATGCCTCTTATCAGTTTGGTTGCCCTTCTCTGCTCTTTCTCCAGTTCTCTGATATTCTTTTATGAACTGGTGCCCAAAACTGAACTGCATATTCCAAATTAGGTCTTACTATTACTAATGCTTTTTAAATCTCTTCACCAGGACTGGAGAGATTTACAGTGTTCTGTCATTACCAAAACATTGCAAACAGAACTGGACTACCTGTGGAAAGCAGAATGTAAAAAGTTAAAGTGGACCTTTCCCTTTAAATATTAAAAATCACACCATCATACAGCTCTACACGTTGATATGAGACATAGGTGTGCGCAGCCTCTTGCATTAGGGTGTGCACCCCAAAGCTCAAATACATATGCATGTGTATATGTACTGATGGTGTCAGTAGGGCAGTGGACAGTGTAATTTTGTTTATTTTATTTAAAAAAAAATTATTTTCTTTTGTAACATTTTTTTGGGGGATGAAATATCAGTGGTCTAAACAGGGGAGAATATGCACCACACAAGGCGATTAGGGTGTGCCCAGGCACACCTGGCACACCCTGTGCGCACGCCTATGATATGAGATCATCTTACATTCATTAGTTAAAGTCTAACTCTGAGATATTAGCAACCCCTTCTACCCCCCTCTAACTAACCGCTGGTATGAAGAAGAAAAACTATCCAAATGCCCATTTTACTTACCTTAAGCCACAGGCTCTTGTAAAAGCTGTTGTATTCTGACAGGGGGACGGCCAGCACTCTTATGCCCCGTACACACGGTCGGACATTGATCAGACATTCCGACAACAAAATCCATGGATTTTTTCCGACGGATGTTGGCTCAAACTTGTCTTGCATACACACGGTCACACAAAGTTGTCGGAAAATCCGATCGTTCTGAACGCGGTGATATAAAACACATACGTCGGGACTATAAACGGGGCAATAGCCAATAGCTTTCGTCTCTTAATTTATTCTGAGCATGCGTGGCACTTTGTCCGTCGGATTTGTGTACACACGATCGGAAATTTAAAGGATCGGATTTTGTTGTCGGAAAATTTGATAGCCTGCTCTCAAACTTTGTGTGTCGGAAAATCTGATGAAAAATGCCCGATGGAGCCCACACACGGTCGGAATTTCCGACAACAAGCTCTGATCGCACATTTTCCGTCAGAAAGTCCGACCGTGTGTACGGGGCATTAGCCATCAGGTGACAGTCGCCTGCTGGTTTTCCAGCATGCTCTTCCAACAAAAGCCGACCAAATGGCCAGCTTCTGTCGGACCGGCTCCCATACACATGGACCAAATGTTTTTATTGTACCGGCTGATGTCGCCCGGCATTCGGCTAATGTGTCGGCTTAAGATAATTGACACACAATGCACTATTTAAATCCAATCATTGCCTGAAGTTGGGCTTTAAATAAACATCTTTTACTTACAGTTACTGTTTTTCCACTTTCTGGTTGACTGAGGCACTGATGATGTAACCGAGGCACTGAGGCAACCTCGGTACTCCAGCTGTGGTGAAACTACAAATCCCATCATGCCTCTGCCTCTAGAAGTAATGCCTGTGATTGTCAGGGTCTTGCAATGTCTCATGGGACTTGTAGTTTCACCACAGTTGGAGGGCTGAGGTTGCCTACCCCTAATCAAACCCTTTACTACCTGAAACTTAGCATGGAAGTCTGGGTCTGTCTCTGTAGTTATTAACTGTTTGCTGACATGCGCTATAGCCGAATGATGGCTACAGCACAGATGGATAGTACTGGTAGGCCGTCATATGACGACCTCCCATGATTGCGCCTGCCGCACACCCGCTCTGTGATCACAGTGTCTGGAGGAAACTGCTAATCACAGATTGAGGTAAAGAGCTAATCAGCGGCTCTTTACCACATGATCAGCTGTGTCCAATCTCAGCTGATCACGGATGTAAATAGAAGCAAGTTATCGGCACCCCTTTCCTCATGCTGACAATCTGTGGCCACCAATGCTGCCAATAAGTGCCCACCAGTGCTGCCAATCAGTGCCCATCAGTGCATCCTCATCAGTGCCACCTATCAGTGCCCATCAGTGCTGCCTATCAGTGCAGCCTCATCAGTGCCCATCAGTGCCTCCTCATCAGTGCCCACCAGTGCCTCCTCATCAGTGCCCACCAGTGCCTCATCAGTGCCCACCAGTGTGCCTCATCAATGCCCATCGGTGCAGCCTATCAGTGCCCATTAGTGGAGCCTATCAGTACCCATCAGTGCAGCCTCATCAGATCACATCAGTGAAGGAGAAAAATTACCTGTTTGCAAAATTTTACAACAAACTATGAAAAAGTTTTTGTTAGTTTTTTTTAAAATGTTGTCTTGATTCATTTATTTAGCAAAAAAAAAAAAAAATCTTAACAGTGATTAAATACACCAAAAGAAATCTCTATTTGTGTGAAAAAAAATTATTACAATTTAGTTTGAGTACAGTGTTGCATGACCGCGCAAATGTCATTCAAAGTGCGGCAGCGCTGAAAGCTGAAAATTAGCGTAAAAGTGCCCAGGGGGTAAAAGTGCCCAGTAGGCAAGTAGTTAATTTTAGTTAATAATTTTATGGATTTTTTTCATTTAAGCAGTGCATGTACCTGCATTTGACCTGATATTAGCTTCTTGAAGTCCCCGTACAGCAGAGCCAAGACTAGAAGAGAGAGGCGCAGCCCAAGGAAAAGGTTGGCTTTGCTGCAAGGCTATCAAAGAACATGCTGATAGGAGGGGAGAGCACAGTGACAAACAGCTGAGCTAATTAGTATGCTGCTTCTCCTTTCACTGTCTAGTTACAGGCAATGGGGAGAGTCAGGACCTGTAAGGTCTGTATCATGTGGACGATTATCTGCATATAGCAGATTCCAGGGGCAAAATCAACACATTCTCGTGGCTAGGATCACACCTGTATGCAAACAGCCTGTATAAAGCAATGACAGGCTGAGAAGAGCCATTGCTATTTGCTTGTTTCAGCTCAACCAGTGGTTACCTGCAGTTAGGGACAGATAGGAGACCCTGGATACAGACAGGACATGTGTTCTTAACTACAGATAATAGCTGGGTGTTCAGATACATGCAAACAGTGACTACCAGGGGCGGACTGACCATTGAGACACTCGGGCACTGCCTGAGGGACCAGTATGTATAAATTTGTGTTTTTTTTACATCTGTCTGTGTATACTGTGTGTACATGTATGTGTATACTGTGTGATTGTATACTGTGTGTGTGTATACTGTGTGTACATGTATGTGTATACTGTGTGATTGTATATTGTGTGGCCCCATAATCTCTGATTGCCTGGGGGCCCCATAATCTCCTATTGCCCCATGAGTTATCAGTCCGCCCCTGGTGACTACCCCTTTCACCCTGGGCTATGATTAAGCACCGGTAAAGTGGTGTGAAACGTGTCAGTAATTATGCTTTTTATTTCGTATTTGCATAGACTTATTTTTCAATAAGGGTATTTACTTGGAGTGCGGCTATCTGTACTTTCTTTGCTCATAAGCATTTTGCATACTGAGCCAGCACCCTACCTATGCGGGGGCGGTGAAAATTTGGAATTGCCATCCTGAGCGGTCTACCACTCTACCCTCTCAGCCTGTCATATTTTTTTTCCAGGCTGAGTGACCAACTAATGTTGCCATATTAGGTGATTGATATCCTGAGCATCTCTGCTCTTTGTATATGTGCAACTGTGGGGTGGGTAATTTCTCGCCCGTAGCACTATCAGCTTCTCCGTGGGTTCTAACCCAAGCTCATCCCTAGAGACAACCATGGCTGCTGCCATAGATACAATGGAGAAATAAGTGTAGACACGAAAAAGCATAAAAAAGACAACTAATGCAGCCACCACATCTAAGGACTGGGCAGCTGCAATAACATACCACCCAACTTTTTGAGATGGGATCAAGAGACACCTATTAGAAAAGGTATGTAGGCCTAGGACACCCCCCGTCACACCCCCTTAAAGGAGAATTATACAAAAAATTATTGGTTAACCCACAAATGCTTTTTTTTTTTTTTTTAACCACTACTATTCCTTTATATCGGCTTTTGAAATTTACAAATGCAGCAATTTAGAAATTAGATGAAAGGTTTAGCACTGGGAAACACTTTTTGAAAGATAAAAAGTGCATTTTATATACAACTATATAGATTAGACCAAAATGAGGGACAAATGAGGAAGAAAGAGGGACAGAGGGATTTTGTTCCAAATCAGGGACAGTCCCTCGAAATCAGGGACAGTTGGGAGCTATTAATATATAATATATAATATTTGTTTTTTGGGGGTTTTAATACACTTTACCTGCAAAGGGGAAAAATCAGGTGTGCTGAGATGTACAGCAGAACTGAATGGACAGAAATACAAATCCTTTGGCATGTAAAACAGCTTTCTTATTCATATTTCATCTCTGTATTTCTGTGCTGTTTGCCTGGAGGTTCGCTGAAAGATACATATTCTATTTTAGTCTTGATCTTGTTGTTGGATTGTGTAGTGTTCGTAGACAGACCTGAAAGTACACATTACATCATTATCAGAAGAAGAACTCCATTTGAAAGGATGCTAAAAGTGACCTTGGTTTGATTTAATCTTCATCCTGCCATAGTAAAGCATAAAGCAAATGTCCATATGCATAGATACAACTAGTCTTTATTCAGCAGCAGAGCATATGGGCATAGTTAAATGTTAACATTCTTTCCATATACTTGCATTTATGCATGCGGATTTATGACTCATAAGCCTTTGTTGGACTAGCAATGAGATTCTGCCACCACTATGTAAAACTAAAATGTGGGTTGCACACCCTCGCAATGTCCTCACTTCACTCCAATTACTCCTTTCAATGGCAGACCAAGGGCATCTCCTACTTGGGCATCACGATATTTGTCAACCTTTCTAACCTCTTTTCACTGAACTACATCCCTGTCCTCTCCCGTCTCCGGAAAGACTTAGCTTCCTGGGGGGGCCACTGCCCTACCCTGGTTCGACCGAATCAACACCATTAAAATGGATACTCTTCCCAAATTACTGTACCTTTTCCAAGCTGTACCCATACTAATTCCTAAATCCTTTTTTTTCTGCCCTACGTTCCCTCTCCATCCACTTTATCTGGAACCAGGGACTATCTAGAGTCAAGTACAAACTGCTCACCCGCCCAAAGCTACAGGGAGGCACAGGACTCCCTGATTATGATTTATACCATCAAAGCTACTCTTATTGCGCGCACCCTAGAGTGGTTTCCACACCCTTTTCAAAAAGCCTCTGTCATGGTCGAGCAGGATCTGGCTCCAGTTGATTTACATATGGGGGTTATAAAAATAACCACCGCTGTCTTCACATTGTGGAATCTGAGGGGGCTATGTGAGGTCCTCTCCTCAGATCCCTCTCCCCTATCCTCCCTATTTGACAATCCGGCCCTTCCCCAGGGCATCGGGGTCTCTACATCAGGTTCATTCCACTGCTCCTCCTGGCCCCAGGCCCATACTTTCATCCGCTCAGGACTTGGGACCCCAATCGTCCCTGAGGATACCCAAGACTGGCTCACTTCCATACACTTGGCCTCCTTTGCAAAACACCTATTCCTCTCCTCTCAAATACATCGTCCACTTACTGAATTTGAACGTTTAAGCTCCCTCCATGATATGCCCAGACATCCACTTTCCTCCCTCTACGGCTTAATCCAAGCCCTCACACAGGATGATCTACCCCCTTAAACTAGGATGTGGTCGGCAGACCTGGGAAAAAGCCTTTCCAGAGTGGATTGGCAGACTGCATTCCACTTCGCACACGAATCCTCTATCTCCTGTTACTCACAGGAGAAGAATTTCAAAATCCTTTCCAGATGGTACAGGGACCCCTCTACATTTCACAAAATCTTCCCATCTACCCTGGCATCCTGCTGGCGTTGCAGTGCGGCCTCGGGTACTTACCTCCATGTCTGGAGGATGTGTGAACAGATATGACCCTTCTGGACTCAGGTATTTCAGGTGTATAATGCTATCTATGAGAAATATTTACAGCCGACCCCAGAGATCGCCCTCCTCTCCATGTTACCGGGCTACGTAGCCTCCCAGAAACGATGTTTCCTCTGTTTCTTCTTGTCTGCAGCTCGGCAACTTATCCTGCTTTATTGGAAAACCACCACTTCTCCCCCCATTGTCACTGTGGGTCTCCACAGTGAACGACGTTATGAGAGTGAAGGAAATGCTGGCATTTGACAATAATACTAATGATAAGCAAGTTCTGTGGTCTGTTTGGCTGCTTTTCTCCTCATCCGATACTCTGGCTGACATGCTCCCCACCCCCCGAGCTCAGTTCAACCTTTGCCATGAATTTATTAATGTGTTATGATGGTCCTCACTAGTCAAGTCACTGTTTTTTCCTACTCTATGCTCTCCCAGCAGATTCCCTCTCTCCTCCCCCCTTCCTTTCTCCTTTTTTCCCATGCCTTTCTCTCCCTATCCTTCTTTTTTCTTTCTCTTTCCTTATTATTCATTGTTTGATATAATGTGCACTCATCTATGTTTATGATGCTATATGGCGCGAGCACCACTATAGGCGATAGCCACTTGGCCCACTCGCTGCCACTTTACTCTATTTGATATATCAGTCATGTCATTGTTACGCTGTTTATACTACTAATAAAAACATTTTCAACCCTAAAATGTGGGTTGCAAAACAAGAAGTAATGATTTATGTAAAATTTCTTAAAGGTGCATCCAGACAAGCGTGAAACATTTTGCATTTAAATGATTCATCGGACGCAGCTACCTGCAGAATTGTCCTAATTTTCACGCTGGCATTATTCCTATGAACTAGGCTTCTTTTCAGACTAAATCCTCAAAGCTGTCAGTAATTTTGCTTCTGAATATTCCTGAATCTGAAAATGTGAACATGCAAGCTGTGTTCCATGGTTCCAGCACCGCCCTCGCCCTCCGTTTTAAAGTGATACTAAACACACACTGTTTAATTTACATTGTTGCTTCTATTTCTGTATGTAGATGATGGCACTGTAATTATTTTAATAAAAAAAAAAAATCTAAGTACCTTTTTCGATACAGCTGTCACATGACCCAGCTCTTGCCCAGACTGTCTGCAGGGAAACGTAAGCAGGAAGAGCTTCTAGTCCTCTGCTGCTGGTCACATATTAAAAAAAAAAACAGACTTTAGAATACAGCGTAAAATGAATATATATAATATCAATAAACTGTTTTTATTGATAAATATACTGTATATTTGAAATGAAATCTTTAGTATTTGTGGCAATAACATGGTTGATATCTGCCAGTTGCAGGCAGTGTCACGCCCATTCATCCTGTGTTACCCCTCCCCTATTCTTTCTTCTGCCCTATCACAATTCCCCACCTTTACTCCTCTCCTCTGTACTTAACACTTCCTCACATGTCTCTTTCTTCATTCTCATGGTTTATCGTAACCTTAATATATTTCATATCCAATCATCTCCCAGATCTCCATCTACCATACAACACAGGCCCACCCGATACTCAGGGCTGGAGACAACCAAAATATGTTTTTTTTAACCTCACTCCCTGGCCCACATATACAGTGCTGCCAAAAAGTATTTGCACCTTTCCTGATTTTTTATTTTTTCGCATATTTCACTATATTTTCACATATTTCCTATGTGAAAAAGTAATTGCCCCCTCCCATGCTGAATCATGAATGAACTGTGATTAACCACATTTTTTTGGAAAGCTTAATAAATTTCACTTGTCACTCCCAGGCCTGATTACTGCCAGACCTGTTGAATCACGAAATCACATAAATAGAAACTGTCCGACATAGTGAAGCACGGTAATGGATCACAAAAAGCCACACATCATGCCACAATCTAAAAAAATTCAAGAACAGATTGGAAAGAAACATGTATCGGTCTAGGAAGGGTTTTATAGCCATTTCTAAGGCTTTGGAACTCCAGTGAACCGCTGGGAGAGCCATTATCCACAAATGGAGATAACTTGGGACAGTGGTGAACCTTCCCAGGAGTGGCCGGCCTACAAAAATTACTCCAAGAGCATGACAACAACTCATCCAGGAGGTCATAAAAGAACCCAGAACAACATCTAAAGAACTGCAGGCCTCACTTGCCTCAGGTAAGATCAGTGTTCATGATTCAACAAAAGAAAGAGACTGGGCAAAAATAGCATCCATGGGAGAGTTCCAAGGCCAAAGCCAAAAAAAACACAAAGGCTCAGCTCACATTTACCAAAAAACATCTTGATTACCCCCAAGACTTTTAGGCAAATATTCTGTGGACTGATGAGACAAAAATGTTACTTTTTAGAAGGTGTGCGTCCCATTACATCTGGCATAAAACTAATACAGCATTTCATAACAAGAACATCATACCAACAGTCAGACATGGTGGTGGTAGCGTGATGGTCTGGGGCTGCTTTGCAGCTTTAGGACCTGGACGACTTACCATAATTGATGAAACCATGAATTTTGAGCTCTACCAGAAAATACTAAAGGAGAATGTCTGGCCATCAGTTTGTGACCTCAAGCTCAAGTGCACTTGGGTTATGCAGCAAGATAATGATCTGAAACACAACAGCAAGTCCACCTCCAAATGGTTCAAACAAAGCAACATTTAGGTTTTGGAGTGGCCTAGTCAAAGCCTGGACTTAAATCCAATTGAGATGCTGTATCATGACCTTACACAGACCGTTCATGCTGGAAAACCCTCCAATGTGGCTGAATTAAAACAATTATGTAAAGAAGAGTGGGCCAAAATTGCTCCACAGCAATGTAAAAGACTCATTGCCAGTTATCGCAAACGCTTGATTGCAGTTGTTGCTGCCAAGGGTGGCACAACTAGTTATTAGGTTTAGGGGGCAATAACTTTTTCACATAAAGCCAGGCAGGTTTGGACACCTTTTTTTCCTTAATAAACAAAACCATCATTTAAAAACTGCATTTTGTATTTACTCGGGTCATCTTTGTGTAATAATACAATTTTTTGATGATCTGAGTCATTTAAGTCTAACAAATATGGAAAAAAAAAAGAAAGGGGGCAAATACTTTTTCACAGCATGGTATTACTGTTCAAATTGATTGTGTTATTCAGTACAACTTGGTACCACTCCATGGCAAGGGCATCATTTGCCCAACAAACCTCGACCATTTTATTCTAAAGCAATTGCTTTACCACGTTGCATTATTGTTAGGATTGTTTTGATTTCAGTAAGAAGTATGATTGTACCAAACCTCTTATGCCACAAAATTTTTCTGTGACATGTTAATTGTATTTTGATTATACCAATCCTCTTATACCACAACATTTTTTCTGTGATATGTTCATTGTATTCAGTTCACTTCCTCTGCAATAAAATATTTAAACAAGAAAAATAAGAGGGAGGTGAAACCACCATTAATCTACATGTAATTTCTCACCCCCAATGTGTTTAGCTGGTTAGTGGGCATGGAGGATGAGGGAGGTAGTGGGCGGTCATTTACCAATGTGTATTCACCCACATGTGGGACTCTATAGTCACAGGGGCTCCCCAGATGTGATAGTGAGCAAATGCTCAGCATAGAAACTCACTAAAACTGAGCATGTGCAGAGCTGCCATCAAAGCTGCAAAATCCGCCTAGCTAAGTTGGGGACATGGACAGAAGGAGGAGATAGAGAGCAGCAGGATCCACCAGGTTTTTTTTTTTGCAGAATACAGAAAACTAATTTTATAGTGACTGAGTGAGTATGAACAGCATGTAATGCACCATTCATTGATAGTTTTTTTATGATGTAGGTTTAGTGACACTTTAACCACTTGCCCACTGGGCACTTAAGGCGGACCTTCAGTCATTTTTTCAACTTTCCATCTCTTAAATCTTCTACCCTTGTTGTTTTAACTTTGGATAGTAAAACATTTTTTTTTCTGCCAGTAAATAACTTATACAGCCCACTTCCTGTTTCTTGTCTGGTAAAAAGCCTAGGCTAATGACATAATGCACAGCTCTCTCTCTCACTCCTGATAGTTTGCCAGGAAG
The DNA here is from genome assembly GCA_037952925.1 of Lithobates clamitans. Lineage (NCBI taxonomy): Eukaryota > Metazoa > Chordata > Amphibia > Anura > Ranidae > Lithobates > Lithobates clamitans. The sequence continues at coordinate 2,112,133 of JBBGZY010000643.1, forward strand.
GGAGGGGGGATGAGTCATAAGAGGGCCAATGAGAGCTGCAGGGCTGCAGAGCTGGAGGTGTGCCTCTGTGTGTCTGTGTAAATCCAGAAAGTGAACAGGCAACAGCTTCAGCTTCCTACAGTTAAAATGGATGCAGCCAGACTCAGTGGACGGAGATTTCTGCAGCATTTTTGGCAAGTACAGAATCACAGTATATATAAAATAATATGCAAAGTGGTTGGAGGGAAGCTTCAGAATGGCAAAGATGTTTTTATTACAAATTATGTGAGCAGACTGCAGTTCCTCTTTAAACCCCCTTTCTAACCAGACCAATTTTTAGCTTTCAGCACTCTCACATTTGAATGACAATTACTCAGTCATGCAACACTGTACCCATATGAGATTTTTGTAACTTTGTTCACACAAATAGAGCTTTCTTTTGGTGGTGTTTGTTTCGGTTATAAAATTTTGCAAATTAGTAATTTTCTTTATAAATTTTGGCCAAAAGTTATACTGCTACATATCTTTAGTAAAAATAACCCAAATATGTACCGTATTTATCAGCGTATAACACGCACAGGCGTATAACAAGCACCTCAATTTAAGAGGGAAGTTTCAGGAAAAAAAACAATTTTTTTAAATAAACCACTTTGAAGCAAAATAATGGTCACTGAGCATCAATGCAGCCTGAATAGTGCCCATCTGCAGCTTCAGTTCAGCCTGATCTGTGCCCATCTGCAGCCTGATCTGTGCCCATCTGCAGCCTGATCTGAGCCCTTCTGCAGCCTGATCTGCTCCCATCTGCAGCCTGATCTGAGCCCTTCTGCAGCCTGATCTGTGCCCATCTGCAGCTTCAGTGCAGCCTGATCTGTGCCCATCTGCAGCCTGATCTGTGCCCATCTGCAGCCTGATCTGTGCCCATCTGCAGCCTGATCTGTGCCCATCTGCAGCCTGATCTGTGCCCATCTGCAGCCTGATCTGAGCCCTTCTGCAGCCTGATCTGCGCCCATCTGCAGCCTGATCTGAGCCCTTCTGCAGCCTAATCTGTTCCCATCTGCAGCTTCAGTGCAGCCTGATCTGTGCCCATCTGCAGCCTGAGCTGTGCCCATCTGCAGCCTGATCTGTGCCCATCTGCAGCCTGATCTGCGCCCTTCTGCAGCCTGATCTGCGCCCATCTCCCCCATCAATGCAGCTCACCATCTCTCATCTCTCGCAGGAAATCACAGAGTCATCATCTCCTGTCTACTCGTCTCTCAGTCGGCAGTCACACACACACAGTCCCGCCTCCACCATCGGAATTGGACCAGCTCCTGTGATATACAGAACACTAGTCCAATGCCGGTGGCGGAGGCGGGACTATGTGTGTGACGTGAGAGCCGAGTGGAGAGGAGATAACGGCTCGGAGAATTCCGACGGCACTCGTCCCCCTCCTTCCCCTCCGAGGTAGTTGGCGTATAACACGCACCTGTGGTTTTCCCCCTATTTTCAGGGGAAAAAAGTGCGTGTTATACGTCGATAAATACGGTATATGTTATTTGATCTTTGTGAAAGTTATAGAGTCTACAAGCTAAGGTGGCAATCATTCATCACACGTGATGTACTGACGGGATATCATTTCTTGAGACACTAACAAGACAGGAAAGTACAAATATAAAAAGAAAAAAACTGCGCTTTTACTAGACAATATAAACTAAGCTGCGACTAAAAAGTGTTATACAATACTAAGCAGAAATAAAAAAAACAGAAAGTCGTGCTAAATGGTGGAAATCGTGGGACAATTGAGATGTGCTCACAATAATGGGTGCCAATGGCATACACTGGGCGCCTCAGCCTCAATAGAAACGGTCCGCAGATGGATAAATTTGGATTGGGATCCCGTGACCGCGTCCGCTAGTGATGAAACGACGTAGGGAGGAGGAGATACGCTCTGATGTCACCGCTACACGTCCAGTCCCGGAAGCTATGGGCTGTTTTGAAGCCGGCCAGCTTGTTTTTATGCCTACCATGCCCATTATTGTCTGCTTTCTTGTAAGTTTTTATTTGTCTTACTAAATAAGAATAAATTTAAAGGATTTTATGCTGAAGCCTTTCTTGTTTTATGGTGAACATACTACCCATACGAATTGATCCATCTGCGGACCGTTTCTATTGAGGCTGAGGCGCCCAGTGTATGCCAGTGAAATCCCGGGCTGGGGTTACAGCCATCTGCTCTGTGTGGTCCCCTGTAATAAGGGACCACCGAGTTCTGGTAAGCGGCAGTGTTTTCTGTGGTGGAGGCAATTTTCACTTGTCACTATATTTGTGGAATCCTACAGCACATCACTATTTGAAGAATCACCAGCTTTTTATGGACTAATTATCATGTTATGGTCTATACATTTTTTTTAATTTCACTATGGATTTTTTTCACCTAGTCACTTGATTTATTACATAGTTCAATATTTTTTTCTTCATTATTTGCTATTATTTTCACTAGTTCATCATTTTTTAAATTTTTATTGCAGTACATTTGATGTATTATGCGATTTATTGAGCATCATTAGTTAGCGGAGTCACTTTCCCATTCTTGTTTTTTCATGTAGTAGATATGCTAGTTTTCAGGTTTACCTAGTGTGGCCTATTGGTACCCATTACTGTGAGCACATCTCAATTGTCCCACGATTTCCACCATTTAGCGCGACTTTCTGTTTTTTTATTTCAGGAAAGTACAAATACTCTCCTTTTTGGAAAGTACAAACGACTCCTTTTTGGAAAGTAGACATCCCAAGTTATTTAGTAAGAGGCATGTTGAGTTTTTTAAAATAATTTTTTCCAACAATTCTTTGCACAATGTAAATTTTTTTTTTCTTCACAAAATTGTCATATTACCAAGTTATTTTTCACACACAGTATAGGCACACTTGCAACTACACCCCCCAAAAAAATTCTGCTACTCCTTCTGAGTATGGAGGGTCAATTGATGCTGGCTTCTGAGTGATCTATTGTTGCTGTGAGGTCAATTGTTGGGGGGATCTACTGTTTAGGGAGAGGTCTTTTTAATGCTGGCTGCTGGGGGAGATCTATTGTTGCTGGGGGGTTGGTTGTTGCTGGGAGGGATCTACTTTTGAGGGAGAGGGTCTATTGTTGATGACTGCTTGTGGGCATATTAATGCTGGCTCCTGGGGAGTCAATTGTTGCTAAGAGGGGTCTACTGCTGAGGGAGGGGTCTATTGTTGCTGGGGGTATTTTTGTTTAGGGCGGGGTCTTATGCTGTTGGGGGATCTATCGTTGCTGGGAAATCTATTTTACAGCTTTTCTTGTTACCATTAACAAATTCCACACAAATTTCTTAGCACCCCAAAATGATACTTGGTTCTGTATGCCCTAGAAGAGGCAGAACTAGGAGGTGGGTAGGGGTCAAACCATGGAAAGGCATTCAGAGATGGATAGTGGGTAGAGACAAGAGGTGACTCTGAAGGAGGTAGTACCTGCACCTATTCTGTGAGAAAAAAATCCCTAAACTCGCTAAATACCACATGTTAGTGTGTGTGCAGAATGGTAGCTTTTCTCAGTATCTACTGGTTGGAAGCTGGGAAACATTGTTAATAACGTTTGCTAAAACTGGTAAATAATAAACTTGTAAGCAATTCTTTTCATCCAAGTGTTTCTTTATCTTAAAAGGACATCCAAAGTTACCTTCAGTGCCTTGAAAAAGTATTCATACCCCTTAACATTTTCCACATTTTGTCATGTTACAATCAAAAATGTAAATGTATTTAATTGGGATTTTATGTGATGGACCAACACAAAGTGACACATAATTGTGAAGTGGAAGGAAAATGATAAATGGTTTTCAACAATTTTTACAAATAAATATCTGAATATACTTTGATCTAAACCATTCCATTGTAGCTCTGGCTGTATGTTTAGGGTCCTTGTCCTGCTGGAAGGTGAACCTCCGCCCCAGTCTCAAGTCTTTTGCAGACTCTAATGCCGTGTACACACGAGCGGAATTTCCGACAGAAAAAGTCAGACAGGATCTTTTCATCGTATATTCCGATCGTGTGTTTGCCCCATCAGACTTTCTACGTCGAAAATTCTGACGGACCTAGAAAGAGAACATGTTCTAAATTTTTCAGATGGAACCAATTCCTATCGGGAAAACCGTTCGTCTGTATGCTGTTCCAACGTACCAAAAATCCTCTAAAGCAAGTACGAAACGGAAGCTATTGGCTACTGGCTATTGAACTTCCTTTTTCTAGTTACGGCGTACGTGTTGTACGCCACCGCGTTCTTGACGGTCAGACTTTGGTGTGACCGTGTGTATGCAAGACAGCTTGAGCGGAATTCCGTCAGAGAAACCTTCGGAGTTTATTCCGAGGGCAAAACCGGTAATGTGTACGTGGCATAACAGGTTTTCTTCTACATGCATTTGTATTCAGCCACTTTACTCTGATACCCCTAACTAAAATCTAGTGCAGGGGTAGGCAACCTGGGGCCCTCCAGCTGCTGTGGAACTATATTTCCCATGAGGCATTGCGAGGCTGACAGTTACAATTACTCCCAGAGGCATGATGGGACTTGTAATTCTGCAACAGCTGGAGAGCCCCAGGTTGCCTACCCTGATCTAGTGGAACCAGTTGCCTTCAGAAGTCACCTAATTAGTAAACAGAGTGTACCTGTGTGTAATTGAATCCCAGTATAAATACAGCTGTTCTGTGAAGCCCTCAGAGGTTTGTTAGAGAACCTTAGTGAACAAACAGCATCATGAAAGCCAAGGAACACACCAGACAGGTCAGGGATAAAGTTGTGAAGAAGTTTAAAGCAGGGTTAGGTTATAAAAAAATATCCCAAGCTTTGAACATCCCACGGAGCACTGTTCAATCCATCATCTGAAAATGGAAAGAGTATGGCACAACTGCAAACCTACCAAGACATGGCCATCCACCTAAACTGACAGGCCGGGCAAGAAGCTCATTAATCAGAGAAGCAGTCAAAGGCCCATGGTAACTCTGGAGGAGCTGCAGAGATCCACAGCTCAGGTGGGAGAATCTGTCCACAGGACAACTATTGGTCGTGCCCTCCACAAATCTGGCCTTAATGGAAGAGTGGCAAGAAGACAGCCACTGTTGAAAGAAAGCCAAAAGAAGTCCTGTTTGCGGTTTGTGATAAGCCATGTGGGGGACACAGCGAACATGTGGAAAAAGGTCCTCTAGTCAGATGAGACCAAATTTTTGCTTTTGGCCTAAAAGCAAAACACTATGTGTGGCAGAAAACTAACACTGCACATCACCCTGAGCACACCATCCCACTGTAAAACATGGTGGTGGCAGCATCATATTATTGCTTTTCTTCAGCAGGGACAGGGAAGCTGGTCAGAGTTGATGTGAAGATGAATGGAACCAAATACAGGACAATCTTAGAAGAGAACCTGTTAGAGCAGGGGTCTCAAACTGGCGGCCCTCCAGCTGTTGCGAAACTACAAGTCCCATGAGGCATTGCAAGACAAGCATGACTCCCACAGGCAGAGGCATGATGGGACTTGTAGTTTCGCAACAGCTGGAGGGCTGCCTGTTTGAGACCCCTGTGTTAGAGTCTGCAAAAGACTTGAGACTGGGGCAGAGGTTCACCTTCCAGCAGGACAACAACCCTAAACATACAGCCAGAGCTACAATGGAATGGTTTATTTATTTATTTGTAAAAACATTTGAAAACCATTTATCATTTTTCCTTCCACTTTACAATAATGTGCCACTTTGTGTTGGTCTATCACATAAAATCTCAATAAAACACATTTACAATTTTGTTTGTAACATGAAAAATGTGGAAAATTTCAAGGGGTGTGAATACTTTTTCAAGGCACTGTAAATAAAAAATCTGCAGGTAAAGGCACACTTTTCTATATGTCTCTGAATGACATAAGCATCTACTTTACATATAGTAAATTGAGGGTGACTGTGATGTTGGTTAGAAGTTATTTCCTGCAGTATGTTGTGCGCATTAATCTCCATAAAATACCTATTGCAAGCTTTAATGAAAAAGGTACATCTAATCCCTTAACTCTTTCTCCAGCAAAACACGGCACATCTTTGTAAAGAAATGTTACCGGTAATATCGGTACAAACACATTGTTAACTCCAGAATGACATTTAAATGTCAAATGCTTTTTTCTTTAATATCAACTTGCTGCTAAAAATTGATTTTCACCTAGAAAATGAAACACAACACATCCATTTATACGCTTGTTACCCTTCAGTAATTTATGCTGTGGAAATTATCGCCAAAATAGACAAGCATTAGAAATCATGTAACCTTCTATACAGGATAAAGTCCATTAATGGAGCTCTCAGCAGTCCACATTAAATACTATTCTAAAAAAATAAATAAAAAGAAAGAAAGGTTAGACGCTTAAGGAAGTGATTTATCAATGTCCCTTTGCCATAAATTTGCATTTCTGTACAGTGAACCAGTTTTAATAGATGCTTATTACAGTCCTTTATTATGCATTTTTTTCTGCTATCCAAAAACCTTTTGTTTGGATTAAACTCTGATGGGTAGGGAAGAAAGCCATTGTTTTGAACATTTCTTAGACAAAGTGGTGGAAGTTCTTGAACCAAGACTAGGTTGGGCCCTATTGGATCTGATTTTTTTTCTATCGTATCCCACAGACGCTCGATTTGATTGCGATCTGGAGAATTTAGAGTCCAAGTCAACACCTCAAACTTGTTGTTGTGTTTTTTTAAACCATTCTTGAACTCTTCAGACCAGGCCAGCTTCTTCTATTGCTCTGTGGTCCTGCTCTAATGTTCACGTGACCGTTGAATGTTCTTTTAGCTGTGAACACAGGTCATCATGGGCACCTTGACCGGTCTTACAAAATTCCAAAAAATATATTAAGGATGGCGCTGCACACTCTCTAGTGAAAGTATCACTATGGCAATGTACTTTATAAACATTATATCACTGATTAAGTGAATAACATGCAAATTAACTACACTTGAAGTCCCTGTGTGCAGTTATGCCGTGTACGCACGACTGGACTTTTCGTCGGACTGAACTCTGAAGGACTTTTCGACGGAGTTTCGACGGAGTTCCAACGAAACGGACTTGCCTACACACGATCACACCAAAGTCCAATCGTTTCTAACGTGATGGCGTACGACCGAACTAGAATAAGGAAGTTCATAGCCAGTAGCAAATAGCTGCCCTTGCATCCTTTTTTTGTCTGTCAGACTAGCATACAGACGAACTGATTTTTCGATCAGACTCAATTCCATCGGAAAGATTTGAAACATGTTCTATTTCTAAAGTCCGAAAGATTTTTTGACAGAAAAGGTCCGATGAAGCTCACACACGATCGAATTGTCCGATGGATTCGTTCCGTCAGACCAGTTCGGTCGAAAAGTGTACACGGCAAAAGTCTTTTGTTATTTGAATATGAAATTTTCTTTCCTGCTGGAAGAACTGAGTCCAATATAGTGATCTCCTCCACTCCTTGAGAAAGTCACGTGACAGTGACGCAACGCGTGGGAGGAGCCTAGGACGCCCAGTGCAGTTTGACACTTGGAGTTGAACTGCAGCGGTTTGTTGAGCTAAGTCTCGTCCACAGCGGCTGACTGCAATCTGCATACTTATATGCCTTTATACAACCGGGCGCACATGAGTGTATCTCTTAGTAGTTTTTGCTTGTGTCCTCTTATCCAGTTCACCACGCAATGATGAATGTCTCTGCTTGTCTTTCATAAAATCGCCGGTGTTGAGAACCATATGACCAGCATACCACCAACATGAATATGGCTGAAGCAGGATGCTAAAACAAGGCATGAACAACGATCTAACACTCTAATTAATCAATTTAACTTATAAAGAATTAATTGCGGGGACAATATACCATATAGATTCCAGAGCAATATACCATCACCAAAAACACTTTCTCCCTATGTCTGCACAAATTGGAAACACACACCAGAGTGTTTTTTCTTATATTATTTAACACAGATTTGTAGCAGGGTACACAAATATTGTTTTTTCTCACATTTTAATATAGTTTTTGTGGCGTTTAGCGCCAGGATTCTGTTACATTCCACGTTTTCTTATTATGGTTATTTATTCAACAGAGTGGCATATGCGTTTTTTATAATTTTATAGAGCACTGTGGAAGATTTATTTACACTAGCACCAGGATTATTTACTCAACTATTTCATCACAGGCTTTGCACATATTTATTGTAATGTTTTTGCACATTTGGCACATTATTTATGCTGACTGATCAGTGATTAGAGCGCATCAATTTTATATACTTTATCTCCTCCACACCACCACAAAGTGATCACCTAGTGTTTTCAGGTCTTCACTCACCAAATAACCATGACCTCTTAATAAAGAAGGTTAATACACACTCAAGGTACTAGGTCAAATCCTCTTCTCCTCTCATTCTCCCCTTATTATTATTAGTATACAGGATTTATATAGCGCCGACAGTTTACGCAGCGCTTTACAACATTAGGGCAGACAGTACAATTACAATACAATTCAATACAGGAGGAATCAGAGGGCCCTGCTCATTAGAGATTACAATCTAGGAGGGAGGGTCAAGTTATACAAAAGGGTAATAGCTGTGGGGGATGAGCTAATGGAGAAAATAGTGCAGTTGCTAGATGGAGGCAGGATAGGCTTCTCTGAAGAGGAAAGTTTTCAGAGATCGCCTAAAAGTGGATACATTTGGAGACAGTCTGACAGATTGGGGTAGGGAATTCCAGAGGATTGACGAGGCTCGGGAGAAGTCCTGGAGGCGGATATGGGAGGAGGTGATGAGGGAGCTAGAGAGCAGAAGGTCTTGGGAGGAACGAAGAGGGCAATTAGGTTGGTATTTTGAGACTAGGCTAGTGATATATCTGGGGGCAGAGTTGTGGATGGATTTGTAACTTATTGTTAGTATTTTGAATTTAATTTTTTGGGCGAGTGGCAGCCAATGGAGAGATTGGCAGAGAGGGGTAGCAGACACTGAGCGGTTTGTAAGGTAGATGAGTCTGGCAGCAGCATTCATGATGGCCAGAAGGGGGGATAGTCTATTTAAAGGTAAGCCAATGAGGAGGGAGTTGCAGTAGTCAAGGCGAGAGATAACCAGGGAGTGAATCAGGAGCTTTGTGGTTTCATTGATTAGAAAGGGACGTATTTTAGAGATGTTGCGGAGGTTGAGGCGGCAAGCTTTGGAAAGCTGATCTGCAAGGAAATTCAAGGAGACACACAGCCATTCACTATCTCCTCCTCCTCACAGGTGAACACCAGATAAGCATAAACTGGAATAAAATCTCATAGTGTAGTATTTATTAAGGTTTGGCTTAAAACATTACTAAATATAGTATTCCACTCAAATTTAATAGTGCCTATTCCAGGCACAAAACAGTCAGCCTTAGTGTGCAAAGAGGAATGGCAATTACCCAGTGTGGCAGCCCCAGAACTGACGTCACCAAAACCAAATATGACAGCCAAAGTCTCTGCCGATATGCGTTTCGCCTACTTTGGTGTCCTCGGGAAGCTCCCCGGCCGCCATTTTACTGGAGGCGTATATTTCTGAGGCCGAAGACTGATTAGAGAACAATGGTTTTCCTTAAAGTATGGAAGTATTGAATAACATGTATATCGTTGACATATTGCTATTCCATTAAAAGGGACATTGACCCTTTACGTGTTTTGATTTTTTTTAACACATTGGCTGTGTGGTTGTGTGATATATAGATGTACTAAATTGCATACATGTTGTTTGCATATTGTTGTTCAATTTAAAGGGATATCAACCATTTACACATTTCTATTTTTGTTCACATGCATTTTTTTGTTGTGTTTGAGCGCTGCACTGTTTTTACTTTTTTATCAGGAAGATTTGGTTTACTCACCTTTTGAGCTAGCTGCTCTGCATTTTTCCACTAAGCGCTGACTTTACAATTCCATTCACTTTACCTGTCAGTGGCCATAATATTATGGCTGATCGTTGAATATCTGCCCCACTGTTTGTTTCACTTCCCCTTTATATCATCTCCTGCTGAGACTTCTCCTTTAATCCTTTTTTTCCTGAAATTTTGAAACCAACAAATAACCCCCTTTAGGAGGTTGCACTATGAATTGACTTTGGTTTTATAATCAAAAAGCAGGCAGGTAATAAGAAGCTGTTCCCACTGGATGGTAACATACTGTGTGGAATTGTGAAGAAGGAGAATTTAATATGTTTTCCTAATGTTCCCCTATTATCGTAGCATTGTATCACTGAAGTATAAAGCTTACTGTATATATTAAGGTTAATATGACACAAGTGAATTGGTTTATCATTTTAATCAGTAACTATTCTATCTTCTCTAATAGAAGGGATGCTTAGCTCTGTGGTTTTCTGAAAATCAGCATCACAAGACATGCTGCTGTGGATATCAAGGGTGAAATTATTCAGTTGTAGTTGTATGTTTTGTCCGTTTTGTCCAGGGTCCTAATCAACCTTCATGTTACAAACTTCAGCCATTGCAATTTTCACATTTTTTAAAAAGAAGTGGGAGTTCTGTACACAAATGTCATGCAGAATTCCCTGCAAAAATGTTTCCAATTTTGTTAGATATTCTTTAAAGAGGAGCTCCAGTCTCCTGTGTAAAAATGAAAAGTCAGCAGCTACAAAAACTGTAGCCACTCACCTGTCCCAGGATCCAGCGGTGTGCTCACCCCAGCCGTTTCCATCCCGTCATCTGTCTCCGGCATGGTAACTGTGGGCACCCGTATGTGACAGCTTGCGGCTTCACAGCCGGGTGCCCACTGCGCATGCGGGAGCCACTTTCTGTGCATTGTGAATGGTCCTGTAGTCTTCTAGAAACTGTCACTTGTCCCAGAAGGCTGCAGGGAGGGAGGGGGGAGAACAACTTTAACTTCAGGTCGGAATAAAAGTGGGGGCAGGTACTTGTCAAAATCGGGTACCCACTCCACAAAAGTGCCCTTTCTTTACCAGGAGCAGCGGGGGGGGGTTTGGGCACTTAAAGCGAAACTTCCCCTTTTGGGTGGAGCTCTGCTTTAAGGCATGTCCTTCAAAAAGCATGCACACATGACAGCATTCCTTAGCAGAACAGAAATTTGCTCATGAAGATATAATGAAAGCTGACCCTCGCACTCAGAAATCAGTCTGAGAGATTGCGTTATGAGATTGCAGCAGGGATTTACAAAATCCTTGCAATTTTAGTGCTACCCCTGTATGGCCTGCTGGTAATAGTAATAGTTCTTTCCTAATAGTACAGAGGCTGCCCAACACCACCACAAGCACCAGTTCATGCACTCCGGCTTTAATAACTCAGTCGAGGAGATGTCTTTGTGAAATTTATGCTTGCAGAACTTTAAAGAGGAGAAGGGTTAGGGCATGGGATACTCCAAACTGCTGCACAGTAAACAAGAAGTCACTCTTTTCTAGGCTCACACTACAAAAAGAGCAAAAAAACGTAATTGCCTAGCATCTATTGCTAGGAGTACACAATGGGGTTGATTTACTAAAATTGGAAAGTGCAAAATCTGGTGCATAGAAACCAATCAGCTTCCAGGTTTTATTGTCAAAGCTTAATCAAACAAGCTGAAGTTAGAAGCTGATTGGCTACCATGCACAGCTGCACCAGATTTTGCAGTTTCCAGTTTTAATAAATCGTCCTCAATGCACATAGACCACCTGCAATTTCCTATCGTGTATATCGAAAATTTTAAATTTCTAAGACAAAATCCATCATCTCAACTGTTTAGTATACATTCTTGACTCTGCCTTTTATTTCCTAGAATACATCATTGTTCTTCTAGCTATTAGCTATTCACTTTCCATATTTATTGCAGAACTTGGTGTTCTTTTAATTGAATAGAGTGCTTAGTGCAGCGTTGCTGTACAGTATATTGGATGGAGGTCAGTGAAAAAGTCATAGCCTAGTTATTGCATTCATAAAATACACTTCCTAATCACTGCACATTTAATTACACCAATGGAGATATACAGTTTATTGCTACTCAGCAGTGAGCTGTTTTGATTTGGAGTTCTGTACTTAACAAGTTATCAAAACCAGTAATGTTTCATCTTCTGTGGTCCAGATGAATAATGAATTAAGATTCACAAACAAACTACACTGCATGGTAAAATACACATAGCAATGTTCATTTTTTTCCATAAGCAAAATCTTTACTTCTGCAGTTCAGCTCAGTGGGAGGTTTACACAATCTGGGACAGTCTGCAATCTGTATGCATCTTGGCAGTAGTTTACAAAAATCCCGATTTACGACTCTCTTCTGACGATTTGCAGAACAATCTTCTATTTGTTTAACATTTTTTAAAACCTTCTACAAACTAAGATGTCATAAAAGTGCAGCATTGAATGTAAATGTAAAGAAATATTAGTTTTAATTGGATGAATAATAGCAATCATTTGCTGCCCATGGCATGCTGGCTCTTCAACCATACCCGGTCCTGACCTACCTGCTTGTTGCTATTGCACCTATCACATTTGACCTGGCTTACTTAATGCTTCTCATCCTCTTGATCTCCCTTTGGCTAGCCTGTAGGCAGACTGCTCTTTTCCATACATGTGATCAGTACATGCAGCTGAGCATCCTTCCTAGTAGGCAGAGCTTCAGGCATTTGATTAGCTCCCTCGCTAAGCTCACCTTTCTTCCACATGTACGGATGCCGCCCACAGGACACACTCTCTAGCATCCTGCTGGTTCCAGTCCATTAGCTCCCCAATGCCTGGAGCATCTCCTTACATGGGACCAGGTTTTACTTGTGGTCCAGGTTAAGGTTCTGAGAATCTATTCAAACACCTGGGGCCCATGTTACACGGGGGCCAAGATTGTTTGATGTTTGATACCTTAGGGGGGGGGGTCTTCTTTCACCATCAAGAGGGTGATTTTGGTCCCTTAATCTACCACCTGCTCCTGAGCGAACCGAATTTGCAGTACCAGTACTTCTAAGTTTTATTCAACGCAACTATTAACTGAACTTAACTTTTCATCTTCTGTATTGCAGTTTTGCCTTTTTTACATTGAGACATTAATGAGTTGCTTGCATAAACTTTACTTGAAGAAGAAATTTGGGGTTGTTAAAAAAACATACATACTCACCTCCATGTCCCCTGCCAGCTCTAAGCCCTAGAACTGAGAAATCACATGACTGCTGATCACTCAGTTCTCGGTCAGCTCTGAGCAGAGAGCGGTGACTGTCAGTCACTGCTCTCTACTCTGACCATACTTCTTTTTTAACGTTTAGTAATGAACGAGTTACAAAGATCCACAATTTGGCATTTTTTTGCAGTGTTTCTTTGTGTAAAACAGTCCAGACCATTTGGCAGTATAGCGGTAATAATATATCTTCCTCAACACAGAACAATGAGTGGTATTCAACACTTTGATAGACTTCACATATTTATCCATATGGTGATGTGGTGTTACTCATGGTTCAGGGCATGCTGCTTATATTCGAAATAGACCAGAGGCCTACACTGGTCTTTCCCTGGCATCTTGGTCTTCCAACCACACCTGCTAGCTGATCTCAGTACTATTAGTGTGTCTCCAACCTTAGCTTGCATTTCCCCCCCTCTTTTGCTTAATGACTTGTCTGCCTACTGACTTAGTTCTAGAGAACCTGTGCTGCGATCTGCTGCTGACATCTACTTGTTCCTGATTTGGCACCTGCTTGCTGTATTAGTATTGATGTGATAGTATTGTTGAATCACTGCAGCCATGCTTGGCCTGCCTGAACCATGATTATGTCTGTATGCAAGCCAGTCTGCCTCTTGAAGGCTGCCCTTGAGTATCCTGCAGCTCCCTCAGAGAGCCACCTACCATTGCCAAATAAATGTCCATGCGTACCTTGAGCATGATCCAGTAATCTCCATGGTCCACTACCTCTCAGTACTTTTTACCCATGTATTCCTGTTCTCCATCTGCAGGAGAATATGAACCTGAGGTGCAAAAGGGGCTGCCTCATCATCCTGCTCCCTACTGGGTACTGTATGTATCAGGTTGATCCAATTCACTGCAAATCCTGTTTTGCATACATGATTTAGCCTATTAATGACTATAGCCTTTGCAGTGTCTGAATATTACCAGTATCTTTTGTTACCACATGCAGTCTTTGCAGATGACACCATGCTATGCAGTGAAATAACGTCCTTACAGAATGTCTCCAACTTACAAGCCGACCTTAGTGCACTGTTTAATTGGGCAACTATGTGGCAAATAAGGTTTATTGTTGATAAATCTACAGTTATGCACTTGGGGTCTAAGAATATGCATGCATCTTAGATACTGGGGGGTACAACTGGGGGAATCAATGGTGGAGAAGGATCTGGGTGTTCTGGTAGATCATAGGTATAATAATAGCATGCAATGCCAAGCTAGTTTCCAAAGCAAGCAAAATCCTTTCTTGTATTAGGAAAGGCATGGACTGCAGAGAGAAAGATATAATTTTGCCCTTGTACAAATCATAAGTAAGACCTCATCTGGTGTATGCAATTCAGTTTACGTCTGGAGGAAAAGAGATGTCATCTCCAAATACGGAGCTGTGAAAATGTGCAATAGACTTCTTCAAGAGGTGGTTCTGGTCAGCTCAGTAGATTGTTTTAAGAAAAGCCTGGATTCTTTCCTAGATATAAAAGAAATACGGACTTTATAGGCACCATTAGTAAAAACAGTTTTTATTTATAGCAATTCACATAGAATACTAAAAAAGACATATAAAAACATTACTGTAGCATCCTATAGTTAGGCATTGACATCTCCAACTAAAGCTACTGAATCAGTGTCAAGGAATCTGGCGATCCTGATATTATTAAGCACGGCTGGAATAGAATGATATTAGTGTTAAAACAAGCATGGAAAAGAGGCTTATCAATTGGTGAGACTGCGTCTCTGGACACCTGCAAACCTGATGTTGGAGGGATCAGATGACATCCCAAACAGCTGACACGTTTCAAGGGCATACTCTTTTCCTCAGAGCCTAAGTGGCTTAGGCTCTGAGGAAAAGGGTACGCCCTTGAAACGCGTCAGCTGTTTGGGATGTCATCTGATCCCTCCAACATCAGGTCTGGGTTGCAGGTGTCCAGAGACGCAGTCTCACCAATTGATAAGCCTCTTTTACATGCTCGTTTGTGAGTATAAATATTGTTGTTATAGCTTTTAATGAAATTTACCATTGGTAATGCACAAGATCAGTGCGCCCTCCTTCTTTCTTTTTTGTTCTAGTTTTAAGAATACCCATTGTTCTGAGGAGGGCAGCAAGACTGCAGGCATGGCTTAAACGAGCATGTAAAAGAGGCTTATCAATTGGTGAGACTGCGTCTCTGGACACCTGCAACCCAGACCTGATGTTGGAGGGATCAGATGACATCCCAAACGGCTGACGCGTTTCAAGGGCGTACCCTTTTTCTCAGAGCCTAAGCCGCTTAGGCTCTGAGGAAAAGAGTATGCCCTTGAAACGTGTCAGCTGTTTGGGATGTCATCTGATCCCTCCAACATCAGGTTTGCAGGTGTCCAGAGACGCAGTCTCACCAATTGATAAGCCTCTTTTACATGCTTGTTTGTGAGTATAAATATTGTTGTTATAGCTTTTAATAAAATTTACCATCAGTAATGCACAAGGTCGGTGTACCCTCCTTCTTTCTTTTTTGTTCCAATAACATCAGGTGCCACTAGGATCTTCCAAAATCAAGTGGATTCTAATATCATCCAATGTTTTTTAGACAGTATCTATCTTTTTGCCAAACATGTTAACAACGATTCCCTTTTCAACAGGCTCCTTCCTTTTTCTCACCAACCATGTTATATGTTTATTACTTTAAAGGTTGAAACCTGGTAAGTACTATTCAAAAGAGCTGTCTGCTTATATGAAGAGCTCTCATTGAACAATATAATGCAGAAAAGACAATTTTCTATTGCAAGTCACAAAGACTTTTATGCTTCCCTCTTTTAGTTCAGTTTTGGTATTGGGTTTGTACATAAGGGACAAGAAGAGGCAATAGAATGTATAAATTCTGTGTTTTCGACGCTGCCTCCTCTTATCCTTTTGCAGATCCACATGTGCTTTATGGTAAGTATGGCCCTCTGTAAACCATCTACCTAGTCTGCTTCAATGTTGTTTTGATTTATTTTTCTAATTGAGATACAGTATACGCTTAATAATTTGCCTTCTATAAAATGGAGCACTTGGAAGCAGACAGTTGCAGTCTGTAACTCTGACTATAAAATGCAGGGAGTGGAGCCAGGTATCATGATAACACAGCTCAATTGCATGTAACACAGACGCTGCATCATCACTAGCAGCCCAATGATTGAAGAAGGAAGAGACCAGGGGCAAAAAGAAAAAGAATAGGGCAAACTCAGATTTGCAAATATGCTGTGTATACTAGTTCATTATGGCAAGTGATTCCGTGCCCCCTGCCTTTCCTTCTCTACCCTGCGTTGCTATAAAACACAAGGCCATGTTTTCTTTGTCATGTCTTTTTGTTCTAAAAGGAGCACATACACATTTGTATTAAAGAATAACATACAATTTACAATGGGAACATTGAATAATTATTTGCAGTGCACAGGCCCAAGGCAGTAGCGAGGGAGAATAACAGAAAAATAATAAAGCCAATGACTCCAAAATAATAGCCATCAACATCCTGTTCTATTTAAAATCTGTAAAATTAAATATAAAAAATTTACAGTAAATTCAAGGTCTGATCAATTTCTTGTGCTGCGCGACAGCTAATCAATGATACTAAACATTAATTAAACCTTACCTACTATAATTAATTGTCATTTGGGAAAGCCTGCCAACAAATCAGAACATTTATTCATCAAGTATATTGGTGCTAAAGACAGATGAAGGGGTCTTACTTAATAACCATGCATCGTTAAGCCTATTTACCTTTTTTTTTTTTTTTTTTCAAGTGTTTAGGTATGATATACAGATATTAACCTTTGGATTCAGAACACAAATTTAACACACAGGTTGACTATTTCCTATAGCAAAATGAAAGCCACTGAAAATAAGCTGTCAGTTAAATGGGAGCTATTTCTTTTAAAGAGAAATTGCAATAGTTTTGGTCAATTTTACTTCATTTTATTTTTATATAGTGCACACATTTTTAAAATTGCATTTTATATCGGTATATACAGTATATATATTGAAAAAAACTACCCCTTGGAATCCAGGGCAATGTCATGGCTGTTGCATCTTATAAGGTAAGCTGGTGGTAGTAATAGGGCTGTGCAACATCATGCAGTGATTTAAAGCTTTCTTTAAAAAAAAAAAAAAAAAAAACAAGCATAAAACAAATGTGTCATACTTACCTGCTCTGTATAATGGTTTTGCACAGAGGGAAAAATGCTACATTAAATGGAGTCCCAATGCAGAGAAAGCCTTTTTCAGAGTTTAATACAGGCCCTTTATCAAAAGCTGCTCCTAGTAGCACCAGACTTTCAGAAAGAGTTCTTGGTTCAAACCAATGATCCCTGTGTTAGTCTGGGGGATCTTTTTTCAGAGGGAGTGAGTGAAGAAGAGCATTGTTTATCTGAGTCAAAAGTTGGTATCAGTCAAAAGGAACTTTAGCATTGTAGAGCAATAGTGCTTATAGGGCCTTCCAATTCTCTCTCTACTGGGACATCTCTTTAGACGCTCTTTAGACTAATCATGGACCACGGTCCTCTGCAATAGATGGCTGAGGTCAAAAAACAAAAGTCAAATGCTGGTGTCTGATTTTTTAAGATTTTCTTTCAAGGTTGAACATCAGGCAGGTTCTCATCAGAAAAAAGTAGATGCCTCTCTAGCGCCCACCTTTTGTTAGCTGGTGTTTGAATCCACAGGTTGGGTATGTGACAAACAGCACATTTGGGTCAAGGGCAAATAACATTTAAGACATGAAAAATGATTCCTAGAGCATTATGGGTAAGCAGACTACACAGCATCTTGTTTGCCAGCTCCCTTAGTTTTATTAAACCTTGTACTGAGCACCTTGATGAGGAATGAATCACACATTTGACGATTCATTGAGTTTTGAAAACACTGCGGTTGATTTACTAAAACTGGAGAGTGCAAAATCTGGGGCAGCTGTGCATGGTAGCCAATCAGATTCTAACTTCAGCTTGTTCAATAAAACCTGGAAGCTGATTGGTTTATATGTGGAGCTGCACTGTGCTTCATTCTGCACTGTAACAAAAAAGATAATTATAATGCTTAAGCTGGCCATCACTAGTAGACATTCATACGAATGTTCATACAGACATTCATACAAACATTACAAAGTACATTTGATGACTTGAAGAATGTCATTTAAAAGTACTAAAAAATTGAAGTTTGCTTTTAACATTAAATTTTCTCAATGAATCTAATTTCCCAAACAAAAAAACACATTCACTGATAGAAATTTGTTCGTTCAAGAAAAAAAATTTCCATCCTGCTGTCACCATGGTAAAAAACGAAAGTCGATTTGGCCCAGCAAATGTTCCTGAAGGTTTTCAAACAAAGTTCTTCTGGTGTATGGCCAGCTTTTACTGTATGTGAACACCTGCTAAAAGAGAATGCAAAATACTTAATTTTCCCCCGACTGAAAAAAAAAAAAAAAATGCAAACTTTAATTGTTTGAGTCCTGACTATAGTATATAACGAAAGAAAATTTATAGAAAACCACTACTGTAGTACATTAAAAGGTGTAGTTCTTCAGGAACATTCCATTTTTTTTTCAAATGTTTTAAATAACATTTTTGAGACAAATGACATGTCCACATATTGTATTGTTTGGAAGTTTACATTTCATAAATCTTACCTTATATGCAATTCTATTCGGTTTAATCTCTACCCATTTATAGTATACACGTGCATATGTTCTCAGGGAACAAGATAATAATTAAAAAAAAAAAAAACTTGATTAAACATGTTTTTAATGTCCAGACAGTCAATACACAAAGTTGAAGACTGTTTAGGATGAATTGCATTTAGTAGCTGCCTGTTTATAATGCACTACAAAAAAACATTTATTTTAAAAAATCATAGATAGTTATAAAACCTTTTCTGCCCGTTGCCAAGACAAATCTAGACCTTACGGTCATTTAGGATAAAATAATTGGTTTCCACATAACAGGTCCCCTCCGCTGTTGATATTTACCTTGCTCATGTTCCCCAACTGCCCAGTTTTATTACCACACCTGAGAAAAAAATGGTACTGGGTAGAGGGACCATGTTACTCATGCCGCTCTTTTCGCAATTCAATGCTTGGTGCCTAATCAGCCAATCGCCATACCTGAATGCTATCTTGCGCAAACAGGAGGAGGGTCCTTAGTCACGATTAAACGTGAAAGTTCTTTAAACCTGAACACTTTCAAGTGAGAGTAGATAGAAGGTCCTTAGCCTTACTCAAGCTCCAGGTGAGATCTGGCCCAGAATTTACAGAGGGATTATGGGGAAAGGGATTGGTGGGCAGAAGGGTGGTGGAGAAGAAAGTAAAAGTACCAGCAGAAGAAAAGGCCTGTTAAGCAGGGAGCCTGTTACTTTACCTTCAATGGACAAGGAACAGTTTAACTTTAATTTTTCCTTTCTTGGTGACAAGTTGTACAAAAATATTTGTATCTGTAAAAATACTACTAGATACTAGTTACTATGTTTTATACACAACTTTCTATTTGCTAGATACAAATTAACTTTCAACACACTGAATGAAATATAAATAACTATTTTACATGAAAAACATATATTGAATGACAAGCTACAGTATTTGATTTCTACAGGAGAAAGGAAAGATATAGTTAAATAAAAAAAAAGTATTTTATCAAACCTATGTGCGCTAAGTTAAGAGGGATACATTGCAACTAGCAGATTTGATTAAATGATTGACTTACGTGTAACATGGCCTCTGTATACTATTTACATAACTTTAATAAATTGGTTTATACAAAATAGATTTTAATCATATTAGCTATTTTGCAACACACAAATGATTTCCACTCTAGTCAATCCATAAAATAAAATTACACACTGTTATTGTGCTGCCTTGTTCTCCTTCCATTGGCTGGTAACAAAATGACATACATGTAAAAAATTCCAGTTTTAGTCTTTGTATAATAAATGTCATATTCTTTGTTTTGAATATTGGTATCTGTTATATATATATATATAGTTATGTTTTTGGGTGTGAAGTTTCTGTTCCAAGAGAAACAAAAAGGTTAAGACTACCGACCTCTTATTCTAAAATTGCAAGTTGCCGGACCGTTATGTTGATCCTCTGGGTTCCTTAATTTTAGTAGTTGACCCAGAGCAAGTATGTAGAAGTCAAGACTTACCCTGTTTCCCCCAAAATAAGACCTAGCGTGATTGTCAGTGATGGCTGCAATATAAGCCCTACCCCCCAAATAAGCCCTACCCTGTTTCCCTGGAAATAAGCCCTACCCTGAAAATAAGACCTACAAGGACTTTAACTATGGCTTATTTGGGGGGTAGGACTTATATTGCAGCCATCAATGACAGTCAGGCTAGGTCTTATTTTTGGGGAAACAGGGTATGACTGTTCTCTGACATTAATGATCTGCATAATTAGAAGGTTGGTAATGCAAAGTTTGGAAACCAGAAGGTAGCATAACAGCCAGCTTGATAACATTTTAAAGTGAGGAGGTCAGTATTGGCAGCCCCCTAATTTCTGGTATGGCAAGTTTCTTTTAAAATGTATGTAAAGCCAAAATAGTTAAACTGATCAGGTTAATTTTTGCTGTCTATGTACTGCAGGGGGGATTTACCTTAACATTCTGTCCCGGAACACCACAGGAAATGAGAAGAAATCTCCCCAAATTAAAAATAATTTTCATATTAGAGAGCTGTCACAGGAGCAAATATCCTCCTTGGAGGATTTCCCCTATCTCCTGTTCTTGTAAAACAAAAAAAGGTAAAAGTTTGGATTTCTCCTCATTTTTTGTCAAAAAGAGGGCTAATTATCCCCAGAGGAAACAGACACAGCAACAAAAACTTGACAGACATTCTAACCATTTCCTACCCTATCCGAAACAAAAAGAAAATTTTGCATTTACATACATTTTAATGTAATCTGCCTACACTCTGATTTGCCTTTACATCAAGACATTACACAATTTATAAAACGATTAATCCAATGTGAATTAAAATAAATGCACAGAGAGATAGATTAACAATTTTTCTCATAGCCTAAGGTGAAAGTAACACATTTTGAGTATCCCTGTTACAAAATTATTTTCTGCATGTATAATAACTAAAAGTGACATTTTCATACCATAATATTGCATATTAAAATGATTACTGAAATCTTTTATTGGAAAGGTCAAAGAGCCTTACATTATTAACATGTTAGTTTTTTAATTAAACAAACACTATATTTTACATGTCCTTTTGAAATTGTTTGACCAGCTGAAAAATATTTTTCATTTTTATTAATGAAATGCCTCTACACAATGTTTTTGTAAGCTTGTTATACAGAATAATCGCATATATAACATAGGTTGCTGTTTATTTATGGCAAGTGGGTACAAATGTTTCCTTTTTGTAGTATAGCATTTCCATTTTTACTGATAACATTAATAAAAAAAAAATGTCCTGTTTATAGGTGAAAATGTATATGAATCCACAATTTAAAATTCTTTCATTGTACAGTGTTCATGTTGAAATTTTTACAACGCTTAAGTGCTTCATCCAATGGGATTCCAGTGTACAGTTTATGCCGCTGGTGTAGTCCTTGTCCACATGAATAATGCAGCATTTTGGTCTCCTATCGACTTTATATGTACAAGAGCAGTCATGAAATGAGTTGTAATTTTAAAAAGTTTCCTTTCGATGTAGCTGTATTCAGGGCTCGTCATCAGCAGGCGGAGGCTGGCATAGTTTGTATAACCTATAAAAAAATTCAATAATAAATAAATTCGATTTTTAATGCTTACCTCTAAACACTATGTACATTATGCACTGTGTATATTACGAACTCCTATAATAAAGTTAACTTATATTGTAAATAATAGAAGACCTTTATTAAAGCATAAGCCTCTGTGCTAGCAGGAATAGGTAAAGAAAAATCAAATATTAACACAGCGCAACTTTAATGTGCAAAGCCACCGTATAAATAAAATTGTAAAGATGACCTACATATAATAGCTCCAAATCCCACCAACTTGTCAAAAAAATAAGGTTTAAACAAAGACTTGAGCACTTCAGCACTGATTGTTTTTTGGAAAAAACTGCTTTGATATTATATATATATATATATATATATATATATATATATATATATATATATATATATATATATATATATATATATATATATATATATATATAATCTTGTATTGCTTATGTTTCCATGTACTTATGATAGCGCTGCACATTGTGTATTGATGTTTGCTGAAGGTTTTTTATCTGTAAACCTGTGCTAGCCACCATTTATCTTAGGATGAAATTATACATGCTTATATTGGGCTTCACTATAGCCTGTGAAGCCAGAGTTATTTGCGGCCATGTAGAGTTTAGCTTGCAGGCTCTGAGGGCTGGGTCTCAGGCACCTCCCCCTGGCTTCTGAAAGCTCCTAGAAGGATCCAAAGCTTAGTGGGCAGAGGGGTGGAGATGGCAGCTCACATATTCATGGGGACTCTACCAATCCCTGGAGGAAATGCCGCCCAGTATGTGAAGAGTGGCGCATAAGTGTTGGAGAGCCTGGCCAGAAGAAGAGAATCCAGGATCCAGAGTCCCAGAGGGGACCCCTGTAATGGCGGGCCCTGCTTCTGCAGAGAGAGAACAATGAGAAAGCAAGTAACAGGATCTAGAAAGAGGGACCCTCACCCCGTTCAGTTTTATCCAGGAGACACCCTGCCAAGTAATTGGGACCTGTATAGCAGAAGGCATGCACAGAAGTCACTACCATGCTGCAGGATTTCCAGTACGTGAAGAGTGGCGCATAAGTGTTGGAGAGCCTGGCCAGAAAAGGAGAATCCAGGATCCAGAGTCCCAGAGGGGACCCTTGTAATGGCGGGCCCTGCTTCTGCAGAGAGAGAACAATGAGAAAGCAAGTAACAGGATCTAGAAAGAGGGACCCTCACCCCGTTCAGTTTTATCCAGGAGACACCCTACCAAGTAATTGGGACCTGTACAGCAGAAGGCATGCACAGAAGTCACTACCATGCTGCAGGATTTCAAGGGACAGGTGAGTAACCTATACCTTTTCACCCCCTCAAAGCCAAAAAAAAGCAAGCCGAGTGCAATTACTAGCTGGCCTTCAGAAGGGGCAGTATATATCTTATCTTCTTCCCTGCTTGAGGGAACCTGCAGACAGGATTGTGTATCGCACTGAAGGAAGAATCTGGGTGGACAGGAGGAGATCGGAAAGTGTTTGAGGAAGATGTGTCTGTGTTATATATCAGTGGTCCCCTGGGCATGCAACAGTACACTTGCAGCAGGAGGCCCGTCGCCATGCGTAGTTCAGGCAGAGACATTGCAACAAGTTTAGTGCCCAAAAGGTCAGTGCCCACAAGCGCTACCCAGCAGAAGCAAAGAAGTGTCCCAGAGAAGGCAGCTGTTCCCATACACCCTGTCACCCCAGCACAGAAGGAACTGAAGCCAGATGACTTCACTTCATCAGGTGAGCCAGTGGGGAGTGGCAGGGGGGTAAACCCGACTGGAAGTCCCCTAAGCTGCAAGCAAAGTATGGGTCCCTGGTGGCAGGCTTGGACATGTACTCCCCAACCAATAATATTAAAATAAGTTGCGCTACAAATGAACAATCACACTTAGGTGACACAAGGTAAAAATGACAAATATTCAATTGTGATCATTCAAATAAATGTCCATATGAACAATGTGATGCAACAATTAAAAAAATTATAATAATCGTGAAAAAACGAGTGCTCAATGTTGATATGTGTATGGAGGAATAAGTATAGATGAGCAGCAAAGTCCACTGAAGGTATAAATTCTCCAATACCCGTCACCAATCACTGAAGGTAAGGTTAATAGAGAGACGGCTTTCAATCTGAAGAGAAAGCTCTATAAGTGGGAGCCCTTACCAGAGCAGGTGGACTCCTTCAAGAGCAGAGTCATACACACAGGCAGATTGAGCCCTCTGCGGGGAAAAATGAGTCTTCCGGTACCTTTGATCCCTCAGCGTCTTCAGATAATCAATGGAGATTGCTTCAGCAAGTTGTGGAAAAAAGCCCAACAGATGGATGCTCTAATCTGGAAAGAGATGCACTCGGGCTCAAAGCCACGAGTGTAAAAACAAAGGGACTCCAATCATGTTGGAAAAATTTCCTTCAATCAACTTTGCAGCTGAAGTAGTCCCCGCTGTCAGAATACAATAGCACAGCAGGGAAGACATGCGTGTGTGGTTGGGGGAATCCGTTCAGATTTTTTTGCCAGCCTTAGTAAGCTCATCTGATCGCACCGCATCAAGGGACAATCGTGATGGTTATGTCCAGGGGGTTATGGCCATGAGGCTGCACATTCAGGTGTTTAATTTTCCCACACCTCCCTACACATATCAGCCTCACCTGCACCCTACACAGAGGGCTCCCGCAACGGACACTGCTCGGATGATTTGGGACCGTGTGGAAGCAGGGCACCGACACAGGAATGCATCGCTTCCAGAACTATAAGACGGCATCCATCCACAACCGAGGGCGGTAATGTACTGTGGTTGTCTCTATTTTTGAACACTTATATACCAGCTGTGCATGTCATAGCAGCCATACCACCATCTGCCCGCTGAGCATACACCCATATCAGGACATTCCGGACTTCTGGCCAATCACAGCAACGTTGTTTGACTGTGACTTACATTCATATAGCATCGAACTTTACTATTTTGCCCACACTTAATGTGGTCCGGTTTCTGTAGACTGCAGGTGTCAGATGGACACACCTAGCAGCCGCTGTCCATTTTGAGCCCCCTAGTCACATCTCTGTTCCATTTCCATCCCATCCTTTCCCTCCCCTCCCGGAGCTCCAATTCACTCCCCTGGGGGATTGGTGTCAGCCTTGGGGCCATACCCAGCAATGTGCTGGATACTTCTCACGGTGGACCACAAGACTGACACCAATTTTTCCTTTGCGTCTGGACGCTGTTCATGTATATGTTTTTTTGTTTTATATTGTCTTGTTCCCCCTTCTGTGGTTGCGACAGACCAGTCCACATGGGTGGTCGGCAATTTGTACCAGGAACAGCATAGTACAGGGTTTTACCCTTTTACCTGCATCTTTTGTATACATCAATAAAATTCTTATTTTTGATATAATCTAATGTGTATTGCCCTTCTGTAAGCCCTGCTCTTCTCTGTCCCCTCCTGTTTGGTATACTTTGTTTGGCCTTTTTTGGGGGTGCATTCACAGTGTTTTTTGAAGGTATACATCACTTGCATGAGAGTCAAGCCTCTTCTTTCTTGTACTTTATTTAGTAGCTCACATTACTATATATAACGTCAAGCTAGTGATCAACATTTGTACTGTTTGGCTTGTGTTATTTGAGCCTATTTATTGAAAGTGTACAATGTAGAGGCTTGCAGTAACCAAAAGTAACAGATGGGAAATCACCTTTATGGTCTGGTAACCTATAGTTACACTAATAGGAAGTCCATAGAGATATAAGTAACTCAATCTCATCTCTATAGTTACAGTCAGATTCAAACAGAGGACTCTTGCAGGGGAACAATATTAGATAAATTAGACAACCTTCTATTTGTTTTCCATGAGATAAGCCTGCACAACTCTATTTTCCTTTACCTTCTTAATCTATGAACAAACTTGTTTGATTGTTAGAACTGACCTTGCAAGTTTAAAGAGTGCTATGTAGTTTGATGCCCTGACAGTGGCTGGATTGTGCTTGCACATCCAACCACCATGTAATTCCATTAGAGTGCCTTTGGATGTCCAAATAACTTGCTGTGAAACTTGCAGTCAAACACTGTGTGATATGGGTCGCAACCTATTAGGAGCACCAGAATTCATCTTATAATACCTGGATATGTGGTCTTCAGTGATGGGTTGCATACCCTTCACTTATTGTCATCACTTTACCAAATCAGCCTAGTAACAATCCAGCATCCAGCATGCATGGTGGTGACTGACAGTCATAACTACAATGCCAAAGGTTACTTCTTTCTTTTCAGTTATCAGCTCATTAAAAAAATGCAGTACATGAGCATTTCCTCTCCATAATTTATTTCCTTAAAATGTTACAATTTTAGAAAAATACCTGTTAACCCTGTGAATTACTTGCTCCGTTGCACTGGAATATCAAGCAATGGCATCTGCCTTGCTCAGTTTACCTCTTTGGACTAAACGACATCTACCCATGTATGCTACGCCAATGAGCAGTTTTTGTAGTCCAAATCAGGAGTATGCAGCCTAGGGTGACAGTATTACTCCAACATAGATACAGTAAACTATGTGTCCGTTGTCACCCTAGGACATCCCAGGTAAAAATATTGGGCAAAGGCCTGAAAAAAGGAGACCCCACAACTAAGGACTAGTAAATTGCAAAATATTGAATTTTTGTTCTTGGGTTTAATTATACTTTAGGTTTAGATTGGGACAATTAACAGTTAAAATGATTAAACAACATTAAACACAGTCAAAATAGACATTAATTAATATGTATTCTCAAAAATATTAGGTTGCTCACATACCTTAGCTAGAAACTGTTTTATGAATTTTGTTACTTGCTATGTGTTATTTATCTTCTGTCCATAAGCACAGTATGATCTAAAAAGTGTAATATATTTTACTTTATGAATGTTTTATAGGAAACTTTTTAAAATTTATTGTGAAATTTAAACAGTTTTCTAGTATCCTGTCCTCTGCTGCAACTCTAGCCTGCTGCTGGAATGAATCAATCAGTGTTCTCTAGATGCCCGCACAGATGGCGAGACATAAAATAAAATCATCAAAAGAGTTTCTTGCCGACCGCATGAAGGTGAAACATGAGTGCTGGGTATTCACTGGTTATATTTCAGTTCCAGCTATTTTATTGTGCAGATTAATTTCTAGCTTTTTGATAAACACTGCTTTCCGCTTCCAGTCCTCTAATGATGGACTGTGCTATGAAAAAAGTCTACCATTCTCTGGCTATTTAATAAGAAATTCCACTGACTCTAAACAGTATTTAGTGTTGCTTGCACACAGGTGTTAGTGCTCAGAATTTACTTTTTTGCTCCATGGCCAGAATCCGAAAGTCATATAGTTAGGCATACTTTGTCATTACTCTCTTATCTCTTATATGATCTAAGATTCTTTGCCCACAATAATTACACCGGTACATACAGTACATGTGAACTCCATGCAGGATAATATGTACAGTGGAGATTACAATCAATAAAAGTCCCTCTGAGCACTTTAAGAATCTCCATAGCTATCTTTATACACTGTTGCTTATGGTACCATCTCCATGGGGGAAGACCCTTAAGTGCTCCAAGAACACATAGCACATAGGAGAACAAGGAAAACAATGAAATTGGTTGATAGGAAGACTGATAGAGCTCTGTAAAGATCTCTATGGCACTGGTTACACCACTGGTTCAACATCAACATAAAAATATACCTTGAAAACCCGACTTAGAACAAGGATTAAGATATTTCAGTGCAAACAAAAGGTTTATGTGTCACTTCAGAACATTAAAACAAACAATGAAAACATGCATATAAACATTAAGAATGATAAAATAATAATAATTTATGATTTTGGCCATTTTCTGGGTGTTTTTATAAAAGTGAGTATTTTACATCAAAGAAATTTAGATTGAAAGTCACCATAAAAAAGCCATAATGGAGTTTTCTGGTTTTAACTTGCTTTGCTAGGGTACTTTATTGATTGCCCTTCAGCTGTTGCTGCTCCAGTCAGCTGTGGAGTTCAAAAGAATTAAAGACTAATTTCACCTTTAATTAAATGATAATACATGCACATGATTTGCAGGTAAGAAAATGTAGATTTATTTTTTTCATACTGCAACCGGCAAAGCATTGCACACATGATCAGTGGATTGTGAGTACAATGTCAGGCTCCTGCATACACTCAGTACAGTTGTCTGCCTGTACCATATGGGCAGAGAGTTACTGATGTGCAGGAAGAGCCAATGAACTAAAAGGGCGATCAGGGGTGTGGTGTGCGTGGGACTGCTACAAAGTAACATGTTACACCCTAAATATGTTTTTAACATGTAACATCGGCTTGCAACCAAATGTCTGCAGCGCTGATCAGTGTTTTCTGAACCCCCCAACTGGGACATTGTATTCTGACAGTAGTAGCACAGAGTGTGCACACTCTCTCCACCCCCATGCAAGGTATTTTACATTGTGCCCAGTAGCACAATGTAAAATATAGTAGTGGGGAAGCAGAGGTAAGGTAAGTATAAGCAGGGGTGCACCTAGAGCATTTAGCATCTGGGGCGGATTCTATATCTGGCACCAACCCCAACTTTAAAATCTAAAAACATTCCACTGTACCCCTTGCATACCCCAATATCTCTTTATCACTACTGTGTACCCCTCTCCACAACTGCACCTCTGGACCCCTTTACATTACACAGCCACCGCCCCTCTGGACCCTTTACATTACACAGCCCCCCGCACCTATGGACCCCTTTACATTACACAACCCCCCTGCAGCTCTGGACTCCTGCACATTACACAGACCCCCCACAGCTCTGGACCCCTGCACGTTACATAGCCCTCCCGCAGCTCTGGACCCCTGCACCTTACACAGCCCCCTGCAGCTCTGGGTCCCTGCATGTTACACAGCCCCCCGCAGCTCTGGATCCCTGCATGTTACACAACGCCCTTGCAGCTCTGGACTCCTGCATGTTACACAGCCCCTCCACAGCTCTGGACGCCTGCATGTTACACAGCCCCCCCCCCCCACAGCACTGGATCCTTGCATGTTACACAGCCCCCTCGCCCACAGCTCTGGACCCCTGCATGTTACACAGCCCCCCCACAGCTCTGGATCTCCACATGTTACACAGCTCCCCCACAGCTCTGGACCCCTGCATGTTACACAGCTCTCCCACATGGCTCTGGACCCCTGCATGTTACACAGCCCCCCCACAGCTCTGGAAACCTGCATGTTACACAGCCCCCCACAGCTCAGGACCCCTGCATGTAACACAGCCCCCCTCATAGCTAGCTCTGGACCCCTGCATGCTACACAGCCCTCCCCCCGTGCAGCTCTGGACCCCTGTGTGTTATACAGCCCCCCCCACAGCTCTGGACCCCTGCACATTACACACACCCCCGCAGCTCTGGACCCATGTATGTTACACAGCCCCCCTCCCCCACATCTCTGGACCCCTGTATGTTACACTACCCCCCACAGCTCTGGACCCCTGCATGTTACACAGCCCCCCACAGCTCTGGCCCCCTGCACATTACACAGACCTCCCCCGCAGCTCTGCCCTTTCCTACCGTATTCAGGCATGCAGAGCAGGAGACACAGCAGTGCTGAACAGAGGGCGGGAGCTGCTGGAGTTAATTTTTCATATTACCAAGCTAATGATTGGTTGCTAGGACCACCTAGCAACCAATAACTTGCTGGTTAACTTGGAAAGTTAACTCCAGCAGTTCCTGTCCTCTATTCAGCACTGCTCCTCTGTCTCTCTCCCCTGCTGTACAGAAGTGTAGTGTCTTCTTAAAATGAGAGTGGCGGAGTCAATCCGGCGGCCAGCCCTGGGTATCACCCAGGTACAGTCTGCATCTGGGCACCTCCCGCACCCTGTCACAGCTTGCCTCTCCCTGCCCTGTCACAGCGCTGCTGCCTGAGCCCGCCCCGCTGTCACAGCTTTGCTTGCGGGGGGGTGTGCCGGCCTGACGCCCCCCCAATGTGGGGCACCTGGGGTGGACGGTCCCCTATTGGTACACCACTGAGTATAAGCAGCTGTTGGGGCTGCCACTAAAGTGAACCTGTTGCTGTGACCTACAAGTCAACAATTGGCACTTGTAAACCACACCAGAATTTATTGCTGATAACATTTCACAGTGCTCTATTGCCATCTACTTTATTAACAAAGAAAGGCAAGATCTTGAAAACCCAGTTTCCATTGCATCCCATTGGACTGCTAAACCATGAAAGTAGCTGCTTTGTATTTTCTGGAAAATTTTCATATCTTTATTATCTGGCCTACCAGCTAAATTTCTATAAACGCCACCTTCTTTGCTGAAGAGAAATGCAGATGAGCCTATGAAAAGGCAGGCTAAAGTGTTTACTGGTTCTAGAATGATTCTCTCTGAACCCACTGCTACCTGACCAACATAAAATGAAACAAAAGAGGTGGGTTACACATATACAGTGCATCCGGAAAGTATTCACAGCACTTCACTTTTTCCACATTTTGTTACAGCCTTATTCCAAAATGAATTCAATTCATTATTTTCCTCAAAATTCTACAAACAATACCTCATAATGACAATGTAAAAGAAGTTTGTTTGAAATCTTTGCAAATGTATTAAAAAGAAAAAAAGAAAAAAATCCCATGTACATAAGTATTCACAGTCTTTGCACTGACACTCAAAATTGAGCTCAGGTGCATCCTGTTTCCACTGATCATCCTTGAGATGTTTCTACAACTTGATTGGAGTAGACCTGTGTTAAATTCAGTTGATTGGATATGATTTGGAAAGGCACACACCTGTCTATATAAGATCCTACAGTTAACAGTGCATGTCAGAGCACAAACCAAGCCATGAAGTCCAAGGAATTGCCTGTAGACCTCGGAGATAGGATTGTATGGAGGCACAGACCTGGGAAAGGGTACATAAAAATTTCTGCAGCATTGACGGTCCCAAAGAGCACAGTGGCCTCCATCATCCGTAAATAAAAGCAGTTTGGAACCACCAAGACACTTCTTAGAGCGGGCCGCCCGGCCAAACTGAGCGGTCGGGGGAGGAGGGCCTTAGTCAGGGAGATGACTAAGAACCCGATGGACACTCTGACAGAGCTCCAGCGTTTCTCTGTGGAGAGAGGAGAACCTTCAAGAAGAACAACCATCTCTGCAGCACTCCACCAATCAGGCCTGTATAGTTTGGTGGCCAGACAGAAGCCACTCCTCAGTAAAAGGCACATGACAGCCTCCTGGAGTTTGCCAAAAGGCACCTGAAGGACTCTCAGACCATGAGAAACAAAATTCTCTGGTCTGATGAAACAAAGATTGAACTCTTTGGCCCGAATGGCAAGTGTAATGTCCGGAGGAAGGCACCGCTCATCACCTGGCCAATACCATTCCTTCAGTGAAGCATGGTGGTGGCTGCATAATGCTGTGGGGGTGTTTTTCAGCAGAAGGAACTGGGAGACTAGTCAGGATCGAGAGAAAGATGAATGCAGCAATGTACAGAGACATCCTTGATGAAAACCTGCTCCAGGCTGGAGCGAAGGTTCATCTTCCAACAGGACAACGACCCTAAGCACACAGTGAAGATAACCAAGGAGGGGACAACATTGTGAATGTCCTTGAGTGGCCCAGCCAGAGCCCAGACTTGAACCCGATTGAACATCTCTGAAGAGATATGAAAATGGCTGTGCACTGATGCTCCCCTTCCTACCTGATGGAGCTTGAGAGGTCATGCAAAGAAGAATGTGAGAAACTGCCCAAAAATTGGAGTTCCAAGCTTGTAGCATCATACTCAAAAAGAAATGAGGCTGTAATTGGTGTCAAAGGTGCTTCAACAAAGTATTGAGCAAAGGCTGTGAATTGTTATGTAAATATGATTTTTTTTTCTTTTTTTTTTTAAATAAATTTGCAAAGATTTCAAAAAAACTTCTTTTACATTGTCATTATGTGGTATTGTTTGTGGAATATTGAGGAAAATAATGAATTTAATCCATTTTGTAGTAAGGCTGTAACATAACAAAATGTGGAAAAAGTCAAGCGGTGTGAATACTTTCTGGATGCACTGTATGTGTGAACTACTCTGCCAAAATACTTGTCATTCTTTTCAGATGCTCAGTGACCTCACTTTTGTCCACTGCAGTTAAGCGAAATAGTTTGGACACAAACCATCCGCAGCCTGCTGATTGGACAAGGAGCAGCGCACTGATGATGTCATACTTTCCCTCTCCCCTCTTGTAAGCATGTTCAGAAAAAAATACTAACAGCACTATACAATGGATTACAGCCCGATTGGTTTAGAGTGCTTCACATCCCAGTATAAATTTTACCAGAATGCAGTAACAACATAGATTCCTTTGGGTAGGATAGTTAGGGTATTTATATTAAAAACTGTAAATCACATTTAATTGTTTTAATCAATACATAATAGGATAACAGTGTATTTTTTTACATCTGTCTGAAGTTCAGCTTAAAGTGACACTAAACTCTGCTTTAAAAAATATATTATCTTCAAATATATATTCTTAGCTCATAAAAGTTCCTTCTATTGCTCTTGGTCTCCTCCATATTTCCTTTTTTTTTTCTTCCTGCTGTGATCTGACTCCGTGTTAGAGGATTGCTGTGTTCATTCTCCATGGCCCCACTGTATGTAGGAAATTATCCACCCTCTCTTTCTCACTCCTAAGATGGACTATGGCAGTGTTTCTCAACCTTTTTTCAGTCAAGGTATCCTTTACAATTATGGACAGCCTCAAGGCACCTCATTCTAAAATGGAAATAACTATTCTAAGAGCTTCACACAATGCAGGACACATAGGACACCCAACGTTAGAGGTGATTTATTCCTTCAAAGCGAATACACTTTTTCACACTGGTACTGACTAGTATTCCAATGTTTCTCTTCTCCCTCGATTTCTCTAATTTAGTTAGCTAATGTCACCCCAGTGCTAAAGGGAGAGGGGCACAGGAGGGTCAAACAAGGATGCTGTGGAGGCGACAGACATCCTCCTTATCAACTGATGACGCCATTGGTTGTTAGGATGTCTGTGTCTAGAAAGTCATAATGGTGCATAATGAAAACCTGTTGCTTTGTGTAACTAAAAGGCAGGCTTCACCCACCTTCTGGCTTGTATAAAATTTTTGATACATTTTTAGGTATTTTGCCAAGGCACCCCTGAAGAAGCCTCAAGTAGCAGTATAGTCAGTTTTTATCTGGCACTCCAAATCGAGTAATCGTTAGAGGTATAGTCTGTACCTATAATAGTTGGATGGCGATGTATCCATAGGTTGGGTGGTTGGAAAAGAAAGGGGTATTAAGGGTTAAAAAGCAAGGCAGCCATCCTTCAGAGTGTGTCCAGAACTCTGCAAGACATGTAAGGAAAAAACAGGGAGGGGGAGGCGCCAACCTGAGTGTAGTATTAAAATGATGACCTTAATTGGATAAGATTAAAAACACTTACAAGATGATAGAAGATGCATGCTCGTCAAAGTAAAGTGCAGTCCTGGCATTCCACATGGCTCTGCAGGTCCCACCACTGTTCCGGATAGCTGGAAAGCATTAGGCAGCTGGCTGGAATGGATCACAGCGTTTCTCCAGGAGCAAAGAACCAGGAAGCTACACACTGACCAGCATGGACTGTGGAACAGGAAGTGATGTCACTGGCGTCTGATTGGACCAAGGCAGGGCTGGAATCTTGTCAATCAGGGCTGCATTGGTGAAGGCTACGCACTCAGAGCTGGCTGCTCCTTCTACTGGCCTCTAGAAGGAGCAACCAGCTTGGAGTGCGTAGCCTTCACCAGGAGAAATACTGTGATCCATTCCAGCCAGCTGCCTAATCTTTTCCAGCTATCCGGAACAGTGGTGGGACCCGCAGAGCCATGTGGAATGCAAGGACTGCACTTTACTTTGACGAGCATGCATCTTCTATCATCTTGTAAGTGTTTTTAATCTTATCCTATTAAAGTCATCATTTTAATACTGCACTTAGGTCGGCGCTTCCCCTTCTCTGTTTTTTCCTGAAGAAGTCTCAAGGCACCCCTTAAGACTGGACTATGGGGTGTGTAGTGTGCATAGAGCAGTGCGCAGAACCACAACTAACCTGTTTCAAACAGACAGAAGTGAGGGGGAACAGAAGACGTTGGGGAGTATAGAGAATGTTACAAGGAGGCAGGAAAACAAGTAAAAAATGATTTCATTAAAATTGTTCACAGGACCATTAAGTAGTTGGTGTTTATATGTTATTTTAAAAAAATAGGGTTATCGTTTAGTGTCACTTTAAAGGTAAACATTCAGACTTTTTTTGTTTAACTTGTGTAGTTGCTCATTAAAATGTTACTAATTTGCTTAAGTCACTTTTGTACAACCATTCTGGTCCTGCTGGGTCTCTTCTGAATGTATTAGGTGGTTAAAATGTCTCTGCTAATCTCATCAAGGTGATTTATTAAACAGTGACTTCATTTAGGCATTCTGATAAATGTGTACAATAAAAGTTGGCATACGTAAGATATAGCCACACATCACTAACTGCAAATCTACAGTAAATCTATTTCATTTACAACATTGCCTAAAGTCTGATTCACGAAAGTTCTTGTAAACCCTAACTTAATGACATTTAACTTTGCTAGAGTCTTGTATCTCAAACAATTGTCATTCTTTTATTCAGAATATACTTGCTTTAATCTGTGTTTGATCTATTGTTGCATCTCTTGCAGCCTCTTTGTAGCCATTTTTTCTATGCATGCACTCCAGAGATGGCATAATGGAATTTTTTTTCTTTTTTTTTACTTTATCTATGTTTATGAAATTTTCAGTAACAAAAACATACAAAAAGTCCACTAATGCAACCCTTCTGGAAGGAAGTGCATCGCCTCACCACCCAAGCCACAACACACTCTTTAGATTACTCCCCAGCACAATTCCTGCTGCATCACTCTATAATTCTAAAAAAAAAAAACAAATTTTCACTCCCTAGCCATGCATTTGGTAAATGCAGCCCAAATGTGCATACCATTCTGATGGTAAGCTCCCATCCCCCCAACTATAAAGGAATGCCTCCAATGTATTAAAAGAACAGCGGAAATGGAGAAGCTTGCCCATTAAGCAAAGGAGACTCTATCCAAATTCAACAAACTTTGGTCCTGCTGGAACCACTTTACCACAACGCACGTGTACTCCAAGCTCTTGGCCTAACTAGATGTGCATCATCTCTGGCTCCCTCAGGCAAAGGAGGATGGAAACCTTACCACCCTTCCCCTGTTCCCCTCTCTACCCCCTTCCCTATCTCCACGGGCAAAATTACTTTAGTTCTGACTTCTGATACCGCTTCCCCCCCTTATAACAATAAGAAAATCAAGACATCACACACACTCACGAGTTTAAAACATCAACCAACCTTGGGTAAAATAAGGAACCATACCTGAAGGTGATGGTTAGCTATGCCCCCACCCGGACACAGTTTGTTCTCAATAGGTGCGTCCGGATAGACTGGAGGCATGCCCGATGTCACCAATGGGTTGTGGATCTACCTACCTTTACTGCTTTTGCAATAACTATGTTGACTATGTTAAGCTGCACTCATATGTACCTATTTGTGTAAGAGCAGAAATCAGACAAAACCCTTTTTGAATGTTTGAAAGATTGTATGTTTGAATAAAAAAATACAAAAAAATAAAAATAAAAATTAGGAGAAATATGGGAAAATACCAAAACATATAATTCAATATCCATATTTCTTATTCTTTAACTAGTTTCAGACTTTAGACATGCTACACACGCCCACAAAAAGGTAATCCCTGTACACAGGACATGTCCTGCTGCCAGGACCCCCTTCCCAGTACACAGCAATTCTTGGCTTTGATAATTCAAAGCCAGAGTTGCTGTATACAAAAAAGCTGTCTGACAGCAACAACACCACCATTCAGACACTAAATAGAAAGATACAAAATAACATAGTTACGTTTGTATCTATTCTGTTCATTCATTCATCTGCAGATCAAAGGGATGAATTTCAATCTGCAGATGATGTCAGTTAAAATAACTGACAAGTACATTTTTTTTAAATGTCCTTCTGTTTAATCCCTAATTAACCTTTACTTTACTCTAATGAGCTCAAATTAACTCCTTATTTAATCATCATCAAATCATTGTTGCAAGAAAATATTCACAAAAAGAAAGCCTTGTTGGTCCTTAAAAAACAATATATGTATTACCTTGTTTATGTAGTGATCACCGAATAGACAGGTCAACAACAGAATTGTAAAAATGACTCTAGTCCAGAGGGGGTGAACAGGTGTGGGAGGGGAAGTGGTTAAACAAACATATATACTTCTATACATGCCTGGATATCTCTCCTCCCAATTCTATATAAATACTATTATTACTAAACTTCTAAGATCATTTCATTTTAAACCCTATTTAAACTACCCTTGGCATTTCTTACGTTGGGTCTTCTGATTGTGACAACAGTGGACCATGTCAGCATAATAAATGCTAAAACAACCACTTTTAGTCACTTTTGCAAACCATATGACAAAGTTTGACAATACAGGAGCACTAATGTGAGACAGGGACAGAGCACTGTCGTGTATAGCAGGGAAAGCCTACACACGCTAGGATTTTCCGACAACAAATGTTGGATGTGAGCTTGTTGTCGGAAAGTGCAACCGTGTGTATGCTCCATAAAACATTTGTTGTCGGAATTTCCGCCAACAAATGTTTGAGAGCAGGTTCTCAAATTTTCCAACAAAACTGGAAATTCCGATCGTGTGTACACGAGTCCGATGCACAAAAGTCCACGCATTTTCAGAAACAAGCAGAAGAGCCGCACTGGCTATTGAACTTCATTTTTCTCGGCTTGTCGTACATGTTGTACGTCACCGCGTTCTTGATATTCGGAATTCGGACATTCGGAATTTTCGACAACATTTGTGTGACCGTGTATGTATGCAAGACAAGTTTGCGCCAAAATTCTTTGGAAAAAAATCCACGGTTTTGTTGTCGGAAAATCCTATCGTGTGTATAGGGCATAACAGTAATAAAAAAAGAAGAAAGTCCTTGAATATACTTTCCAGAGTTGGAATATATATAATTATATTCCGTTGCTACAAGCTTTACTTCCAACGAGAAGATTACTTGAATCTGTAATCCTTGATGGAGAGGATTCTGGGCTGAAGAAGACACAACTCTCCGGCAAAGCTTTACCAATAAAAGTAAGAGTATATTAAACACATAATTTTCTTTGCTGGTCAAACTTTTGCTTTATTACAGCCAGGGCCCTGCTGATTCCTCCTGCTGCTTTATTGCATTGTTGGTTTACTATTTTTTATAAATAATCATATAAAATTCCATAACACTGCTCCTTCTCTAATCACTGTAATACACAGAAGAGCAGAGCCATAAATCTTAATGTCTGATTTAAAAAAGAGTTATGTGATACTACATACAAATGTATGCCCCACTCTGTTTGTATGAGCTTATTTAATGAAAAGCCGTCTGGCAATAAAAGCAGACTGCTAATGCCTTGTAAGCAGGCTATTCTGCCCCTCATGGGTTGTTTGTTTTGCTATGCAATTGTAAAACATGCAAACCTTGGCTAAATACAGATTAAAGGACAACTATTGCACAATTGGCACTTCTTATGTATTTACTCTCCCTGTGTGCTGACATACTACACAGTGCTTCACACATTACAACTCACATATGTAAATATGCCGTTATAATGAGTAATGCTCACTCGTGTCCAACTCTGTATTTATTTTTTCCTTTGATCTGTTATTTTGGTTTAGTACGTTATACTGGTCTGACTGGTGGCTGTGACAGCAAAAGGGCTCCTAAGAACAAGCCAAGCAGGGATGTTGGATTCAGGGCCCCTCCTGTTATTTATTGCAATGATTTATCAGCATAGGTGTGCCCATTCATTGAATGGCATAGAATTTCGGAAGTCACAGTGGCACAGCTGAGTGGGGTACAGAATGGGGCTGTCTCACACTCATGCACCCCTATACACTCAGCACATACCCCCATCTTATCTCACAGCTCACTTGCTGTCACTTGTCACGCTGCAGGCACATATGCACATCCTGGCCAGCAGTCTTCATTTATCCCAGACTTCCCTACAACATGAAGCTCCACTCGCTTCCTGCACATTACTTTCCTGCCCTTATCAGTGCTGACCCAATACATACTAAACTCTCACTTCTTGCATTATATCTTTTTTTATTTTTTTTAAACCATTGTTCATAGTGCATTGGTGGGAGAATAGTCATGTGGCTCCATGGGGGCCAGTCTTAATCTGCTGTTAATATCCCTTCCAAAAACATAAATGAAGCATGCTGTACACACTCTGTGTACAGCCAGATGGTGGTGGATTAGACTGTGATCTGATCAACAGGACTTCAGAAAGACCTGTAAGCAAAAATGATGTAGAGCCCATCAGGCTAAATACGGAAACATGAAATGTGATAGAAAATCTTACTTTTTCAGTATTCTTGGGATATGAAAAGCCAAGAGATGAATCGGTTTACCAGGCTTCATCTACATTAGAATAACAATGTTGACAGGGCTAGCCACTTAATAATAATGATCTGCTAAATCCTATTGCCTTTAGAATATATATTATTGCATCCAGACAGTGATAGATCCTATGGCAGTCACATGGACTGCTATGGTTATGTATCCTGAAGTCATCCACCTTGCTTTGGCTTTAAAGGAAGTTAGCTGTTTCTGCTTCACAAATCAATAGAAATCATACTTTTTCCAAGGCAGAAGCTGCATTACCTTGCTGCACGGCTAGATGTAACAATTGATCAGAGTGCATCCAAGGACAGGCACCTCTGCTATTGGTTAATATTTACTGTTTAAAAGGAATGTCCATGATGTGGCTGACAGTAAAAACTGCATTAGGGCTGGGTTCACACTATCGCCGCAT
Source organism: Lithobates clamitans (assembly GCA_037952925.1). NCBI lineage: Eukaryota > Metazoa > Chordata > Amphibia > Anura > Ranidae > Lithobates > Lithobates clamitans. Next base: position 2,150,866 of record JBBGZY010000643.1, read on the forward strand.
GCGGCTCACAGCAGGGGTCCGTGCGTCCTGGTTCACCGTTACAGGTCTGATTTCAGCTCAAATTTTTGTCTAAATTCGGGCCTGAAATGGACCAAAAGACTCAGAGGGCTCCTGTGCAAATTTGCACTTCAGCCACAGTGGAGATGTGTGAACCCGCATCCAATACGCAATGGTGTGAACCCAGCCTCAAAGATAGGTGGGTTACTACTAGCTGGTATAAAATAAAGCCATACATATACAGTAAATATTATCAGATTTTTTCCGCCGCAGTTGTACAGTTACATAATTTATAAGGTTGAAAAAAGACACACGTCCATCCTTGTTCAACCTATTTGTGTGTTCAATGTATGTGTGTGATTAAGCAGTTGCAGCATACCTTGGAACAGATGCCGGAGTTCTGTCTCGAACACCCAGATTCTTGGCTGTATTCTGAACTCGCGCTCCCTACAGTGGGTGAAAAAACATTGGTAAAGGTTAAATTTAATTTAGCACACATTTACATTCTTAATATTATTTTAAAAAGGGTATATTTACTTGATCACAAAAAAATCCCAAATGTCTTAGTGGCATTATATCAAAGCTCAGCCATACAGGAATCTATAAAGTTCTCTGTTTATTAGAAGTATGATTTTCTTACCCTCTAGCTTATAATGTTCATATTCTTAGAGCTAAACTCAGTGCTCTACCAATCTGCTGTGACTAGTATTAGAATGTCTAAAATCTGATCTGTACAATCTCTATACAATCTCTTTTAAATCTGCTAAAACTATGTAATATGAGGGTCTACCCTAACGTGGCTGTAAAGTAAGAAGGTTTTTTGTCTTAATGCATTCTGTGAGCCAATGGGGAGTGTGAGGGGGTGGGGTCAGGTCATGGCTTCATGTCTGAATGGACACAGGGAGGAGTGGCTCGGCTTGGGCACCCCCATAGCAAGCTGCTTGCCCTTGGGGGCACTCAACAGGAGGCAGGGGCCAGGAGAGCCGAAGAGGGACCCGAGAAGAGGTAAAACCACTGCAGAGAGCAGCTAAGCATAACATGTTTGTTATTTTTAACAAAAAAAAAGAGACTTTACAATCACTTTAACATTCCCTTTAATCTGTATCCAGTTAGGCAGACCCTTAGCCCCTGGTCACATTGAATACGACATTGAAATCGTGCTGTTAGAATGCAATGGGTTTGATTTACTAAAACTGGAGAGTGCAAGAGCTGGTGCAGCTATACATAGAAATCAATCAGCTTCTAGTTATTTATTTTTTTCCTTTGCCAAATCTTGATTGCACAAGCTGAGGTTAGAAGCTTTTTGGCTACCATGCATAGCTGCTCCAGATTTTGCACTCTCCAGTTTTGGTAAACCAAACCCAATGTATCAATGGGAGATGTTGATGCTAGGATGTGTCAGTTTTTTTGTTCATGCAGCCTGCTTTACTCTACATAGTTGCTGGAAGGAAATTGTACCATCAAATTGCAATGTGTATGGTCTCCCACTTTTATTTTTCATGTTTTCAGGTAGCAGCAGTTAGACCACAATTGCAAAAATTGCCTTTTCTGGTAAATGTTTGTGGTCATGTAACAATGGAATTAAACCTTATATAGCATGAATGCTTATTTTCCTTCAGATGCCTTCATTTAGATTTTTTCCTGCACTTGCATGCAGATCAAGCTGTGCAGAAAAAAATCCAGGGGTTTGGAGAATCATGCCAGGGTGCTTAAGCAGTTTTTTTTTTTAAAGATTTAAAACATAAGAATATAAGACAACCGCTGTAAACACTCTTGCTATAATTTGTGCCAAACCACACCTCTGTAACTTAGTCCGCATGTAAAAGTAGTGAGAAATCTAAATAAAGGCATGTAAAATAAAACAAAAGGAATTATTATAATGGATAGTTTTTATTACATATATAAAAGAGGAACGTCATTTGAATCATCAAAAATAAAATAAAGGCACCATTAAAACTGCTGTAGATTGGCAAATTAAATTATGGTAGATATTTACTGTGAACGGCATGATGCAATTTTTGTGTATACTTTAGAGTTTTAAAATGGAACTAAAGGAACAAATATTCACCTAAGCTCCAATGATCTGATGTCTGCAAGATCCCTCGCTGGCACCTTCTCCCTTCTGTCGTTTTCATGCACGGGAGTGTTGTCTACAAGGCACACTGGCAGTATGCTTGAACGTAAATTAAGCTGTGCATCGGCAGCTCATTGTTTATTCTGCAGGGGATTGCAAACAGGCAGGTAGGTGTATTTTATTGCAGAAAAATCATTGCATGTCTCTTCTGCAATAAAAACTCTGGCTGTTTGCAGTTTTTCATTTTTTTTGTCTTCAGTCCCTTTTAAATGTGCATTGCTCATATTCCAGGGGCCATTTGCAGTAAGTACAGGGAATTATTTCTCCCCTTCTTGGAATTTTTTGCTGCTCCCCACAATGACACCCTGGTAGATCCTGTATCTGCACACTCACACTTTTTTTTTATTTATTTTTTTTTACATGTTGCCATAGTTAAAAAAAAGGCTTTCTACTATAATTCTGCAAAATATTGCTGGATATTGAAGCCTACTCCCGAGACCTCCCTTTCCAGGGGGCAGCTGGAAGGCACTGGCTAGGTCACCAGAAAAGGAGGAAGTACAATGTATAAAAAGTTTGCAAAGAAAACTTTTATTTGATATAGATAGGCAGGCAGAGGTGCAGGCATCTGTGGTTTAAAGTTTTGTGGGGAAAAGTCGATTTTTATACAATTACCAGAGCACAGACTTTTCTAAGCTAGTTGTCCTTTATAAAGGCAAACTAAAATGTTGGGAAATCCTGAGGAAGAAATTACTGCCTTAGATATATACCAAACCAGGGAGTTATTCACAGATTGCTAAATCTAAAAAAAAAAAAAAAGTGACACAATGAGGAGCCACTAACAGCATACACAGCGATGGTTTAAGAATTCCCATTGCTGTAGAGAAACTAAAATACATGGCACTGGTATAACTCTACTCTGAAGCCTATCGCTATATATTAGCTTCAATGTTAGGCAAGAACTGCCAGTAAAATACTATTTAGTAGTTTGGGGGCAAAAGATGACTAGACTGTAATTAAACAGTGTTTGAAAACAGTACACGTCAATATACCTTAAAGTCGTAGTAAATCCTTCTATTTTTTTACCATTCTATTTATGTCTATGCAACAAATGTATTCCACAATGTGTTTTCAAAAAATAGATCTTTCTGCTCACAGCTGTCAGTCAATCTCTGAAGAACGAGTTTGAGATTGAGCTATTAATTGGATTCTGTGCTGCTTGCGTGTGTTTTGGTGTCAATGGGATGTTGGGTGGAAGCACAATCGTAAAGGTGGCTCGAGAGGACCGTGCAGAGGAAGAGAACCACCCTAAATACAGACATAGAAAATATGGAGATTTTAACTGGAAATTACATGAAATGACAGATGGAAAATATAAGGAAAACCGCAAACATAGTGATGAAGTGTAGCCGTATGCTACTTTATTATTTTTGAAGAGTTTAATAACACTTAATAAGCAGGCCATAAGTCAGAAAGTGAATTTAGGGCCAGCTTCCTGTTTTTTTAAGGAAAACTTGAAAATAGCTACTAAATACATGTTAGCCAAAGTTCTCTTAGGCTTGATTCACACCTATGCATTTTTTAGTGCTTTTTGCATTTTGCAGATTTGCACTACAGCCCATTTAACATGGTTTCCTATGAAACACATTCTGTAGAGCAAATCTGCAAAATGCAAAAAGCCCTAAAAATGAATAGGTGTGAATCAAGCCTTACTCTGGGTCTGACATGTTAGTGATTCTACTTTTGCTTGGGGCTAAAAAAATGGAAGTGTGAGATGGAAAGTCATAATATGGCTGCCACTGCCTAAGCGTCAATCAGTACCTCTGCCTGAGTAGAAGATGTTCAGTGCTTCCGACACAGACAAATTGTTATGCCGCGTACACACGGTCGGACTTTTCGTCTACAAAAGTCCGACAGACGCCGACAGACTAAAGCTGGCTGACAATCCGATCGTGTGTGGGCTTCCCCGGACTTTCAGCTGACTTTTCCACTTTTCCAACATGCTTCAAATCTTTACGCCGGACCCAGAAATCCGCTCGTCTGTATGCTAGTCCGACGGACAAAAACCCACGCTCGGGCAGCTATTGGCTACTGGCTATCAACTTCCTTATTTTAGTCCGGTGTACGTCATCACGTACGAATCCATTGGACTTTTGTGTGATCATATGTAGGCAAGTCCGTTCATTAGAAAGTCTGCCGCAAGTCCGCCAAAAGTCCACCAAATGTCTATCGAAAGTCTGTCGGACGAGCTGTCGGACTTTTGTAGCCGAAAAGTCCGACCGTGTGTACGCGGCATAAGGCTTCTCTGGGTTAAAGCATAGCTAAACCAAAATACAAAAATGTGATATATTGCGGCGTACCAGTTCTTAAATGCCATGGCTGCATTTAATTTCTACTTTCAGGCTGTTTTCTCTTTTTTTTCACCTGTGAAGGTCCTATAATCCTGTGAATAACACACCTCCTGTCCTGGGTTAGCTACGCTCACTCCTCACTGTAGACATGTGTAATTCGTCTTGGTCCAAATGTAAATTCGGACAAATTTTTGGTTATTCGGGGATTCGGATATATCCTAATCTCTGAATTAAACAGTAACAAATGTATTTAATTTTGTTTTGTTTATTTGTTTTCTAACGAATTCCAAATTTTCAGAATGATTTGAATCGGTCAAAAAAACCATCAACTGATTCAAAAGCTGTGTGAAGAATAGCTGGTTGTTGAGGAATGGGTCAGGAAGCCGGCCGCCGCGTACTTAACAACTGAGGACTTATCAGCTGTCAGCGGGCTTCCCCACTTAGAGTTGAAATATAAACAAAAGAATGCCGGCAATAGAAAATTCAGAAAAAAAACAGCCTTTAAGTTTGGTATGGGTTGAAAGAGGAATCCCGTCCTGGTTGGTGACATCACAAGGGTCACTCCGCCAATTAGCTATTTAAGAAATGTCAGACGGAGGAGAAGGTAGTCAACAAGGAGCCTTTGACAAGACCAGAGTTTTTTTTTCTTTTTTCAGGTCCGGCGGTGTGGTGGGCGGCGTGATTGACGATGAATCTACATAGGGGGACATTGTTTTTGATTTTTGATTTTTTAATAAAGGAATTGTCAAAAACTTGTGTAGTGTCTTTATTCACTTTTTTACACTTTTTTTGATGAATGGGTAGGGGTACTATGTACCTCATACTTATTCATATGGGGAAGGCAGGATATAGGGGCCACCTTATTAAAGGGAACTTCCAGATTCTGATAAGCCCCCTGCCCTCAGACTCCCACAACTACTAACCAGGGTTGTGGGAAAGAGGCCCTTGTCCCTATGGACTGGGGGTCAGGGGGGGGCAACCCTTTTTTTTAATCAGAATTTTCTATTGCTGGCATTCTTTTGTTTACATTTCAGCTCTTAGCAGGAAAGCCCACTGACAGCTGATGAGTCATAAGTTGTTAAGGACGTGGCGGCCGGTTTCCCGGCCCGCTCCTTAACAACCAGCTATTCCTCACACAGAATTTGAATCGGACGATCATTCGACTGATCCAAATTCGAATAATTTCGAAAATGTGGGATTCGTTAGAAAATGAATAAACAAAACAAAACTAAACTGAACAAATTCTGAAACAAATCAACAAAACTAAATTAGTAACATAACGAATCTATCGGAAATTAAACAAATTTTTCTGTTCTGCACATGTCTACCTCACTGTATCTATGAAGGGATCCATGGTTGTCACCCAAGCTGGACTTCAAACATGTCTGCCATTCTTCATCTCCATTACATGGGGATGGGGAGATTAGTACTTTACAGAAAGATAAGATTGCTTTATGCTTCAAGTTCAACTCAATGCAGTGAGTGAAAGGACACTGCATTTGTGGCAATCAACATTCTCCACCTCCCTTCATAGGCCAAAACAATCAATGTGACCAGTCATATTTAAAGTGTAGATAAAACCAATTCTTAGGAGGATAGAGTGTTTTTATTGCTGTCTGCATTACTACTAGGGAGTTAATCTTCTACATTACACAGTGCTTTGAAAAAGTATTCACACCCCTGGAAATTTTCCACATTTTGTCATATTACAACCAAAAATGTAAATGTATTTTATTGGGATTTTATGTGATGGACCAACACAAAGTGACACATAATTGTGAAGTTGAAGGTAAATGACAAATGGTTTTCAACATTTTTTACAAATAAATATCTGAATATGCTTTGATCTAAACCATTCCATTGTAGCTCTGGCTGTATGTTTAGGGTCGTTGTCCTGCTGGAAGGTGAACCTCCGCCCTAGTCTCAAGTCTTTTGCAGACTCTAACAGGTTTTCTTCTACATGCATTTGTATTCAGCCACTTTACTCGGATACCCCTAACTAAAATCTTGTGCAGGGGTAGGCAACCTGGGGCCCTCCAACTGTTGTGGAACTACATTTCCCATGAGGCATTGCAAGGCTGGCAGTTACAATTACTCCCAGAGGCATGATGGGGCTTGTAGATCTGCAACAGCTGAAGAGCCCCAGGTTGCCTACCCTGATCTAGTGGAGCCAGTTGCCTTCAGAAGTTACCTAATTAGTAAACAGTGTACCTGTGTGTAATTTAATCTCAGTATATATATACAGTTGTTCTGTGAAGCCTTCAGAGGTTTGTTAGTGAACCTTGGTGAACAAACAGCACCATGAAAGCCAAGGAACACACCAGACAGGTCAGGGATAAAGTTGTGAAGAAGTTTAAAGCAGGGTTAGGTTATAAAAAAAATATCCCAAGCTTTGAACATCTCACGCAGCACTGTTCAATCCATCATCTGAAAATGGAAAGAGTATGGCACAACTGCAAACCTCCCAAGACATGGCCATCCACCTAAACTGACAGGCCGGGCAAGAAGCGCATTAATCAGAAAAGCAGTCAAGAGGCCCATGGTAACTCTGAGACCCCATTCACACAGGGGCAACACGACTTGCAGGTCGCCTCACCGAGGGGACCTGCACACGACTGCCCGGGCGACTTGCAAAACGACTTCTGTATAGAAGTCTATGCAAGTCGCCCCAAGTCGCCCCCGAAGTCGTACAGGAACCTTTTTCTAAGTCGGAGAGACTTGCGTCGCTCCCCTTAGAACAGTTTCATAGCACAGAACGGGAGGCGACTTGTCAGGCGACTAGGTCGCCTGACAAGTCGTCCCTGTGTGAATGGGCTCTGAAGGAGCTGCAGAGATCCACAGCTCAGGTGGGAGAATCAGTCCACAGGACAACTATTAGTCGTGCACTCCACAAATCTGGCCTTTACAGAAGAGTGGCAAGAAGAAAGCTATTGTTGAAAGAAAGTCATAAAAAAGTCCCAGTTTGCGAGAAGCCATGTGGGGGACACAGCAAACAAGAAAGATGGTGCTCTGGTCAGATGAGACCAAAATTGAACATTTTGGCCTAAAAGCAAAATGCTGTGTGTGGCAGAAAACTAACACTGCACATCACACTGAACACACCATCCCCACCGTAAAACATTGTGGTGGCAGCATTATGTTGTGGGGATGCTTTTCCCCAGCAGAGACAGGGAAGCTGGTCAGAGTTGATAGGAAGATGGATGGAGCCAAATACAGGGTAATCTTGGAAGAAAACCTGTTAAGAGTTTGCAAAAAACTTGAGACTGGAGCGGAGGTTCACCTTCCAGCAGGACAACGACCCAAAACATACAGCCAGAGCTACAATAGAATAGTTTAGATCAAAGCATATTAATGTGTTAGAATGGCGCCTTCCATCCACCTCCTACCATATGGCCCAGTCAAAGTCCAGACCTAAATCCAATTGAGAATTTGTGGCAAGATTTGAAAATTGCTGTTCACAGATGCTCTCCATCCAATCTGACAGAGCTTTAGCTATTTTGCAAAGAAGAATTAGCAAAAATTTCACTCTCTAAATGTGCAAAGCTGGTAGAGACATCCCCAAAAAGACTTGCAGGTGTAATTGCAGTGAAAGGTGGTTCTATATAGTATTGATTCAGGGGGTCTGAATACAAATGTACGCTACACTTTTCACATATTTATTTGTAAAACATTTTGAAAACCATTTATCATTTTCCTTCCACTTCACAATTATGTGCCACTTTGTGTTGATCTATCACATTAAATCCCAATAAAATACATTTACGTTTTTGGTATATGAATACTTTTTCAAGGCACTGTATTTGCCCAGTTGACCTTTGTCCATAGACAAAAACTGAGGGAAAATGACAATTGTCACGTGGCAGAAAGTGGGGGAAAATACACAATTTGGAGTTGTCACTAGAAAAGGAAGGGAGGGGAAATCTTCGGAACACTTATTCTGATAACAACCATGTAATTAGGGATCTGATTAACTTTGGAGATATCTTCTTATTTCCTGTTGTGATTTTAAACAGGAAGTGAAGAGAAATTTTCCCATCGGCACATAGACAGAAAAAAAAACCATAATAGGGTTTTAACCATGCCTTATGCCCCGTACACACGGTCGGATTTTCCGATGGAAAATGTCCGATCGCAGCATGTTGTCGGAAATTCCGACCGTGTGTGGGCTCCATCGGACATTTTCCATCGGATTTTCCGACACACAAAGTTGGACAGCAGGACATAAAATTTTCCGACAACAAAATCCGTTGTCGGAAATTCCGATCGTGTGTACACAAATCCGACGGACAAAGTGCCACGCATGCTCAGAATAAATAAAGAGATGAAAGCTATTGGCCACTGCCCCGTTTATAGTCCCGACGTACGTGTTTTACGTCACCGCGTTTAGAACGATCGGATTTTCCGACAACTTTGTGTGACCGTGTGTATGCAAGACAAGTTTGAGCCAACATCCGACGGAAAAAATCCTAGGATTTTGTTGTCGGAATGTCCGAACAAAGTCCGACCGTGTGTACGGGGCATTACTCTTCAATCCAAAACTAAAAAACATTTTGGCTTCAGAGAGGAACTGGCCAGCACATATACCTGGAGTCACCGTACCTACATTTCTGTTCATCCACCAGTGTTTATGGTCAGATCAAGTGTAAATAATGATGTCACCATCCTAATTATGCAGATTGGCAAAGATGTATGAATCACAAGAGTGGCTGAACATAATTACAAATTTAGTAGGCAAAACAGTTCACTTACAGTATGTGTATTTCGACTGTGTAAAAACTGTTAGAAAATGTAATGTATGAAATGAATCGATATAAGCTAAAGCAGTACTACTACTTCTACTATTTCATGTTTTACAAAGCAATTTCATATATGACAATTCATAAAATATATTTTTTTGTGAAAGAAGCTCTGGATTTGAGCATCTGTTTAAAAGACCGTTAATGATTTCAAAAGGTACATTATTATCACAGAATTTGTGAAGAAGTGCTGACAAACATATAATAAAAGATAATCTGTAAACAACATACTAAGAATGATAATTATGTTATAATTTGTCTTGTACGAAATGTGCTCACTCCACTGGATTGCTTCATCAAGGACTTTGTTTATGTCTTTCCCAATGATGTCATTAGTGACAGTGTATTAATGCTTCTGATAACACATTGTTACAAATTTCCATTATCCTTAATGAAATTTAAATCACAATTATTTAGGCCATAGGACTTCATTTGCATGTAATTTAAAGTTACAGCTCTTTCAAGGCAATTCTATTCAATGATTCCTGTATTATATTATGTTATTCCTTTTAGTAATGTTAAAGGTTGCTAAGAGGCAATAAAGACACAATAACTCGCTAATTGACAAAATAATTTGCTAAAAGACACAAAAGTCGCTAATTGACTGTGTTTCTGTAGGTGTAATGGGGAGAAATTAAGCATTCTTTCACTGGTGTAGACCTAGACCTCAAGGCCCATGGGTTTGGTGATAACAGCTTTGCTAATCTAGTTGCTCCTCCTCTGCTGGGTTTCTTTTTTAAATCCAGGGCACTATCTGTATTTTAGTTTGTATGTTTTCTGGCATGCTAATTATGTCACATCTTTGGAACAAGTTTAGATCTCTACGTCTAAGCCCAATCAGGACAAAACACATCAGAAGGGTGCGACTACAGGCGGGGACTGTTAGTGAACAGATCTTGAATAAAATTGTTCCAAAGATGTAACATCATTAGTACGTGGAAACAAATGGGGATTCACTGGAGCAAAGATGGGCTCTCATGGCCACCCACTTTCTCATCCTAGACTGGAGAGGAAGAGTGGAATATAGAGTGGATGCTTTCTCTGCTTGACTTTTTTGAAGTATACAAATGGACTGGAAGGTTAAATTAAACCTGTGGATAGGTAATCACACCTGTAGAACTGTCATCTTAAATAGAGAGCAAATTTTATAGTAAGTACCTCCAGATGAATAGAAAGCTCCCTGGTGTCCTTCAGAAACCATGGTGCTCTGCTATAAAGGTAGTAACAGGCTATAAAAGTAGTTACAGGTATCCATGTGATTGGCTAATAGTTAGATGCAGGAAGCTCTAAGGCCAAAGTCAATATGAAAGGTGGTGGCTATTTGTATAGTTATCGTGCAGGATATTAGAACTAGCATACAAAAACCTGGAAGAACAAATTGCTCCCTAATTTCTAGCCACAAGTTTACATAAAAAGCATACTTATAGTACTAGGGCAAGCTGTATGCTTCAAAGGAGGAAGGAACAGAAGGTAGTCACTGTCCTTTTTAATTATGTTATTAGTTTTTTATTTTTCATTATAAAGGATTATAGTGTGGTCGTACCTTTTACCTCCCCTACTAATTAAAGCGGAGTTTCAGCCGCAAAAAAGTTTTTTTTTAAAAAGTCAGCAGCTACAAGTACTGTAGCTGCTGACATTTAATAAGGACACTTACCTGTCCAGGGAGCCCACCATGTTGGCCCCCCCGAGGCCGATTCGTCCACAGGCTTGGGTGCAGGCGCCGCCACTCCAACTAGAGGAAACTGGCAGTGGAGCCTTCAAGCTTCACAGCCGGTTTCCTACTGCACATGCGCGAGTCGCGTGGCACTTTGTGAATGGCCAGCTCGTCTTTTGGGACACACACAGGTCCCAAAAGGCAGCGGTGATGAAGGAGGAGGGCTCGCCGCATAAGAGGACATGACGTCCTGCACCGCGGCCGAGCTAGGATGGAAGTAAACATAGTACTTCTAAAAATGTATGAAATAAAAAAAGAAATTTATAGATATCCAAAAACGAGGGGTGGAGGGGTGGTCTTTAGTTTAAGACCACCTAGTAAAAGTGGGTGGAACTCCGTTTTAAGGCGTTACTATGCTAAATCCTGTCCTCAAAACTTTCAATTGTATCTAAACCCCAAACAAAAAATGTAATTTATCTCACAGCTTACAAGTCCTTAGTCCTGCATTAGTTTTCTTTTTTCAGACTTGTTTCCTTAGTTTTACCTGGTAATTCTGCAAACAACACACTTCCTTCTTATAGTAGCTACGCTCACTTTGCTGTATCTATACAGGGACCCATGGTTGCCACCCAGACTTGGCTTCAAACATTAAATTAAAAAACAGCTAGCACACCAGTAGCTAAAGTCCTCAAAACTTCACAAAGATGCAGAAATAGCATCAGACAAAAGAAAAAAGAACATAAAAAATACTGACTTTATGAGGATACAAAGGTCTTGAGGTGACAGGAACACAAAGGCCTCAAACATATTTGCTTTTATTTATCTCACAGAAAGGGGTGGGAAATGTGTGATTTATACCCCACTCATTTGAATAGACTGCCTAAAGCACCAAAAAAAGGAGCACATAATATTTTTAGTATCTTGGAGAGCAGTAGAATGCATGGTAGTGTATTACAGTATGTTGCATTTAGCTGCAACAAAGGTGTAGCATTTAGAATAAATGGCACAGCAGCGCACTAATGCATGTTGCCTCGAGTTTCACTGTTGCATATATTATTGCAATGTTATAATCTGAGTCCAACCAAGTGATTGTAAAGCTTATTTTTTTTTAAACAACAAACATGTCATTCTTACAGCATCTCACAAAACTGAGTACACCCCTCACATTTTTTAAATATTTTATTATATCTTTTTATGTGACAACACTGAAGAAATTACACTTTGCTACAATGTAAAGTGGTGAGTGTACAGCTTGTATAACAGTGTAAATTTGCTGTTCCCACAAAATAACTCAACACACAGCCATTAATGTCTAAACCGCTGGCAATAAAAGTGAGTACACCCCTAAATGAAAATGTCCAAATTGGGCCCAATTAGCCATTTTCCCTCCTCTATGTCTTGTGACTCATTAGTGTTACAAGGTCTCAGGTGTGAATGGGGAGCAGGTGTGTTAAATTTGGTGTTTTCGCTCTCACTCTCTCATACTGGTCACTGGAAGTTCAACATGGCACCTCATGGCAAAGAACAACCTGAGGAACTGAAAAAATGAATTGTTGCTCTACATAAAGATAGCCTAGGCTATAAGAAGATTGCCAAGACCCTGAAACTGAGCTGCGGCACGGTGGCCAAGACTATACAGCGGTTTAACAGGATAGGTTCCACTCAGAACAGGCCTCGCCATGTTCGACCAAAGAAGTTGAGTACATGTGCTCAGCATCATATCCAGAGCTTGTCTTTGGGAAATAGATGTATGAGTGCTGCCAGCATTGCTGCAGAGGTTGAAGGGGTGGGGGGTCAGCCTGTCAAGGCTCAGACTATACTCCGCACACTGCATCAAATTGGTCTGCATGGCTGCCATCCCAGAAGGAAGCCTCTTCTAAAGATGATGCACAAGAAAGCCCGAACAGTTTGCTGAAGACTAGCAGACTAAGGACATGGATTACTGGAACCATGTCCTGTGGTCTGATGAGACCAAGATAAATGTATTTGGTTCAGATAATGTCAAGCGTATGTGGCGGCAACCAGGTGAGCAATACAAAGACAAGTGTGTCTTGCCTACAGTCAAGCATTGTGGTGGGAGTGTCATGGTTTGGGGCTGCATGAGTGCTTCCGGAACTGGGGAGCTACAGTTCATTGAGGGAACCACGCATGCCAACATATACTGTGACATACTGAAGCAGAGCATGATCCCCTCCCTTCAGAGACTGGGCCGCAGGGCAGCATTCCAACATGATAACGACCCCAAACACACCTCCTAGACGACCACTGCCTTGCTTAAGAAGCAGAGGGTAAAGATGATGGACTGGCCAAGCATGTTTCCAGACCTAAACCTTATTGAGCATCTGTGGGGTATCCTCAAACGGAAGGTGTAGGAGCGCAAGGCCTGGAACATCCACCAGCTCTATGATGTTGTCATGGTGGAGTGGAAAAGGACTCCAGTGGCAACCTGTGAAGCTCTGGTGAACTCCATGCAACGGAGGGTTAAGGCAGTGCTGGGAAATAACAGAGGCCACACAAAATATTGACACTTTGGGCCCAATTTGGACATTTTCACTTAGGGGTGTACTCACTTTTGTTGCCAGAGGTTTAGATATTAATGGCTATGTGTTGAGTTATTTTGTGGGGACAGCAAATTTACACTGTTATACAAGCTGTACACACATTGTAGCAAAGTGTCATTTCTTCAGTGTTGTCACATGAAAAGATATAATAAAATATTTACAAAAATGTAAGGGGTTGTACTCACTTTTGTTAGATACTGTAGATTAAACTAGGAATTGACATTTTATAATTTTATAATTAAAACTCACTAAAAGCTTGAAATCAAGAAACCTGTCTAGCTCCCCTTCATCCCTCCTTCTCAGAAGGAGGAGAAGGAGGGATGTAGGGGTGCTCATACACCTGAGTGTATGTGCACTTTAAAGGAGTTTGCCATCTCCAGCTGCTTTCATTCCAATTATAATCAGCAGAGGTCACCTCCTATTTTCACATTAGGTGTTGTGTTGTTGCATATCAGTGCTACTGATCCTCTACAGCCACTATATGTCTAAATGCATGTGCTTTACATGGACTACATCTCTTTGCTCTGGGTGGGCTTCTAATGGTGAAAACAGTGGAATATGCTCAACATTTAATGGCACGGCTGCTTGTAGTTTCTATCTAGAGCACAAATAGAAGAGTGGGCACAACTGGGAGAGTTTTCAGCCCACAACATTAAGTGCCCAAGCATGGCAGGATCACCTGATAGTCTTTTAATGAAGCTGCAGATATAAAATATTGCAAATGACGTATGAAATTGAATTAATGTGTTAAAGCTCAAGATTTTTCTGATTGTATCCATTTTAATCAACTGATCCAAAATAGGATGCTTATTCAATATCGCAGTGCAAAGTGTCCTAACCCAGTCCAGTAATGAGATTCTACCTTTCTAGAGTCACTTCAGTGCTATAGATAAAATACACTTTCCTCCTTGCCCTATTGATTAAGCCTACTTGGGTTTTGTTTGATATTCCTGCCATTCGTAGTATTGTAAAAATTCTGGCCTGTAACACCTAGACTGTGAATTAGCGTTTAATTCGCAATATGAAAAAAATCACTGCAGAAAAATGTTATTCTTAGCTAACCATTTAAATCAAGCTCACTAATATATAAACAAATACAATACAAAACCAAGCTAAAACCATTTCTAAGAAGACCGAATCTCTATTGCTTTTCAAATAGATATACTCAAGTGCATTATGAACAAAGCCAAGACTATTGATTAAATCATCAGTGCTAACAGACATTGCCAAAAATTGCATTAGTGGTGTATCCATTACAATAAGTGCTGATGTCAACAGGATGTCTTTTCTAGAGATTCTGAAGCTGTTTTCCACTATAAATCACTTAAATGTCCAATTAAATTGCAGAGAGACAACTCTACCACTGGAATTGTGCTTAGGAAAATAGTTAATTGGATGCTAAATGATTATTCAAAATATCAAAAATCAATTGTCTTAGAGTAATCTGCAGCTGCTGTGGAACTATTCAAAAATATGGTAAGTAAAATATGTTTACAAGGATATACACAAAATCAGTTCCAGTCTGTACATATTCCTTGTTAGGTGTTGTCAGGAAAGGCATTCCTCTGCTGATTATTTGGTCATTGGTTCTATCACCTCCCTATCTATACCTGTATCTATACTGTTTATTTTAAAATACACCATTATTATGAGCCTTAAATTATTTTATATAGAGTCATACCCTCATCCTGAAACATGTTTGAACTCTGAGTGCTGCAAAAATTACACATAGTTCAGCTTGGAGTGATCATGTCACTAAAGCCTAGTGCATATGGGCCAAATGTCGATATTCGGCCCGTGTGTGCTGCAAACATTCCGACAGAAGCTGGCCATTCAGCAGGCTTCTGTTGAAGGGGCATGACCGAAAAAGGTCTGGCGATCGGCTCCGCTGACCGGAGTGTTCTGGTGCGGGGGGCATTTGGGGCCCATCCCCTCTGTCAGAACACAAGAGAACAGCAGGGGAGATTGCTGTACTAACATTGCATCGTTAGTACAGCAGCTCCGACCTGAGCTGTCAGGTTTTTTTTCGTTCAGCCCGCTAGGTTGAAAGAAAAAAAAAATAGGAGTGTGTACCAGGCTTAAAACATTTATGTAAAATAAAGTGTTTAATGTAAAGGCATTTAATACTGCCCATGCCACTAATCTCTATCTCTGCTGTAGAGAAACTGCTATTTGAAAATTCTTCAGGATATGGCACCCCCAGGGATAATGGATTTCTTCTCCTCCTCTGCATTCAGAGCGCATTTCCTTTGCGACGGTGTGCCGCGACCAGCACTGGGCCGCCCCATATATACTTACTGTGTCCTGCAATGATGCAGGGGCTGGTAGAAGGGACCGCTAAGTGAGAAGAGGGACCAGGAGTTCAATGCTCCCAGAAGTATTGAATTCAGTTTCAGCTGGCGGTTTCTCTAGACTACAGCAGAAAGTGGGAAATTTTCAACAATTTGCAGCTTGTTTTTTTAGCACAGATAATATGGCATGCAATGTAGATATACACTTTGGCAGAGAAAAAGATAATGTAGACATGGAATATCCGTCATGCTTTTGGTGGCAGTGAAGGGTGTGCAAGACCCCTCTACACTTTCATAGTGTGGAATCAAGTGCAATATTTAATTCTGCCACTAGATCTCCCCATATTTCTGTAGATCAGTGGTTCTCAACCTTCCTAGTGCCGTGACCTCTTGATAAAATTTCCCAAGTTGTGGGGACCCCCAACATTAAAATTATTTTTGTAGCGTGGGGTGTCAGCACCCAAGGCAAGACCAATTAATTTGCACCCCTAACCCACGGACATTTAGCTCTCCCTGAGTTCCTTCCACTCGTACAGTATTAAAACCCCTTATGGTACATTTTAGGATGTACCACTCTTTCTCTTTGTTCTTTTTTTCTTTCCCTTTTATCCCTCTCTTCCCTAATTTCTTGTCGCCCCCCCCCCCCCATCTCTCTCTCTAGCCGTTTTTCATGTTCTCTTATTCTTTCTCTCCCTTTTTCTTTGTTTGTCCCTTCCATGTATTCTCGATTTTTATTCCTTCTCTTACTCCTTGGTGGGGGTAATGGGATGAGTGGCAGTGCTGACGGGGAGTTGGGATGAGTGGCAGCACTGGTGGGATCAGTGGCAGTGCTGGGGGGAGTTCTGATCAGCCAACTTAGGTGCTCTTGATCAAGGTCATCTGCTGATCTGAGAACTGTAGTGGGGACTTTTAATGGCAACTATAATCACAGGTAGTGTTACTTACTGTGTCTCCGAACTTTGTGGTGTCTCGTAGCAGTGACACCTATGCCGCAATCAGGAGCTAGGATCTCCTCCAGCCCCTCCCACTTCACATTGCTCACCAGTGAGCTGACCTCTAGTCTCTGTCCCCCAGCCATGAACTGAATGGGCGGCTGCGAAGAGGCTGAGTGGGCGGCCGCGGTCTCCAGGGACAGCCCTGTTGGGCGACCGTGAAAAGGCTGGGAGAGCGGTGTGGGCTACAGGAACAGCCCAGGATTCGGTGACCCCTGGCAAATCGTCATTTGACCCCCGAGGGGGTCCCGACCCCCAGGTTGAGAACCACTGCTGTAGATGGTGGTAGATTGCCGTTTTTTAAGGAAGTCCAGCCAGGGGATTCTAGGCCAATGTTTCTTAACTCCAGTCGTCAAGTACCCCCAACAGGTCATGTTTTCCTTCAGATGAAACAGCTGTAATATTTGGCAGTGAAACTGATCAAATCACCAGTGCAAAATAATGGAGAGCCTGAAAACATGACCTGTTGGGGTTACTTGAGGACTGGAGTTGAGAAACATTTTTCTAGGCAACAAGCCTGTCACTCTGGGTTGTTTAGCAAGTAGTACAAATAGTAAGGTGGTAGGAACCTTGGGAGAGTTGCTGATGGGAAGAGAGAGGCGCTAACAGAGACTATGTGAGTAACCAGAGCTTGTAAGCTTGTAGCTTCCCTTTCAGGAGGAACCTGGACTATTATACCAAGTGGGCACGACTAGGGTAGCTGAAAGGTATTGTTACCTAAGAAATTCCATTTTGTGGGGAATAAATCTGGATTTGTTTCAACCATGTACTATGGAACCATGTTATCTGTGGACTGTTATTGACCAAGTTCCTGCATAGTAAAGAAGAGTTAAATGAGGATGTGGAATGTCTCCTTATTCCTATGGGACTGAGGGTAAGCCTATTCATAGGAAGCAAAGACAGAGACTTGCTCGGTTAGGAAACTGATGGTGGCCAGGAGAAGAATGCTTGGCCAGCGTGGCAGTGGTGACAAATCCCTCATCTGGACCACTAGTCTTGTAGCCCGTGACCTCAGTGTTATTTGGGTTGGGTGTTTGGTGTGACCCCCAGTAGATCGAGCCTTCAATCATAAAATTTGATAGCTCTGTACAAATATGTTGTGACAAGCACATATGAGTTTCCTGACAGGCCTGTAGGCTGAGAAGAGTGAGCCAAACAGTGGAAGAGGTTACCAATGTACCTTGCTGCAAACTGTACATCAGGAACCAGCACACAAATTGGATAAACAACCGGCCACTTGGGAATGGAAAGGGGCACTACAGGTAGCTGACAGAAAGAAAGACTTCTCCATGACTTTACATACCAGAAAGTAAGGAATCATTAATGGGTTCAGTGGAGTAGCCTTCTTACCTGCTTTCTCATGACATCTGTAGCTTGCATGATGTAACGGGGAGGCAGCCCATGACTTCGGGCAAGAATAAGAGCCTGTTCAAGAGTGACACTTAAAGTGCATCTGCAAGAAAACACAAAAATGATCTGAATAGAGCTTAAATACAAGTTATGGAGAAAGGGCATCGGAAAAATGTTATCATCAGTTGTGGGTCCTGCTAGTAAAGTAGAGGTTAAATGAAAACAAGGTCAGCTGGACACATCAAGACACATAGTAATCAAATAAGGGGGATAACCCACATTAAATTTCAGCCTTTTTCATTTGCTATCTCCCTTTTGCACTTTCGTTAGCTCAAGTCTTTTCCAATTTTATTTCATATACTGAATAATACCTGTTCAGAGCCCTATGGAACTGCCTTAATTACCCTAACCCAGTTATAGTGTTACTATGCCAGCATCTGCTGCAGTGCTAAGGTGCTATTACAAATGTATTTATACTTATTTAAGTAATATTGTACAACAATCAATTTTCATTGTAGCTTAAAGAGTTAAAAATCTTAAATACAGTCCCACACAGTAAATTAACCTACTGTGTTTTGTTTCCTAATTAGTGAGAGGGTGTACAATCTCCATGCATGCAGTGTTCCTGGTGTGATGTAGGAAAGGAGGACTACAGAATTTCAGGGCAAGAGGGCACGGCTTGCCACAATGGCCTGGTAAAAGAAAGTGATGCTTAACCGGTTCAACCTGCTCTGTGCAGTGGTGGAGGAGCCTGGATCCCCCTCTTCTCGGTCGCTCATCGATGCTCCTGGCCCCTCCCTCCTATTAAGTGCCCCCACAGCAAGCAGCTTGCTATGGGAGCACCTGAGCCGAGCCGCAGCTCCGTGTGTCCATTCAGACATTGACAGCATCAGGAGCCAATGGCACCGCTGCTGTGTCTCATCCAATCAAGAGGGAGAGTCAAGGATTGCCGAGGCATTTGTGCAGATCGCTGGATAGAGATGGGGCTCAACTATTAGGGGGGCTGAGGGGGGCTGCTGAACACAGAAGGTTTTTTATCTTAATGCATAGAATGCATTAAGATAAAAAACCTTCTACATTTACAACCCCTTTAAAGGGTAACTCCACTTTCGTGGGGGGAAAAAAATAGCTAATGAAGAAAAATGAATACAGCGTACACAATTGTGACACAAGTCATATAGTAACTGAATGTTTTAAAAAAAATTCCTTTCCTTTTTAATCAGCAGTTACCGTAATTTTCTGAAAATGCAATGCAATATGGCTACCTAGAGATGTGACTGTGTGATTGGCTCATTGATTTACCCAGAAGTCTGCACTAAAATGCAAGTCCGATTTCAGGCATCCCATGCAACAAACATTTCATTTTTGGTGAGATACTCCCAATAGGAACACGTCTAAAGGGATGCAGGCCCAGCAGCTTTCCTCATTAGTGCTCTGCAGCTGCTGCAGCTGATTGATAATTATGAAACCAATCCCATTGGACTCACTGAGCAAAAGGGCACAGAGGAACAAACAGGGATTTCTTCAGAAAAACAAAAGGTAGGAATCTGCAACAAAGTTTGTGTAATGTACATAAATCATGCAGAGGGAAATGTTTTGTTCTCAAAAAAATTGGAGTTACACTTAATAATAAAATAAAACCTGGAAGCGGATTGGTTTCTATAAGAAAATACCTGATTTTGCACCCCCCCAGCTTTAGTAAATAAACCCCAATGCTACCTAATGACATGAAAAAAAACAAATACATAAAATATAAAATAATGAATAAGAGAACAGTAAGAACATAAAATACAAACTTTTTCTATGAGTACAAAGTGTACATGAGTACACTTTTCAATGTTAGTAGCTGCCGTTTCACAAAAGCCTATTTAAATCTGTATATAACAATGGAAATAAGGCATTAAGATGTCAAGGAGATATTTATACATACTGTATTATGTTATATTATGCAATAAAACATTAGACAGTTTCAACTGACTGTCCTAATTAAATAATTGTGTCTATATTAGTTATTTATATTGTACATGTCTGTATAGCTGTAGCTGAGATGAAGGAAGAACATATCATGACATCTACTGAAATCAATTGAATTAAACTTCCCTGTGCTCCTAGGGCACAAAACACTATCATTTCCCCAAAGAGTAAACAAAATAAAAGGTTCAAAGAACAACGATGTCCAGTAATTCCTAACAGTCGATCAGAAATCAGCTTTTATTAATTTAACTAAACTGCCGAAAGTGAATATTTGATTAGCTATGGTAATTTAAAACATACGCTGTTTAACCGCTTGTGTGTAGAACTAAGTTCCAAGATGAATGGGTTTAACTAGACTGCCTCAAAAATAGCAAGCCACTCTTGAGCTGAGGAATGACCATGTTAACCATGGCAGTATTTTGCTTTGTGGCGGTTTCCCTTTAAAGCTGAACACCAGGCAGATACATAAAGACAATGTAGCTATCTATTCATTAATAAATCATTAAATGGTAAATGCAACTAGTATAAGTACATGACTTTGACTTGGTATCAGCCTCTTGAAATCCTTTATACAGTATTCAGAATGGCAGAGGATGGGGCAAGGCTGGGAGCCAGCTAGGTGTTCTGCATATACTGTATATGTTTCAACAAGGAACATGCTAATGAGAGGAGAAAACACAGGGATGACCTCATCAGTCTGCTGCTGTTCATTTACTGTCCAATTAGAGAGCTGGAGGTTAAGAGAGAAGATCACTGTATTCTGCTATCTGTCAGGTTGGGCTATGTGAAGGGACAGTGTAATGCCGCGTACACACGACTGGACTTTCCGGCAGAAAAGGTCCGACGGAATCATTCCATCGGACATTCCGATCGTGTGTGGGCTTCATCGGACTTTTTCTTTCGAAAATTCTGACAGACCTAGAAATAGAACATGTTTCAAATCTTTCCGACGGAATCAGTTCCTATCTGGAAAACCGCTCGTCTGTAAGCTGTTCCAACGGACCAAAAACAACGCAAGGGCAGCTATTGGCTACTGGCTATTGAACTTCCTTTTTCTAGTCCCGTCGTACATCATCGCGTTTTAAACGATTGGACTTTGGTGTGATTGTGTGTAGGCAAGTCCATTTCAGCCGAACTCAGTCGGAACTCCGTCAAAAAAACCGTCAGAGTTTATTCTGACGGAAAAACCGTCATGTCGTGTGTACGCGTAATCTTAATGCCTAAGCCCAATTTTGCAACTTTGACATGTGTTAGTAAAACCGTACATATCATCACAACTACTTTGTGCACCCAGATGGATTATATCTTGTTTTTTTCAGGAAAAATTGGACTTTCATTTGGTGGTAAATGGTAATGGATATGTATTTTTTGTATTATCTAAGGAAAACTGACACAAAATAGTAGAATTTTTATTTATTTTTATTTAACTATATTTTTCTTGCTACTACCATAACCTATCACTAAAGAACAACCCAAAATAAATTCTCCTGCTCCTGATGATGGCAGTGATACCAAATGTGTGTATGTTAGTTGTTGTTTGTACCCGTAGTACACCCCAGAAACAATAGTGCGCATTTTGCTTTTTTTTATCCTACCTAAAACACACTGACACTAATTAAAACAAAAAAATCCAAGTCCAAAAAAAAACTGACCCTAACCTTTGACCCTAATCTTTGACCCCGACCATGACCCAAACACTAACCCTGGGGCTGACTTAGATCAAACCTTGATCTAGTTTATTTTTTCCTACACACACATTTTTTTTTGCAAGGAGAGAGAAAAATACAATGCATCTGTCTCATCCATTCACAGAGACAGAAAACACGGGAGTGGGCTTCTCAGTGACTGATCACTGTGATAGCCAATCAGAGGCTATCTCAGCGATCAGGTGACCCGGAATTGGACGTTTTGGGTTCCGATCGTTAGAACGGTGAGACCCAGTCTCTGTGCTGGGAGGGCGCCGTATGGCCCGCCCCCAGCACAAATGGAGATACGCAAATATGCGGCCCCACAGAAAAAAGCCAAGTCCACTGGGGCCACATATTTGCATACGGTCGGTGTGAAAAGTTTAAAGACAGAAATACAAATCCTTGGTAGATCAGTTATCTTATATGTACAGTATCCAGTGCCGGCTGGTGCTCAAAATTTTTTGGGGGGGGCGCAAACAAACTGAAACATTCTGAAATAAAAAACATCAATTGCAGCTTCACTGTGCCATCAAACGCAGCCACTGTGCCATCAAACGCAGCCACTGTGCCATCAAACGCAGCCACTGTGCCCATCAAACGCAGCCACTGTGCCCATCAATTGCAGCCACTGTGCCATCAAAAGCAGCCACTGTGCCATCAAACGCAGCCACTGTGCCATCAAACGCAGCCACTGTGCCAT
This sequence comes from Lithobates clamitans, assembly GCA_037952925.1. Taxonomy (NCBI): domain Eukaryota; kingdom Metazoa; phylum Chordata; class Amphibia; order Anura; family Ranidae; genus Lithobates; species Lithobates clamitans. The sequence goes on from JBBGZY010000643.1 coordinate 2,173,291, forward strand.
CAAACGCAGCCACTGTGCCATCAAACGCAGCCACTGTGCCCATGAATTGCAGCCACTGTGCCCATCAATTGCAGCCACTATGCTATCAAATGCAGCCACTGTGCCCATCAAATGCTGCCACTGTGCCATCAAATGCAGCCACTGTGCCCATCAAATGCTGCCACTGTGCCATCAAATGCAGCCACTGTGCCCATCAAATGGTGCCACTGGGCCACCAAATGCTGCCACTGTGCCACCGAATGCCACCACTGTGACTCCCCACCCGCTCGCTGTCGGCCCGTCACTTACCCTGTCTTGGTGGGGCACTGGGTGACAGCTGCAAGCGGTGTCCTCCATCTGTCTCCTCCCGTCCTCTCCTCCTGATAGGCGTCCAATCACAGCGCCCGTCATTTCAGCCAATCAGGTGACGGGTAACAGACCCGAGCACCTGATTGGTGGAGAGGCAGTTCAGTGTTAAGAAAGTGAATATTAATTCGCTGTTCTAACACACCTGGGTGAACTGCGAGCAAGGTCACTTTTGACACCTATTAGAGCCTATGGCTCTAATCAGGTGCTTCAAAAACACCCCCCACCGCTGTAATTCAGGCATCCGGCACCTGAAAAGGGGTCAGGCGCCTGAATAGGGGGTGGCAGCGGCGGCCATGGATAGATTCATGCCATGCATGAATCTATCCACTGGTCATACTGGCAACAAAAGTGAGTACACCCCTAAGTGAAAATGTCCAAATTGGGCCCAATTAGCCATTTTCCCTCCCCGGTGTCTTGTGTATCTTTAGTGTCACAAGGTCTCAGGTGTAAATGGGGAGCAGTTGTGTTAAATTTGGTGTTATCGCTCTCACTCTCTCATACTGGTCACTGGAAGTTCAACATGGCAAAGAACTCTCTGAGGATCTAAAAAAAGAATTGTTGCTCTACATAAAGATGGCCTAGGCTATAAGAAGATTGCCAAGACCCTGAAACTGAGCTGCAGCACAGTGGCCAAGATCATACAGCGGTTTAACAGGACAGGTTCGACTCAGAACAGATGAAAGAAGTTAAGTGCATGTGCTCAGCGTCATATCCAGAGGTTGTTTTTGGGAAATAGATGTATGAGTGCTGCCAGCATTGCTGCAGAGGTTAAAGGGGTGGGGGGGTCAGCCTGTCAGTGCTCAGACCATACGCCGCACACTGCATCAAATTGGTCTGCATGGCTGTCGTCCCAGAAGGAAGCCTCTTCTAAAGATGATGAACAAGAAAGCCCGCAAACAGTTTGTTGAAGACAAGCAGACTAAGGACCTGGAACCATGTCCTGTGGTCTGATGAGACCAATATAAACTTATTTGGTTCAGATGGTGTCAAGCGTGTGTGGCGGCAACCAGGTGAGGAGTACAAAGACAAGTGTGTCTTGCCTACAGTCAAGCATGATGGTGGGAGTGTCATGGTCTGGGGCTGTATGAGTGCTGCCGGCACTGGGGAGCTACAGTTCTTTGAGGGAACAATGAATGCCAACATGTACTGTGACATACTGAAGCAGAGCATGATCCCCTCCCTTCAGAGACTGGGCGCAGGGCAGTATTCCAACATGATAACAACCCCAAACACACCTCCCAGTAGACCACTGCCTTGCTAAAGAAGCTGAGGGTAAAGGTGATGGACTGGCCAAGCATGTCTCCAGACCTAAACCCTATTGAGCATCTGTGGGGCATCCTCAAATGGAAGGTGGAGGAGCGCAAGGTCTCTAACATCCACCAGCTCTGTGATGTCGTCATGGAGGAGTGGAAGAGGACTCCAGTGGCAACCTGTGAAGCTCTGGTGAACTCCATGCCCAAGAGGGTTAAGGCAGTGCTGGAAAATAATGGTGGCCACACAAAATATTGACACTTTGGCCCTAATTTGGACATTTTCACTTAGGGGTGTACTCACTTTTGTTGCCAGCGGTTTAGACAATAATGGCTGTGTGATGAGTTTTTTTGAGGGGACAGCAAATTTACACTGTTATACAAGCTGTACACTCACTACTTTACATTGTAGCAAAGTGTCATTTATTCAGTGTTGTCACATGAAAAGCTATAATATAAAAAAATATTACAATATTACAAAAATGTGAGGGGTGTACTCACTTTTGTGAGATACTGTATTTATTTCTATGTGTTTAGCTGTTTGCCTGGGGTTACACCTCTAAAGAACCCTCTGCTGAAGACACTAGTAATTTGCTACCTATGTACTTCTAGTACCCCACTTTCACTTTAGCTGACATTCCAAAGACCATTTTAAAATTCTGCCAAAGAAAATACACACAAATAACATCTTTGCTTACTGAATATACTGTTTATATATTGCATACATAGAAATTATGAGGCAGAGCTGCAGCATTGTAAATCAAACCTTCTTGTAGTGGTTTTCCTTTTATACCATTTTGCTTTTACATTATATAGTGAATCCAATACATTATTCAGTCTAAGCTGGGAAAGGCTTGGACAGGTTCTAATAAGACTAAATAACGAAGGTATGTGGCATCTGGGCTCTAATAGCTGATGTAAAAAATACAAGATGACGGATGGAAAGTGAATTGGGACCAACTAGTCTCTGACGACATTTGGTGTAATAAATGGCATGGTTCAAACCGGGGAAGCAGGAAAAGAAGCTGTCATAGATGATGACTGCTAGCATTTACTAACATAATGCAGTGGTGCAACTCCAGGACCTTTGACTCTCTGCACAACATGGTCTGTTAACATATGAACTCTAACCTAGCACTAAACACATTACTCAGGCGAAATAACTAATGAAGAAAACCTGAATTATATTGATCAGATTATAACAAAGCACAAACGACTGGCATACTATTCTGCCACACTACCGTTTGGCCTCTTCTAATGAGCAGTATCTTTTGTACTGTACATGCACTAAATAGAAAATGGTAACGCACACAACATGCATTGCTGCATTGCGGTGCCATTCATTTTGAATGGCGCTCCAACACACCTATGTTATAGCACACTGCAATACATGGAAACGTGTGCACCGTGAGATCAGTGGGTTTTTTTTGTTCTATCTGCTAGTCAAATTAAAAAATAAATAGTGTATAAAACTGAAATGCCACAAATTATCAGGGTGTACTTACTCAGCTATTAATATTGTAATTAATATTTTATACAGAATAGTTATAATTTATGCCCTTTCCATGTCTCTAAATATAAAGAGCACTTAGAAGCTACCTAAGCTTTTTTTTTTTTTTGCTCCGAGGTCAGTAGCTCATGATGTGCGTTTCAGGAATTATAATTATAGAGTATATATATATATATATTGAACCAGTGCAGGTCTCCATATTCAGTCTTTATCTCACTTCCTTAGCAAAATTTACTAGGGACTGGATCCAGTCTGGTTTATATCATAAGAATTACTGAGATAAAATTAGCTTTTTATCATTTAGATTTTGGTAACACAATTGTTTATGGTAGGTTGTGTCATGGATCTGAAGAGTGACCTTTCCATCATTGCTGAAGGCAGCAGAACATTGATGCCGCGTACACACGAGCGGACTTTACGGCAGACTTTGCCCGGCGGACTGGATTTCGTCGGACAATTCGATCGTGTGTGGGCTCCAGCGGACTTTGTTTGCTCAAAAGTTGGACGGACTTAGATTTGAAACATGTTTTAAATTAATCCGTCGAAATCGAGTCCGGTCGAAAAGTCCGCTCGTCTGTCTGCTAGTTCGATGGACAAAAAGCCATGCTAGGGCAGCTATTGGCTACTGGCTATGAACTTCCTTGTTTTAGTCCGGTCGTACGTCATCACGTACGAATTCGACGGACTTTGGTGGATTGTGTGTAGGCAAGTCCGTTCATTCAGAAAGTCCATCGTAAAGTATGTCGAAAAGTCCGCCGGGCAAAGTCTGCCGTAAAGTCCGCTCGTGTGTACGCGGCATTAGGCATTCTCTTATACTTGATTACTCTGTGAATGTCTGGTTTAATGTCTCGCATTATGCATTCATACTGACACCTATTTTATAAATAGCGACCAGGCCAGGAGGCATGCTTTAAACCATAAACTGCTGTGCTAAATTCATAGCATTTTCTTTAGACAGTGTAGAGTTTACCAATTTTTGCAGATGTGGTAGCACCAGAAATAAAAATACCTAAACAATGATGACACCATAGGTCTCATCGCTGCAATATTGAAAGGTCTGTTTGTAACCAGGTTTCTTGCTGTGTTGTGTAATTTTATACTAAATGCTAAATGTCGAACAGAACTCAAAAAGTAAAGATTTGCTGTGTTCGGGGTCGCTCACCCACATCCACACAGCTGTCACAGCTACTTATTCCCATAGACATTAATAGGTTTTCATCACACATCACCTGGTGGCTAACTGTCATTTGGTGAGTGTCAAACGACAGGAGTGGTTGTATTCAGCAGGTGGCAGGTCTTTTTCATTGTGCAGGTTGGTCGGTCTGATTCCAAAAAGCACCCCCGCACCCCCACAGCCACCAGGACAGTGATGTGGGGAAGAGGCCCTTGTGTTCATTGACATTGGGACAAGGTGCTTTGCCAGGGGAACCTCCCCAAAGTGAGGGCATATGGCCTACTATGGTTAAGGAAAGAGGGGGTGCTCGCTTCCTCCCCCTCCCTTTTTCCTGGCATGCTGAGCTGAGTGTCAGATAAGGGTCTGGTATGAATTTTGGGGGAAGTCATGCCATTTTTTTTTGCGTGAGGTTCCCCTTAAAACCCATACCAGACTGAATAGCCTGGCATGAATTTTGGGGAGGACTCCATGCATTTTTTTTTTTTTTGGCGTTGGGTCCCCTTCAAAATCCATACCAGACCTGAACAGCTCAATGGCTTCAAGGCAGGAGAGGGGGCAAGGGTGGCTGGCTCAAATTCTCAGCAACACGTTGAGAGGCTGAGCCAGCATCTGGGCAGATCCCAAACTTATTGTCAGGATCCCTGCAGTGTCTGAACTGGCTCTTTGACGCCAGCTGACCACGGACTTTAGCCCGCTGTAGGCTGAATCTGGGTCACAGGAATGTACAACTAAGTGTACCCCTGTGACCCACAGGAGAAGTGTGACCAAAAGAGCTTGACTATACTAACTTTCATAGGAATATAAAAAACATTCAGTGGACTTACTTCCATGGATATGAATAAAATTCATACTATTTTAGATTTTAAAAAAAGTTTAAAAAAAATAGCCACTTCCTGTGTGTATTTTTTTACTGCACAGGCAATCCTTGGTTATGCCATTGTTCACATTTTATACAGTTTTTTTAGGCTAACCCTTTCTCTGTGTGGTCTATGTTATGTCTACTGACACCTACCTAAACATACATATGGAAAAGATTGCAGAACTAGATTTACTCTGCTCCCTAACCCCTTTTTTTTTAAAGATATTTTTTATTGCATTTTCTTAACAGACATACAGCCATACATAAAAACAAAACAAACTCACAGAGTGCAGAATGCTCCTATTCCAGCTTATAACTAAAGGGGTTGTACATCATGTAAACATTTTGCTAGGCAGTGTAGAAATACGTCCTATATGGGTATCAATCTTGGAGGTTAAGTGTTATAGTTCCATACATTATGACTATGGCAAAGTACAGCGTAGTAGTACAGTACAGATTTCACCATAGAATCTTCCATTATGGTAGTATGGGGGAGAGGGTCAGGGGGCTAGCTAGCCATCTGCCCCAGATTTTGTGGAATGTTTTTTTCTTCTTTCGGATATCAAAGGTGAGCTTGCATAGAGGCAGGGACTCATTAACCAGTTTTAACCAAAGATTTCGAGTGGGGATCTCTGACCCCTTCCACGTCAGTAGAAAGGACTTCTTTGCATAGAAATAAAGGATTTCTTGGCCTGGGAGAGAATGATGAGGTCGCCACAGATGCCCAAGAGACAATTCTTGGGGTGGACTATATTTGGGAGACCCAGTGCAGAGGAAGTGAAGGAGCCTATGTTTCCCCAGCAATTTTGTACAATGGGACAGGACCAAAAGCAGTGGAGAAAATCAGCCATCTGTCCACATCCCCGGAAGCATTCAGCAGAGGGAGATATTCCCATTTTATGCATCCTAGCTGGAGTGAGTGATGAAATATTTTAATTTGGATCACCCTGTCCCTGGAGGAAATAACAGAGGTCTTGAATGTATCACAGAATTTAGACAAGTTGTCTTCTGTAATAGGGGCATCTAGGGAGTCCCATTCCTTTTGTGCTGTCTCAAATATAGGGTTGGCGTTTGTCACGAGGGCCGAGTAGTAGGTGGAGTTTTTCCAGGTCTGGTGTTTTGAGAGGGCTGTCCAGGGAACCAAATTGTTTGTATTTCGTGTCTGAGTTGTTAATAGTAAAATAGATAAGTATGTGATAGGTCAAAGTCTAAGCGCATCTGAGAGAAGGATTTAAAACCTTGAGGGTTATATATGTGGCATAGGTATTTGATTCCCCTGGACATCCATCTTTCGGGGTCAGGCATGGAGCATAGTTCCTTAAGAGTAGGGTTAAACCACAGTGGACTATTGGGGGAAGACCTCCAGGAGTCAGTGGAAAGTTTCGCTACTACAGTTTGGAATAGGGAGAGGGAGGTACGTATAATGGTCATACCTGGTCCACGTGGTGTGCATCCTCTATATACATTGTTATGAAGAGTTTCAAAGGAGGAGACTATAGCTCCTTCATTAGTGGTACAGGCATTGTTAGGGAAGGCCAGTCTGGCCATGTGGGATGGGAGGCATAGTGTCTCTAGTGCAACTCTAGGGGGGGCGACCATTCCAGAGGAACGCAGTACAAATAAAGTCAATACTTTTAAAAATGGATTTGGGAATTTTACAAGGGGAATTTGCCATGACATACAGTAATTTAGGCAAGTAAATCATCTTGAGAACATTGGCTCTTCCCATGAGGTCTAGGGGTAGATCCCCCCACTGTTTGGTTTGTGTTTGTAATTGGAGCAGTAAGGGGCATAGGTTATTAGTTACATATAGGGACGATGGTAATTGAATTGTGACTCCTAGGTATCTGAAGGAGGTGGCGACTTGTAGCTTAGAGTCAAAACGAATCACTGACATAGTAGCTTGGTCTAGGGGAAAAAGGATTGATTTGTCCCAATTCACTCGGAATTCGTAAAAGTCACCAAATGTGTTAATTTCAGTTAAAATGTAGGTAAGGGAGTCTTGGGGGTCTCCTAGGTAAACTAAGGTATCATCTGCATAGAGCAATATCCTCTCCTCTATATCATTTATGGGGATGCCTTTAATTGAAGTAGAGCTACAGATCCGTACAGCCAGGGGCTCCATAGCCAGAGCAAACAAGAGGGCTGACAAAGGGCATCCCTGCCTGGTGCCTCTGGTGATTGGGAATGGTTCGGTAACATGGGAATTGATTCGTATGCTGGCTAGTGATAAGTTATAGAGGAGACGTATCAATGCTATAAGTCGGGGGCCAAACCCGTACAGTTGTAGCACCCGGAACAAATAAGGCCACTCCACACTGTCAAAAGCCTTGCAAGTGTCCAGTGATACAACAACACGGGTTGGCAGACAGTCATGAGGGTAGGTTATGTTGTGGAATAGTCTACGAATATTCATTCTGGTTGAGCGGCTGGGTATGAAGTACCCCTGGTCGCTCCCAACCAATTTCGCAACCACTTTGTTCAGACGATTGGCCAGGACTTTGGCTAGAATTTTGACATCTACATTGATAAGGGATATCGGCCGATAGGAGTCACATTAAAGGGGATCTTTCTGAGGTTTTAATATCAGAATGATCAATGCCTCTCTCATTGAGGGAGGAAGTACTCCATCTTTCAAGGCCTCATTATATATATTGAGTAGGATGGGACCCAGAAGGTGTCTGAAGTGTGCATACCATTCAGCTGGGAAGACATCCAAGCCTGGTGTCTTATTGGTCAGTAGCTGTGAAATTCCAAGGGAGAGTTCCTCTATAGAGAGGGGTCATCTAGGTCTGCACAGTCTTGGTCCGACAGTTGGGGAAGTGCTGTTTGGGTTAAGTATTCGTCGAGTTGGGTCTCAGAGTAGTGGGCTCTAGTAGTATAGAGGTCATGGTAGAAAGCTAGGAAGGCGTCTGTTATATCCTGAGGGATATCGCCAATCTTATCATGGGATATCAGGATCCTAGGGACTGAGATAGAGGTATGGTCATATTTGGTTAGGTAGGCAAGTAGGCACCCAGCCTTATTGCCATGTTCTAACATCTTTTGTGAAACATAGAGCATGCGTTTTTAGTAAGATCTAGCAGACGGAGCTTATACTCCCTATGACTATGCAGCCACAGGGTTAGCGTATCTGTTCTAGGGTTTTGAGCATAGACCGTCTCTGCGACTGTCATTGCAATTTCTAGGTCCTCAGTGTGCTGCTGGGCATTTTTGCGCAAAATACCTGTAATGGACATAAAGATGCCCCTCAGCACCGCCTTGGAGGCCTCCCAGGCTGTGTAGGGCCCAGCAGTGCCTTGATTCCCACGCCAGTATTCGGTAATACTCTTCTGGCATTCAGTCTATACAATCTCGTCCTCCAACCAATGAGAGTTTAATCGCCAGATATAAGGGCCTGCACTCGGTAGGAGGAGGAGATCCACAGAAAGATGGGCATGATCAGAAATTCCTTTGGGAAAATAGGAGGCTGCATGAACTATAGGGAGCACCTCTGCAGGGGCAAATGCCAGATCTATACGAAACATGGTATGGAAAGAGTCAGAGTGGCAGTAGAAGTGGCGCTCATCTGGGTGCTTCCATTGCCATATCTTAGTAAGGATAGGGCCTGCCCCCACCCCTCAAGCGGTCTATGGCGGGGTCAAGTACGGCATTAAAGTCTCCTACAAACAGTAGAGGACCGGGGGATCTAGACAGTAATAGAAAGGACAAGTGAGAAAGTACATTGGGGAGAATGGAGGTGGGACATTATTATTATTATACATGATTTATATAGCCCCAACAGTTTGCGCAGCGCTTTACAACATGAGGGCAGACAGTACACTTACAATACAAATCAATAAAGGAGGGATCAGAGGGCCCTGCTCGTTAGAGCTTACAATCTAGAAACATATTTACTAATGTAAAGACTACAGAGACAATACGGACAGTAATTATGATAAATCTCTCCTCGGGGTCTGTCTTTATCAGTAGAATTTCTGCTGGGAGGAATTTTGCTAGCAGGATAGAGACCCCGCGGGAGTAATTAGTGTGGGTGGCGTGGTATTGTGTAGCCAGCCAGGGGCGTTTAAGGGTCCGTATTGTAGTACTGGTTAGGTGAGTCTCTTGAAGGCATATAATATGGGGTTTATATTTTTTTAAATAGGAGAATACTAGGGACCGCTTGTGGGGTGAATTCAGACCCCTAACATTCCACAAAGTCAATTTCAACACATTAGCCATAAGGAGCCATATCTAGCATAGTAGCATAGGGATAGCCATTCTAAAATGCATCATGACATATACGACAGTGCCTATAGTACAATCTGGAGTAAGAGTTCAGTAGTATCAAATAACACGGCTCTGTAGGAGCATAAAGAGCAACAGGAAAAAAAAACCCTGAAGGTCCAGTCATTCTCAGCAACCAGAGCATGAGAAGAGACCGTGGTGAAGAAACCCCCTACCCTCCCTCTATCCCCCCACCCTGCTCTACCATCCCAAACATAGTGAGCTTCGGTTCCCCAAACAGAGAAAACCCCTCAGCAACTGTTATGAGGGGTAACGGAAAAAGCCCCGTGGCCTTGCCACCTACTGGTACAGGGGAAGTAGTAGGTCCAATGAGGCTCTTCAAGTAAGGTACGTGCATCCATGCTGGAGGATGTAAAATTCACCTGTAATATATAAGGCACAAACGGTGACAGTCATATAAGGCACAACATGTGTAAATGTTGGCAGGATCAGGCGTTAGAACTGGCCATGATCCCTGTCAGGTCTTCTGCAGGGTTATTGCACGGTAGCTGGTGAAAAGGGGGCAGTATAGGTGCAGTCCATGGGTATCTAGGTATCATGGATGTAGGTGTTGATTGGAGGATTAGGAAATCCTGTGTGTCCCAACAGACATCAGATGCTCCCTAACCCTTTTATTGCAATCAGACTGATTTGAAGTTTTAGCTGGTATACAATGGATGACAAAAACATAAAAAACAATAATGGATAATGGATGGTCACACAGAATTTAAAATAATTTTGGCATTATTCAGTAAAATACATAATAAATAAATGTAGTTTTTCTCTTTACCCTGAATTCTTTTATAAAATAACACATTGTAGAAAACCAGCGTTCTGTTGCAAATACATTTATTTTTGCAGAGATGAAGTTTTAAACTACTAATAGCAGAATTTTGCCTATGCAAGTGAAATGAGTAACGGATTTCAAGATGTGAATTGCAACACATAAAAAGTCATTTGCAGAGATTAGATTGTAAGACTGCTTACTAAATGAAAAAGTCTGGCAGCTGCACAGCTACCTATAAGGAAAGCTGATTGACTGTACCCCGAACATGCTAATACTGACTATTGAGCCTTTCCTTAGGCTACTGCGGGATAAATATTGGATATGTTACCTTCATTGCAGTGTTACCATGCACATAGACAAAGGCAGCACTAACGGCTTGCATCTATCAGCCCTGCTTGTCTAAATACATTACTGTATAAACCAATTTTTCTCCACTGTATTCTCCCTGTGGCATATTTTCAATCAATACGTACAGCTTTTTAAGGTACTCTATACATTTATATAAACTGTCAGTGGCTCTTCTGAAGTTCCTAAAATATAGAGAATTTTGATTTTGATTTCCATAGAATTCTAATTGTAATCCCTGGGAAAATCATCCTTCCAAAACTTGCAATGTATGCACCAACAAAATAAATATGATTCGTCATAACATAGAAATGTACGGTAATTATTATCATACAGGATTTATATAGCGCCAACAGTTTGCGCAGCGCTTTACAACATGGTGGCAGACAGTGCAGTTACAACACAGTTCAATACAGGAGGGCCCTGGTCATTAGAGCTTACAATCTAGATTGTACATTTTTATATATACCTCCGGACGGTATATCTCTGCTACTAAACAACTGTTTTTAAGAGATTTCTTGTATTCTGATTCCTTTAAACAAGTGGCTTGGCAAACGCATGTGGCATTCAGTTACCTTTGATGTGGTCCAAGAAGCTTCTCCACTAGATCAAAACACATATGTATCTTCTGCATGACATGCTTTCCATAAAGCCAACAGAGATTGCCTAATTTGTAGCAATTATTTAAGATATAAAAAAATAATATTCACAGTAGGTTTATTTTTTCATATTTAATATTGATCCCCTTCATTTGCTATATTTGGTATGTAGCACGACCCCCTTGAGGACTGCTTGGATTTATCTGCTCATCTGCACCACCATGACCTTGTGAACATTCTGAACCACCTGACACTCTGGGTTCAGACATCTTTGCACCACCTTAAATTAATAAGTCAAACAACTCAGTGTGTTTATATTCTATTAACGCTTTCTGGAATAATTCAAAGAGGATATTGTACACAGAGGAAGCAATAGATCTACTGAGGTTTGGGCAACAGTCCTAACTCAGCAGAGGAATTCCGCTAAATAACACAAGTCGAGATAATTTGTAGATGACAGTATATTATATACAAATATGTAAAAAAGAATACTACTTGAACCTGACCTGAAAGGATAAGCAAACGTTAAGTATTTATACTGGCAAACTTCCAAAGGGGAAACCCAGGCTGGCATATTGACCTTTAATCCTAATGAGAGATCAGACTTAATAGAATTGGTATGAGGGCCCTTTAAGCAGTAATGACAGCAATGTACCTGTTGCAGGCCTGATGGTCTTCACTAACAGTTGGAGCTCATTAACTATATCCAATAAGGTGCAGTGACAAGACAATGGGATTTCTTGAAATGGAAGGCGCTAAAGGTGTCTATGTACAGTGTTCAAAAGTAGGTGCAGTAAAGTATTCCCAAGGTAAAGCTGTCTGTACACAGTGTCCCAGTGGAGTAGTAAGGAAAGGTTTGCAAATGTGGACAATTGCCCTCTCATCAACAACCAGGCTGATTCAATGTCTTCTGAACTGCAGCTCCCAAAGCGAAGCACCAATTGTCGGATGACTGATTTGGTGCTGGATGGATGTCTGACGAACAGCAAGCAGTGCTAGGCCCTTCTCATCCGAGTTGGAATGTTGTATCTCACATGGTAGGCCACAACCTCGCTCTCCATGCACAGAGAGGTCCGTCACGCATCAGGCCCAGGAGGAAGAGAGCGTGGGGCGGGTTTCTGGCTTCTTTTATAGCTCCTCCCAGCAATCTCCCTGATGGTAGCAAAGATCCCTGGGATATGTAGTCCAGGTGTATAGTCATGCGGAGCAATTGCCATTCTGAGGAACTACTAACCCCACAATTCCTTTAGTTTGGCTCACAAATATGATGTCAGTTAATAATGCTGGGCACTAGAGGGACCTTTCGATATATAGAAATACCGGAGGATCACTGTACTTTGCAATTGTAGTCTACATTGCTACAGGCAGAAGCCCTTTACAAGCGGATAAAGGCTGAGGACATTGGCCAGCAGAGAACACACAATCCTGGGGGACTTTTTTATAAAAAAAAAAGGTCTAGGCTTTACCTTGGTATGCTGGGCTTCAATTATATTGTCAAAAAAAGTGATAATGTACTAACTCAACAGTTAGGTAACCTAACCAAGGTCTCACCCTACCCCAATGCAATAAGCTCTTGCTTTTCCCATGGCTAAACTGTAATGCCCTGTACACACGGTCGGACGTTGATCGGACATTCCGACAACAAAATCCATGGATTTTTTCCGACGGATGTTGGCTCAAACTTGTCTTGCATACACACAGTCACACAAAGTTGTTGGAAAATCTGATCGTTCTAAACGCGGTGACGTAAAACATGTACGTCGGGACTATAAACGGGGCAGTAGCCAATAGCTTTCGTCTCTTAATTTATTCTGAGCATGCGTGGCACTTTGTGCGTCGGATTTGTGTACACACGATCGGAATTTCCGACAACGGATTTTGTTGTCGGAAAATTTTATAGCAAGCTCTCAAACTTTGTGTGTCGGAAATTCCGATAGAAAATGTGTGATGGAGCCCACACACGGTCGGAATTTCCGACAACAAGGTCCTATCACACATTTTCTGTTGGAAAATCCGACCGCGTGTACAGGGCATTACAGTCTCTCTTGTACACTGACACCCCTGCTCTGCATGTGCTGCATAGGCCAGCCTTTCTCAAACTTTTTTTACATGGAGAAACCCTTGAAATAACTTTTTGGTCTTAAGGAACCACTGCTAATAACTACTATATTTATAGCTCTATACAACACTGTGATGCGTAACTAGGAGGCTTGTTCTGACATTTGTGGTCATTGGAAAGAGTACCCCTCGTATAGATAGATAAAAAAAAACATGGAGGCCAAATCTAAGAGACAGAACCTGCTCATTGCTAAAGGAACCCTTAACAAGCCCAGAAGGAACCCTGGTTGAGAAAAGCTGGCATAGACAATATGTCCACCTTTTTATTATGTTAGCTGAGCTAGCATTCAGCCTTCCAGTGCAGTAGGGCATATTATTGCTAAAGGCATTGCTTACACGGGGACATAAACTCCCAGTGTAAGAGCACCGATTGGCCAGTGCTGTCATAAGCAGTGAGTAACATGGTTCTCTATATCCTGGAGTACCGGCTACTTCCTTTGGCTTCCAGCGTTGAATGGATTGGCAAGGGCATGAAGGAAATTGAAGTATATACTACTAGGTAGGAGGGAAATAAAGAAAATCCCTTACTTTGCTCTAAATCAGTGGTTCTCAACCTGGGGGTCGGGACCCCCTCGGGGGTCAAATGATGATTTGCCAGGGGTCACCGAATCGTGGATTGTACCTGAAGCCCGCACCACTCTCCCAAACTTTTTGTGGCTGCCCAGCTGGGCTGTTCCTGGAGCCCGCGGCCACCCACTCAGCCTCTTCGCATCCGCCCATTCAGTTCACGGCATGGCTGGGGGGCAGAGACTAGAGGTCAGCTGACTGGTGAGGAATGTGAAGTGGAAGAGGCTGGAGAAGACCCTATCTCCTAATTTCGGCATAGGCGTCAGTGGTGCGAGACACCACAGAGCTGGAGACACAGTGAAGCCAGGGACACAGTGAATCCGGAGACACATTGAGCAACACTAACTGTGATTAGAGTTGCCATTAAAAGTCCCTCGCTACAGTTTTCAGATCAGCAGATGACCTTGATCAAGAGCATCCAAGCTGGTTGATAAGAACTCCCCCCAGCACTGCCACTCATCCCAACTCCCCGCCAACACTGCCATTCATCCCATTCCCTCACCCCCCACCAAGGAGTAAGAGAAGGAATAAAAATAGAGACTACATTGAAGGTAGAGATAAAGAGGGGGAGGAACAAAGAAAAAGGGAGAGAAAGAATAAGAGAAAGAATAAGTAAGACGACTAGAGAGAGGGATGGGGGAAAAAATTAAGAAATTAGGATAGAGAGAGGGAAAAAAAGGGAAATAAAGGAGAACAAAGAAAAAGAGTGGTACATCCTAAAATGTACCATAAGGGGTTTTACTGTACGAGTGGAAGGGACTTGGGGAGCGCTAAATGTCCGTGGGTTAGGGGCGCAAATTACTTGTCTTTACTTGGGTGCTGACAACCCATGCTACGAAAATAATTTTACTGTTAAGGGTCCCCACAACTTGGGAAATTTTATCAAGGGGTCATGGCACTAGAAAGGTTGAGAACCACTGCTCTAAATGGACAAAACACAGGTTATTATTATCATCATTCTAGAAGGTTGAGCTCCACACCCAGCTCTTTGTGATATCAGATACAGCTTGAAACATGATTTATGCAACCCACAACATCGCCCTTACTGCAGATATCCATATATTATAAGATTTTCTTGATTGAATCATTTACTTAAAGCAAATTAATTTCACAATTAAGTTTCTCTGCACTTCACTATGCCAGGCAATTTTACTAAGTGAGACTGTATCAAAAATGATCTATTGCACCGGTACTATACGCTGACTTGCAATGCACAGTATCAATATATAAGAACAATAAATAGTACATCACTTATTGTGAAGTTATTAAATTGTTTCTTCACAATAGATTTAAATGGGTGCTTTTATATGAAGATTTATGTGTCCCCGTCCACTAGGTTTGCGGATCTGTCATTTAGAAAATGCAATACACGAAAAAATATGAAAACAATGCACCACTTTCTGAATTTATTATTCACTACAGTGAGAGCTAATGAGCACAACATCAGGGGGCGCATTGTTCATAATGTAAATGGACAGGATCATTAAAGCAGTATTAAACCCAAAAGCAAACATTTATTATATTGCAGCTAGAGCTGCACGATTCTGGCCAAAATAAGAATCACGTTTTTTTTTGCTTAGAAAAAAAAGATTTTCTCACGATTCTCGCAGCATAGAATCTTTCACATTATACAAAAACAATTGGGCTAACTTTAATGTTTTTTTTTTTTTTTTAATTCATTAAAGTGTAATTTTTTCCCAAAAAATTGCATTTGAATGACTGCTGCGCAAATACAGTGTGACATAAAATATTGCAACAACCACCATTTTATTCTCTGGGGGCTCTACTAAAAAAAATATATATAATGTTTGGGGGTTCTAAGTCATTTTCTAGCAAAAAATAATTTTAACTTGCAACAAATGTCAGAAAAAGGTTTAGTGTTTAAATGGTTAATCTTCCCTCATTTTCACACCAAAGCGTATGCCTTTGCTCTAAAGGACAAATTGTTACAATGTTTATACTTAAGTTCCACTGCTAAAGAATGTTGTGATTCTTGGCAGACTGCCTGTTTTTTTTTTTTTTTTCTTTTGATGGCTGTCCGCTTTAGCAGAGCAGAGAGAATTCTCTGCATAGAAAGAATCGGGAAATACTTTGTCAAGATCACAATGGGGAAAAAATCGCGACAACGATTCTTAACGATTAATTGTGAAGCTCTAATTGCAGCTTAACAAATTTTTTGATGTGAGTGCTTTTTTTAGGCTTTGTTTCATTTATTTTCATCTAGTGATCTGCCAGTAAGTCTGTTGTTTTTCACAAGCTCACATTGATGAGACAAACCACTAAACACTGGCAGGTGTGATTAAAAACATAAGCAAAAGGAAAACAAACCTGTTTGCTGTAGCTGATAAGTGTGTGAACTGGAGTTTGGCTTCAATCTGTATCTAAATCTGCTATTACATTTAACACTACCTTCCCCCAAGACAAGGCATCTGTATGCTGCGCCTCCCGCATCCAGAGCTGAGTCTCACTAACACAAGAGGTGTATTACCAGCCAGATGAAAACAGGGAAAAAAGCCAAAGAAAATAAAACTGATGCAGCTTTCACATCTAATCATTGGTAAGCTACAAAATAATACAAAATAATACATTTTAGGTTTATTACCTCTTTAAAGGGAAAAATCATTGTATAATGATTTTGGGTCAATTTTTTTTAGATCCTCTTTACAAGGTTACACTTTTTTATACTGTTTTATATCCATTTTTCTCTATCTGTATACAATCTTTGTATAACGTTTAATAAAAGACAAAAATCAGAGCTTTTGTAAACAAAAGGCTTCTTTCAGCACAGCTGTAAATTAATCAAACTTAGTGGTATAACGGAAAAGCTAGCTATTTCAAGACTACTAAAAGCTGATTTCCATGTTTCCTGTGACTTTAAATAGTTTGTTTGGACCAAGCTGGCCCAAGCGCACTATTTCCTTCACTAAGTGCTGCAGTGTCTCTAAGCATTGTATGTACTGCATGTAACTTCACCTACATACAGTACACAGTGCTTGGTTCTGGCTCTGAGACAGAGACTTCCCATCTCAGACCCGGAACAAAGCAGAGTCGGTCTGAGCGGTGTTCAGCCATTAATATGCAACTGTGTATTCTGTAAATGAATACACAGCTTCCTCTGATTGGCTGAGTCGGAGGGGCGGGCTGATGACATCAAGCTTTCTGACTCACCCAACTGACTGTATTGTAACCCGGTATGACACGGTAAGTTTCTGTCTCACAGCCAGCACTGTGTACTGTGTGTAACTGAAGCTACATGCACGACTACATACAATGCTTAGAGCCAGTGCAGTACTTAGTGAAGGAAATAGTTCATTTGGACCAGCTTGGTCCAAACAAACTATTTAAAGTCACAGGAAACATGGTAATCAGCTTGAATGTTCAGATTAACCACTTCACCCCCTGGAAGAATTTGCCCCCTTCCGGACCAGGCCATTTTATTGCGAAACGGCATTGCGTCACTTTAACTGACTATTGCGTGGTCAAACTAAATTGACGTCCTTTTTTTCCCATGAATAGAGCTTTCTTTTGGTGGTATTTGATTTCTTTTTTGTGCTATAAACAAAAGAAGAGCAATGATTTTGAAAAAAAAAACAATATTTTTAACTTTTTTGCTATAAAATATATCCAAAAAAAAAATTTTTTAAAACAAATTACTTCATCAGTTTAGGCCAATATGTATTCTTCTACATATTTTTGGTAAAAAAAAAAAAAATCACAATAAGCGTATATTAATTGGTTTGCGCAAAAGTTATAGCGTCTACAAAATAGGGGATATATTTATGGCATTTTTATTATTATTATTTTTTTTACTACTAATGGCAGTGATTTGCGATTTTTAGCGGGACTGTGGTACATTGCCTCGGACAGATCAGACACTTTTGACACTTTTTTTGGAACCATTGACATTTATACAGCGATCAGAGCTAAAAATAACCGCTAATTACTGTGTAAATGTCCCTGGCAGGGAAGGGGTTAACACTAGGAGGCGATCAAGGGGTTAAGTGTGTCCTAGGGAAGTGTTTCTAACTGTCGGGGATGGGACTGACTAGGAGTAGAGAGAGATTGTTGTTCCTGATTACTAGGAACAGCAGATCTCTCTCTACTTCCCTGACAGAACGGGGATCTGTCTGTTTACCTTGACAGATCCCTGTTCTGTCAATGGGAGGAACGATTGCGGGTGGCTGCCGGACATCGCAACCGCCGCCCATGCTCATTGGCTAAGGCGCCCTTAGAGCTCTTAAAGCTCTAACTTACACCGATACAGCGATTTGCCCAGGAAAATCAACCTGCCGCCGTATAACACGGCGGCTGGTCGGCAAGCAGTTAAAGTTAGCCATACATATAAGGATTTCTCTCACTCAACCCTGTGGGCTGAACAAAACAAATCAATAGACTTCCCCAATCATTGCTAAACAGAATAAAGGAACCTTACCTTCTGGCTTTTGTATTCTGACAGCCGCTGCACCCCCCCAAACAGTGATTGCATCTGAATGGCTGCAGTCATTGCTCAGCAGTTCTCTGTCTGGCTCCTTCAATTTTAAGACCTAATTTTGTTGAACCAGGTGGTGCCGACTGGGCCACCCATGGCTTATATTTCAAGCCATGTAAGGCCAGCATAAATCAGATAAATTTATTTTAGTTGCACCAAAATAAAAGGTGTTCACAGTCAGGGCTGGTGCAAGGATTTTAGACACCCTAGGCGAAACCTCATTTTTCCACCCCTTCTGGTTCCACCCCCTTTGCCCTGCCCATGTATACCTCACCTTTTTAATGAAGCGCCCATCAAATGCAGCCTACCAGCGCCCATTAAATGCAGCCTACCAGTGCCCATCAAATGCAGCCTCACCAGCGCCCATCAAATGCAGCCTACCAGCACCCATCAAATGCAGCCTACCAGTGCCCATCAAATGCAGCCTCACCAGTGCCCATCAAATGCAGCCTCACCAGCGCCCATCAAATGCAGCCTACCAGCGCCCATCAAACGCAGCCTCACCAGTGCCCATCAAATGCAGCCTACCAGTGCCCATCAAATGCAGCCTCACCAGCGCCCATAAAAAGCAGCCTACCAGTGCCCATCAATGAATGTTTGTTTGCTTCCATTCATTCAGGAGTCGGGACACAGACACAGTCCTCCGTCGGCACTGCGCCTCTGATACTATGCACGAACAGAGCAGCGGCTGCCTGCTGATGCTCAGACTTAGTTGCTTGCTGCAGAGAGAAGAGAGTAGGAACACCAGTGGCTGGGCGCCCTAGGCAGCAGTGCGCCCTAGGCGGCTGCCTAGTTTGCCTAGTGGTAGCACCGGCCCTGTTCACAGTCTAATGCCCCGTACACACGGTCAGACATTGATCGGACATTCTGACAACAAAATCCATGGATTTTTTCCGACGGATGTTGGCTCAAACTTGTCTTGCATACACACGGTCACACAAAGTTGTTGGAAAGTCCGATCGTTCTGAACGCGGTGACGTAAAACACGTACGTCTGGACTATAAACGGGGCAGTAGCCAATAGCTTTCATCTCTTAGTTTATTCTGAGCATGCGTGGCACTTTGTGCGTTGGATTTGTGTACACACGTTTGGAATTTCCGACAATGGATTTTGTTGTCGGAAAATTTTATAGCCTGCTCTCAAACTTTGAGTGTCGGAAATTCCTATGGAAAATGTGTGATGGAGCCTACACACGGTTGGAATTTCTGACAACAAGGTCCTATCACACATTTTCCGTCGGAAAAGCCGACCGTGTGCACAGGGCATTACAGTTAGTTTTCTTTAGAAGCAGCCACAGCCTGACCAGAAAAGCCTGCTCTTGCCAGCATAGTTTTAAAGAAGGATCTTTGCTCTGTGTGGTATGACATGTTACCTGCTGAGTCAGAGATAGAGCTCTCTAATCATCAGGTAGCAGGAGCTTTGCTGAATGGTAAACAAGGTCTGCCCAGCGGTAGAGGAAGATATAGAGGGCAGGGCTGGAACATAGAGATGGTAACATTTTTTTGTAAAAGTTTGTATAAAAGCAGGCTTTAAAATAAAAGGTAGAGTTGGGTTTTGTAGGTTTTAATGATTATATAATTGGGTTAAATTGTGCACTTTTGTATTTGCCTGCACTTATACGTTAAAGCCCAACTAGGAGCAAATTTGAAGGTCCCACAGGCATAGCTCTTGGTGCACTACTCACCTCCTCTCTTGTGTGGTAGCAATTTCTTTTTGCCACAAATTGTCTTCAGTATTCTAGTTTGAATGATGCCCAGCATCATTTTAACCCAGAAGACTGAGAGCATACAGTCAGTACAAAACATGAATATGTCCCTTGACACAGGGGCCATTGGGGAAGACCAGGTTTGGCATTTATTAATGTTAGAAAAAATAGTGGGGGAAACTGCGCTAAAAACCAAATACAAAATAAATACTGTGAAAAAGCAGCAATCCTCACAAAAACATCAATTGTGAAAAGCATAAAGAAAATAAGAGGTTGCGCTAATATTTAAAAACACAATAAATACTTAACAGTGAAGAAAGAATTCATATGAGGATTGAAATGTGCAAAACTCAGTGAAACAGATTGTACATAAAAGTCCATAAATCAAAATGTCACTCAAGTGCTGTGAAGTCCATGAGAATAGAACATCAATAAAGTGTTGTAAAACGTCCAAATCACCAAAGAAAATTGGTAAAGATTGATAAAAAAAAAAATCCAAGTGATATATAATAAAAATCTGTGTAAATGGAAGGGGTCCACCACCAGGTATTGAAGGGGTTACTCCTTACCAGAAGGCCATGACCCCCCACTACAGAGGATCACAGCAAGCAGAGATCTTTAAAGCCAAAGTGGGGATTACCAGCGGTGTCCACTAGGGGTCATCTCGTCAGCAGCCACTCCAATGGCCCAAGGCGGGGATACCAAAAAATAAAAGGGGCTCACATAGTGTAAAACCACTTAACATTTTATTAAGAAAAATAAGGAAATACACTTACAAAGTGTTGAATAAAAGACAGCCTTAAGTCCGGCTCCGTGGCCACCGGAGCACGGACAAACCCGTACAACTGGAAAACAGCTCGCTTGGGGGTGACGTCAGCGCGTCGTCTGGCTCCGCCCTACGCGTTTCGTGACATCATCACGTCTTCCAGTGCCCCTGGAAGACGTGATGATGTCACGAAACGCGTAGGGCGGAGCCAGACGACGCGCTGACGTCACCCCCAAGCGAGCTGTTTTCCAGTTGTACGGGTTTGTCCGTGCTCCGGTGGCCACGGAGCCGGACTTAAGGCTGTCTTTTATTCAACACTTTGTAAGTGTATTTCCTTATTTTTCTTAATAAAATGTTAAGTGGTTTTACACTATGTGAGCCCCTTTTATTTTTTGGTATCCCCGCCTTGGGCCATTGGAGTGGCTGCTGACGAGATGACCCCTAGTGGACACCGCTGGTAATCCCCACTTTGGCTTTAAAGATCTCTGCTTGCTGTGATCCTCTGTAGTGGGGGGTCATGGCCTTCTGGTAAGGAGTAACCCCTTCAATACCTGGTGGTGGACCCCTTCCATTTACACAGATTTTTATTATATATCACTTGGATTTTTTTTTTTTTTTTTTTTTTTTATCAATCTTTACCAATTTTCTTTGGTGATTTGGACGTTTTACAACACTTTATTGATGTTCTATTCTCATGGACTTCACAGCACTTGAGTGACATTTTGATTTATGGACTTTTATGTACAATCTGTTTCACTGAGTTTTGCACATTTCAATCCTCATATGAATTCTTTCTTCACTGTTAAGTATTTATTGTGTTTTTAAATATTAGCGCAACCTCTTATTTTATTTATTAATGTTGGCCTGATCTGGCCAGAACCAATCTGCAAATAAACTTAAGTTGAGTTAAGTATAAAAGAACTGTTATAATCAATATTATTGCCTTGGGCCTTTTAATATTAAAAAAAAAAAACTGTGCTATTTTGCTTTCATTTGCTCACATACAGTTAGATTATGCATGCTAATTCATTTAAAGCGGAATTACAATGCATCTGAGTACCACAAATCAAAAATGGTATTTAATAACCACTTAAGGACCGGAAGGATTTTTTGCGATACAGCACTGCGTCGCTTTAACTGACAATTGCGGGGTCGTGCGACCTTGTACCCAAACAAAATTGATGTTCTTTTTTCCCACAAATAGAGCTTTCTTTTGGTGGTATTTGATCACCTCTGCATTTTTTATTTTTTGCACGATAAACAAAAAAAGAGCGACAATTTAAAAAAAAAAAACAATATTTTTTACTTTTTGCTATAATAAATATCCCCAAAAATGTTTTTAAAAAACAAATTTCTTCCTAGGTTTAGGCCAATATGTATTCTGCCACATATTTTTGGTAAAAAAAAAAATCGCAATAAGTGTATATTAATTGGTTTGTGCAAAAGTTATAGCGTCTACAAACTATGAGATAGATTTATGGCATTTTTATTATTTTCTTTTTACTAGTAATGGAGGTGATCTGCGATTTTTAGCAGGACTGCGACATTGCGATGGACAGATCGGACACTTTTGACACTTTTTTGGGACTATTTACATTTATACAGCGATCAGAGCTAAAAATAGCCACTGATTACTGTAAAAACGTCACTGGCAGGGAAGGGGTTAACACTATTGAGAGATCAAGGGGTTAAGTGTGTTAGCTGATAGGTGTTGCTAGCTGTATGGGGGCTGGGCTGACTGGAGGAGGAGAGAGATAGGTGTTCCTAATCACTAGGAACAGATGATCTCTCTCTCCTTCCCTGACAGAACGGGGATCTGTTTGTTTGCACCGACAGATCCTCGTTCTGTCTGTTTCTGGAGAGATCGCGGGTGGCTGACAAATGGGCCTGTGGGCGCCCACAAATCGCCGTCTACACGCCCCACGTACAATGACGGTGATTTGCGCAGGGGATCCATAACTAATTAATAATCCAGGTGCCCCTGGATGACGTAATTTCTTAGGAAACGCGTAGAGCGGAGCAACGCGCTGACGTCAGCTCGTGTGTTACAGATCGTTTCCCGGAAGGATGGGTTTGTCTGATCGTGCGCCGGCCGGCACATCAGGCTTTTTATTGACGCTACTTTTGTTTGAATGGTTAATGAGGCAGCCTGAAGAGCTTTTGAGAGTGCTTGCTGCGTATTGGAACCAAGCTGGATTTTAAAATACATGCTTTTCTTGATCCTCTGTAACAGGGGATCACGGTCATCTGGTAAGAATTGATTTCTTCTAAATGGTGGTGGATTCAGCACAAACATTTTTTTTCTAACAGCGTTTGGAGACACAATCGCACACATGGATGGACTTCATTAATATATTTTTTGAGCACTAGAATCTACATAATCAATTGTTATGGACTTAATTAATTAATTAATTTTTTGAGCTCCGGTGGACTTTTCATTTATTTAGAATCTATATAATCAATTATTATTTATGATTTCAAAGGTTTAGCGTGATTCCATTTTTCTTTTCATTTATATTTACTGTGTTGGTGTTATACAGGAGAATTGCAGCTGCCAACAAAGTTGTAAAAATATTTTTTTATTTTTCATAAATTTTATTATTTTATTCTTATTAATTTTCATAAATTTCTTCACTTTTTTCTATCCTGCACCTGATCCCCAGGCATCCTGCACCTGATACCAAGGCATCCTGCACCTAAAATCCCAGCCTTGCTTTTCAGTAGTCATTACAAGGAAATTGTTTATTTTACATTACAGGCAATCAGTGGCAGCCCGTCCATTAGGGGCACCTGGGCACCGCCCCCTCTCTCCAGCCACCCCCCATATGCAGTGGAAAGATTAATGCATAGCATGGATCTATCCGCGACCATTGCGGCTGCCCTTTATTCATGTGTCCGGCCCCTTTCGGGTCACCGGGCATATGAATTACAGTGGCCAGGCTTTTTTTTTTTAATAACCCAAAAAGGCTTCAAAATAGGGTGGACTCAGGACGCAGAGCATTGCGTCTGGAGCCCACTCAGATGAAAATTTGCTGTTGCAACCCTGATTCTCCTCCTGGCCAATCGGGAAGCAGGTAGGAAACCTGTTTCCCGATTGGCCAAAACGTCAGGCCAATCCTATTGGACGCCTAGCGCCGGGAGGAGCAGAGAGGTGACACCGCGGAAGCTGCTCCAGGAGAGGACACCGGAGCAGCTTTCCCCGAGCCCGCCACGCTGGAAGATGGCCACATCCGACCGCTGCTCTCACATCCAGGGTAAGGATAGCGGGATGTGTGTTAGTGCCACGTACGGCGGAGGGGGGGTAGGTGGCTGTTAGTGACGCTCCACCAGCCGCCACTGCAGGCAATAAAGATCCTTGTTTAGTTATGACGCTGGTTGTTCCAAGAGGCAAAATGATCCCTTCACCTAGTAATATAAAAAGCCAGTTGATGATTTTACCAAGGACATCCGCACTTAAATGAAATATTAGTTCTGCATGTCCAGTCCAAAAGCTTTATTCCTTACATTCAGTTATTTCAGCACCTTCTTTTAAAACAAGCTGCTTTATAATTAGACTGTTATTTTTTTCTAATAAACTGTGGGGACGTAACCAGTTATAAGCACTAATCAGCAGCAAGCAATTACACATCATTGACCCAAAGCTATCAATTATGCCAAAGGTGTTAAAGGAGAGGTGGGAGGGGGGGTGCCATCAGTTTTATACCAGTATTTGCCTACTAGAGTGCTCCCCATCTTGGGGGTTCTGGGGCACTTGAGAAGACACTGAAAAGTAAAGGGATACATTCCTGTTGCAGCTTTAATGATTGTATAAAATGAAAAGTATTATAACTGTCTATCAGGTGCACACTATTTCTCTGGAAGAAAAGTATGTAATGAAATACAAAATGAGATGCCATAAGCAAGTAGCTTTAATACTTATGATACAGAATCAGCAAAATCCTGCTGAATGGACCCTTTTTTTATTTAAAGCAATTTCCATTCATCCGCAATATGTATTCAATTCAATTTCAAAAGAATCCTCAAGCTCCCTAAATAATCAGATATGTCAATGAAAAGTTGTGGCAATAAGCACAGAGCACGGTGCAGTCACTTTCTGAAATACAGCCAGCTCCCCTGAGTAATAAAGCCAAGACCACAAATGTGTCCACAGATCCCTTCCAGCCCCTAAGCAATCTATCTAAACCTGCTCCTGAAATCTTAGATCATCTTGAATTGCTGTGCTTGTTCTTTGCCAAGCATAATTAATTTAGCATAAGGATCATACCAGAATAACAGACTCACTGAGGCAACAATAACAGACTGACCGTTAAAGTATATTGGCCTGGAGAATTATGTCTATGAGGACTATTTATTAAGATTACATGGACTTTACTCAACAGCTTTGCTGTGATCTGCAATGCCACAAAATTAACCATTTAATGCATTTAATTTACACATGGGTTATTTTGTCTAGCTGTATAATTATACATTTGCCATGCTATGATAGTAATAGTGAGAGCTGATAGAGGAACTCAAATGTATAACGGCAGCAACAAAAAACCTTGTACCACTTAAAAAATTAACTTTTTTTTTCGATGATTCTATTATCTGAAGTTGAGAGCATAGATGTCCATACATATGCCGATTATCTCAAGAGAACGTCTGTTTTAGAGGATAACTGGTATTGAATAACCCTCTCTAGATTTATCCCTTCGATAGTTATCTGATCATACATGGGCCACAAAACAGCATGCATACATTGCCTGAGATAGTGCTATTGTCTCCCCATACAGTGAGGGTAGTTGGTCTGATCCTAGCCAGCCCACATCACTCAGATTTAAGCCGGGTACACACTACAGTTTTTTTCGTGCAGTCCAACAGGTTGAATGAATATAAACTGTCAGCTCCGGTCTGAGCTGCTGTACTAACCATGTGAGGTTGGTTCAGCGATCTCCCCCACTGAGCTATTGTGTTGTGACAGGGGGACACCCCCCATCCAGAACACTCCAATCAGCGCTCTCTGTCATTGGCTGAGAGCGCCGATTGGGAGTCGGTCGGATGCTGGTTTTCCAGCATACACATCTGACAGCCAAACAGCCAGCTCTGTCGGACAGACCGACATACACACGGGGCAGAATGTCGGCTGTTTTTTTTTCATTCTGTGCGTATGTGTACGGGGCTTTAGCTTATTACATAAATGCAAAAAACAAAAAGTTACTTGTGTGCTTCCAATAAATCGCTAAGTAAATAGAATAATTCCACAACTTCGTTCAGCAGTCGCTAAATAACTTCTTTATTAAAAACTGGCTCTGTGTAATCCCTTTGGATCTACCAAAAACAATGTGGTAGTATGAAGGCCAACCTAAACAATCCATTAAATTAATACTTAATCATATAGGCCAAGGGTAGGCAACCTCAGCTTTCCAAATGTGGTTAAACTTCAAATCGGTGTTGCCAACCTACCAGATTAAAATAGTGCCGCATCACTGGTGTCGGTGGGAGGAATAGTGCCCCATTGTTGGTGTCAGTGGGAGAAATAGTGCCCCATCATTGGTGCCAATTGGTGGAATAGTGCCCCATCATTGGTGTCAGTGGGAGGAATAGTGCCCCATTGTTGGTGTCAGTGGGGGGAATCGTTCCCTATTGTTGGCGTCAGTGGGAGAAATAGTGCCCCATCATTGGTGCCAATTGGAGGAATAGTACCCAATGATTGGTGTCAGTTGGAGGAATAGTGCCCCATCATTGGTGTCAGTGGGAGAAATAGTGCTCCATTGTTGGTGTCAGTGGGAGAAATAGTACCCAATTGGTGTCAGTGCCATAGTTGGTGTCAGTGGGATTAATAGTGCGCCATCGCTAGTGTGAGGAATAGCGTCCCATCATTGGCATCAATGGGAGAAATAGTGCCACATTGTTGATGTCAGTAACATGAATATTGTCCAATTGTTGGGAGGAATAGTGTCTTGTATCAGTGAAAGGAAAAGTGCCCCAAGGCCAGATAAAGGTAAGCATCCAGCCCCCGGGCCGCAGTTTGAAGACCACTGAGCTAAACGATCAGTCAGGAAGTGATTGTACCTTGTAGTTCACTAATAGTTGCAAAGTTAGATGCAATAATACAAAACAGTGTCAGAAAAGCAAGAGCATACCTACACTAGTGTAGCGCTGGTAGATTTGCAATCTACCGCATGTTAGGTAAATTTAGTAAATTGTGCGTTAGGATGGTTAAAGTTTGCCTCTGTTCCAGCTTGGCTGATGTTGCGTGTGTTTCTGTGCTGACCGGTGGGTGTCGCTGTTGCCACTGGTCAGGGTTGGAAAGGCAACGTGTTGAAGCATATGGATGCTCCTTTGTCCCGGAGGCACGCTCGGTGGAGGTGGTCCTCCGAGTTGCATTCTGGGAAGAGGGTATTTATGGGACAGACGCCATATTTTGGGGTTCGTTTTACAGCCACCTGCTGGCCCTCCTGGCTGACAGGTATGCATTAAGGAGCTGCCTCGTGGTCCTCCGTTCGGGAGGCCCACGATACAGCGGCGCAGGGGTGGGTCCAGAGGCTTGTCTGGAGCCTACCACCGCGGCCGAGGAATGGTCCTGAGCTATCAGTCCTGTGGGACGAAGCTGGACAGCCGAGGAGATCCCAGGGAAGGACCCGTCTTGGAGAGATCACGTGGCGTGCTGGTCTATACAGGGGCCTGGTGACTCGGTTGGAGGACGTATCCAAAAGTAACTATACAGCATAGTGGTGGTCCATCCATAAGCTGGCCAACCAGCTCTAAAACGGGCTCTGTGTAATCCCTTTGGATCTACCAAAAACAATGTGGTAGTATGAAGGCCAACCTAAACAATCCATTAAATTAATACTTAATCATATAGGCCAAGGGTAGGCAACCTCAGCTTTCCAAAAGTGGTTGCGGCATGCTGGTCTATAGAGGGGCCTGGTGACTCGGTTGAAGGACGTATCCAAAAGTAACTATACAGCATAGTGTTGCCGGCTCGGCTTAAAGGTTCAAGCACTGTGACTGACTTTCACTATAGAAAAACCTATACATCCTGCGGCAGAGGATTGTACGGATTTTGTTCCCAAACAAGTCTGTGGCAGAGACTTTGATTCGTGCTGCGTGCTGGCTGCTAGACCGGTGAGAGAGGCCTATCCAGACGAGCAAGGAGTGAGTCCCACGAGGGGAGCGCATTCCAAATAGTATTTGAATTCTACCAGGACATTTTGTCAAGAGAACCCTACCAGAGAATTTGAGTTTCTTCTGCAAGTTTCCTTTCTACCTCTTTCCTGCTACTTCCTAAGTCGTTTGTTTAATAAAGCATTGAAAACGTACTCCAGTGTTGGTGCGTGTGTTGTCCAGGAGTAAACTCAACGGAACCCTAGACCCGGTGCTGGTGAAACAGAGGGAAGCAGAGTGAAGGTAACAGACCTGCTTAAACCAGCAGCTCCACCATGAGTTAGTGCTATACTAGGAATAATGGAAGCTGCACAAACATGGTCTCTTCACAGCAATGTCTCTGTGACTGCATAGCATAGTCTTTAGAAAGCCTCTTTTACACGGATGGTAAATTGTACCCTCTGAAAAGAAACCTGTTCTGTTACTGCCACGTTCTGTACACTTGTTTTTTGATCCCCAGGGGGATTTTTTCCAATCCCAGTGGGGATATTACATTTAACTACCACACCACAACTGCCATAAGCTGCATTTATATATACCACAAAGAGAAGCATCCTGGCTGTGGCGATGTAAACTCACCCATTTGATCATCATGTAAATTTAGGCAGATGGGGGACTACTTTACTAAAACAGTAGGGAATACAGCTACTTGAGGTTATCCTCAATATCCCTCACAGTGAAGTCCAGGGTGGCTCTGATAACACAGGAGAATGTACATCATCTGTATTTTTTAAGTGTTCTTGAGAGTTATCATCACCCTAAATTTTAACACATGTATTTGTCTGGAGCGAATAAGGGTTATTTTGTACCCATCATGAGCTTAAACCTGGTAGTTTATACAAATTAGAGCAGCTGGGAACATTCAATCATTTGCTTGTCAGATCAGACAAGATTCAAGATGTTCCTGTCTTGCACAAGGAGAGCGGGAAGCAGAATGACATAAAAATAATAAGAAAATCAATGGTTAGCTATTAGTTTGAATATAAGTTTATTACAGATAAGTGTAAAAATCCTTCTGAATGGGTAAAGCATTGACCAAAAATAGACACGTCTGATTACTAAACTGTTGTCCCAATTACACTATATGGATTTATTATTTGAAGTGGTTTGCTGAGTCCTGATATTATTCTGCATGAGTGGTAAACACTAAGCATTATCTAGGTCTCCAGATATATACAAATGCCCACCAATGAATTGCCCTTTTATGGATTTATAAGGGAGCCATCAAAAGCAGATGCCTTTGATGGCAAAGTAAAGTAAGAAAGTAAAGTAAGAAAGATGGCAAAGTAAGAAAGTACTTTTTCCTCATGGTCATCCACTCGCAAGTATGTGTAGCAAGAGGATTCTTCTTGAGGTCCTTTGGAGAAACTGTATTGGAGTGCCCATTTACACACCTGGTGCAGGCCCATTTAACTCCCTCTTTAAGAGCTCCCTGGGTTCCTGGACAAACCCACACCCAGAAAAAAATTAATTCCTCTGATTCCCTCCCTGAGTAGTTCAGAAACACCATACCTGATGAAGCAAAAGGAGCTGGGAGAGCCCCTTCACTGTCAGAACCAGCGTGCAAGCTGCTGAGCAATAGCCCAATAGCATGCAGCTTTTCTGGAAGACTAAGCTGCCATGGGGATCACCTCTCCAATTTCTTTTACAGTACCAGTTCCAGTACCAAATTTCCGGAGAACTGGCCCCTCTGTGTCCTTGAGCCACGAATACCCCCAGCTATTTACATGAGTTACCAAAGCAACCCTGGACTTCAATTAGAGGGGTGTTGCTTATGAGGAGCATGTAGCTGTGCTCTGAACTGTTTTACTGAAATAGTGATTCTCATGTAGACTCTGTTGTAATAGAGTTTAAAAGACATGCTACATACTATACAACCACGTTACCCTGATTGAACCACAGAGACATTGCTGTGAAAAATCCATGTTTGTGCAGCTTTCATAATCTATTTGTATTATTCTGCAGTGTATGCATGCAATTTGCCATTCTGATCCTGTTTGCATTATTGATTCCAGCTCAGTGTACCAGACTGGAGCCACCCAAGCTGGCATAGGCCATGGCCAGTAGAGGATACTGCTGGCAGATCTAAGGTAAATAAAAGGGACTATCTATGAGATGAAAGGCAAGGGGACAATTGAGGCATGTAACTAAAGGTACATTTGTATTTTAAAGTTATCCAGACTCACTACTTATTAAAGTGGTTCTAAAGGCAGAAGCTTTTTTTTATTATCTTAATGCATTCAATGCAGTAAGATAAAAAACCTTCGGTGTGCCGCAGACCCACCCAGCCCCCCCCAAATACTTACCTGAGCCCATCTCGATTCAGCAATGCTGCACAAGAGGCTCTGCTGTCTGGGATTCTCCCTCCCATTGGCTGAGACAATCAAAGTCAGTGAGCCAATGAGGAGAAAGAGGGGGCGGGGCGGGGCTTGGGCTCCGTGTCTGAATGGACACACAGAGCAGAGACTTGGCTCGGGTGCCCCCATAGCAAGCTGCTTGCTTTGAGGGCACTCAGCAAGAGGGAGGGGCCAGGAGCCCTGGCAAGGGACCCGAGAAGAGGAGGATCTGGGCTGCTCTGTGCAAAACCACTGCACAGAACAGGTAAGTATAACATGTTTGTTATTTTTACACACAAAAAAAACGAGACTTTAGTATTACTTTAACATTATTGAATCTTATAGTAAATGTGGCTTTAATATATAGCAATGTAGAGAGCTAGCAAGCCAGAAACAACTATAAGTTGGCGAACTGAAAATAAATATAGATATAAGAGGCTTGATTGGCATGTATATACATTGTGTACCTAGAAAATCGTGATTGTACTTCAGCCCCTGAAAAAACTGCAATAACAATGTATGTCCCAAACAGGGGGGGCCAAGAAAAGGATGGGGCTTACTGAAGGACAATACACAGTGTAAATCTATAGTCAAAAATTTATTGATGCGGTACAAAGTTATAAAACATGTGGATAAAAGAGTATAAACCAAGTACTAAACTACCCTTGGTACAGATTGCCAACTGACCTCAAGGGGTCAGTCGAAACAACCACAGACTGGGGGGACAAAACAACATATAACAAATGACAAACAACAGCGTCTGGACACAAAGAGAATTGATGTCTGCCTATCCATCCATCAATGTGGGGTGTCCAGCAAATGCTGAGTGTGGCAATTAGGCTGACATCAATCCCCCAGGGGGGGGGGCTCAAGCCAGCAGAGGGAAGGGAGGGGCAAGGAGAAAAACAAGGATGGGGGCACTAATTGTCCTGGGTTGACAGGAGATGGTGAACCTCTATCCCCAGACACCAGTTGCAGAGACTGGGGATTTGATAGACTTTTCTGCTAAGGAAGAACAACCTGGCGAGCCTGCAGCAGAAAAGCTGGCATCAGGGCCAGACATCACTGAGCTCTGGCCTGCACCAGTAACCTCTTCTTCGTTCTACGGACAGGAGATGGTGAACCTCTATCCCCAGACACCAGTTATAGAGATTGGGGATTTGATAGACTTTCCTGCTGAGGAAGAACAACCTGGTAAACTTCCAGCAGAAGAGTTGGTATCAGGGCCAAACTTCACTGAGCTCTGCCCAGCACCAACAGCAGCATCTGTGGAGTTACAAGAGACTTCTCCAGCTAAAGCGCTGGCCACCGGACAGAGGGTCCAATACCTTTGCCTCACACCTGCGGCAGGTTCAGGGGCCCATGGTGAGAAGGTGACGGTCAATCCCAACAGTTAGCCGGAGTGGATGATGTGGGGTCCTCAGCTAAAGTGCTAGCAGGACAGAATGCTACCGACCTCTGCACCTTAAGCTGATATCGGTGGATGGGACTGCGGACTCACAGCAACCCAGCAGAAGGGCTGGCAACAGAGCAGAGTGCTGCTAGCCTCTGTCCCAACTAACAGAAGAGAGAGTTCCTGTAGTAGTGGATGGAACTTCGTTCTCCACTGACACAACCCCAGAAAATGGTGCGGCACGGAGAGAGAGGGATGTCAGCCATGCTTTGCAAGCACTGGGGGATTTTTACCTACCAAAAGTGGATGGGACTTCAGTCTCCACTTGTATACCCCAGGGATGCTGGGCAGTCAGCCCAGATCCCCAACAGAATGATGGAGTGAGCCCAACCACCCTGTCTTCTTTCCAGCGGCTGACAGGACTCCAGGGAGAAGGGCCAGTCCACACTTGTCCCCAGCGGCGGGTATGTTCTCTGTTGCTCTGTTTGGGACAATTTATTTGGGGTACTGTGTGGATACCGGCATTGGGGGACTGGAACTATTGACTAACTTTGGAGTCAACCTGTCTGGGGTTTCCTCCCATGTTAGTCCCCTGCTGAAAGGGGAGATGTGTGACGGGTGTCACTTTGGGTGGGGGGCTTGTGGAACCCAGCTTACCTTGGAGAGCTCTGGAAACTCCGTCTCCAGCTCCCCCAGCCCCTCCTATGTATAAATTACCCTGTCTCCATTAGGGGCACAGGGTGACCGAGAACCCCAGTCTGATCTGTGCTAGTCAGACTCGCTGTACAGCCAAACTGGAATATTGTATATATTGTGTGTTTTCTCATGCTGTTGTGGATTTGGTGCTGGGATCGTTTGGGGTGTGGTTGTATCCCATTGTTCTATTGTGTCTGTCTGCCTTGGGGAAAAGTATATTATGGGATGTATGTCTATGTGGAGGAGAGAGGATTACTCCAGCAGCCCCTCCCTGCTAAGACTGTTTACTGATGAGAAGTTTGTTTGTATGTTTTTCACCCTACATTGAGTTACGGCTAATGACTGGGTGCTCAGAGGGATCTTGGATTGTGCTGATTCCAGGCAAAGGAAGCATTTACAGCGGACATAGTCCTGTTAAGTATGGGGATCCGTCACACTTATCTCTTTCAAAAGTCTAAAGTCTTGTGACACTCTGGGTCCTCTTCCATTCCCCATAGTGCCCCATAGTGATAGGAAAAGCTTTGCTGACATGATAATGTCAGCACCATCCTCTGCACCATTGTACTGTGAGCTTGGGGTGCTGTGATGCCTCTGCAGAGAACAGTTCCATGATCCTATGTGCTCACAGGTGGTGGGTTTGATGACACTGTTCAGCAGCAGTGCTGAACCTCAGAGAATTTGAATCTGTGAGGGACAGTGTCAAAGAAGTAGATATTGCATTGGGAACCTAAGGTACATGCGAACCTTTACCTTGTAAAACAACCCATCCAGTTTAAAATAAAAACAAAGGCAAAACATGTGTATACATATAAAAACATTATAAATACTCCCATCCCCCCTTTTTTATAAGAGATTACATGGCATCTGTTCTTTTCTGCACAGGGAGCTCAGAGAGCTGGGGGATGAAAAACAGCAGCACAGTGGTCTTCCCAGTGAATGGCTGTGCAGGGGGCTCAGCACAAGTCTGATCATTGGAGGAGAGCAGGCTGAGTTACCGGCACAGCCATAAAACTGACCACCATGCTGGGGTGGATGTGTTCTCATGC
Source organism: Lithobates clamitans (assembly GCA_037952925.1). Lineage (NCBI taxonomy): Eukaryota > Metazoa > Chordata > Amphibia > Anura > Ranidae > Lithobates > Lithobates clamitans. The sequence continues at coordinate 2,206,691 of JBBGZY010000643.1, forward strand.
CTAATCTGCTCAGTTTATTAGAGGGACTGTCAAAAACAACAGGTATTTCACACAAAGGAAGCAATATAAAGAGAACGGGATACTTTTTCATACAAGTACATGGTACAATAGACATATAACAGGAATATGAAATGTTGGGGTAATATATTCTTAAATATTTACAATTCGTAGGCTACTGATAAAAAAATGGTATCAATTGAGGAATAAACCCCTGATTTTTGGATTTCTAATTTTATGAAGGCAATGTTGTAATGGCAAAACTGTCAACTTCAACTCCAGACTGATTGAATGGCTTGGCAATCCATGGATATTGCGAGCAGGCTAATTAGATTGGTGTCAGGGAAGATTTTTAAAGACATAGCTCTTCTCTAATCAACAGAGATTCTAGCTATCCTATGGAATATAGCAGCTTTTATATGGTCCCTCACTACCTATATTTTGCATAAAATAACCATAAATAATGTAATACTACAGAGGAGCCTATATTTGAAAATTGGAGTTGAGCTAGTTTATTTTTCATACAGTTAGATTCCAGCTGTTATTTTGTGGTGCCAGTTATTTTCACACTATATTTTTGTCACCCAAAACAACCAGTCATTTTTTTGCTTACATTTGCCATTGCACACTTGAAAAATGACAGCAGCAATATGATTGGTTGTTATGGAGAGCCACACCACTGATACGTGAATAGGTAAAAACTTTATCCCTTCATTCGTTTTCTCAGAGGGTCACAAATTATAAACTGAAGGATGTCTGCTAATGTGACAAGAAACTGCACTCACTTATCTTAGACTGCACTCACTTATCTTCATTTACCACGTAATTACCCTTCATTGAAGTAATTATTGCTTACATAATTACAACCTATTTTTTAATCATATTTTACTTTAGTCATAAAGAGGCAATTAATCCCTTCCATATCTCCTCTAATAAATATTCAAACTCTTTCCACACAGTATATCAATTATGTGAAATTAACAATTATTGTACATAAGACGTTTTTTTACTGTTCAGTACATCTGTCTTATGGTATAAATAGCTGAATGTATTAAAGACAAGTCCTTCAGCCTATGCAACTATGCAAATCAACTAGAATATGCGACATCTGGTATATGTGGCTTTTCTGAACACTTCCTGAAAACTAGAACGTAAAATCCCTATGCAATAGCAACCAGGATTGTTGCATGGGGCAAATGAATGAAGCCGGGTATAGGGTGTTTCCTTCAGAACAGCAATAGTGCCTGATTAGCACAGACAAACTTACTAAATGGTCATAAATAATAAGGTACAGTTTATAATTTCACTAAATCAATGTAAAAAATTTCATACAAAAACACATTTGCTTAGATTGCAAGAATGGTGCAATACATTTTAAGTAGCATTTCCCATTAATAGATACCTGATTTACCTTTTTAAAATCCCTTGTCTCGTGTCATTTTAAGGTGAGTGCAACCTTACTGATACCAAGTTAATACATTCTTGCTTAATTAGATGAGATTCCCAATTACCTAAGACAAATTATAGATGGCCTCAAGTGCTTCTAACCTATTACCGGTATTTACCCCTCTCCCCTCCCCATCTATGGTGTCAGTGGCAGTCCTTTTAAACCCTTCCTACATTGGTGGTCAGTGGAGGTGCTGTTATCCCCCTGCACCTGGTAGTTGCATGCCTTCTAATCCCACCTTTCCTGCACTGGTGGTCAATGCAGTGACATTTACTTACCTGTTTACATGTTCCTGAGCCACTTTCTTCTCTCCCCAGTGAGCCAGAACTTTCCTTGTACAGTTAGTGGGGATTCATTTGCCTGATAATACTGACTTTATTTTAGTGCCAGGTGCGGAAACTCAGAGAATGTTTCAGTGCCTGGAAACCTGCAGCAGCTCTGCAAAGTTCCCATAGTGCCCAACAACTGGAGGACTCAGGCTAGGACACAACGGACTGCACACACAGAGGCAGACGGCCATGCGTTGGTCACCTAAACATTACACCATGATTCCTAGTTTCTAGGCATAATGGTGTAGCGCTCCCGTAGATGCCACTGGAAATTCGCCAAGGCTCTTTCCCAGTGGATTACCCTGCAGCCAGGCACATGCTCACAGTCACTCATTTTCTTAATAACCAGTCTAAGGGTGTTCTTTTTGTTGTTGTTTTTTTTGTTGTTTTTTTTTTAGTAACTGGGGTAGGGTTGAGGACATTGAGTGGGATACTCAAAAAATAGAACTATGTACAGATTGAGGACAATAAACTCCCTTACGAAAAGCTAAAGCAGAAGTCCTTGCTTGTAGCAAACTGTGGACTTGGCTTTCTAGTGGAAACAGTTAAAGCGGGAGTCCGGCGACCAATCTTTTTTTTCTGGTCATTGAGACACTTTGCTAATCCCAAAATAATACTCACAGTTTGGGTGTAATATTTCCACCTCTGTCTGTTTTCGTACTGAAGAATAACTTAAAAAATATGATGCTGGCTGTTTCCATCTTGCTTGTGGGCATGTGAAGCCCACAAGCATTGATTTCCAGGATGCAGTGAATGCTGTTCATTCACAGCTTGTTCACGCGCATGATCATTGTTTCCACACTAAATCTTGGGAAGCCTGACACTAAGCTCCCAGGAGACAGTGCGGCACCGGGGAAAGGCAATAAACACGCCTACTCCCATGGGAGGAGAGACAGGAAGTGCCACAATAAAGTACAATATAAAGGTAATTACAGCAATAAAAAAAAAAATTTCGTGCAGCATTTGAACATCTATGCAATTAACTGAAGGGGGTAAGATTAAGTTAAAAATTTGAGTGGAACCCCGCTTTAAATGCAAACTCCTTCTTTAGAGCAACAAGAACAAAGTCCCTTCACATTGGATCAGATAGACTGAGCTCCATGGACATGGTTTTGTGCTAAGTCTCACTCTTGCATGGATTTTTATTTTTTATTTTTTTAAATAAACAGCTGTGTGATTTAAACAAATGGTGATATGTATTTTGGAAGGCAAAACCCCAGTAATTCGGCTTGCTGCATATGTGTTTTCAGGTTTAAAATGGATCTTTAGGTGGCAAAATCATGTTAAAATAATAGCGGTTATATAATAAAAAAAATATGAATTCAGAAATTGCACTTATACAATTGTCAGTGTTCCCATTAGAAAATGCCCTGTTCATATGACGGGTCTAAAATTTAAAAAAATTAAAAATTGATTTTGTGTGTAGCAGTCTCCCCGACTTCCAAGGGCCTGATGGTGACCCCCAGAGCCAGGGAGAGCTGACATTCCTCCTCAGGGTGCAGGTTACTAGGCATAGCGGGTGTGGTGCAAGGTGGAAAGATTGTTCATTCTTACAAAAATTGACTGGCGCCCAAAGAAATTTTACATCTCTTAACAGGAATGGTGGGAGAGAGGGTTAGGGCACAGGACACCCTTAGGCAAATGCAATAGCAATTAGGCAAACCCGCAGACAAAAATAGAACTAGGCAGACAGCAATACAGATAAAGGGCCTTTAAGCTGAATGCAGCAATCTGTATCTTGCAGCAACTGCTGTCTCTTATAACAACAACTTCTCTCAAAGTATCCCACAGTAGATCTTAAAGTTTAACTCACAGTATCCCCTTGTAGATCTTCCAGCTTAACTCACAGTATCCCACTGTAGACCCTCAAGCTCAGATCGCTGTCTCTCACTAGACTTCTTGGACTCTCAGCTACCTTCTGGATCCTTCGATCTTTACCCACAGCTAACCGCTGTACTTACAGTATCTCACAAAAGTGAGTATACCCCTCATATTTTTGTAAAAATTGTATTATATCTTTTCATGTGACAACACTGAAAAAATTACACTTTGCTACAATGTAAAATAGTGAGTGTATAGCTTGTATAACAGTGTAAATTTGTTGTCCCTTCAAAATAACGCAACACACAGCCATTATTGTCTAAACCACTGGCAACAAAAGTGAGTACACCCCTAAGTAAAAATCACGTGACTCAGTGTTACAAGGTCTCAGGCGTCAATGGGGAGCATTATCGCTCTCACTCTCTCATACTGGTCACTGGAGGTTCAACATGGCACCTCATGGCAAAGAACTATCTGAGGATCTGAAAAAAAGAATTGTTGCTCTACATAAAGATGGCCTAGGCTATAAGAGGATTGCCAAGAACCTGAAACTAAGCTGCAACATGGTGGCCAAGACCATACAGCAGTTTAACAGGACAGGTTCCACTCAGAACAGACCTTGCCATGGTCGACCAAAGAAGTTGAGTGCACATGCTCAGCGTCATATCCAGAGGTTGTCTTTGGGAAATAGACATATGAGTGCTGCCAGCATTGCTGCAGAGGTTGATGGAGTGGGGGACCAGCCTGTCAGTGCTCAGACCATACGCCGCACACTGCATCAAATTGGTCTACATGGCTGTCGTCCCAAAAGGAAGCCTCTTCTAAAGATGATGCACAAGAAAGCCTGCAAACAGTTTGCTGAAGACAAGCAGATTAAGGACATGGATTACTGGAACCATGTCCTGTGGTCTGATGAGACCAAGATGAGATGAACTTATTTGGTTCAGATGGTGTCAAGCGTGTGTGGCGGAAACCAGATGAGGAGTACAAAGACAAGTGTGTTTTGCCTACAGTCAAGCATGGTGGTGGGAATGTCATGGTCTGGGGCTGCATAAGTGCTGCCGGCCCTAGGGAGCTACAGTTCATGAATGCCAACATGTACTGTGACATACTGAAGCAGAGCATGGTCCCCTCCCTTGGGAGGCTGGGCCACAGGGCAGTATTCAAACATAATAAAGACCCCAAACACACCACCAAGATGACCACTGCCTTGCTAAAGAAGCTGAGGGTAAAGGTGGTGGATTGGCCAAGCATGTCTCCAGACCTAAACCCTATTGAGCATCTGTGGGGCATCCTCAAACGGAAGGTGGAAGAGCGCAAGGTCTCTAACATTCACCAGCTCTGTGATGTCGTTATGGAGGAGTGGAAGAGAACTCCAGTGGCAACCTGTGAAGCTCTGGTGAATTCCATGCCCAAGAGAGTTATGCAGTGCTGGAAAATTATGGTGGCCACACAAAAGTATGACACTTTGGGCCCAATTTGGACATTTTCACTTAGGGGTGTACTCACTTTTGTTGCAAGTGGTTTAGACATTAATGGCTGTGTTGAGTTATTTTGAGGGGACAGCAAATTTACACTGTTATACAAGCTGAACACCCACTACTTTATATTGTAGCAAAGTGTAATTTCTTCAGTGTTGTCACATGTACTCACTTTTTTGAGATACTGTATCTTCAAGCTTTACTTACAGCTACCCACCTTACTCCTTCAAGCTTTACTTACAGCTACCCGCTGTCTTCCTGTATGAGTCTCTACTGTAGCTTTCCCACTTACTTTACTGTCCCCAGCTAGTGAAGCGTCTGCTTTGGTACGTCTTTTGAACTTCATCCCTTCCAAACTTGCCTCTGGTAACAGGAGTGGTTGTCCCTCCGGCAACTGCTTCTCCTTTACCTCACCGCACAGGCTCCCCTCAGGCTGAGCCTCTAACACACATGGTTCTGTTCCAGGCCTCGGGCTTAACCTTTGCTGCTCCTCCTTTGCGGAACCTTGAATTACTGGATAGGCCCCACATGGACCTAGCAGCCAGTAGGACTCCTGGATAGGCCTCAGGCTTCAGGCCTAGCAGCCACGAGCTGTTTGACACCCACCCAGGCCACAGCCCCGGGCGGGAATAACCCCAATCACCTGACTCCTCCCAAATAAATAGCCTATCCTAGCATGCACAGTGGCCAAAGAAACTCCTGCTGATTAGCTGAGACAACTTATTTACCCATCACCTGAATTCACTGTAATCCATCATCCTAGTGCCAAAGGCAAAAGTGCCACCTATTGACAGAAGAGAGAGACTAAAAATTAAACGCAGACTTAGGACAGAAATCAGTGGATCAAAGACTACCAATTAGCCAGGTTAGTTACCACCTAGCGCAACTAGATTTATTAGCAGCCCTGTTTAGGACCAGGGTGCTAATGTGTACCATATTTAGCACAGTAATGACTGCACGTTTATCTGCTCATTCTACAGAGCACACAAATATGCCAGTACTTGTATAAGTTAGCAATTATTAAGTTTGTTTTTTGTACACACTGTAGGCTGAAATCAGATAGATCCTGCTTAATTTATTGGTTGAAGGATGACCAGCATCATCTAGCTCTTTCCTCTCCTTCCTTTTTGTCCCTGGCCTGCCCCATTCATTGGATTTAAAGTGGTTCTAAAGGCTGAAGGTTTTTTTACCTTCATGCATTCCATGCATGAAAGTAAAAAAAACGTCAGGGTACAGCTCCACCCGCAGCCACCCTAATACTTACCCGAGTCTGATCCTGATCCAGTGCTGTGCACACGACCTAAAGCTCTCCCAAGACTTTCTCTCCTGATTGGCTTAGACACAGCAGCGGGAGCCATTGTTTAAGTCAGTGAGGAGGGAACAGGGGCGGGACTTAACCACACTGTGTGTCCCATAGACACACAGAGGCGGCTTGGGAGTGAGCATGCATAATTCCCCCCAGAGAAAGCTGCATTCGGCAAGGGGAAGGGGCCAGAAGTGTCGGTAGGGCACCCGAGAAGAGAAGGATCGGGGCTGCTCTGTGCAAAACCATTACACAGAGCAGGTAAGTATCATGTGTTTATTATTTTAAAGTAAAAAAGAACAAGGCTTTAGAACAACTTAAGTCCTTCAAATCATGGAGACTCAGCATCACATGCATGCATTTACTAGGCCAGTCTTCATGCAGATTAAGTCTGTATAGGAAAGCACACTACTCCAGACTGACCCTCCACCTATCAAGGTTAATTTGATATTTACATAAGTCCTTTCAAGCAGTAGCAGCCCATCCATAGGGGGCAAGGGTGCCGCCCCCTAATCCATTCACCCCGGCCCCTAATCTACATGCCAGGCGCTGGACACATGGATTCTAATTGTTTTTTTTTCTTAAGCACATGATTAGAGCCTGAGGCTATAATTGGCTTCAAAAAAGGGTGGGCTCAGAGCGCCCTCTTGTGTTACAATAGCGAATGAATATCGCTATTTGTCTTCCTGATTCTCCTCCTGGCCAATCAGGAAGCAGCTCCTGAGACCCGATTGGCCAGGGAGTCTTAGGACTCCCAATCGTGTCTCAGGACACACTGGCCAATCGTGTCTCAGGACACACTTCCTGTTCAGCCAGGAAGAGAATGGAGAGGAGAATTGCCAAGCTCTTCATTCCCCCTGCCTTCTATGTTAGGGTTAGTCTCCGCCACCACCTTCTTGTTCATCTAACGCCCGGGGAGGGGGGTCATTGGTGTGCTTGCGGCGATCGCCGCCTTCCAGTCCGCCATTCGTCTCCCATGTGGGGGGGTTGCTTGTGGTGATCACCGCCTTCCCGTCCACCCGGGGGGGGGGGGCGGATGGCGTTAGTCTTCCGCCCCAACCCCCCCCCCCCCCGAAATATTTAGCACCAGCCGCCACTGCTTTCAAGAGCCAGCCCACTGCATGAATCATGGCTGAGGGGTTTTGAGAGGATAACTGGGAAAGGGTGGTGTGATTCTTTTGAGGAAGCTATGTACATAACCCTACCGATCCTTCCCACCAGACATAAACTGCATGCATTGCAGAGATAAGTACACAGACACAGCAATGAGATCACTGGGTCTAGAATAAGTCTAGTATGTAAAAAATAGAAAGGTTTTATTGAAAAATGTAATTAGTATGTTATGAAAGTACAGCAAGTAAAGAAAGTATTGATCTTGCAGTGCCCTCGTCACTTCCTGCGTGCTGAGCAGACAGCAAAAACAATGTTATTTTTACTGTGTACTATACACTACTAATCCCATCAACCCAGATCTAATGAAGATGGACAAAGGCAAACTTGTCTGAAGTCCAACCTGTTAGCAACCTTGGCATTCTCTATAAATAGTGTGGAAAAGTGTAGCATAGCCACCCATAGGCAGGAAGTATTTTATTTGCAGGATTACCGGGTGAAAATAAAGGTAAAAGAGAAATAATGCAAACACTTCATCTAAGTATCGTAAGCTGCACTATTTTAAACATGAGCTGCTTTGTCACAGATTAATTAAAATTTTATCTAAGACTTTGTGCATACATCAAATGGTAAATCCAGTGTTAATGGAAAGCACACTGTCACTAGTAATTCAAAGTCTGCACATCCTTACAGCTAATGGGAAGAAACAAGAACACTTATAGTTTTAACCCAGTTTAAAAAAACGAATTTTAGAAATTAGTGCGGCATCAAAACAGTCTTAATGATTCCAGTTTACTATTGTAATGAGCAGTGAAGGCAAGCAAACATCATTTTCTGTGCATATGTTTACTGTTTGTGTACTGGGCACATCACCAAGCTCAGAGAACGATGTCCTACTTGTATACACAGATTCATGGAGACATGAATATTAAATACCATGACACAACATCATTATATTACCAATGCAAGTTCTTCACATTTCCTTTCAAGAATGAACATTATACCTAACAAGTATGGACAAATGAATGCAAGAAAACAAACACTAGAACAGGCTGCCCCTAATTACTTACAATTATTTGTTGTTGCAATGCGCTATCATTTATGTAAACATTATATTCTAAATGACCTGCATTATCTAGTTCACAAGCTGACAAAAATAGTTATTTTTGTTCCGGTTTTTACACCATGCTACTAAGATTATTTTTTAAAAATATAAACACATTACTGTTTTGGTTATTTAAAATGTAACTGTCACCTACGCTCAGAGGAAGCAGCTATCTTGCACGTTAAACATGTATAAGACATCATGCAATCAAATCCATAGGAGCTGGTGCCATAACTAAATTATGTGATGTGTCATGCACTAAAGGAGATCTCTGGGAAAACCAAAATGCAGCAAAAAAAGCGGTTTGTCTGTTGCCAGATGGTATGACACCTCTCAAAGTGGTAAGTAAGAATTGGGCACACTCGACCCCCACAGGAAGGTTGAATTTAGCTGCACGGTCTGTCTCAGCCCACTGGTGAAACATAATGGTGGACAGGCGGTCAGCAAAGCGAACTCAGGGTTTAACCACTAGGTGTAGATTAGCATTCCCTATCCCAGATCTCAGGGGTGGGGGCGTTATTAAAAGGAAAGTATGATCATGTGCGTTGGGGCCGCACATTCCTAGAGGCAATATGTAAATAAGAAGTACAGAGCTTTTACACTTATTCCTAGAGGCAAACCTACCCACTCCCTTGCCACTCAGGGGTGGAGTCTACACCTTGCAGCCATCTTATGCCGCGTACACACGGTCGGACATTTCGTCTACAAAAGTCTGATGGACGCCGACGGACTAAAGCCGGCTGACAATCCGATCGTGTGTGGGCTTCCCCAGACTTTCAGTGGACTTTTCCAGCTGCAAATCTGACGGACTTTAGATTTGAAACAAACAATATGATTTGAGGGTATTTACATCCAAATCAGGTGAACAGTGTAGGAATTACAACAGTTTGTATATGTGCCTCCCACTTTTTAAGGGACCAAAAGTAATGGAACAATTGGCTGCTGAGCTGTTCCATGGCCAGGTGTGTGTTATTCCCTCATTATCCCATTTACAAGGAGGAGATAATAGGTCCAGAGTTCATTTCAAGTATGCTATTTGCATTTGGAATCTGTTGCTGTCAACTCTCAATATGAGATCCAAAGAGCTGTCACTATCAGTGAAGCAAGCCATCATTAGGCTGAAAAAACAAAACAAACCCATCAGAGAGATAGAAAAAATATTAAGTTTGGCCAAATCAACTGTTTGGAACATCCTTAAAAAGAAAGAACGCACCGGTGAGCTCAGCAACACCAAAAGACCCGGAAGACCATGGAAAACAACTGTGGAGGATCACCAAAGAATTCTTTCCCTGGTGAAGAAAACACCATTCACAACAGTTGGCCAGATCAAGAACACTCTCCAGGAGGTAGGTGTATGTGTGTCAAAGTCAACAATCAAGAGAAGACTTTACCAGAGTGAATACAGAGGGTTCACCACAAGATGTAAACCATTGGTGAGCCTCAAAAACAGGAAGGCCAGATTAGAGTTTGCCAAACAACATCTAAAAAAGCCTTCACAGTTCTGGAACAACATGCTATGGACAGATGAGACCAAGATCAACTTGTACCAGAGAGATGGGAAGAGAAGAGTATGGAGAAGGAAAGGAACTGCTCATGATCCAAAGCATACCACCTCATCAGTGAAGCATGGTGGTGGTAGTGTCATGGCGTGGGCATGTATGGTTGCCAATGGAACTGGTTCTCTTGTATTTACTGATGATGTGACTGCTGACAAAAGCAGCAGGATGAATTCTGAAGTGTTTCGGGCAATATAATCTGCTCATATTCAGCAAAATGCTTCAGAACTCATTGGACGGCGCTTCACAGTGCAGATGGACAATGACCAGAAGCATACTGCAAAAGGAACCAAAGAGTTTTTTAAGGGAAAGAAGTGGAATGTTATGCAATGGCCAAGTCAATCATCTGACCTGAATCTGACTGAGCATGCATTTCACTTGCTGAAGACAAAACTGAAGGGAAAATGCCCCAAGAACAAGCAGGTAGAGTCCTGGCAGAGCATCACCAGGGATGAAACCCAGCGTCTGGTAATTTCTATGCATTCCAGACTTCAGGCTGTAATTGACTGCAAAGGATTTGCAACCAAGTATTAAAAAGTGAAAGTTTGATGGATGATTGTTAATCTATCCCATTACTTTTGGTCCCTTAAAAAGTGGGAGGCACATATACAAACTGTTGTAATTCCTACACCGTTCACCTGAATTGGATGTAAATACCCTCAAATTAAAGCTGTACGTCTGCAGTTAAAGCACATCTTGTTTGTTTCATTTCAAATCCATTGTGGTGTATAGAGCAAAAAAGATTAGAATTGTGTCGATGTCCCAATATTTATGGACCTGACTGTATCTATACAAAAAAATTTGCCTTTCATTTCTTTTTTAAACTGAATGGGTTGTTTTACAAGGTGGTCATTTACAATCACTTTAAGTTGTTGTCTTTTTACAGTGATCCCCTCCTCACTATCATCCTTGCGGAACAAATGGCTTCTGTTTCCCAGCCGTCATCACGATCCCTATCTCTTTTTTGTGAATACTTATGATCCCCATCTCTTTATGTACGTGCCCAGTCACTTTTGGACTGAGAATACATCTCAGGCTGTTTATCAGATACATTTCTTGTAGTTAGGCTGACTGGTCACCAGGGGGTGCTCCATTGCCATCCATTTCCTATCCCATGTGGGGTGGTTTAAAGAGGTTCCTATCTGAGATGCAGCGCTACTCCAATACTTATACTCTAATGTGAAAATGTGAGTACACAACCTCAATGTATTATTGATGGCACTTTATACATGACTTGTTATGACTTCACATGAAGTTAGGATTATTGTTATTGCACACTAATATTTGCTTATCCTTCGGTGTATTGGGTCACCTGATGAAGTTTTAAGCTGTGAAACGAATCTGGACCTGAGGATACCTTTTTGCATTTCATACAATTGCCCCACTTCCCAATAGCAAATTTACTGTATACATTTATATGCTTTGAATCCTCATACTGGGGTGTAAATTTACATAGGAAGTGCAGCTTTGTTAGCATAGACTAGCGCTTTAGGATTTGATATATGGATTAATCACACCATTGATTTTATGGATTCATTTTATCAAAAATTGTGTAAAATTAAACATTTGTATTTTAAGAGGTCATGTGTTCAATTTCTGAGGCTGTGTCAGCACCTCTTTGTCCTTTTGTATTATGCATTTTGCTTCTGTAGTTGGGATGCGGTGCTACTCTTTCCAGGCTGTACTTCTGGCCTGTTTTAGGTAATACACTTTAAAGCTCCATTCAGACTTGTGCGACTTGTCATGCGACTTTAGACATCAAAGTTACATGACTAGTCACACACCATGTTTTATAATTAGTACCATTCATGTCTATGCGACTTAAAGTAGCAGCGACTTCAAAGTAGTTCATGCACTATTTTGGTCCAACTTGATGCGACTTGAGGGCAATAGACTTCAATGTCAGCCCTCAAAAGTCACAGTTAAATTACATGCGACATTTGTGCAACAGTTGTCCATTATCATTGGTCAAAGCCAAAGTCGCACACATCCAAAGTTGCTTCAATGTTGCACCAAAAATGCAATCTAAAGTCATGGGACTTTGGAGTCATACAAGTGTGAATGGAGCCTTAGGCTCCATCCACATGTAGTGTAGTGGGACACACATAGGGCAGCCCAATGATTTCTTTGGTCTGCCCTACACGCAGCAAAGTAGCTTGTGGGACATTTTGGCATGTTACTGTTTGCATGTTTTTTACTGTGCATTTTACACGTTTTTTTTTTCACACGGCAAAATGCGTGTTTGCTCCCATGTTTGGGATGTCTTTAACAATTAATGGCACTGAAAGCACAACTAGTTCATTTTAGCTGTTTAAAGGTGGAAAATCAACGGGTTCAGCAGGGACTGACCATATTTGGATCCATGTAAAGGGCTAGGTTGACTCTATTGATTGACTTGTGTACAACAAGTTTGTCTGGTTTTTCCTGAACGACTGGTGAGACCGGCTATAGCTAGCAACACTAATTATTGTATCCTCTTGCACAATAACTCAGCGGGAGTGATTCTTCCATCCACATCGAATGTGTGGATGGGGGAATCTACACATTTTTGTTGAACTAAAAAATGTATAATGTTCTGTCTGCCTTAGATTTACCAAAACTATATAGTAGTAGGACACACCTATCTATCCAAACACTCTGTATCCAATCAGGCAGGCCTTTGCACTACACAATTGATGGTAGATCTAAAGAAGAATAGTATATGGTGAGCTTTGCAGACTTCTAGGGACACACTACTCCTGTTTTCAATACTATAGCTCTGCTCCACATAGGCTCCACTCTGCGGAATGAATAACATATGCAAGAAGAAGGTAAGGTACAACATGGTCAATCAGCAGAGGAAAATACTGGGTATGTATTTAGTGAGAATGATGCTCACTGACAATGACTGCATGTGACTACAGCGGTGGGTAGGAGCAATCTCCTGGAGGAAAGGGCAGGTGCAGGGGGTGTGAGTTTTTTTGTGCAGGAAACTGGAGGCTGAGGTAAAGCCTGCCCTAGAACACAGAAAAAGCTTTTTGTTTTCTGGAAAAGAGGGACATTAATGGTATATTGGTAGCTGGAATTTAGAAAAAAAATCAAATTACATACACTGTAACATGAGAGTGAGGCTATGGATCACAGAATCATATCACACTGGATTATACTAGGCTCAGATTAAAGCCCAACTATAGCCAAAGCGTTTTACTTCATTTTGGATAGGACAGGATAGGGGTTAGAACCTGTTTAAGGTATTTTTATTGCCATCTCTGAAACAGCATATTTATAAGTTTTCTAATTCCCTGAGTGCAGTTTTAATGTGTGGTTATTGTATATATTGATTAGGTTATCTGATATAATGGATTCATTGTATGCAACCTCATTAACGTTTAATCCTTGGAATGCTTAACTTTTAATGCTTAGAAGAAAAAAAACTTTAGACATGCTCTTAAAAAAAACAGCAAAAAATTATAGCTCATGTATTTACCTGTGCACCCCACTATTGCACATTATTATGTGGCAGGCTCCAAGCCGGTTACAAAGTTCTGAAGACACAGACAGCAGTCCAACTCCTGAGGCACCACAAGCTGTGTAGGCACAGGCTGCTGTACGTTTGGAGTGAATAAAGGAATCTACTAGCCGATACAGTTCATCCAAAGCATTTAATGGCCTCATCAGCTACAAAGAAAATTGAAAGAAAAAAAACATTTACTTTTTGCACACACTACCATAAAACAATTCCTACTTATCTCATGCATCACACCTCTGGTTATTTCCCTCACTTGCTCACTCTCGTATACTTTGGTTTTAGTGAAGAAACAACCACCATGTTGTTTAAATCTACCATGTCCATGTCTTGTCAATGAGTACTCATTTCAAGTGATTATTTGAAGGTTGTCTAAAAGTTTTTTTTTCCAAATAGTTTTAATCATTGTGCATATTTTATGAGCAAATTTCATATACAGATGCCTTTGACCTATATGTCCGACACTGCAATAGGCATCCTTGCTGAATGGCTGCTGTGGAAAATTCAAGTACAGGATAAGTAACATGGATGGTATATTTTCATTATATATATATATATATATATATATATATATATAAATGGGCAGATATATGTAGAGAGATTAGTCAGCTAATTGCAATCACTATGTTGTGCTTTATACCAATGGTGTCCAAACTGCGACTCGGGAGCCAAATATGGCCCTTTGCTTATCTTTATCTGGCTCTTGGGGTACTATTCTTCCCTCTGATAAAAAGGCACTAATTACCCCACTGACACCACTAATAGGGCATCATTTCTGCCACTGACACCAACAATGGGGGACCATTATTCCTGTGATTGACACCTAGGATGGGGCACTATTACTCCCACTGGCACTAATGATGGTGCATTATTCCTCCCACTGACACGAATGATGGGGCCCTATTCCTCCCACTAACACCAATGATGGGGCCCTATTCCTCACACTAACACCAATGATGCGGCATGATGGGGCACTATTCCTCCCACTGATGCCAACAATGAGGCACTATTTCTCCCACTAACACCAACAATGAGGCACTATTCCTCCCACTGACACCAACGATGGGGCACTATTTCTCCCATTGACACCAACATTGGGGCACTACTCCTCTCACTGACACCCATACTGGGGCACTATTCCTTTCACTGACCAACATTGGAGCACTGTTCCTCCCACTGACAACAACGTTGGGGCACTATTTCTCCCACTAACACCAAAGATTAAGTACTTATCCTCTCACAAATACCAACAATGGGACATTATTCCTACCCCTAATACCAAAGGTAGAGCATTTTTTACTCCCACGGATGCCAAGACATTTTCTACTCCCACCTGCTACAGTCTGGCCCCCCTAAATTCTGATGTACAGTAAACCGGCCCTTTGTTTAAAACGTTTAGAGACCCCCTGTTTATACAATGACCACACAGGTTTGCCAACATATACATATACAAAGAAGAAAACACTAAAAAAACAAAAAACAGATTTTTTTTTTTTTAAACAATAACATGTTAATAGGATTATTACCAATAAGCTAATAACAGCCAAAGAAATAAACGCATAAAAGGGTCAAATTTAAAGGTCTAAATAAAAACTAGTCTGTAATTTTTGTTGGCAAAACTCTTTCAGTGAGGATCTTATATTGTTTTTATGCTTAATTCAATTGAGAATACAGGGTCCAGAGATTAAACATGCATTAAAATGGCTTAAGACCCCTGTGATGCCTTGCTGCAAATAAATACCTGTGTGCCACAGTGCTAACTCAGTATTTATAGCTCCTTGTTTGAATTTTTATTTTCAACTTTATTCTTAATTTCAGCCATTAGCAACAGTATCCTTGCCAAAATGATTGGCTTGGGCTTTCTCTCTTCTAGTCCTAAAGCACTCGCTTGCACACCACCTCAGCAGTCTACACTTTTCAGAATTCCCCTGGATTCTTTCTAGAAAATGCCCAAAACCCCTCTTGGTGTGTGGTGTGTCTGTACGGCCAGCAACAAAGGCTGCACAGGAAATTAGTTTGCACATAGATCATACTGAATTATGCAGGGTTTCATCCTAAGGCTTCATTTACACGAGACGTTTTTACAACCTCTCCTGAACTATTTAATTTTACAGAGAGTAATCCTCGTTTAAAACATTCGATTTGCCGCGTTTACATGGCACGCTTGCTTTTAGAAGCTTTTGAAAAAAAAATATTTTTTATTTTTTGTCAAAATAGCCAAAAATGAAAAACGCCTGTAAACGAACTGCCGCTAAATGTGAGTTACCGCATTTAGAAGTGTTTGGCTCTTGAATTGCCTCTAAACTAAGCATCTGAACTCATTTTTTTGCTTTCCAAAAAAAGGCTTCTAAACTTAATTGCCTAGAAAGGACTATAAACTACACTGTGTACATGTACTGATAAGATAACAGAGGAGAGTTCAGGAGCAGGTGACAAAAATGCCCAACTGCTCCTAAACGTCTGTTTAGCAGCAGTGTACATGAGGCCTAATAGTATGGATCATTTACCTTGTCAATGAAAGCTGCTTTAGATGTGGTATTTGGAGGAAGGTTTGTCTTATCCAAGTAGAAAGCCCTGAGAAAGACACCAATACATCAATAGTTAATATTGGAGGTCAGTTCAAAGTTAAAGATATAAATATAATGTATATAATTTAAACTGAAAATGACATAAATTATAAAATATAAATCAAGCATTTATAAGATGTCAGTGGAGTTATCATTTAAGAATTTGCATTCCAGTGTATATCATATTTTTGCAAATAACCAGTTTCCAGATACAAAAAATGTTCACTAAATATAACACCCTTTTGCTGCCTAAATCCATTGAGGGGCTGAACTGATAGTCTTTTCTCCCTATACCTCATAGGAGTGGCTAATGGCAATGCTGCCACATGGGCATTTTCTAGGTGTGCCCTAGTCATGTACT
Source organism: Lithobates clamitans (assembly GCA_037952925.1). Taxonomy (NCBI): domain Eukaryota; kingdom Metazoa; phylum Chordata; class Amphibia; order Anura; family Ranidae; genus Lithobates; species Lithobates clamitans. The sequence continues at coordinate 2,223,273 of JBBGZY010000643.1, forward strand.
TGTAGCTGCCCTGCTTTTTAAATCTTTGTGACTGCTAGTAATCTTATTTTATTATTATTATTTTTTAAATCTATATTCTGAACAATAATACCACACTGACATATTTAACCCAATACTCATCTCCTCATTCTTACACTGAGACAAAACTCCACACTGATTTCCATACTCACATACAAATCCTCAGTAACATTTATACCCTCACACACAACTCCACACAGACATCAATACACTATGCACAACTCCTCAGTGACATCCATTCCCTTGCCCAAAATACCACACCAACATCCATATCCTGACAAAACACTCCTCACTGACACCCATATCTTGACATAAAGCTCAACACTAACATCACTTTTCTTAATGCAGACTCCATCCTGACATGAACACCCTGACACAAGATTCAACACTAACCTCCATACCCTAATACACAATTTGTATCTGATATCCATATCCAGATACAAAATTCCACACTGACCTCCATACCCTTACACATGACTTAGTACTGATCATCATCATATCCTGAGACAAGACTCCGCACTGACCTCTATACCAGTGTTGCCAACCGTCAGTATTTTTATTGCAGCCAGTAAAAAACAGGCAATTTTCTCCTGCCAGTAAATGCCAGTAAAAGTAAAAAGTTGCCAGTAAAAAATAGGGCTGTGATGTTCGGCCCGGTCCAGAGCCGGCCGAGACCATCCAAGTGCCTGTTACAGTGTGTTTGGGCAGCTCTAGTGGAGGTCGTGCCAGAGCATGTCGTGTGATGTCATGGTGCAAGGAAGCCAAGCAAAGCGGCCAGAGCCTCATGTGTGGCTCTGCAGGAAAAGAGCAGGGCAGGTCAGGAGTGCTGTGGGACTGTCAGTGCTGTTTAGACTGGAGTGGACTGAAGGGACCACCTGGCTTGGAGAGGGACTGTCACTGTGACTCAGGAGAGGACATGTCGTGCAAGGGAGAAGTCAGCATCATCTGTGCTGCTGCACAGTTCTGCGACTTCACACTGACCTCTGTACCCCAATACAAGACTCCACACTGACCCCTGTACCCCAATACAAGACTCCACACTGACCTCCATACCCTGATACAAGACTCCACACTGACCTCCATACCCCAATACAGGACTCTGCACTGACCTCTATACCTGAATACAAGACTCCACACTGACCTCTATACCCTGATACAGGACTTCACACTGACCTCTGTACCCTGATACAAGACTCCACACTGACCTCTATACCCTGATAGAAGACTCCACACTGACCTCTATACCCTGATACAAGACTCCACACTGACCTCTATACCCTGATACAACACTCCACACTGACCTCTATACCCTGATACAAGACTCCACACTGACCTCTATACCCTGATACAAGACTCCACACTGACCTCTATATCCTGATACAAGACTCCACACTGACCTCTATACCCTAATACAAGACACAACACTGACCTCTATACCCTGATACAAGACTCCACACTGACCTCTATACCCTAATACAAGACACCACACTGACCTCTATATCCTGATACAAGACTCCACACTGACCTCTGTACCCTGATACAAGACTCCACACTGACCTCTGTACCCTAATGCAGCATAAAGACAAAATTATTTTGCATGATTTAACATATTTACAAGCAACATTCTGATTGGCTAAACAAAAGATTAGCTCAATCCATATTCATGTTTGTTCTTGACCTACATGAAGGACATTTTTTTTTTGGAAGCCTCTCTGATTGTTTAATAGTTTATCTCAGAAAATCTATCCTTGTCATTTACAAGTCTTACTATAAAACATAAACGTATGTCTCATATCACAGTTCCTGTGCACGACCTTTACCGGCCACCTTTCTCTTTCTATGAAATATACTTCCTTCCTGTATATTGTTTGACTTCATTAAATCATAATCTCCTTTTGCCTTATTCCCTTTCTATTTTCCTCCGAGCTATAAATACAAAAGTGCTCACTACCAAAGCACAGTTCATGGATCAAAAAGAAACATGAACCAGAATCCCTGTGAAGCCTTTAGAACTCCCTCATCTAGCACCAGTTTGAAACCTTCAGATCTTCTTTGTTTTCAACTTCAGGATCTCCTTCATTTTACAGCATGTTAAACTCCTACATAAAAACAAGAGATGTCTGAGGAAAACATATAACACAAAGGTCTTCTGGAGAGCTGCACGAAAACAAGGAACAGTGTGAGGTTATCCTGTCATACGATCAACCTTTTACTTACATGAGTGTGTATTTCTTATTGCATGAAGGCTGTGATAATAAATAACCAAATCTGGCTTTTTGTTATGATAGTCGCTGGCCAGACGGGTGTAATGCTTGCTGAATGCAAAATAGCCATATACTACAAACACAGAAAACGACATTAGGTGCAGATTACAGCAGAGCGACACTGGTTTCGCTGGGCATGTCAATATGTTTGTTAAGGACAACCGAGCAGAAAAAATGTAAGAGGGGCTTAAAAAAAAGAATGGGGCAAGAAGTTTCTGTTCAAAGAGTACATTCTTTTTGTACATTTGGTCTCTCCTAACTTCCAGTCCTGCAGATACAACAGGATTTGAGAGGAAGTCTCTCTAAAGTGGAAGAAAATTTCCTCAGTTGTCACTAGAACTGGTGTGTCCTTATTGAAAGATTTCCCCTCACTTGCTGTTGATTTGGCAAATGTAAAATTTAGTATTTTCTATTATTTTTTTATTCCAGAGAAATTGATCAATTGGGCAAATGGAAAGTCTCTAGTGCAGACGCAGGCAGCAATAAAAAGCAGACTGGTTTTAACCTTTAGCACTATCTAAATGTAAAAAAACTTTTGGCTGTATCGTAGATATGCTTTGAAGCTGATATCCAGGATATCCATAACAAAACTCACAACCTTCCTACTATCTATCCTTATTATACCGAAAAACAAATGTAAAAGTACTTGTGACATTAACATTATGCTTTTATTTTGTTCTATGGCCAACCTAAATGGGAGGCTACAACGTGATGCCACGCATCGTTTTCCATGTCTCTCTGTGCAACCCATATCATATTAGGCTTTGGGATGGTAGTTACGTTTGTAGGTGGTTATTGACTTTAGGTCATATCAGGGAAGATTTATTTTTCTATGTCAACACCCCTGTAGCTATATGCTGTTATCACTGGCAGCTCATGTACATAGAGAATACATGGGGGTGGCAGAGCTGATCAAAAGTGGACATAGCTGAGCACAGACAGACAGAAAGTTCCTTCTCAAATATAGTAGTACCATCCCTAGTTCATTCTAGGCTGATAGAATGACGTCAATGCAATCTGCATTGCAGTTCTGCTCTGCTGGAGTAGAGCTCTACCTTCCAAATGTTAGAAAAAATACCCATAGGCAATGTAACACATTGAAACCAAAAAAAACTCAGCACAATCACTTATAGAGCAATTAAAAATAGTAATACACCAAGTGTTCCCACATGTAACCGAACATAAAACTACTGTATAAGTAGTGCCACACAGTAATATGTATGTAAAAATGTGCCAAACAATCGCCACAACATTATATGATGATACCGTCATTTTTTCTTTGAGGATATTACCATATAATGTTTTTGCCTGGTATATTTTGTATATACATATTACTGTGCGGCACTACCTATACAGTATTTTAATATAACATATTGATTCAAATAACTAAATACACAATTTTAATTTTACGTTTCAGTCCTGACCATTATTGAGACCACTATTGAGACCACTATCTTTAAGTGGAGTGTACCCATATGGGCTTTTAGTAGATGATGTGAAATTTAAAGTGTATCCTATCTACCCTATGTTGATTATTTCACAACATGAAACCACGGACACATTCATTTTAATGCACTTCCTTTAATTGTAAAAACTCTGTGCTCCCGGTTAATCAAATTTTGTATGAAATACCTAATGGAAATGTTGGCCGTATGCCAATATTGAGCGGCTCATTGAGGTAAATGAGAACAAACAGTTTTTGCAATGTTCTGAGTAAAACAATGCAATGGTTGAAAACGGGTAGAAATTGATCCAATCTTCTATTAGGCTTCAACATTTATGGTTTTGTTTAACAGGATCTCCCCAATTACCGAATCATAAACTGAAAAAATATTTAGGGCACATTTATAAAATTAAATATTATTAAGTCTAATAATAAAAAAAAAAACTATTTTAAAAGATTCTGTCTTTGTGAATATCATTAAAGTGATACTAAAGTCTTGTTTAAAAAACAAAACAAAAAAAAACAAACATGTTATACTTATCTGCTCTGTGCAGTGGATTTGCACAGAGCAGTCTAGATCCTCCTCTTCTCGAGTCCCTCTTCGGCTCTCCTGGGCCCTCCCTCCTGTCGAGTGCCCCCACAGCAAGCAACTTGCTATGGGGGCAACCAAGCCAAGCTGCAGCTCTGTGTGTCCATTCAGACACGGAGCTGCCATTTGGCCCCGCCCTCTCTCTCTCCTGATTGGCTAACTGACTTTAATTGACAGTCGCGGGAGCCAATGGCGTCATTGCTGTGTCTCAGCTAATCAGAAAGGAGAGTCCCGGATGGCTGAGACAGAGATGGACTCGTGGACATCGCTGGACTTAGATGGGGCTCAGGTAAGCATTATTGGGTGCTGCTACACACAGAAGGCTTTTTATCTTAAAGCATAGTTCTACCCAAAAGTGGAACTTCCACTCATCTGATTCCTCCCCCCCTTCGGTGCCACATTTGGCATCTTTTGGGGGGGGGGAGGGGTGTCTTTCACAGGTATCCTGTCCCCACTTCCAGGAGCCTGCACTGCGGCCCTTGACATCGCCGCTTGGCTCCCTCCTCCTACCCCCGCCACCAGGCCAATAGGAGAGAGGAGCGGAGTGGAGCGCCTGCGTAGTAGGGTTCCCGGCGTGAAGCCGTAAGGCTACACTGCCGGGTTCCCTTATCCACAATGGCGGCGGCAGCACCCGACAGCTGATGGAAACAACAGCTGCGGGTGCAGACATTGCTGGACTCCAGGACAGGTAGGTGTCTGATTATTAAAAGTCAGCAGCTGCAGTGTGTGCAGCTGCTGGCTTTTAATTTTTGAAGTGGTGGGCGGACCTCCGCTTTAATGCATAGAATCCATTAAGATAAAAGACCTTCTGCCTTTACAACTTTTTTAAGTAATGCTAAAAGGGCTACTACCTAACAGAGACATGATATCATAGTGCATGCTGGCAGGTTAAATCAGAAGTAGCTTTTTATAGTCTTCAGAGACTCCAACAGCGAGGTATTCCCAGCTGAATTTCCAGTTCGGTCAACTGCTATGGGCATTAAAAAGCCAAATGACAGTGTCCCAGACCACTGCTGAATTGTCCATTGTGTAGAATAAATAAACAAATAAATGGGGACTACAGCTGTGACACAGTGGGATTGATTTATTAAAGGCAAATATACTGTGCACTTTGTAAACGTGATAAAGCTTCACTTTGTAAAGAATACAAAATCAGGTGCAAGGAGATTTAAAAAAAATAAATAAAAATTATTGGATGATGGAATTCACCAGCTTTACCACATTTACTAAGCTCTGGGGAAAATGAGTGCAACTTCAATTGCAGAGTGTCTATTGCCTTTAGTAAATCCGCCCCAAGGTCACCTTCATTACAATATTGTGTGGAGATGCAGACAACTTTGGAGAAGTCTTGCCATAGGAGTGATTATCAAAAAGTTTTTTTCAATCTACCTGTGTCCATCCAAAATATATATACAGTTGTGCTCATAAGTTTACATACCCTGGCAGAATTTTTGATTTCTTGGCCATTTTTCAGAGAATTTGAATGATAACAATTCAGAGAATTTGAATGATAACACAAAACACATTTCTTTCACTCATGGTCTTGTCTGCAGCCATGCCACACTGGATGAAAGCCGTCCACCGGAAGAGCCGATTGTTACAGCAAACAGCCTGTTGTCAGCTCTTTGATTTAATATTTCTGTGAGTTTGCATTTGGCTTTTTTATCATTAAAAAACCATTGATGCTGCACTTGTGTTTCTTTTTGTGATGATACTCATTTAGAATGGCACTCCAACAGATAAATACGAAGGGTGCCATACTACAGCAAACCACAGCACACATGCCATGTGTTGTGATGCACTGCGTTAAAATAAATAGTGGTCCAGTTTTCCATTCACTGTTGTGCATTGGCAGCCTATTCTCAATGTATGGGCTGCCTTAATGCAATACAAGTTAAAGTGGATGTAAACCCTCTCCTATACCCAGTGAAGTGAACAGCTCAGATAATACATAGTGATGAAACAAATCTCCCCACATAAGTTTTACATCTATATCTGCTGACTTCAGCTTTCTACATTCTTTAGAAAGTGCACATCATGTTAGAAATATTTCTTATGTTTCAGTAGGAGGAGAGTCTGAGCATACACTGCGTGAAAGCTGATTGAAGGAAAGGCCCCCCTCCACATAGTTAGTAAGGTTGAATAAAGACACCAGTCCATCCAGTTCAACCTGAGTGAGTGTGGGTCTACAACCCTGACCCTTGTCCCTAACCCTGAACATCGCACACTTACATCAACCCCTACCCTCAATCCAAGGTCCCCATTCATATACTAGGGCCAATTTTGGACAGAAGCCAATTAACCTACCAGTATGTCTTTGGAGTGTGGGAGGAAACCGGAGTACCCGGAGGAAACCCACGCAGGCACAGGGAGAACATGCAAACTCCAGGCAGGTAGTGTCGTGGTTGGGATTAGAACCAGCGACCCTTTTTTACTGCTAGGCGAGAGTGCTAACCACTTCACCACTGTGCCGTCCACATTGGCAGAGGAACGAAGAAACTTGCAGAGCTGTGCTGTGAATAGACAAGCTCTCCGCTACTCTATTTTTAGCAACATCCCCAACACATATTTTCAACTGCTTTTATCTCCTGTGTCAGAGAACTTGTCAGAAGTTATCATGCTGATAACAGAGGAACGGAGCAGGAGAAAGACATGGGACTTAGGGCTTTGGAGAGAGATAAGCAAACACTACAGATCTATGTGCCCAGGTCAGACTTCATGAATGGGGTTTACATCTACGTACAAATGCCAGACATTAACGTGAGTGCGGTGATGCAAGACTTTCTTTTCATGGCCTGTAGCCTTGAACTTGCAATCCAAAAGGCTTGGTGTTTACCAGATTGGCTAATATGGCCACAGGCTGGTTCTTATATTGCAGTGTGCAAGGGTTTTCTCTTTTGTTGCACATCTTATGTGATTTTTGTATGCGCTGCATGCACTTTCTGTGGAAGAGGGTATTTCCTACACTATCATCGATATTTATCTCTATGGCAGAAAAGGTTTTGTTAAATCACAGCTAAGATGCTGCTTCAAGGACTTTTAAAAATGCAGTTCATGAAAATGCATACATGAAAATAACGGCAATAAATATAATAACAAAGATCTTATAAAAACAGAAGAGTGTGATCCAGCTCATCTACTTGTCATCTGTTTTAGGTTCCTGTGGGCTGATCTGACAGGTCTGGCATTACTCCCTGCTGTCCTACAGAGGCAACAATGATGCCAGTAATCATATATTATGGCTCTGCAGGGCTTAGCAAATCTTGGCAACTTATAAAATTAGTTCTGCTGTAATTGATATGCTCAGACTGCTTTTAGTTTTAATCCAGCTCTATACTGAAAATATAGGTTTTATAAAAGCTGTGCTTAATGTGAAACCTGCCCATACCTAAATGATTTTAACCGTAACAGTTTAATGGGTGGCAAAGTAACTGGAATTATTGATATAAAAAAGAATGACTTTACTGCATGTCTCTATAAAGTATGAAGTCAGCTGAACTGTGAGATCTGTGAGATACGTGTGAGTGTGGAGTTTCCTAGTAACCTATTATACCCATTTCCATATCTTGTAGGAAGGAGAATGACGGAATCTATAGATTTCTCTTCTTCAAGCCACTTTTTACATGTATGGCTGTATGGCCAGTTTAAGATTATAGGTTTAAATTACCAAAGCAGTAGACAATTTGTAAAATATGGGTATATATATATATAAAAACTCTCATTTTGAAATTCTCTTGCAGATGATTGAATATTTCAAGTGATCCCAGTTTTACCTTATTCTGCCAAATTACATTTACTTTACTAAGTAAACATTCTTTAACTCACCATTGTCAGTTATCTAAACACTGTTTTCCATAATTTTATAGCATTTGCATTAAAAAAAAAGCTTCAGAACAAATTTACACATTTTTCTAAGCATACTTTTTCAAAAGTAGATGAAATAAAACATGGAAATGTCAAATTGCAATAGAATGAAAGTGAATATGGACATTATCCAAGATAAAACAAATTTTTATGGAACAGATGAAACCGCCAAGCATCCAGACAGCAACAAAAACACCTTATTTTTGGAGAAGAATGGGGAAAACTTGAACCTTGGACTAGAACAATAACTCCCAACTTTCTCTTTCTGAGATGGGAATGGGGGACACCCATAAACAAAAGTATGCATTAATAGAAAACGCCCCCTGTCACGCCCCCTGTCACGCCCCCTTTCAAGGAGAATTAATACCCAAAAAATGATTGGTTAAACCCACAACTGCTTTTTTTTACCAATACTATTCCTTTAAACTGGCTTTTGAAATGTACAAATGCCGCAATTTAGAAATGGGATGAAAGGTTTAACACTGTAAAACACTTTTTGATAGACAAATAATATATTTTTAATACAGGTATATACATCAGACCAAAATGAGGGTCAAATGAGGAGGAAAGAGGGACAGAGGGACATTGTTCCGAATCAGGGACAGCCCCCTGAAATCAGGGACAGTTGGGATGTATGCTAGAACCCCTGAGTAGAACCTCTAACTAGAAATTAACTGATGACTTCCCACTAGAGACTTTCCCTTACTTCATGTTCCTGTGACAAGGTTGTCAACATGTACTGTATTATAGTAAAACAAATCAAGAGGTTCTAACCACTCTCCATTCAATCTAAAGATAAGAAAAAAGTGTTGGCTTTTGTTACACTATAAAGTGTAACTCCACTTTTGTTGAAAAAAAACTGTCCCCTCTGGGGATTAATGTATATTGCAGGGATTTTAACAAACTTTGAAGCAGATTCCTACCATTTGCAGTCTGACATTCTGCAGGTAGGGAAGGCTATTCATTTAAATAGGTTGCCCTACCCACAGAAAAGTGGTTAAAGAAGTCCTGGACCCTTTTTATTTGCCTACTCCTAATATACTAAGGTAAATAAAATGTGGAACACTGAAGTAGTATCACCACAACTTCAAAATCCTTGTTTAACCACTTGCTTACTGGGCACTTATACCCCCTTCCTGCCCAGGCCAAGTTTTAGCTGTCGCATTTTGAATGACAATTGCGCGGTCATGTAACACTGTACCCAAACAAAATTGTTATAATTTTTTTTCACACAAATAAAGCTTTCTTTTGGTGGTGTTTATTCACTACCAGGTTTTTTTATATTTTGCTAAACAAACCAAAAAATATCGAAAATTTCGAAAAAAAAATATTTTCGTAGTTTGTTATAAAAATTTGTGAACAGGTCAGGTCATTTTTCTCCTTCACTGATGAGGTGGCACTGATGGGCACTGATGAGGCGGCACTGGTGGGCACTGATGAAACAGCACTGTTGGGCACTGATGAAGAGACACTGATGACGCTGCACTGATAGGTGGCACTGATGGGCACTGATAGGTGGGAATAATGGGCTCTGATAGGTGGCACTGATAGGCGGCACTGATAGGCAGCACTGACAGGTGACACTGATGGTAAGGCACTGATTGGAAGCACTCAAGGACACTGATAGATGGCACTGGTGGGCACTGATTGGCAGCACTGGTGGGCACTGATTAGCTGAACTCGCAGGCACCAAGGCAGGGACCGATGTCCCTGTAACAGAAGCCAGTTATTGGCTTTCTGCTTTTTTGGCTTGTTTACTTCCGTAATCAGACAGCTGAATACATGATAAAGGACCCTCTGTGATTGGCCCTTTACCCTGTTCTGTGATCAGCTAAGTCGGAAGGACTCGGCAGTCCCAGAGTGCGCGGCCCGTGAGCAGTGCGATCATGGGAGGACGTCTATTGACGTCTTCTCGGCACTGGAAGTCCACGAAGTAGCCATCATTTCATCAGGGGACCAATTGCACGAAGCACGTCACATTATGATAAAATGCATTAAGCGGAACTCTCAGTGCGTCACTTCCGGTCTAGGCGGCTTCCTGAATCTGATAGAGCAGGCACACACAGTCTGTATGTTATACAGTGTTTGATTTGTTAGCAAACTTTTTTTTATCAATAAAATAGCATTTTTTATACTATGAGAGGATCCCACTTCTCTCTTTTTTTTCTAACCCTGGACCATTGCCATCGGAGCCATTGATACATTGACCCATCTATCCACGAGGAGAGGATAATAGGCAACAGCCAAGTGATACAATCCTGTCCCTGTGTGACCAAAAGTGAGGTGGATTACTCTTGTTGTATAATAAGGTGGTTAACAAAACCTGGTGAGTGTGGACCTTCATAAGAGCATGTGGTGACATTGCATTACAATAGGGAATCTTCTGGTGTCAAGGCACAAGCACTTCTTTCACTTTTCTATGGATGGACTTTGATTATGGAATTTTTGAATAATATTACTTTGGACTGAGCACCTATTAATATTTTGGACTGAGCACTCTTTATCACTATTGTTTCATTTCACTTTTATTAATTGGAGTACTAAATATTTTTGCAAGCACTGTCTAACACAAAAATCTTTTGTGTTATTTGTAATTTAGGTTAATTGATTTTAGATAGTTGCTGTACAGTAAGTGGTATATTGGTTCAATTAAAAGGAGATGGTTAGGGCGCTCAAAACTTCAGGATAGAACAAACAATGTCTCTATGCAAAAGTCCAATAATGATGGTAGTAGCAATAATGTTGAGGTTTCTTCAGTACTTATGGCTGCAGCTTACAGAATGAAGCAGTTTCTATAAAAACACAAACAAAGAAAAGGCGCCTCTAAGTGCAGAAGTAAAAACATTTTTATATCCCCAACGGGATTAAAAACACTTACAGGATAGGAGAGCAAAAACGGCACATCAAGACAGTATATTGGATGATACGTTCTGCAGCATTGGAAGGGGTCACAGCGGAAGAAAATCCCCAAGCTGTCCATGTGTAATCACAGCGGGTCGAATCACAGTCAGCAGCAGAGTGTCAAAAGCGCTGAAGCCGCCGGTGGAAGTGACGTAGTCCAAGGAGAGGAGGAGAGGACCCGGAAATAATGTCAGCGCTAAGGGACAACAAACCAGCCTGGACTGCAGAGCAGAACAGATGTGGTCATAAGAAAGGGACGCGTTTCGGAACTCTATCTGGTTCCTTTGTCAATCTATGACCATAAACCTGCCGCTTTGTGACGCATGGCCAGAAGGATTTTTGTGTAAAAGGAAAAACATATCAGATAAAGGGTTTTCACACTTGCTCCTCTGACCATGTTGTCTAGAGGCGCCTTTTCTTTGTTTGTGTTTTTGTTTGTTAGTGGTATATTGGTGCAGGTGCTTATTATATATAAATCTATCACTCTGCCCATTCATAGCAAAGTAACACCTGATCTGCCCCCTCCATCACGGATACCTACCTTCCCTGCACTCCTGCATTACCCCATTTGCCATCTCGGGCCTTGGAAAAAAGATATGGAGGAATAACAATGAGATTGCCCAGGACCATTTACTCAGGGCTCTAGCAGATGAACAAGCACAACAGGGAAGCACAGGGAAGGTAAGTATCAGTAGCAAAGGTGAAACCCCTAAAGAAAACCTATTACTTTGTTAAGAATGGGACAAGTGACAAATTCCCTTTAAATACCAAGTCTCTCCATGCACCACCCTTTATAAATAAATACCTGGACTGGTCACTACAAGTGACATCTGTTTTTGCACGTATTAGAAAAAATAACTACCACCAATGGCAAAAACTAGTATCACATAAGTTAACCTACAAGCAAGAATTATGCCCCGTACACACGGTCGGATTTTCCGACGGAAAATGTGTGATAGGACCTTGTTGTCGGAAATTCTGATCGTGTCTGGGCTCCATCACACATTTTCCATCGGATTTTCCGACACACAAAGTTTGAGAGCAGGCTATAAAATTTTCCGACAACAAAATCCATTGTCGGAAATTCCGATCGTGTGTACACAAATCCGACGAACAAAGTGCCACGCATGCTCAGAATAAATAAAGAGATGAAAGCTATTGGCCACTGCCCCGTTTATAGTCCCGACGTACGTGTTTTACGTCACCGCGTTCAGAACGATCGGATTTTCCGACAACTTTGTGTGATCGTGTGTATGCAAGACAAGTTTGAGCCAACATCCGTCGGAAAAAATCCTAGGATTTTGTTGTCGGAATGTCCGAACAAAGTCTGACGGTGTGTACAGGGCATAAGAATGTATGCAATCCACAAAAAATTGCAGTTTTGGTTGTGAAAATGGACCTGGAAATTTTTCGAATGCAGTCAATAGGTAATATTTGTAAAAAGAACAAATGAAGAGGAAAGGCAACTGTTGTGAGAATGGGATACTTTATTTGGTAGCCATAGATTGGCAGACCAAAATATCACCAATGAGATCTCCTTACTACCTTTCCCAGACATAAAAAGTTACATCACAGCACAAATTAAGCATTTTTGCATTTTCTTTGGATAAATAGCACCCAGCCTTTAACATTTTCAGAGATTTGCCTGCATTTTCTAATAACCTTAAAAGCAGCAATGTGTACTTCCAATATTCAAGAATGATTAATATCAATTAACCCCTATATTGCTCAGTTTTTACAAACAATGCTAAGGTTGATCTGATTAAGAAAATCTACACATGTATGTGCACCCTTTTTTAAAGTGAAATTTTGAACCACGTGATTTCCTCTGATACAAATATCCATATCTGTATTACCAGAATAAATACACAGACATCATCATCTATTGATTTGTGTATGCTGCCCTTTACGAAGACGAACTGTCCATGTGCACAAAATAATTTCATTATGAGTGCATTAAGGATTATTTTGATGAGTAATAATGCAAATTATTTTTCTTCCAAGCAGGCTTTTCATTTAAACAATCATGTGTATTGTTCTTCACCAACTCAGTGGATATTCATTTGTCTCAAGACCGTTTAGCTAATCAAAAGAGCAACATCCTTGACATGCATTTAAAGGATCTCATGGGGACTATTTGAAAATAAAGGAAGCAGACGTCACTTTCAGTAGATCCTCAGTCACAGGAGGGAAACTTTCCATTTGAAGGCTTTTTTTTTTTTTTGTTTAGCTTAGCTAATGAAATGCATTGAACAGAAAGGCTGAGGCTGTGTCCAATTTTCATTATGCTCCTGCGTATAATAATTTATGTAAACACGCTAGAGTCAGCAGTACCCATAGGAATATTTTGCCATGCATAGTAGTGCTTAGTTGTCCTTTCAATAGCAAAAAAAATATGATTTACCCAGTGAAACACAGAGGTGGTTTTCTATGACATAGTGATTGAATATAATCTGCCATTTAAAATGTATAACTGCCTGCACATTAAGATGCTAACAGAAAAACAGATGCTAACAGAAAAAATTAAGTTGAAACTTCTTTCTGGATAAACTCCCCTCCTGTGCAGGGGACAATTTTTAAGGATATACAATGATTTGATTTGGTACACTACTTTCATAAAAAAAAAAAAACTTTGTTTTTTGTTTTTAAAGGACAAATGGACAAAAATGTAATTAAAAAAGAGAAAGTTTTTTTTACTTAAACTGTAATTGAACATGACAATTATAGTAATAAACAGGGGTCTACTTCCATCTTCAGATTGCGGTGGTTTATTTTTCATGAATTGACCTCCTTTCTGCATGTAAACACTGCTGAAAGTGGCAGGACGAATGCTTTTTTTTCTCTTTGTAGTGAAGTCACCAGCCTGCTTGTGATCACCATACCATGTGTAGCACCCTTGTCCTGAACAGGGCTGCTAGTCAATTTAGTTGTGCTAGGTGGTAACTAGCCTGGCTAATTTGTAGTTTGATCAAATGGTTTTCTCCTAAGCTTGAATGTAACTGAGATTCTCTCTTTAGTCAGTAGGTGGCACTGTTACCTTTGGAAATATTGCATGTTATCATGTCATGATTTTCTTTTGAGCCATGTCAGTTATGTTGGAAATACCCTGTTTACAAAGCTCAGCCATCACAGCAGTGAAACTTTAAATCTGACCAGCTGAGACACAAAGCAATAACCAATCACTGCCTGTTGTGCGGTTGTCTCTTTCGCTCTTGGAACAGTGTTCTAGGAATCATTTGTCAGGTATTAAATATTTATTTATAAAACAAAGATTTGATATATATATATATATATATATATATATATATATATATATATATATATATCCAGTGTATATAGATAAATAGATAGATAGTAACAGCACATCTCAAAACCATTACAGTTTCTATTTAAAAAGCAACTCCATCCTTACCACTTAGAGCTGCTGAAAGATTTATTTTTATTTTTAATCAGCTCTGGGAATCAGAAATATACAACATCAAATTGGTGGTAGATGAGTAAAATTAATTGAATAACATACCTTAGTTTCTGATTATACTGTTTAACTTTCTCAAGTGAAGCGGCATTAATCTGAGCTTGAAATTCCTCTATTGAAACATTATCCTTGTAATAATAGCCATCCATGCTCTCCAGGGCTGAAATAGGAAGAGATATTACCTTCATTTTTTTGCCTTTGCAGCTTAAACCACTCTACAACCTCACACTGTCCTGATTTTATCGTCTCTGTGTGATATAACAAACTATAGGTGAGCGGCCATGAAATGCACGCACCATTAAGAAGAAGTGACAGTAACAGGACAGAAATTGGATTACATGTAGAACAAATCGTTGCGTCACACAAGTAAGGCTTGAAAGTACACTAAAAACACATTGGCTGATCTTTCTTCCAATGCAATTAAAGACCTAAAAAAAAATAAATGTGTATATATATATATATATATATATATATATATATACATACACATATTGGTGTGCGCAGCCTACTGCATTGGTGTGCACCCTAGAGCACAAACACACATGCGTGTATATCAGCTGAGCAGTGGAAGGTGTCAGTAGGGAAGTGGAAGGTGTCAGTAGTTTTTATTTTTATTATTTTTTTACAATTGTATTTTTTATTATATTTTTACAATTTCTTTAGCAGCCTCGTTGAAGGGCTTTGGTGAATTATCAAGGGTCTAAACAGTGAGAAAGGGGCTGAGAGCAGAGCTTTCCCAGTCCCTTTCTCTGTAATATCAACTGTACTGGGCAGTGAACCAATGGGAAGTGTTCTTTGTGAGTGAACAGGAAGTCACTCAGCAAACTGAAGCATAATAAACATAGTTTACTATGCTTCGGGTAAGAATGAATACAGGAGCGATCAGTACAGATTACTCACTGTGTTCATTCATTAATCCATCCTGAATCCCCCACAGCAGCCAGTGGGAGAGGAGAGGAAGGAAGCTGGCAGCACTGCAGGGGGGAGACAGGGTATTATAGTAAAAAGTGGATTGTGCTAACTTTTGTGTATAATAACCACCAAATTTGTGCAAAGTAAAAAGTTAAAAATATCTCTATATTGATCTTATAATGCAGCGTTTTTCTCTGCCATCAGGGAGACAGGGTATGCCAAGATGCAGGGGGAAATGACACCGCACAGGGTGATTAGAGTGTGCCCAGGCAAACCCTGTGCACACGCCTATGCACACACATACAGTATACTAGTATTAGATGATACTTTATTAGATGACTTTAATACAGACAATCCATTCTCTGAGTGGAGTGATTTAAGGTCCACAGTCTGCCTCAGAAAAGGTATGCTACATCTGCATCTTACTTAATGAGAATGCATTTCAAGTTTTAATCCCATTATTTATTTCTTACTTATATAGCTAGTTCATATCCATGCACTGCATATGTGAAGGAGATTTGTGTAAAGCTGAACTGTGGGATTTAAACATAAAATACCACTGCAATGAAGTTTAGGGGATAGAGGGATAAGGTGTAATACCTTATTCCTCACTCTGACAGGCTTCCAGTTTTTACCTCTTCACTCCAATGCTCTGGGTGGTGAGAGGACCCTCGTCTTTCTCACACATAATGCAGGAATATTGGTCCTGCACTGTACCTGATGAAGTCACAGTGCAACCGCTAGCCAGAGCACCTTAGAACAGGATTCAGGGGACTGGTCCCACAGTGTGGTGGAAGCCTGCCAGAGTTGGGGATAAGGAAAGTATTTCACCTAATTCCCCTGTACCCAGACTTAAAGAGGTTGTAAACCCCCATAAAAAAAAAAAAAAAAAAAAAAACCTGTTATGTCCTGTACACACGATCGCACATTCTGACAACAAATTCCATCTGCTTTTTTCAGACGGATGTTGGCTCAAACTTGTCTTGCATATACATGGTCACACAAAGTTCGTCGGAAATTCCGAACGTCAAGAACGCGGTGACATACAACACGTATGACGAGCCGAGAAAAATGAAGTTCAATAGCCAGTGCTGCTCTTCTGCTTGATTCCGAGCATGCATGGCACTTTCCTGTCGGAATTGTCTACACATGATCAAATTTACGCAAACGGATTTTGTTGTCGGAAAATTTTAGAGCTGGTTCTCAAACTTTGTGTGTTGGAAATTCCGATGGAAAAAGTCTGATGGATCCCACGCGGTCGGAATTTCCAACAACAAGCTCCGATCGCACATTTTCCGTCGGAAAGTCCGATTGTGTGTACAGGGCATAAGACAAAGAAACAAAGACATAATGAGCATCGCATACTAGCTCATTATGAAATACTTACCTTAGAACAAAGGAGGGAGAAACACTGCAAAGGTATTTTCTGTCTGGTGCCCAGGGTTTAATGTATATGGTCTGACCAATATGTGCTAATAATTTAAAAACCTCATTAAATTGTAGTTTGTTTTTGAATCTTCCTGGAATTCAGCATTCTATGATTTCTACATTACCGAATAAAAAATATTTTCTGACATACGCATGCTGTAATTTGTAACAATGAACATGTTAAAAACAGTTAAATAAATACTGACACTCCCATATGAAGGTTACAAAATGACTTTAACATTGTAGCAGCACCCTCCAGATAATTGAAGAAACCATGTTTATTAGGTACCATAATAGATATAAATATAAAAATATGTCTGCACTAAAACGCTTTATCAAAAATAATGGGATTAAAACCTCAAATTTAAAAAATGCAATTTGTTAATTCATTGCTGCAAGGATACAGAAGGTCTTAAGAAAAGACGATCCAGTAGTCAGAGGAAAAGTACCCAATTTTTCTTTTCTTAATAAAATGTTTAAAAAAGTAATCACCTTGAGAAAATAGGACAGGCTGAATTTTGAATCCTCCTCCATTCTTCAGTCGTTGTGGTAAATGTTCAAAGTGATATTCATCTATGTAGAAAATAATTTTCAACGCCTGACGAGTTCCCTCTGCCTGATAGGTGATGGGTACATCTGAAGATGAAAAGTTGTTTTAGCCTTTCATTCTACTAATTGCCAGGATTGATGTTGCATATACTATATTGCATTATATAAAGGAATGGGCAAACGGTTCGGCCCGAGCATAAGTTCGGGCCGAACTTTGGTTGTTCGGGTGTTCTGCGAACACTGAACAATATGCGGTGTTCGGGGCAAATTCGAAAGCTGCTGGAACACTGTTAAAGTCTATGGGACACTAACATGAAAAATCAAAAGTGCTCATTTTAAAGGCTTATATGCAAGTTATTGTCCAAAAAAGTGTTTGGGGACCTGGTCCTGCGGGACATGTATCAATGCAAAAATTTTTTTTAAAAACGGACGTTTTTTCGGGAGTGATTTTTTTAATGCTTAAAGTGACTCAATAAAAATGAAACATTCCTTTAAATATCGTGACTGGGGGGTGTCTATAGTATGCCTGTAAAGTGGCACATTTTTCCCGTGTTTAGAACAGTACCACAGCAAAATGACAATTCTAAAGGAAAAATTGTCATTTAAAACTGATCGCAGCTGTAATGAATTATTGGGCCTCAGCATTATAGATAAAACTCATTGAAAAAAAGCGCATGTGACCGCCCCCCCCAGTCCCTTTGGGTCTGGTATGAATATTAAGGGGAACCCCGAACCAAAATTTTAAAAAAAATTGCTTGGGGGTCCCCCTAAAATCTATATCAGGCCCTTTGGGTCTGATATGGAAATTAAGGGGAACCCTACGCCAATTTCTTTTTAAAAATGGTGTCGTGGTCCCCCCCAAAATCCATACCAGACCCTTAAGGCCTGGTATGGATTTTAAGGGGAACCCTGTGCCAAAATAAAAAAAAATGGCGTAGGGGCCCCCCCAAAATCCATACCAGACCCTTATCCGAGCACGCAACCTGGCAGGCCGCAGGAAAAGGGGTGGACGAGAGAGAGCACCCCCCTCCTGAACCATACCAGGTCACATGCCCTCAACATGGGGAGGGTGCTTTGGGGTAGCCCCCAAAGCACCTTCTCCCCATGTTGATGGGGACAAGGACCTCATCCCCACAACCCTTGCCCAGTGGTTGTGGGGGTCTGCGGGTGGGGGGCTTATCGGAATCTGGAAGCCCCCTTTAACAAGGGGACCCCCAGATCCCGGCCTCCCCCCTGTGTGAAATGGTAACGGGGTACAAATGTACCCCTCCCATTTCACAAAAAAAGTGTCAAAATGTTAAAAAAAAAACAAGACACAACTTGTGACAACTCCCTTATTAAAAAAATAAAAATGTCCCACGATGTCCATTCGTGTTCTTATATTGCTCCGCCAACGGACTGAAAAAGAAAAAAAAAAAACGCCACCGATTCGCCTCCATGGGAGGCTCCCGGAATGTGTGACGCTTCATTGCCTTTGACAGTTCTTATATAACTGAGGGTGGGGCCACCCGGTGACGCCCCCTCTGACGGAAAGTCCCCGTGGCGTCGGAGGGGGCAGGGTCACCCAGGTATGTCACCGGGTGGCCCCGCCCTCAGTTATATAAGAACTGTCAAAGGCGATGAAGCATCACACGGCGGGAGTCTCCCATGGAGGCGGATCGGTGACGGATTTTTTTTATTTTTCGGTCTGTCGGCGGAGCGATATAAGAAGATAAATGGACATCGTGGGACATTTTTATTTTTTAATAAAGGACTTGTCCCAAGCTGTGTCTTTTTTTTTGTAACATTTTGACACTTTTTCTGTGAAATGGTAGGGGTACATTTGTACCCCGTTACCATTTCACACAGGGGAGAGGCCGGGATCTGGGGGTCCCCTTGTTAAAGGGGGCTTCCAGATTCTGATAAGCCCCCGCTACCCCAAAGCACCCTCCCCATGTTGAGGGCATGTGGCCTGGTATGGTTTAGGAGGGGGGCACTCTCTCGTCCCCCCTCTTTTCATGCAGCCTGCCAGGTTGCGTGCTTGGATAAGGGTCTGGTATGGATTTTGGGGAAGACCCCACGCCATTTTCTTTTAAAATTTTGGCACAAGGTTCCCCTTAAAAACTATACCAGACCTTAAGGGTCTGGTATGGATTTTGAGGGGGACCACTATGCCATTTTTAAAATAAATTTGGTGCAGGGTTCCCCTTAATTTCCATATCAGACCCGAAGGGCCTGGTATGGATTTTAGGGGGACCCCCACGCAATTTTTTTTTTTTCAATTTTGGTTCGGGGTTCCCCTTAATATTCATACCAGACCCAAAGGGCCTGGTAATGGACTGGGGGGGATCCCATGCTCTTTTTTCAATGAGTTTTATCTATATTGCCGAGACCCGACAATTCATTACAGCCGCGATCAGTTTTGAATGACAATTTTTCCTTTAGAAATTAAATTTTGCTGTGGTACTGTTCTAAACAAGGGAAAAATGTGGCACTTTTTTACAGGCATACTATAGACAACCCCCAGGCACGATATTTAAAGGAATATTTTATTTTTATTGTTTCACTTTAAGCATTAAAAAAATCACTGCTCCTGAAAAAATGGCAGTTTTTAAAAAACATTTTGCATTGATACATGTCCCCTGGGGCAGGACCCGGGTCCCCAAACATATTTTATGACAATAACTTGCATATAAGCCTTTAAAATGAGCACTTTTGATTATTCATGTTCGTATCTCATAGACTTTAACGGTGTTCGTGTGTTCTGCCGAATTTTTTGCCTGTTCGCATGTTTTGTTGCAAACCGAACAGGAGGGTGTTCGGCTCATCCCTAATTATATATTATGTTATCAATAAAATCAATGAATCACTAATGCTGTCTTGGTAACACTGCAACTGCAAGACTGCTAAAGCAGGCTACTCATTGTACCTCTGAGTTTTTTTTAAATATCCAGTGAAACCAGGTTTGGGGAGCTTTTGGGGTGGAGCTGTCTGTCATATGGTTCTTGGTTTTGGAGCCTCCCTCTCCATCTCTAATGCCCTGTACACACGATCGGACATTGATCGGACATTCTGACAACAAAATCCATGGATTTTTCCCGACGAATGTTGGCTCAAACTTGTATTGCATACACACGGTCACACAAAGTTGTCGGAAAATCCGATCGTTCTAAACGCGGTGACGTAAAACACATACGTCAGGACTATAAACGGGGCAGTAGCCAAAAGCTTTCATCTCTTAATTTATTCTGAGCATGCGTGGCACTTTGTGCGTCGGATTTGTGTACACGCGATCCGAATTTCCAACAACGGATTTTGTTGTCGGAAAATTTTATAGCAATCTCTCAAACTTTGTGTGTCGGAAATTTCGATGGAAAATGTGTGATGGAGCCCACACATGGTCGGAATTTCCGACAACAAGGTCCTATCACACATTTTCCATCGGAAAATCCAACCGTGTGTACAGGGCATTAAGCTTCTAAATAAGACTGCAACAGGCTCAGAGAAGAAGTTCATGCTTAAATTAGTAAATATGCTAGTCTGAATTTTTTATATGCTCAGATTCATTCAAAACACCCATTCAAAGGATGAGGATAATGGCACTTATAGGAATTTAGCTAGAAAGGCAAACAGGTGCAGCAATAGATTGCTGGAATAAAAAAAAGTCATTCAGTAGGTGGGCTAACAAATATCAATATATTTTTCACCAAGAATTTCTGATCTTTTTCCTGAAGGGGTGTAAATACTTACTTGCCATTTGTGGTCCTTGTTCAGCTTGTCTGAAGTGAAACATGACCTTTTCTAAATCTAACAAAGCGACAAGCGAGTCCTCCAGCATAGCTTGTTCATCTGTCTGTAGGAAATATCACGCTGGCAAATCAGGATTAAACAAGAATACACAATGCATTCATATCACAGCAATGTACCTGCTTATAAAGAATTAATATCATTTCAAGCAGGACTTCAATAAGTATAATGAAAGACAGTGTCTGTAGTGAAGATTAGAAGAATTATTTCACATTATTATGGCTCTTTTCACTGGCAGTACAAAGCATTGCAGAAGAATAATGAATTGCATGACAAATGCTCCCATTAGGTTACAATTGGCGCATGTGCTTATCAAGTGCAGTTGTGATTCACACCACCATCAATCCCTTTCTATGTCACACTGTGATGGTAAAACAAGTAGATTACACAAGTCCGTAGCATTTATCCTATGATACCACTTTACACTGAACAGTATTTAACAAAAATGCAAGTGGAATGTATGTGGATGCGTATCGTGATAAACAGATGTGGGTTGAGGAATAAGACCATTTAATTCATATTACATATCTATATAACATTGTAAAGAAAGGTGGAGACCCCGACATTCCTATACTGGACTTCAACTAGAAAAACTAACTAAAAGCTGAACTACAAAAAATATGCAAATACATACTATGTGCATACAACAGCACTATGACTTTCAGATCATACTGTTTAACTATGTTAAATCAGCCACATCTCATAACCAAAATGAAGGTCTACATATTTCACAGAACGAGTCTGCTCCTTCAAAACCCCAGGGTATGCTGGTAATAAGTTAAGCCTTTTTGGAAAAAAACCCACATCATGCTGACGCCAGTTCTTGTTGTATATCTACAATAAATAACATTCATAAATGCGCAAACCTATAATACCCGGCATAATTATACCAATATAATGTATCTTTCTGCAAGTGAAAGTAGTCCACATGCAAGGTATTATGAACTTACACCATAGATCATACAATAAGACAAATCCAGACTGTCCCCTGATAGTTACATATGAATGGCAGTTTGTTGCAGTTAAAAGTAATATCTGCTACTGCAACCCTATGGGGATATTCACCCTTCATCTCTGAGAACAGCGTTGGGTTCTAACATATGGGTTCCTTTGCTTTTGAACCTTTCAAAAACCGATTTAGCACAGTTTAGATGTGTATGGTACCCGGGACATACATTATTATGATAAATTCCAGATGTTATATGTTTATAAACCAAGGCCTGGGGACGTCATAAATTGGAGTTTTCCAGAATAAGGCTTAAGATATTGCCAGCATATCACGGGTCCTGAAGAAACAAACCTGGTTTTCAAAACGTATAGATCTTCGCTTTGGTTAAGAAATGTGGCTGGGCATTCCTTGCTTAAATTGCTAAAATAGTTTTTTCAACATTTCGGGCCTTTCCTTAAACAAAAACAAAATCAGTGGCTATGAATATTACTTTGCCCCCATCTATGCTTTCATCACTCCGCTCTAACTTTATATTTCAATGGCCTTCTAAATCAGTCAGTGAGGAATTCGCCTGACTTGATCATTAGACACACTGGGGCTGATTTATTAAAACTGGAGAGTGCAAAATCTGGTACAGCTGTGCACAGTAGCCAATTGGCTTCTAACTTCAGCTTGTTCAATTAAGTTTTGACAAAAGAACTTGAAAGCTAATTTATTTATATGCAGAGCTGCTCCAGATTTTGCACTCTCCAATTTTTTGTAAATCAACCTTAGGGCAGGGGGTGAAGCTGGTAATGTCACACAGACATCAGGGACACTGTGAAAGAGAAAGTAGCAGTGAAAGAAATAAGGTGAGTGGGGAGAGAGAAGCCACTGTGCAAGCAAGCAGAGGAGCAGGAATGATGTATGTAGGAAAGCATTGATAACGATAACCAAAACTTTTCCATGATGCCAACCTCACATGCCTTGCCTGTTCCAATCTTCACCGTTGCTGGGGGAATAGTATAGTGCAGACAGGGGGCAGGTCCAAAGCCACTCTTTGTCTAATGTGATACACCTGGTAGCCTTGTTTTTTTTTATCTCTTTGCCCTGAACGATCTGTCACTGTAGCCCATTCCTTCTCTGTGTAGTGACTGCTTCCCCTGTGCTCTTTCTCTTGGGTCCCCTCCTCTCTAGTCCTATCACTAAATTTCTTTACTGCAATGAGTGGTGCTCTCTCCTCTGGTATTTTGATGCTGCTGCTGGCACTAAATACTTTGCTGTTTCTACATGTCTCATGCAACAGGTAATACACTTTCAGGTTTGATATCATTGTTATAGCTTTGGAGACAACTATTCTTCAGCTTCTATTGAAATAAATTCTTCCATTGTAATTGCAATAAAGACATGCACACAGCCTCTTATGCCCCGTACACACGATCGGACATTGATCGGACATTCCGACAACAAAATCCATGGATTTTTTCCGACAGATGTTGGCTCAAACTTGTCTTGCACACACGGTCACACAAATCTTGTCGGAAATTCCGAACCTCAAGGACGCGGTGAGGTACAACACTTACGACGAGCCGAGAAAAGTTAAGTTCAATAGCCAGTGCGGTTCTTCTGCATCATTCTGAGCATGCGTGGCACTTTGTGCGTTGGAATTGTGTACACAGGATCGGAATTTACACGAACGGATTTTGTTGTTGGAAAATTTGAGAACCAGATTTCAAATTTTGTGTGACGGAAATTCCAATGGAAACTGTCAGATGGAGCCTACACATGGTCGGAATTTCTGACAACAAGCTCCGATCAAACATTTTACGTCAGAAAGTCAGACCGTGTGTACGCAGCATTAGTCTAGGTTTACACTGTAGCAGATCCGTGTGGGCGTGTTTGCATACTGTAGGCACAGCAGCTTATTCATTTGCATGGGCTGCTGTATATAAGGAAATGCAGAGAAATGGTCCCCAACCCTGTTCCAAAAACGCAACTGCACAGCACCATGTGGTTTCAAACACACTGCGTTTTCTGATGCATTGGATTAACGGCACCTGCATGCTTCTGCTAAAGAGCAGCACGTTTTGGCTGTGGGTTGGGGAAAGCATGTAATTTATATGTGTCCCTGGACCCACCACAGTGTGAACTTATCCTTAGTGGGTTCCCGGGCTTCCCAGGGATCAGGAAGCAACAGAGAATTTACACCTTAGCACACAGGGGCTGCTAAAGCTGGCCATAGATGGATCAAGTTGTGTCCTGTTTAGCAGGGACCAGCTGAATTTCAATCCATCTATGGCTGTTCCCGTTCCAATCTAAAGTTCGACTTCTCTTGAACCAATTTGAAAAATTTGCCTCTAATCTGCAGAGCTGATCAGTGTACTCCAACAGAGGAGGAGCCAGAATACTATAGAACAGTGGGAGGCTTCCTCCATCCACCTCACTTGTGTAGATGGGGAAATCCATTCAGGTTTTTTTTTTGATCAGCCTCTGTATTGATCAATCCATGTATTACCAGCCTCAGTGTTCATGTGCCAAATGTGTGTCAAATGTTTTCCCTGACAAATCTGCATCTTCATTCTTATTAAATTGTAAAAAAAATGTCAGGAGCTTTGTTTTTGAGTTTGTTAAATATCCTGAAACATTGTCTAAAGCTGGGTATACATACTATTGATTTTATTTTTATTCAACCCGCAACAGAGACGGAGACGGATCTCCTATCACAAATTGGATTAGCAGCAAGGATGGGAAGTGTTATCATAATGGGGGATTTTAATTATCCAGACATAGACTGGGCGGAGGGAACCGCGCATTCATTTAAGGCTCGCCAATTCCTTAATGTCTTGCAGGACAATTTTATGGGTCAGATGGTAGACGCACCAACTAGAAATAAAACATTACTGGATCTACTGATTACCAACAATACAGACCTGATCACGGATGTGGAAATACGGGGCAATTTAGGTAACAGCGATCACAGGTCAATTAGTTTCAGTATAAATCACGCAAATAGGAAACATAAAGGGAATACAAAGACACTGAATTTCAAAAGAGCCAACTTCCCTAAACTACAAACCTTGCTAAAAGGCATAAACTGGGATAAAATATTAGGAACAAAGAATACGGAGGAGAGATAGGTTTGCTTTAAGAGCATATTAAATAAGGGCATTAGCCAATGTATCCCATTGGGTAATAAATTTAAAAGAGCGAACAAAAGTCCTGGATGGCTTAACTCCAATGTAAAAATGCATATAAAAGCAAAGCAGAAGGCCTTCAAAAAATACAAGGTTGAGGGATCATCCTCAGCATTCAGACTTTATAAAGAATGCAACAGGAAATGTAAGGGTGCAATTAGGACGGCTAAGATAGAACATGAAAGACACATAGCGGAGGAGAGCAAAAAAAATCCCAAGAAATTCTTTAAGTATGTAAACAGTAAAAAAGGGAGGACAGACCATATTGGCCCCATAAAGAATGAGGAAGGACATCTGGTTACAAAGGATGGGGAGATGGCAAAGGTATTGAATTTATTCTTCTCCTCAGTCTTCACGAGTGAATCAGGGGGCTTCAGTAACCAAAACTGCAGTGTTTATCCTCATGACACAACACAGGAAGCACCTCCATGGTTAACAGAGGACGGAATTAAAATTAGACTTGAGAAACTTAACATTAATAAATCACCGGGACCAGATGGCTTGCATCCAAGGGTACTTAGGGAACTTAGTCAAGTGATTGCCAGACCGTTGTTCCTAATTTTTACAGATAGTCTACTGACTGGAATGGTACCAGCTGATTGGAGAAAAGCCAATGTAGCACCAATATTTAAAAAGGGCCCAAAATACATCCCTGGGAATTACAGACCAGTTAGCCTAACATCAATAGTATGTAAACTCTTGGAGGGGATGATAAGGGACTATATACAAGATTTTAGTAATAAGAACGGTATCATTAGCAGTAATCAGCATGGATTCATGAAGAATCGTTCTTGCCAAACCAATCTATTAACCTTCTATGAGGAGGTGAGTTGCCATCTAGATAAAGGAAGGCCCGTAGACGTGGTGTATCTGGATTTTGCAAAAGCATTTGACACAGTTCCCCATAAACGTTTACTGTACAAGATAAGGTCCATTGGCATGGACCATAGGGTGAGTACATGGATTGAAAACTGGCTACAAGGGCGAGTTCAGAGGGTGGTGATAAATGGGGAGTACTCGGAATGGTCAGGGGTGGGTAGTGGGGTTCCCCAGGGTTCTGTGCTGGGACCAATCCTATTTAATTTGTTCATAAACGATCTAGAGGATGGGATAAACAGTTCAATCTCTGTATTTGCAGACGATACTAAGCTAAGCAGGGCAATAACTTCTCCGCAGGACGTGGAAACCTTGCAAAAAGACCTGAACAAATTAATGGGGTGGGCGACTACATGGCAAATGAGGTTCAATGTAGAAAAATGTAAAATAATGTATTTGGGTGGCAAAAATATGAATGCAATCTATACACTGGGGGGAGAACCTCTGGGGGAATCTAGGATGGAAAAGGACCTGGGGGTCCTAGTAGATGATCGGCTCAGCAATGGCATGCAATGCCAAGCTGCTGCTAACAAAGCAAACAGAATATTGGCATACATTAAAAGGGGGATCAACTCCAGAGATAAAACGATAATTCTCCCGCTCTACAAGACTCTGGTCCGGCCGCACCTAGAGTATGCTGTCCAGTTCTGGGCACCAGTCCTCAGGAAGGATGTACTGGAAATGGAGCGAGTACAAAGAAGGGCAACAAAGCTAATAAAGGGTCTGGAGGATCTTAGTTATGAGGAAAGGTTGCAAGCACTGAACTTATTCTCTCTGGAGAAGAGACGCTTGAGAGGGGATATGATTTCAATTTACAAATACCGGACTGGTGACCCCACAATAGGGTTAAAACTTTTTCGCAGAAGAGAGTTTAACAAGACTCGTGGCCACTCATTAAAATTAGAAGAAAAGAGGTTTAACCTTAAACTACGTAGAGGGTTCTTTACTGTAAGAGCGGCAAGGATGTGGAATTCCCTTCCACAGGCGGTGGTCTCAGCGGGGAGCATTGATAGCTTCAAGAAACTATTAGATAAGCACCTGAATGACCGCAACATACAGGGATATACAATGTAATACTGACACATAATCACACACATAGGTTGGACTTGATGGACTTGTGTCTTTTTTTCAACCTCACATACTATGTAACTATGTAACTATGTAACATGGATTGAAATATGGCTGGTTCAGTCTATGTATGGACAAGCTGGTTCTACAGAAGCCGGTCTACCAATCAACTTCTGTAGAATCAGCCTGTCCAGA
Source organism: Lithobates clamitans (assembly GCA_037952925.1). Classification (NCBI taxonomy): domain Eukaryota; kingdom Metazoa; phylum Chordata; class Amphibia; order Anura; family Ranidae; genus Lithobates; species Lithobates clamitans. The sequence goes on from JBBGZY010000643.1 coordinate 2,250,764, forward strand.
TCAGTTCCCCGTCAGGATACAACAGTACAGCGGGAGTGACTTCCCCATCCATCTCAAATGTTTGGATGGGGGAATCGTGGCATTTTTTTTCATTCAACCTGCTGGTTGAAGAAAAAAATAAAAAATAAAGATTACTGTATGACCAGCTTAACAGATTCCTGGATCCACACACTGTCAGCATACACTGGTCAGTGCTGCAGACATTGGCTGCAGACCACTGATCAAAGGACCGTTCAACAGAAGCCAGACTGACAATTGGCTCCTGTTGAACAGGGAGGACCACACACAGATCCAAGTTCGGCCAGATCAGCATTAGTTCTGAGCCATCAGTTCCCCTCGAGCTTTCTTGGCATTACCAATCATTTTCTTATAGTGCAACATTATTGCTGAGTTAAAAAAAAATCCTTCTTACAGGAAGTCACCTGATTAAACAACATTTGCTATTTTTTTTTCTCAGAAATGTCTCGTTGCTTTAGGGCCACTGGAGGAAAGGGCCACAGTGACAGCCAAGTCTGCTAGCCTGAAGTTTTCCTCAGAATGAAGAGAGGTCACCCCTGGTTGCCATATACCATGCCTTTCCTCCACCACAACAACAGGTCATCTTAAAGAGAGAGTTGGACAAAATGACTGAGAAGGACTTTGTGTTATCCTTTAACTAGTGGATTAAGCAACTGAAAAAAAACTGCATTGATTTTTTTGGTGACTACGTTGAAAAGTCACAAATAAGTTTGCTTTTTGGTTGAAAAACAGATGATTATTTTTTGCCTTTAAAGCCTTAGGACTTTCTAAATATCTATAGTACAAGTGTGCATGTACAACTGAGTATCAGATTAGTGAATGAGACAACAGAACCTATAAATAGCAGGGAGCAGTAAAACACAGTGGTTACTAAAGGGAGGTGAAAACATCACTGAATAATGTATGTCTTTCTAGAAAAGAATAGCATTACATGCAAGCAGCAGGAAACATTAGTACTGTCGAATAACAAGAAGTAACAACAGAGTGGCTTGACACTTGAGGATATTGTGTTAGGAAAACTCTGGCAAGAATGCAGGTACATCAAAACAAATCCACAGTAACTGTGTACAAAGGATGCTTCTGGCTCACCAAACACGCAACACAGCTATCCCATGCAAACTTAAGGGGGTAGATTTACAAAAATGAAGCAGTATCCTATGCTGATCAGTTCTATCACCTGCTACATTTCTAAACATAAGTCCTGAATATGGAAAACTATTCCACTTTTGATACATTTCGATTTACTGCACTTTTTGTAAATCACCCCTTCTACGTTTGCACATTCACAATGTACATAACATAGCACACTCTGCCTGCTTTCCTGTCTCTGATTGCTAGACTGAAACTTCAGATTCAGCTCTCTGATAAGGATGATTCACTAGGATGATTGCTTCAATTTTGTGTGTGAATTAAAGCTTGAGCTACAGAGTCTGTAAACAAGGGCTTTATTTTCAAATGGATGTATAGTGATTAGGATTAGCCTTAAACTTCACCTGTTGGCTGTATAATCAATTATTATATAATTATAATAATATTTATAAACATTTTTCTTTTTGCTAACTATAAAAAATAAAACTATTTTAATTTATTGTTGTAGTGTTGTCCACAGTACATCAAAAAACAAACAACACCCTTCAAAAAGCCCTGAGAGCTAAAGCAGTAAAGAAGAATTAACCTTTTTTTTACATCATTCAGCTACTTTGTCCCATCTTCCTAGGTGCCCTGTAGCACTAGCTGCAATGTAGGACAGGGCATCCCCACTTGGCCCGACACCTGTCTCCGGTTCTCAGCACTTGCCCAAGGCAAGCACCAGCAAGAGGAATGCAGAGGGATGGGAGGCTGACAAGCATTGTCATCTTAGCTAGCTTTAGAGGGCACCTAGGAAGATTGGACAAAGTACTTACATGTACTTTCAGGAATGGGAATAAACGTGAGTTCAGAATGAACTTAGACTATTTAAGCTTTTGTCTGAATGCCGGAATTTTTGCTTGTTTGGTGGGAGCCGAACATCATTTATAGTAGCAGTGTTTCTACCACCCCTATATAAGACAGTTTACTTCCCATCAATGGTTGTTAAGGAAGCAACCAGTGATGTCACCCAGCCCTAGTCATTGGGTGCGTGCATAAATGACCAAATATAGTTTTTAATACTAAGCAGAAATAGCTTTTATTTGGATTCAAAAGCATCGCTGGTATAAACAACTATCTCACTTTTTTGGACCTTTTGTACGGAATGTCCCTAAGCTGTAGGCAGTGTGAATGAACTAAGAGTGCGCTGATCAGCACGCTCACATTTTACTGATACTACAAGTCTGTCTGTCGCAGTGGTGGACAGGACTTATAGTTTAGTCATGCACAGATTCCTGCAAAGCCTGGCACAGCTGTGCCGTTTTCAAAATGTGACGCCACTCTTGCGACAGGAGGCGGCTACATAAGAACTTGTTACTTGTCACAACCTAATTATGGCTGTAACAAGTAACATGCTCCAAAAGATGAACTTATCCTTTAAGAAATACAGTATGTTCTGAGTATAAGCTTTAAGAGGGAAAAATTATATCTACACAAAAGCTGCGTCCTGAATAAGTCTGTCCTTACCAGGTTTGGAGAAAGAAGGGACTGGAAGTGAAAGAGGACTCCAGCATTGGCAATCTGCTCCAACCATCTTCTGCTGGCCTCTTGTGTTTCTACTTCATACTCTCTGTTGCTATCATACATGTGATTTAATGCAACCAGTAGTTGCTCAGAGAAGGCACAAACAGCAGCTACCAAGCTCTGGCAGAAGACCATATCTCTCCTAAGTTGAATTTCGCTATCTGTAGAAACAAATACGGATATAATAAGTCATAATTCCCTAAAGTGACACTAAACAATGTCCTTTTTTCCAAAAATAATCCATACACATCCACTACTTAATGGCCCTGTAATCTATTTTTCATCAGATTGTTTCTTACTGTGTTTTTCTGCCTCCCTGTAATGTGCCTTGTGAGCTCCCAAACTTTCCTCCTCACTTCTGATTGTTTGAATCAAGCAGTACATGTTAGTTGCTGTTAATTGCACTGCATTATGTACTGTACAAATCCCATAGAGTCCAACTTGGGAGAGAGCAAGAGAGGGTGGTTATGTTCTTAAATACAATGGGACCATGGAGAATAAACATAACCACCTTCTAACAAGAAGAAAGGTCACAGCAGCAAAACAAAGTTATTTTGAGGTTTGGAGGAACTGTTTGCATGCACTCCTTATGCCTGAATAATTATACTTTTTTAATATCAAAAGTCAGCGGCTACACTATGTGTAGCCGCTGACTTTTAATTTTCGGAGAGGGGGCAGAACACCGCTTTAACTTTGTGTTGTCATGTCTAAATGAATTTGTCTGCATCAATCAAGTCTTGTCCTGCGCTGCTTCTCATAATGGTATATACTGTAAGTGCTGAATGTGCTTCTGCATATGTGAACACTAAACAATCATACTTCCTCAGATCTGCCATAAAACCTCATGTAATATGGCTGTTTATTACAAAACATTTTTGCGATAACTATATTATTTGGGGGAAAAAAAGTATCCCACTGTGCATGTCTCTCAGTGCATTAGTTCTATAAAGCAAAAAAAAAAAAATGAAATCAAATTAAAAAATGTATACATTACACTGCAACAATGAAAACAATGAAAACAATACTGTTACCTGTATATTCAAGTAAAGCCAAAAGTATCCGAGTTTCAACCTCTAAAAAAGGAAATTAAAACGTATATTGTTATAATGACAAACCTGATAACAATAGCATTAAAAGTAAACTACTTGCTTTAGATATATATTTTTATATAAGGGAGAAGGGAAGGGGAGGGTAAGGAATAGGTAAGGATGGAGAAGAGCAACCATACTCACGGGTACCCGCCACCCCCATAATAGTACATATATAGATATAAAAAATGTATATTAAAAAAAATGCATATAAAAAATATATAATATATAAAAGCACAGGGGATCGATGTATGTAATCAGAGAATGGTAGCTATTTCTATGCATTTGTTGATACCTCCTGGTGAGAGGGCATCAAGGCTATACATAGTTACATAGTTAGTAAGGTTGAATAAAGACACAAGTCCATCCAGTTCAACCTGAGTGAGCACCCACAATTGTCCCCATCCCCGCACACTGAGTCCCATCAAGATGCCTATTATTATTTTTTATATATATATACATATATATATATATATATATATATATATATATATATTTATATATTTAAGGTACCCATGTAGTGCCATCAATCTATGCAGCGCTCCACACACACCGGTCCCCACCCCCAAGGGGTCTGCAATCCAAGGTCCCCAACTCACACCCATACATCAGGGCCAATTTTTGGACAGGATCCAATTAACCTACCAGCATGTCTTTGAAGTGTGGGAGGAAACCGGAGTACCCGGAGGAAACCCACACAGGCACAGGGAGAACATGCAAACTCCAGGTAGTGTCAAGGTTGGGATTCGAACCAGTGACCCTATTGCGACCCTATTGCTGTGAGGTGAGAGTGCTAACCACTACACCACTGTGCTGCCCTAAAAATTAGGAAATAGCTACCATTCTCTGATTACATACATCGATCCCCTGTGCTTTTATATACAGTATCTCACTTTTTATATAAATATAGATATATATATACACATTTATGCACATCTTATACTATATGCGTTTTTATCGCTATATAAAAACTTTTATAAGATTTTAACTTGAATAATTTTAACTTATACTATTACCCCTAATAAAGCATTTTTACCATCTAAACGCTCGGTACCACACCTGATCTTTTCTACTCTTTTTTGTATACACAATTTTTAGTTTGGCCTTCTTATCCACATCCTTTCTTATAATTATGGGGGTGGCGGGTACCCGTGAGTATGGTTGCTCTTCTCCATCCTTACCTATTCCTACCCTCCCCTTCCCTTCTCCCTTACCCTCCCCCCCCCCTCCCCGGAACCCATTTTCTCTTCCTTTATAGTAACCATAATTTATACGTTAACATTAGCTTTTATATTAATTCATTTTTCCATGTAAATAAATTTATATATGGATTTCTAATGTATGTACTTATACTTATATATGTGCATGTACTTTATATTTATGTACATATACAACAATATCTCTTATGTACAGGATTGTGTGTAGGGAAACGTGTACATATGCACTGCCCAATTCTATAACCATTCCCCTTGATGATTTTAATTCTATTCCATGTTACATCATGTTTAAACTGATATTACCAAAAAATATATATATATATATATATATATATATATATATATATATATATAATCAGAAGGGTGAGGTGCACTACAGTCTCAGATGGCCGTGCTTAGCAATCAAGCCCTCCCATAGGCTTCGACATAGAAAAAATCCAAAAACAAGGGATTGCTGCACAAACCGTATTTATTTTGAAATGCATGTCCTTCTGATGAAGGGCGTTATCTACAATAGCCCGAAAACGTTTATTATGTATGCCTGATTTTACGGATGTCGTGGTGATGTCCTTTTGAAGATTTCAAAATAAATACGGTTTGTGCAGCAATCCCTTGTTTTTGGATTTATATATATATATATATATATATATATATATATACATATATATATATATATATATATATATATATACATATATATATATATATATATATATATATATATATATATATATATATATTGTTATTTATTTTTATATATGTACAATTTTTTCATCATTTATAATTTGCCTTTAATTATTTGTATACGTGCATCTTCATATGCTGCTGCATATTTATGTATTTTATTTTATGTTCTTTTATGCTCTTTCGTTTTTCTTTTTACTTTACCTGTGACTTTAAGTATGCTTACAATTATGCATGCTATAATCATGTAATTGATATAAGATATCTTTGCCTTCTTCTTGTGTCCCGTCCTTTTGTCTTTTGTTTTTTGTTTTTGTGTACAAAAGTTTTATTTTGAAGTACGATAGATATACATTGAGTATAGATAATGCAAACAGACAACAGTAACATGAATCTTTAAAGATAATACTTTCTTGTTACATACAAAATGGTATATAATAAGATTTAAAATTACCGGTATGGGTTGTTGTACGATAAAGATAAATTTGAAAATTTATAGAGATAATGTTCAGTGAGATAAAGGTGATTGTTAGATTGTTTTCCAATAAGCCCACTTTTCGTTTTTTGTTTTTTCACCTTAATGCGCCATCCAATCATGGTGTACTGGACGCTAACGACTCCCCTTCCCCGTCCCTATATTACAATCTGACTAGTCCCTGTCTAATAGCTTGAAAAAGGAGCGCCGCTGTTCACGTTACCCACAGCCTGCACACTCGTGAAACGCGTCGCATTCCGGTGACGTCATCCCCCCTCCGCCTGGACACTTCCGTGCGCCTCAAGCCTCCTGTTGAGGATAGACTCCACCGCAGCTGGCCGAACACCATCCAGCGGTGTACAAGGAACATCACAGGATGCATACGGGCAGGAGTGAACAAAGGGATCGACTTCACTGAGGACAGCCCCATGTTTTGGGATATTACAAAATGCCTTCTTTTGACTCCAGAAATGTGAGTGCATTGTGAGAAAACTTTTATTGCGTATAAAAACTTGTTAAAAATCTGCACCCAGAGGCACCTCTTCTCCCTCTTTTTGTCTTTTCAGTTTTTGGGAATATGGTCTCTGTTCCTCTCTGATGGCAGCCCTGAGAGCGAATTATCCCTATCCCTCCCCATCTCCCCCTTTTCCTTTTAATCATTGTAATTATTATCGTGGACTTCTTCCTAAACAATCATAGAGATTGTGGAATTGGTGCCTCTGATTGCTGTCAGATCTACAATCATTCTCCTGGAATGTGGGGAACTGCTGTAGAGAAAACACTGCCCACTCTACAACCCCCTAAACAATATGTTTATATACGATCCATAAAAAAAATGCATGAAGTACAAGTGATATCCAATTATATGGTGGTAGAAAGCCATTCCTAGCACTTATATAAGCTGTCAACCATAGTGGGCCACACATAACCCCTTTTGGAAAATGACTTAACTGCCAGGTGGACAACTCTGGCCTGCAGTATGGTGCTTGGTGGTCACTTAAAGGGCAAGCAAAAATTGGATATTATATCATAAATTCTGGAAGACCTGCTTGTTTGGTACTCAAATTGTTCTCTATTACGGTTGTATTTTCCACCACAGTAAATCTTCCTATTCACAGCATTCTGTATTCTCCTCACTATAAGCCTGATAAGACAAGGCTGATTATTTATCAAGCTCTTCTGTTTTTCTACATCAGGTACAATAACTGGTAATAGAAATCTTCTGAAACTTGCGTAACGTTTCTTCTGCTTGCAGTACACTTGTTTTATCTGATTGTACGTTTGTGCGCCATCAGTGATCAGTGTGATGTCTGGTACAGAGAAGCCTAATCAAAAGAAACTTTTTGATGGTTTAGGGCATCTCTTTCCAAACTGAAGATCTTGAGCTATGGGAAATAAGTCTTGCAGAGTTAAAATAGACTGCTGAAAGCAGATAACTACTGCTTTAATCTCCTCTGGATTTCAGGAAAATAAACATACTCATAAATCTTCTACAGACTTGTTCCCTAACCATCAAAATGCATTAGAGTAAGTGCTGACGCTGCATCCTTCATGGAAGTGCTCACCACATGGATATATGTTTAGCTCAGCATAATGAAATATTGTTTTTAAATATGGCAAGCATAGTTCATGGCATTGACATCAGAATTACAAAACACAGTTATACAAAAGCAGGATTACTGCAAAAGAAAAAAATCCTATGTTGGCATACATAGTACAAGGAATTCCATCTGAAGGGATTGTTTTAGGATGAAAACAATTTGTGGTTATACCCAAAAATAAGTGTCACTTTAATGGCAAGAGTTAATGGGGAGTATATAGGTCCCATGGCAAAAGAATGTATTGTTCTATATTTTCTACACAGCCTTATATATCATTTTTCTAAAGTATTGAACAAAAAATAATGTCAGACAACAAACATTCGATTTGGTTTTGTGGCAGCATAGTGCAGTCATCTGTGCATATCCATAGACAGCAATTTATTCTGAAACCTGACCCTTCTTTATTAATGATTGTGCTTCCATATACTACTGCCTGCTGCAATGGTGTACCAAGCGTGGAGCAGCAGGTGTGACCCACCTCTGGTGCCACTGCTGACACGGTGCATCTCAGTCAGGCGAATGAATGTACTGCCCCACAGTGCCTGCACAGTTCTTGTTCTAACATCTCTTGTCAGAGTCAGGATTTAGGTGGGTAGGCCACCAACAATTACTTTTTAGCTCCCTCTAACAACCAACAAAGAGGGCATTTAACCATTAACCAATCTGAAGCGGCAGCAAGACCACTGAGCACTAACTAAAAGGGGGACAATATACTGACCACCAGCTAACAATAGGCACTACACTAACCACCAACTAAAAACACTGACCACCACTTTTGAAGGGAGGCATCAAAACCAGGGACTAAAGTGGTTGTAAACCCTGGGGGGGTTACTTCTGGGTATCGCGGCTCCGGCGCTGTGATTGGCCGGAGCCGCGATACCCGGAAATAACCCACCGGAGCGGCGAACGAGGACCACTGCGGGGGCTTCGATCTCAGGTAGGTAATTCATAATGAGCTAGTTTGCTATGCATACTAGCTCATTATGCCTTTGTCTTTCAATTTTTTTGGGGGAATTTTTTTAAAGGCTTTACAGCCACTTTAAATCAAGGGAGGCACTGCACTGATAACCAGTATAAAATGGGACATTACACTACATTTTCATTTGTTCCCCATGTACTGTCAGGATTGTTATTTTTTTTGTCTACATTTTGTTAGGTCACTATTGTTTAAATAACTATTTTGCTATCATTTTATTTAATTTATCTACTAGCAATCCATGCTTTCAAACCAAAAACAGCTTTCACCGCATGCTTTTAAACCCCTAAATTTGTATTTGTTTTCTTGCCATGATTATATGTATACTGTACAATGCTGAGAAAAGGCACATTTATGCTGTCTTCATTTCTTTTCTGGCCATTATTTGATTTTGTTTACCACCTAAGAATCCAGACCTTGCCCTGCTTCAAAATGGTTGGAATAAACTGTCTGTCGTAGAAAATATTGTAGTCCACAAGTGCTGCTATGCAAAGTCAGTTGGGCCATTTCACCATTTTATAACTATTCAGCAGCTGGCACAATGGAGTACAGTAAAGCCTTCAGGAAATATACACTAAATGACGGCTGTTAACAGTCACTTCTACCAATCCTTTTACTGACACCTGCACTTATCTAAGCTGTAACACATCTGATCAGACACATTCTTATTTCACCCAAAACTTAAAGTGTTACTAAACCCACAACAGTAAAATCAGTCTGTATATGCAGCATAGCATGCTTGTTATACCCACTGTAGAACTTAAGGGGTTAAGCATCTTCATTGTGTAAAAAGGCTGGTTTTATCCTATATGCATAGATCCTTCCCTCTCTGCACTGTCTATCTGGGGAAGGCCAGCTTACACAGGCAGAGTAGCCGACCTGCACATGCTCAGTTGTGTCTTTTATGCTGGAGAGCATATTTACTTGATGATCAGAGCTAACCCGGTCACATGATATTCACATCACACATGTGGGCATCTATACAGGTTGCATTGGAAATCTCCTCCTTCCTGAACTCTCAGCACTGGAGAAATTCTGCAGTTTATCATGTAACCTGGGTATACAGATCATCCAAAAAGGTATATAGTGGCAGCATTTTTATGTAAGAAGATGATTTATAAGCTGTGGGCACTGTGGGGGGGGGGGGCGGATGAACTATTTTCATATTACTGGGTTTCGTAAAACTTTAAGCCCCTTACACACAGGCCGAATGTCGGGAGACATCGGCCAGTTCAATAAAAAACGGCCGACATTTGCCCTGTGTGTATGTCAGTCTGTTTGTCCGGCTTCTATTGGATAAGCATGCTGGAAAACCAGCAGCCGACCGACTCCTGATCAGCGCTCTCAGCCAATGGCAGACAGCACTGATTGAAGTGTTCTGGCGCGGGGGGCGTCCCCCTGTCAGAACACAACAGCTCAGCAGGGGAGATAGCTGTACTAACTTAGGATGGTCAGTACAGCGACTACGACCGGAGCTGGATTGAATGAAAAAAAACTTGTAGTGTATACCAGGCTTAAATGTTGGAGTGTCCCAGAAAGAAAGTTTTAATGTTTTATATGCATTATTTGTAATCCCTTAAATTCTGATATCTTGCCAAGCATGTTGTATATGAAATCTCAAGGTCAGAGAAAAATATGCTTTTTGAAACAACATTTCCAATATTCTTTTTTCAAACATTCTGGATAATTTTAACTCACCTTCTACAAACTTTCTAATGTTCTGTGCAAGAATTCGGACACTACTTGGCAGATTCCAAGGATCCTGTTTAATATGAAGTCGTAACCGCTTTGGACAGCTTAATTTAGGCTCCATTTCCTGTTGAAATTCTATAGAGAACATAAAAAAGGAGTGACAGCTTGAAAACGCACATCTGGATGTAGGCAATATAACTGTGCTAAGATTATTTATCATCGTCACTCCATAGCTCAGACAAATGAAGAAATAGCTGCTATTTGTAGCGTTTATATACATTTTTTTTCAGCTACCATATCGGTAACAGCTGTGACATTAACCAAGCTAAGGAGTAACTAGAAACAATGAGGGACCTTCAGAATAAATAAAGGGAGATAATATATATATATATATATATATATATATATATATATATATATATATATACTTCCATGGAAACATGAAACTATCCTTGGTTTAAGAATGCCTAAAGAGGAAATGCAGCTATAGATACCTGTTCAGTGTTATAAATATCTATGTCAGCACCTCATTAAACATTACACATTGGTTCAGAGCTGAGTCCAGACTTTCCAGACTCTACACAGCCTTTTCTTCTCCCTGGAAGTTAATCAGCCAACTGCTGTAAATCAATAACCAATTCCAATATCCTCCACAAGAGTAAGGTAAGTTTAAACTCTAACTCCAGCCAAACATTGTTAGGAGTCATAGTATATTTGTCCTCTGCAGACACCGTTTCTCACTAATTTTCCGGCTCAGGGAGCTGGCTCCCAGCAGTCTCTGGTCACTTCACATGCCACATACCACTCTCCACATGAAAAGGACACTGTTCATGATGTAAAAGCCTTTAGTCCTATGAGTAAGAGCCATCTGGAGTGAAACGCGTTAAAGCTTGCAAATACCAGATATTTATCATAGAGTTTGCATATATTGGACTCAAGGCTTTTACATGGTCAGTGGCTTCCTTTTCTTGAGGAGAGTTACTCTGGATACACACAGTTTTTTTTTGTTCAAGTAGCGGGCTGAACAAAAATTAACAGAATCCTGTACCACTGTGTTCTGATAGAAGGGACTCCTCCACTGTCAAAATACACTGATCAGTGCTGCGGTTGATTATCTGATTATCTGCATCTGCTGATCCAAAAAAGTTTTCAAGCAGGATCATTCAACAGGTGCTGATCTAAATATCAGCTTCTGTCAAACTGGGACAGCTAAAATACACAGAGTCAATTTTCGATCCATGTGTACCCAGCTGTCGCCCATGTATTTTTGTTGTGGCCAGAATGGAGAATGCTTTGAATCTCAGACAAGCTTCTGTTACTATCTTAGTCCTTGTTGGGGAGATTTCCCCTCACTTCCGGTCCTGATGTCCACTATCACGGAGACAGCAAGTGAGGGGCATCTCTCAAAATGGGATGTAGACAGCAATAAAATTGAAAATTGCCTTTTTTGAGGAGAGAAACATGGAATACGGGATGTATCCGGAGAGAGGAGGGCAATTTTAACCGATAGGAGACTGGCCCGACTCTATAATTCTGTAAGGGCTGATAAATGGAGGGCCCAATTTGGTAGAAGGCTGTTTCAGTCTCACGTATTTGGTTGATAGCCAAACTCTGTCCCCCATCACATATGGAGGTATATGGAGTGTTCGTTTGTTGGAGAAAAGCGCATACTTTCCTGCTGACTTCCGTAGTAATAAGCAAATCTTTTTCCAGTGTAGCAGAATATTTTTCACCTGCTGATCTGCTGCTGGTACACCAGAAGAAGGCTGAAGTAGTGGAAAAGTCTGAGGGTGATAGCCTAGGGCTGCGTAGAATGGTGTGGTATGAAGAGCACTGTACCAAAGGGAATTAATGGTGAAATCAGCCAAAGGAAAATACTCAGACCAGTTGGAGTGTAACGCATTGACATAATGTCAAAGATAGGTTTCCAGGGTCTGGTTCATGCGTTCGGTTTGACCATCTGTTTGAGGGTGATGTGAGGTAGAGTGAGAGCGTTACTCCCAGTTTCTTCTGAAACGCTCTCCAGAATCGGGAAACATACTGGGATCCACAGTCTGAGACGACATTAGTAGGTATGCCATGATTTTTCACAATATGGGAAAGGAAGAGGGTAGACAGTGCTTCCACTGTAGGTAATTCAGGGAGCGGTACAAAATGAGACATTTTTGAAAAGCGATCCACTATGACCCATATAGCAGTCATGCCCTCGGACTAGGGTAACTCTGTAATGAAATCCATAGTCAAATGGGTCCAAGGCTGACGAGGTGCAGGAAGTGGTTGTAACAGTCCAATAGGCAATGTGCGGGGTACTTTTAGCACCACAAGTTGCACAGGCAGCCACATAGTCAGTAACATCCTTTTTCATATGAGGCCACCAGACATAATGCTGCAAGGTCTTAAGAGTGATTGTGACACCAGGATGACTGGATAACACCCCATCATGTGCCCAGAGGAGTAAAGGTTTTCTGAGGCTAGGGGCTACAAACAGGTGACCTGGTGGTATCTTCAAGCCTTGAGGAACACGATTCTGGGTTTCTTGTAAGTGTTGGGAAAGAGCCGTAGAGATCTGTGCGACAATTTTGTGAGATGGGATTATATACTGCTCGGTAGGTCGATCTTCTTCAGAAGTTGCGAACTGTCTGAAAAGAGTATCGCTTTCTTGTTCTTATGCCCACGGACATAAGAAAGAACAAAATTAAAACGGGTGAAAAACAGAGCTCATTGAGCCTGACGTGCATTCAAACGTTTAGCAGTCTGAAGATACAGCAGGTTTTTATGGTCAGTCAGGATAGAAAAGGGCTCGGGAGCCCCTTCCAGAAGATGTCGCCATTCAGACAATGCCAATTTGATGGCTAGTAGTTCTCGATTCCCAACATCATAATTCATCTCTGCTGGAGAAAACTTTCTAGAGAAAAATGCCACTGGATGGATTCTATCAGACATTCTGGGACAGCACAGCACTTGCTCCTACCTCAGAGGCATCAACCTCAACAATGTACTGGAGATCGGGCTTTGGACGCTGAAGAACTGGAGCCTTGCTGAGGGCCACACTTTGCAATTTGTACCTTTCTTAGTTATAGCAGTAAGGGGGCAGCAATGGAGGAAAAACCTTTGATGAAGCATCTGTAGTAATTTGCAAACCCTAGGAAGCTTTGGAGCCTTCTTAAAGTGGTCAGTTGGGGCCATTGCAAGACAGTAGAAAGTTTTTGAGTGTCCATTTGGAAACCGACAGCATTTATGATGTATCCAAGGAAAGGTATACAACTTTGATGAAAACTGCATTTCTCAATCTTCGCGTAAAGGTGGTTTTCTCTCAGTCATTGTAATACCTGCTTTACATGTGAGATGTGCTCTAGATGAGTCTTGGAAAAGTTTAAAATATTAATCCAAGTAGATGATCACAAAACAGTTGCTGAAATTGTGAAAAATGTCATTCATGAAATGTTGGAAGAGAGTAGGGGCGTTACACAGCCCAAATGCATAACCAGATACTCAAAATGTATATTGCGGGTGTTGAACGCTGTCTTCCACTCGTCTCCCTCTCTAATTCTATTCAGTTTGTAAGCCTCTCGGAGGTCCAGCTTAGAGAAGATGATGGCTCCCTTAAGTACGTCAAGCAGTTCCAGAATGAGAGGCAAAGGGTAGGAGTCTTTCACGGTGATTTGATTTAACCCTTGATAGTCTATGCATGGTCGAAGACCCCCATCTTTTCAACAAAGAAAAAACCTGCCCCTACTGGAGAAGAAGAGGGTCAAGAAAAAACCTCTTTCCAAGTTGTCTTTTACGTATTCCTCCATGGATCTTTGTTGAGGCAATTACAGGGGTTAGGTCCTTCCTTTGGGAAGAGGTGCTCCAGGAATCAAATTAATCGCACAGTCAAAAGAACGATGTGGAGGTAAAACCTCTGCCTTTTGTTTGCAAAATACATCTGCAAACTCATGGTATTTGCAAGGCAAGGTAGGTGGGATGGCCACGGAAGCTAACAGACAAACAGAAAGTCTTTTGGGTTGAGACAGTTTCGATAACAGGTTGGCCCCCAGAAGGTTAGTTCTCCATTTTCGAAATTAAAAGAAGGGTTGTGTTGTAACCATGGGTAACCAAGGAAAACGGGCAGAAGTGGGGAATCAATAAGAGACAGGACCATTTCTTCTTTGTGGAGTGCGCCTACCTGAAGGGTGATTGTCGTAGTCTCAAACTTTACAAGGCCATCTCCCAACGGTTGTCCATTCAGGGTGGTGATGCTCAGGGGTCTAGACTTAGGAACAAATGGGATGTTATTTTCCTTAGCAAAAGTGTAGTCCAGGAATATGCCAGCGGCTCCAGAATCCATAAAAGCCTCACAGGAGACAAGTTTAGAGGCTAAATGGAAAATTGCAGGAACAGTAATCTTGGTCTTGGAGGATATACCTGTAAGGTCTAACCCAGCTCCTCCAGCACTAGTTAGACCCTGCCTTTTACTCGACGGGAAGGGCAGAAAGATAACAAATGTCCTTTAAGTCCACAGTACAGGCATAGGCCCAATGCACGCCTCCTTTGTTTCTCTGACTCCACTTAGGTGGAGACAGCTGACTTCCATGGGTTCCTCAGGTGCCTGGGATTCAACTGAAATTTCTGGTTCTGGCTGGGGTGGTGCTTGGAAGTTAGGGGCCAAATAGTAAACTGGCCTAGGAAGCTTGCGAGTTCTAAGTCTCTTTTGGCACCCTTCATGATACCGGACATCCAGACGAACACACAGCTCTATGAATTTTTCAAGGTCTTCTGGGGAATCCTTAAAGATTAATTTGTCCTTGATGCGATCGGTAAGACCTTTTCAGAAGGCTGCATGTAATGCTCTTGAGTCCCAATTTGTCTCAGCAGCCAGGGTACTGAACTCAATAGCATACTGTGCCACAGACCTGGTACCTTGCTGTATGTCCAAAAGTGAGTACACAGCTGCAGAAGTTCTATCTGGCTTGCCAAATACAGTCTGGAGAGAAGCCAGAAATATGTCAGCGTCTTGCAGCACAGGATCATTGCGTTCCAGATAAGGAGAGACCCAGGCCAGGGCCTTCCCCTTTAACAAGGAAATTACAAAATTCACTTTGGCAGACAAAGTGCTAAAAGTCCCAGGGTTGTTGCGGAAATGCAAAGGGCAGACATTTAAAAAACCTCTGCAGTCCTCAGTATCACCACCAAATTTTTCAGGCAAGGGAAGTTTGGGTGATACAGAAGAAGCAGGTTGGATTGGAGCAGGAGTAGGAGCTGGAGTCTGGACCGGTGCAGAGGGACCAGGCAAGCAGGACTTAAGCATAGCACAAAGTTCATCTAACTTGGCGTCCGGAGAAGAAAGATGCTGTTCATGAGCTCCAATCAATTGTTCCTGACGCCAAATCACCTTAACAATCTCAGCAGGGTCCACAGCCATTGTGGCCCATTTGTAATGTAGGGTACCTGTGGTGGGTAGTGTCCGAAGTGGAGCTTGTATGCTGAGGATTCAGACGAAGACGTAGTCAGACAGGTCAAGTCGGCAACAGATCAGGCAAAGCGGTACAAATTCAAAATCCAAAGAATGGTCAGGCAGACAGAGGTCATACACGAGCTGGCGGTGAAGTACCAAATCAGCAGGCTGGAGAATGGTCAAGAATTCAGGCAGAGGTTCAATACATGGTAATCAAAATCACAGCGCTATCAATACACCCAGGGAGCTAGTCCAAACAAACAGACACTGAGTAACAGGAAGTGCTGCTATTTATGGTGAGTCCAAGGCAATGCATCAAGCTGGGAGAACATTGCAATAACTCCAGAGCTCCTCTGTGGCACAACAGGTAAGACTGCAGCTGTGGGACCAGGAACATCCTGGTTCGAAGACACCCAGGTACATGACATACAGTCTTCCAAAAGAAAAACTTTAGCATTTTATATTTCCACCATTGTGCACTGTGTTTCATTTTTTTTTTTTTTTTTGGAAGTGGAAGAGTTTCTTCAAGAACACTTTTACTGAACATACATTTTAAAAATAAACATGCATAGATTATGGGGACCATTGTGAGGAGTGTAGTTATTTCTGGAGTATAAAAAGTATATATATACTTAAAGTGTAAATCACCAGATGTACCTTGCAGGCCTCGTCCCGGTGTAAAGTATTTTGTTTGCTCAAATGCCCTTGCAACTGCTGGTCCCCTTAGAAGATTAGTAATTGATTCCACCTGCCATAAAGCAAAAAAGTACATAAATTCTTCATCATCTTAAAAGTAAAGAATATACCGGTATTTATTGTTTTGTTAGATAAATTATACTATAAGAAAATTACTTCAGAACTTTCCTATTTGACATTTGTAAGGAACTTACCTAATTTATCCCACATACTCCTTAGGAGTGTAAATTGGTGGTTTATAGGAATAAAATGATGGACACATGTATGAATGATTATTTCCTATTTATTTATGATTTTGCACAAAGAAGGATTAATTGATGCATATTTTTTATGAATTGCAACACACATAATTTGAAATAATTTGTCTCTACTGGACATATACAGGGGTTGGACAAAATTATGTAAACAAGTATGGTAAAAGAACAAACTCATTACCTAATATGGTGTTGGACCACCTTTGGCATCCAAGACGTCCCGAATTCTCCTGGGAATTGTCAAATATAAGGCCTCATGCACACTGGACGTTTTTGGACATTTTTACAGCTGCGGTTTTTGGCTGCAGACGTTTTTTTCTATAGTCGATAAACTCTCCAGCATGTTATCCTATGTGTCCATGCTCACATAGGGGTTGATTTACTAAAGGTAAATCCACTTTGCACTGTAAGTGCACTTGGAAGTGCAGTCGCTGTAGATCTGAGGGGAAGATCTGAAATGAGGGGAAGCTCTACTGATTTTATCAGCCAATCATGTGCAAGCTAAAATGCTGTTTTTTATTTTCCTTGCATGTCCCCCTCAGATCTACAGCGACTGCACTTCCAAGTGCACTTGTAGTGCAAAGTGGATTTGCCTTTAGTAAATAAACCCCATAGGCTATTATCAACTGTTTTTGACCGGGGCGTTTTTTTGCTGTAAAAAAACCCAAAACTAGTGGGTTCTGACAGGAGTTTTTCAGCTGTAAATAATAAACGCTGATAAACGCTGAAAAAAACTGAGTTTTTTTTAACGTTTTTATCCCTTATTAATACCAGAGAGGTGGTTTCTGTCTAAAAAACGCAAAAAAACACTAACGCTATAGGTTGAATGTTGGGTGCTGCATTATATATGCACATTTCTAACAGAGGGTTTCACATATTGACCTCTTATGCTAGCTGCCTGATTTAACAAGTGCTGACTTGTTCTTTGTTTTACATGTTGTATGTTGTCTACAGAGAATTATAAAAAAATGTGCCTATTGTTCTTCACTCACCTGACTGAAAAGGTGTTCCAAGCAGCTGTGTAATTTATCTTGCTTCTCATGGGAAATTCTGACATTTAATGGCAGCTCATCCCCTGTGGTATAAAGGAATTAGACACAATAAAATATGCAAAATTCTACGATATCAGCCTGTTTTCCCTTAGCCTTGTTCACAACAGAATATGTCCTATTGCTTTCTGTTTGGCACCGGCTAAGAGTACGGGCATACCCCACTTTTAAGTACACAATGGGGTTTATTTACCAAAGCTGGAAAGTGCAAAATCAGGCTCACTTCTGTATAGAAACCAATGAGCTTGCAGGTTTCATTACCAAAGCTTAATTGAACAAGCTGGGGTTAGAAGCTCATTGGTTTCTATGCAGAAGGGAGCCTGATTTTGCACTTTCCAGCTTTAGTAAATAAACCCCATTGTGTACTTAAAAGTGGGGTATGCCTGTACTCCTTCACAAGGCTCTAGAATTGTCTAAATAACAAACATCAATGATAATGGGCAAAGTGCAGTAACCCATAGCAATTTATTCAGTTTATGGAAGTCAATTATGTAAACATTCATTGCAGATTGGATGCTCTTGGTTACGGCCCTTTATATTCTTAGGCCGCATTTTCACAGGCATTTAACCACACTGCAACTGTCAGCAGCAAAAATCTACTAATTCCTATGGCTGGGATTGACAGCTGTGTGCAGATAGTTGCGAGATTGTACAATGCAATGACAGGTTACCAGAGGCTATTCAAGACTGTTCGCATAGCCAGCGGTTACCTACGGTGATCGTGGCTGGATGCACTTTGTGTAACATGGCTACGTACCTACATATAATTCAACTTAAGGAATAAGGAGCAAAATAAGAGAAAAGTAAATACAACCTACTTAATATTAACATGAAATACCCTATTCGTATCCACTGAATAAAGTACCCTAAATGGATAACATTTAGGCTACTTTCACACTAGGCGTTGGAGGCGTCAGCGGTAAAGCATCTATATTTTTAGTGGAGCTTTACCGTCTTTTTTGTGGAGTTTTTCGGCCGCTAGCGGGGCGCTTTTAACCCTCGCTAGTGGTCGAAAAAGGGTTAAAACCACCCGCAAAGCACTGCTATAGCAGTGCTATGCCGGAGGTTCGGCGGCGCTGCCCATTGATTTCAAAGGGCAGGGGCGCTTTAGGAACGGTGTATACACCGCTCCTACAGCACTGCAAAGATGCGACTTGCAGGACTTTTTTTGGCATCTTGCCAGCGCACCACTCCAGTGTGAAAGCACCTTTTATGGCAGGATCACTAGGAATTTTTTGAATGAAATCTGCAGATTTTAAAAATTAAAAGCAACTTTTGAATTGACATCATGTGAAAATTTTGCGTATGGGTTTGAGCTATTGTAATCAAGACAAATTAGTAACTTGCATGTTTACTAATTCACAGTGGAAATGATATACAGGTTAGAAAATGAATTGCACTATATTCACATAAAAATCTTCTTACCAGAGTCCATGTCATCGCTGTGCAGGTATGAACTACATTGGCTGCTGCACACACTAGTGAACGAGGCAATGGAGTTTCTGTTGCTGTTACAGTCACTGTGCAATACATAAATCATAAAGTTATAGATTTTGGAGGATAAAACAGTCCTCACTGAACCATCAGCAGCAATAACATACAAATAGGCACGGTACAGTTCTCTGCTACCAATTAGTTAAAATGTTCACAAGAGCTGTCCTTGTAAGGCAAGATGTCCACAAAGACAGGAAGCCCATCACAGGATTATATGGATGATTCTAAAACTGTTCATGTCTCTTGGTGGTCAAAATAGGCAAAACATTTAAATGTTTGAATAAAGGAGATTTCCACTCAAATTCTCCAATCAAATTATGGAGAAAAAAATAAGCTTCTCTCAGATAGATAAAAGTTCAAATCAGGCTTAAGCTGTCCATACACTATTGAAATTTCGGACAGTTCTAGATAAATTGAAATTTGCCCCGTCGGCCCCCTCCATTCTAACATCCTTCAAGCCAGGTGCAAACATGTCTGCCAAACAGTGGCTGCATTCACCTGTAGCGATTGTTGGAATACCTAAAGACACAATAAACGTACAATGAGAGATTTGACCACCTGTTCTATATAGCATGGATGAAGAATTCTGTTTTTTTTTCTGTGCCGCCCATATTCGTAAGGTTCTTATCCTATACAAGTGTAGACATGTGCTTGGCTAGAAACAGAGAGTGAATTAGGACATTGTTCTGTGGTACTCTATGTGCTCCCAATGGACTTCAGCTATATAGGTTAACACTACCTTGCCTCAATCCACCAGGAGGAGCTGACAATTATAAGGAGCTCAAGAGACTTGATGGTTGGCAGCATTGAATCATGGCAGATTTGCTATGGCACTTAATGGACTATTGGACTGCAATTCCCAATACGAGCCAGGTATGAAGAGAGTGAGAGAGCTGTTTTGTCATAGGTTAACTCCTGAGGGATTTCCTCTTTGCTCCGAGGGGACTGGTGAAAGGACACTATTGCCATTACCTGTTGCTGCTAGCAGAAACTGAACAAATACCAACTGGCCATCTAACTAGCAGCACTATTTATTGCATGCAAGGAGAAAGTTTTGGGACTTTAATTGAGGTGTAGGACGTGTAGGTCCAATGCCTCCATCCCTGATAAGCAAAGCAAAAAATGGTGGGATTTTGGGGACTTCAAATGAAGCATGCAGCATGAATGCAAATAAGCACTGTGTGTCTGTAAAAGTATTTTATTTTCCATATAGCAATACAGATGAAGTCAGACCACAATGCAAGTAAAAATATGAATAGATATTAAAAATTCATGTACATACACATATTAACATGGCATGGAGATACCGATAGTAACATGCCCAATACTGACATCCGTGTTCACATGATGTATGAAGCAAAACATGAGTTGTAAAATTACAACATTGTCAGACATAATTAATGAATGAGTAGACAAAATTCCATAATAGTAAGATAACTGTGGCATCAACAATGCTTGACGCATTTCGTGGATGCTTCCACTCATCAGGAGCAGATGCAACAGAAGTATCAATAAAATATATATAGGTATAGTAAACAACAGTCTGATTAAAACAAGTGTATTGGGGCAGGGGGATAAAAGAGTAAATAATTATCCCCCCATACTTAAAAAAGGGATGTGAATGTGGCATGTACAGTTGTGCTCATAAGTTTACATACCCTGGCAGAATTTAGGATTTCTTGGCCATTTTTCAGAGAATATGAATGATAACAAAAAACTTTTCTTTCACTCATGGTTAATGTTTGGCTGAAGCCATTTATTATCAATCAACTGTGTTTACTCTTTTTAAATCGTAATCACAACAGAAACTACCCAAATGACCCTGATCAAAAGTTTACATACCCTGGTGATTTTGGCCTGATAACATGCACACAAGTTGACACAAAGGGGTTTCAACAGATATTAAAGGTAACCATTCTCACCTGTGATCTGTTTGCTTGTAATTACTGTGTGTGTAAAAAAGATCAATGAGTTTCTGGACTCCTAACAGACCCTTGCAACTTTCATCCAGTGCTGCACTGATGTTTCTGGATTCTGAGTCATGGGGAAAGCAAAAGAATTGTCAAAGGATCTGCGGGAAAAGGTAGTTTAACTGTATAAAACAGGAAAGGGATATAAAAAGATATCCAAGGTATTGAGAATGCCAATCAGCAGTGTTCAAACTCTAATCAAGAAGTGAAAAATTAGGGCTTCTGTTGAAACCAAACCATAGTCCGGTAGACCAACTAAAATTTCAGCCACAATTGCCAGGAAATAGTTTGGGATGCAAAGAAAAACCCACAAATAACTTCAGGTGAAATACAGGACTCTCTGAAAACATGTGGTGTGGCACAATAAGGAGGCACTTGAAGAAAGATGGGCTGCATGGTCGAGTCGCCAGAAGAAAGCCATTACTACACAAATGCCACAAAGTATCCCACTTACAATATGCCAAACAACACAGAGACAAGCCTCAAACCTGCTGGCACAAAGTCATTTGGAGTGATGAGACCAAAATTTAGCTTTTTGGCCACAGCAATAAGCGCTTCATTTGGAGAGGAGTCAACAAGGTCTATGATGAAAAGTACACCATTCCTACCGCAAAACACAGAGGTGGATCACTGATGTATTAGGGATGTGTGAGCTACAAAGGCACTGTAAAATTGGTCAAAATTGATGGCAAGATGAATGCAGTATGTTATCAAAAAATACTGGAGGAACATTTGCATTCAACAGCCAGGAAGCTGCGCATGGGACGTACTTGGACGATCCAACATGACAATGATCCAAAACACAGGGCCAAGTCGACCTGTCATTGACTACAACAGAATATAGTGAAGGTTCTGGAGTGGCCATCTCAGTCTCCTGACCTCAATATCTTTGAGCCACTCTGGGGACATCTCAAACGTGCAGTTCATGCAAGGCAGCCCAAGAATTTAAGGAACTGGAGGCTTTTTGCCAAGAGGAATGGGCAGCTTTACCATCTGAGAAGATAAAGAGCCTCATCAACAAATATCACAAAAGACTTCAAGCTGGCATTGATGTTAAAAAGGGCAATACACAGTATTAAGAACTGGGGTATGTAAACTTTTGATCAGGGTCATTTGGGTAGTTTCTGTTGTGATTATGATTTAAAAAGAGTAAACACAGTTGATTGATAATAAATGGCTTCAGCCAAACACTAACCATGCGTGAAAGAAAAGTTTTTGTGTTATCATTCGTATTCTCTGAAAAATGGCCAAGAAATCATAAATTATGTAAACTTATGAGCACACCTGTAGTAGTAAACACAAGGTGGACTGGGGACATTGTCTGTTACAGGAACTGAGGTGGCATATACAATAGCACAACACCAGAAAGTGTTGAAAAAGTGAATGGACCTGGGACAGTGATCCCCATGTGGCAATCAGTGATGGTGTGTAACTCAACAGGGGCATCTAGGAAAAAGTAATGAAATTATGTGTAAATATAACAATGATAAATTTTATATGATTATAAATAAATAATAAGGGGGGCGTGGTCTGGACATGGCCGACTAGAGACGTGTTCTCTCTGAGCTCCCGGCCTTTCCACCCCTAACTCAGCTTACTTTGCTCTATTTTCACCGTTATGCTCTCATCCAAGAAGCGGACATACCGGAGGAACAAGAAGAAGAACAGCCCAGCTGCTTCCACACCTGCTTTGGTCGACTTGCAGAGACTTTTCGGGAGATCCCTCTCCGGTTCCCCTATACCCAAGATGGCGGAGCCATGTGCCTCGAGCTCTTGCACTCCGGAAAGAGAAGCTGACTTGGCCGCCTCGTAAGGATCCCGGAGCCCGGTTCTCTATACCGGTTCACCAGCGGCTTCTGCCTCAAACCAGGGTCCCCTCCCTCATCTACAGGGGGCTTATGGTGTGGACGAGGAGCTTAAGGCTATACTACGGGCCCTACCAACGAGGGCAGATATCGAGGCCTTGGTGGGCAGAGTAGAGGCCGCACACAAGAAGGAAATCTGTGAAGTCAAAAAAGACGTCAAGACCCTCTCTGCCCGACTGACATCAGGTGAATCATCCCTAGAGTCCTTGGAACAGAGAGTCTCATCACTGGAGACCCAACAAAAAGCCCAATCTATGGCCGCCATAGAGCTTCAGCTCCGCATGGAGGAAACGGAGGACCGGAGCAGAAGAAACAACGTTCGGCTCCGCGGCCTACCCGAGGCCACGGGCCCGTCTGATCTACTAGCCACAGCTACGGACATCTTCAGAAGAGTTGCGGGAGCACACTTACCGGAACAAATAGAAGTGGATCGAATACATAGAGCCCTGGGTCCCCGCTCGATAGATCCAGCCAGACCTCGGGACATAATATGCAGACTCCATCATTACATCCATAAGGAGGCTATAGCGCGAGGAGCGTGGGAATCAGGAGAGATAGAATTTGACGGAGCATCGGTAAAAATCCTCCCAGACATCTCCAGACCGACCCTGCTTCGGCGCGCCATGCTGAAACCCCTGCTAGACCTTGCCCGGAGATGTAATGCAACGTACCGATGGGGCTTTCCCTTTTCGGTTACTTTCCACAAAGATCAGCGCTCCTTCCTTCTGCGCTCTCCGGAGAATCTACCTGCTTTATTCGACTTCCTGGATACGGAACCTATCCCTGTTCCTAACTGGCTGGACTACCTGCATCGGGCTCCTGGTCGACTGCACGAGAGGAGAGATCAGGCTCCTAGAATGCAGCGCTCACGGAGGAGCGGCCGCCGACCTCGGTCTGCCTCACTAGATGAGCCAAGAGAGATGTGAGTTGATCCTTTGACTTCCCCTTCTCATGCTACCCCCATCGATGCTCTGGCTCCCTGAGCAGTTATTTTCTTTTTATTTTTTGTTATGGGTCTGCCCGATCCGTCCGCTCTCTCCATACCCCCCTACTTTTGCCTCCGCTCTGTCCCATGGATACTGAACTTGCCTTCGCTACAAGCTTCAAGCTTTATAAGCGTATCCACTGACTCAACGGTCCACTCAAGGGAGGATGCTAAAGATCTTCCTGTCTTCGGACATGCTCCTGCCGGGGACCTCCTGTATCTGACGAGATACCTGCATTATGACCACTTTTCTCATCACACAAGTCGCCCCTACACAGGATCTATGCGGTCCTCAACAGGTTACACGGGAAGAGTCTTCTCACTCCTATGGACAACTATCATCCGAGAAGAAACACGTGACCTCCTTCCGGTAGAGACATCATGACAGAGTCGGGAGAATATGGTGGATTGGGGATGGGGGGGAGGGGGGTCGGGCAATCTAATATGTTTGCAAAGGTTTGAGAGTATAGTGGGGTTCTAGGGTAACTCGGGGGGCGCTCTGGACCCCTGTTGCGCGGGTTCAGCCCGCTCTGGAGCTCCTTTTCGGGGTTTCATGATGCGGATGAGTCTGACGCATGTTTTTTCACAAGGGAGGGCGGGGTTCCAGGGCGCTCCCGGTGAACTTCTGGTGATTTGACCTCTTCCTGCTACTGTCTATCTACGTCCCATCATGGATATTATAGGGGAGAGCAGGTCACCTCGCCAGACGACACACGAAGGGGAAGGAATTACTATTAAGTATAAAACTCAAGAGTAGAATGGAATGCAAAGTGATGCTTCTCCTTGTTCTTATCTCTATATTTTTCCCTTATAGATATTTAAGTTCTTTATTCTTGTTAAATATAATATGTTTATACAGCTTCTAATCTGTGGGCTAGATGGGGTGGGGGAGTCGGGACCTCCTTTTAGGTTGTTGTCTGCCTTCGCCCCACTTAGGCCGTAAGCCTACCTCCGGATATCCGGTTTGGTTTACTTCTTAGTTTAGCAAAACTTACTTATTTAGCTTGACTAAGCAGAGACGGGAGGTGCACTATCTCTAGACCCTCGTCTCCATTTTCTTCTTTTCTTCCCTCTCTCCCTTCCTTTTCCTTCCCCTGCTCTCACCCTTACCTGAACCCCCTCTATCTCCCTCTTTTCCCCCGTGTGAGACATGGCGGTGAGCTCTTTAAGAGTGACCTCGCTTAATGCGAGGGGTCTGAACACTCCAGAGAAGAGACGCATCCTCCTACACGATTTAAAAAAATCGCACACGGATGTCGCCTTTGTACAGGAGACTCATTTTAAAACTGACAAATCTCCTGTACTCAGGAACAGATATTTTCCCCATGTGTACCATTCGACGAATAACAACGCAAAATCTAAGGGGGTATCTATTCTAATTTCCAGTAGCCTCCCTTGGAAACTTCAGGACTTATTAGCAGACCCTGAAGGCCGCTATCTGTTCCTCAAAGGCCAGATTGGGGAAGTCCAACTCACTTTTGCAACACTCTACGCCCCTAACGTACATCAAGATGGGTTTATAGTGACAACGGTAAATAAACTGATGGAATATAGGGAGGGCCAGCTTATACTAGGAGGTGACTTTAATGTGCCACTCTCACCCCCAGTAGACACGTCTTCTGGTACTTCCTCTTATCCCCCCAAAAACAGGAAACGGATAGCCCAGACATTACACAAGACTCAACTAATCGATATATGGCGTCTCCAGCATTCTGGAGAACGTGACTATTCCTTTTACTCCTCTCCACATGGGGTATATTCCAGAATAGACCTCTTCCTTATCCCACACGACCAGCTACACTTAGTGCGATCTACTTCTATAGGTCAGATCACTTGGTATGATCACGCACCAGTTTCCCTGACTTACACTCTCACTGAGAGACCATCACCTAGATCCACTTTCTGGCGTCTCAATGAGAGCCTCCTACAAATCCCTGAGATATTAGCAGACGTAACCAAGGAGCTAAACTTGTACTTTAGTGAGAACGACACACAAGACTGTGACCCGGGCATACTGTGGGAGGCCCATAAATGCGTCCTCCGAGGAGTCCTTATTAAACATGGGGCGTCCATTAAGAGGAAGAGAAACGAACATGTTACCAGACTTCTAGCGGATCTGGCCAGGGTTGAAGCACACCATAAACATTCTCCCACCCAGGAGTTGGAGATAAAGCTGACGTCCTTGAGATCTCAAATCACAGATTTACTGCAATATAAAGCAAAGGCTGCCTTACAATTTTCTCGCAGATTGTCTTATGAGTCGGGTGACAAATGTGGGAGACTCTTGGCCAGATCCGTTCAGGAAATCAAATCTACTGCATACATACCCCAAATAACCACCCCCAACGGACAGAAAGCTAATCTCCCGACGCAAATTGCAAAAGGATTCGCGGACTTCTACTCGGGACTCTATAACCTAACCAACCCCTCCCCTTCCCAAGACGTCATTGACCAATACATATCTGACTCCTGCCTTCCCTCTCTTCCATTGGAATCCCAAACTATATTAGACGAGCCAATCTCACTAGAGGAATTACAGCTAGCGATCAAATCTATGAAGGTAGGAAAAGCCCCAGGTCCTGATGGGTTTACCGCTCAGTATTATAAGACCCTACTACCAACATTAGGCCCACGAATGGTAACTTTCTTTAACGCTCTTGGAGCAAACTCTAACTTTCCCGGGGAAACCCTCAAAGCCCATATTTCTTTAATCCATAAAGCAGAGAAGGATCCAGGTTCCTGTGGTAGCTACAGACCCATCTCCCTCTTAAATTTGGACCTTAAGATTTTCTCTAAAATAATAGCTACCAGACTAGCCCAACATCTCCAGTCCCTTATTCACATAGATCAAGTTGGTTTCATACCCTCTAGAGAGGCGAGGGATAATACCATCAAGGTTCTCAACCTAATCCAAATAGCAACCTCCGAGAAAACTCCATGTATACTAGTGAGCACAGACGCCGAAAAGGCTTTCGATAGGGTAAATTGGAGCTTTATGCTAGCTGTTCTCCGTCACATTGGTCTAGGCAATAGGATGATGCGATGGATAGAAAGTATTTACTCCAACCCATCTGCACAAGTAAAGGCCAACGGAGTACTTTCCAGTCCCTTCCCCATAAGAAATGGAACAAGGCAGGGCTGCCCTCTTTCCCCCCTGTTGTTTGCATTATCCCTAGAGCCCTTCTTATGTACGATCAGAATGAATCCAGATATATCAGGCCTACAGATTGGTAACTTACAATGCAAAATATCTGCATATGCTGATGATATACTCTTCTCTTTAACGAACCCAAGAATCTCCCTCCCAAACCTCATGCGAGAATTTAATGTATACGGCTCATTATCTAATTTAAAGATAAATTTCTCGAAATCCGAGGCAATGTGTATTGAGGTACCATCCCAAATATCACAGCAACTAGCATCCAACTTTCGTTTCAAATGGACTAAGACCGACATAAAATACCTGGGAACTAGAATCCCGGTTGACATATCACGGACATTTGACTTGAATTTCCCCCCTTTATTAACAAAAATCAGAACATTACTAGAGAAATGGAAATCGGGCTTCCACTCATGGTTCGGGAGGTGTAACCTCCTGAAAATGAGTATATTGCCAAAATTTATATATCTTATCCAAGCACTACCAATACATATCCCCACCTCCTTTTTCCAGAAGATCCACTCACTTTTCACTGGTTTTGTGTGGGCAAACAAAAAACCCCGGTTACAGCGCTCATTGATGATACTCCCTAAACACCTGGGAGGTCTAGCTTTACCCGACATTAAACTATATTACTTAGCCTCTCACCTGGGTCGAGTGCTAGACTGGAGGAGAAATGGATCATGTAAACTCTGGGTTCAGATTGAAAAAGCTCAATCCCCCATCCCTCTAAAGGGGGCGATGTGGTGCTATAATAGCTTGCCGTCTAACATAAAATCGCACCCCTTAATTGGCACCACTTTGCGACATAGCCACCAATCATCCCTTAGTTTCCTGCTCACAACCGAAACTTCACTGATGTACCCCGTACTGGGTAATCCTAACTTTGAGCCGGGCTTGCTTTCCAGGGAATACTCCCATCTAAAAGATCAAAACAGTGATCACGTATCCAGCTTCATCTCGGAAGAGAAATGGCCTTCTGTAGCAGACTTATCCAATCCGACAGGTCCTTACCGCATGCCTTACTGGAAAGCGCTACAATTACATCACTTCTTACACTCACTTCCCAGTCCACGGAGCTTCTCACGGGTACTCACATCCTTTGAGGAGTTGTGCACTGGAGAAGACCCACTAACGCATATTCTCTCTCAAACATACTCGATGTTGACTCAGCCAAACACACCACCGCAGTTGCCTTATTTGGACAGTTGGGAGAGGGAACTTCATCTCTCTTTTTCAGCAGCTCAGAGACAGCGCATTATTACATTCTCCCTGAAATCCTCGCTTTGTACCAAGATCCAGGAGACCAATTTCAAACTACTTACACGATGGTACATGACCCCCTCCAGACTTCAGAAATGCTTTCCAGCCTCCTCGGGACGGTGCTGGCGCTGTTCGGAGGAGGAGGGAACTCTAATCCACATCTTCTGGTCGTGCCCTCAGTTAAGGAGCTTTTGGGAAGAGATCAGGCAAATTACTCAGAGGTTCACTGAATATGCTATCCCTGATGAAGCTACATTCTTTCTCCTACATCTATCCACAATTCCCATCAAAGCTTACAGGAAATCTTTAATTAGACACCTGCTAAATGCGGCTAAGGGATGTATCCCTCTTCTCTGGAAACAAAGTCGCCCCCCATCCACATCTATGTGGGTACGCAAGGTCGAAGAGATCAAGCAGATGGAAGACCTGATCCTCTCTGCGCAACAAAAACAAGAATTATTCAAACGTACTTGGGATATCTGGAATGTCTTCATCTTTTCAGATGAAGGTCAACAATTGCTTAGTAACTAACTATCCCCTCTTTCTTTGACCTCCTCGGAGGCTAGATTCGATATAACTTGTCGAGGGTATCGCCGCCGTGTCTCCCACGCCCTCTCCCCTACCCTTCCCTCCCCCCCCCCCCCTTTTTCTCCCCCCTCACCCCCCCCCTTGATTCCCCTCGTTCTTCTTTCCCTATTCTTTATATGGTTGAAAATCGGAAAAAGTAGGCGAGGCTCACCCCGAATACACTACCTGAAATTGGGCGTGAGCTCACATATTACATGTTGCAGTAAACGTTGTATGAACGAGCTAATAATTACACTCTAAATGTAACTGTTCTGTTCATTTATTTGTCTGAGCGTTGTCAACTTGAAATGGCCGAAACGGCACTTGCTTTTGCTTGTATGTTTTGGGGCCCTCGCCCTTGTTTGGAGTTGAATAAAAATTATATTTGAAAAAAAAAAAAAATAAATAATAAGATAATAAACCCAGTGTGGATCCTAAAAAGGTGATGAAAGGAATGGAAAGTGAAAATATGTGATGGTGGTAAGCCTATAGCTAGGAAGTGAGTTGGTAAATATATATATATATATATATATATATATACACACACACACACACACACACAATATCTCACAAAAGTACACCCCTCACATTTTTCTAAATATTTTTATTATATCTTTTCATGTGACAACACTGAAGAAATGACACTTTGCTACAATGTAAAGTAGTGAGTGTACAGCTTGTATAACAGTGTAAATTTGCTGTCCCCTCAAAATAACTCACAACAGCCATTAATGTCTAAACCGCTGGCAACAAAAGTGAGTACACCCCTAAGTGAAATGTCCAAATTGGGCCCAAAGTGTCAATATTTTGTGTAGCCACCATTATTTTCCAGCACTGCCTTAACTCTCTTGGGCATGGAGTTAACCAGAGCTTCACAGGTTGCCACTGGAGTCCTCTTCCACTCCTCCATGATGACATCACGGAGCTGGTGGATGATAGAGAACTTGTGCTCCCCCACCTTCTGTTTGAGCATGCCCCACAGATGCTCAATAGGGTTTAGGTCTGGAGAAATGCTTGGCCAGTCCATCACCTTTACCGTCAGCTTCTTTAGCAAGGCAGTGGTCGTCTTGGAGGTGTGTTTGGGGTCGTTATCATGTTGGAATACTGCCCTGCAGCCAAGTCTCTGAAGAGAGGGGATCATGCTCTGCTTCAGGATGTCACAGTACATGTTGGCATTCATGGTTCCCTCAATGAACTGTAGCTCCCCAATGCTGACAGCACTCATGCAGCGCCAGACCATGACACTCCCACCACCATGCTTGACTGTAGGCAAGACACCCTTATCTTTGTACTCCTCACCTGGTTGTCGCCACACACGCTTGACACCATCTGAACCAAATAAGTTTATCTTGGCCTCATCAGACCACAGGACATGGTTCCAGTAATCCATGTCCTTAGTCTGCTTGTCTTCAGCAAACTGTTTGTGGGCTTTCTAGTGCATCATCTTTATAAGAGGCTTCCTTCTGGGATGACAGCCATGCAGAACAATTTGATGCAGTGTGCGGCATATGGTCTGAGCACTGACAGGCTGACCCCCATCCCTTCAAACTCTGCAGCAATGCTGGCAGCACTCATATGTCTATTTCACAAAGACAACCTCTGGATATGACTCTGAGCATGTGCACTTAACTTCTTTGGTCGACCATGGCGAGGCCTGTTCTGAGTGGAACCTGTCCTCTTAAACTGCTGTATGATCTTGGCCACCATGCTGCAGCTCAGTTTCAGGGTCTTGGCAATCTTCTTATAGCCTAGGCCAGTGATTGCGAACGCGTGGAATGCGTGCCGCTGCCGTCACGTCGAGCCGCCTCGGTTGGCACACAGCACCCTGTCAGGATAAGGGGGGAATTCCCCAACCAGGCAGTCACTTGTGCGACATTTAGGGGGGTGTAAATGTATTCCTCCGCCGTACCGAGGGTCTGTGCTGCAGCTTATTGCCTCCCCCTGACCCTTACACCTCCGGTGAGGCATTCGGGCATTCCTCTCTGCGGCACCCTATTCCAGCTCCCCTTGCCCCAGGAGTACTTTGGTACAGCCCATCCCTCTGCTAATGTACTGCGACCTGACAGCGGAGGGGGAGGGGCGGTGCTCGGAGCACAGCATGGCCATGGGAGAGGTGCAATGGCTGCTAGCAGACTTCTCTGTCTGGGACACCAAGGAGTGGCTGGATGGTGGGGACTCCTGCAATACTGCCCAGTTCTAGGGAGAGCCCTGATGTGATGGACGATGAGGCCATGGAGAGGTAAGGAGGAGGATGGATCCTCTTATCTACATTGCACTGTGTGTGGGAGGATGTGAGCAGTGCAGGAAGTATGTGTCAGGTAGGTCAGTGTATGTTGCAGAGTGCATTCTGAGCAAAAAGCATTCCTGATACCTGTATTCTGAACAAAACGCATTCCTGATCCCTGTATTCTGAGCAAAACGCATTCCTGATCCCTGTATTCTGAACAAAACACATTCCTGATCCCTGTTTTCTGTGCAAAACGCATTCCTGATCCCTGTATTCTGAACAAAACGCATTCCTGATCCCTGTATTCTGAGCAAAACGCATTCCTGATCCCTGTATTCTGAGCACAACGCATTCCTGCACCCTGCATTCTGAGCACAACGCATTCCTGATCCCTGTATTCTGAGCACAACGCATACCTGATCCCTGTATTCTGAGTACAACGCATTCCTGCACCCTGCATTCTGAGCACAACGCATTCCTGATCCTTGTATTTTGAGCACAACATATTCCTGCTCCCTGCATTCTGAGTACAGCGCATTCCTGCACCCTGCATTCTGAGCACAACGCATTCCTGCACCCTGCATTCTGAGCACAACGCATTCCTGATCCCTGTATTCTGAGCACAACACATTCCTGCACCCTGCATTCTGAGCACAACGCATTCCTGATCCCTGTATTCTGAGCACAACGCATTCCTGCTCCCTGCATTCTGAGTACAGCGCATTCCTGCACCCTGCATTCTGAGCACAACGCATTCCTGCACCCTGCATTCTGAGCACAACGCATTCCTGAAACCAGCATTCTGAGCAAAACTCATTCCTAAACCCTGTATTCTGGCAGAATCATATGTTTTTGGTCCCTTAGGGCTTATTCAGAGGGATGATCAGTCCCATCCTCTGTACAGAGCCGCTGATAGGTTTAATTTTGTGTTGGCACTTTGAAAGAAATAAGTTGGTTTTGTGTCGCTGTTTGGGCACTCAGACTCAAAAAGGTTTGCCATCACTGGCCTAGGCCATCTTTATTTAGAGCAACAATTCTTTTTTTCATATCCTCAGAGAGTTCTTTGCCATGAGGTGCCATGTTGAACTTCCAATGACTAGTATGAGAGCGTGAGAGCGATAACACCAAATTTAACACACCTGCTCCCCATTCACACCTGAGACCTTGTAATACTAACGAGTCACATGACACCGGGAAGGGAAAATGGGTAATTGGGCCCAATTTGAACATTTTCACTTCGGGGTGTACTCACTTTTGTTGCCAGTGGTTTAGACATTATTGGCTGTGTGTTGAGTTATTTTGAGGGGACAGCAAATTTACACTATTACACAAGCTGTACATTCACTACTTTACATTGTAGCAAAGTGTAATTTCTCCAGTGTTGTCACATGAAAAGATTTAATAAAATATTTACTAACATGTGAGTGGGTGTACTCACTTTTGTGAGATACTGTCTATTCACTTTTTCAACACTGTCTGGTGTTGTGCTATGGTATATGCCACCTCAGTTCCCGTGACAGATAATGTCCCCAGTCCACCTTGTGGTTACTACTACATGCCACATTCACAACCCTTTTTGTAAGTATGGGCGGATAATTATTTACTCTTTTATCCCCCTTCCCCTATACACTTTTTTTAATCAGACTGTGGTTCTCTATACATATACATATATTTTATAGATACTTTAGTCGCTTCTGCTCCTGATGAGTGGAAACATCCACAAAACGTGTCAAGCTTTGTTGATGCCACAGTTATATTACTATTATGGAATTTTACCCACTCATTCATTAATCATGTCTCACGATGTTGTAATTTTACAAATCATGTTTTGCTTCATACATCATGTGAACACGGATGTCAGTATTGGGCATGTTACTATCTGTATCTCCATGCCATGTTGATATGTGTATATACACACATTTTTTGTATCTATTCATATTTTTACTTGCATTGTGGATTGACTTCATCTGTATTGCTATATGGAAAATAAAATACTTTTACAGACACACAGTGCTTATTTGCGTTCATGCTGCATGCTTCATTTAAAGTCCCAAAATCCCCACATTTTCTTCTTTATTTATTGTATGCAGAGTTTAACTGGGCCAGTACTCATGTGTACCACCATAAGGACTGGGCCCCAATTCTAGCCAGCTGAAGAATTAGGGCTAAAGACTCCTCACTCGGATAGCTGCTTCACAAAAGCTTTGCATATTGTCCATAGTATGGGAGTCTTAAATTTCCTATGCTGCCATTCATTTAAAGTGCACTCAATAGTAGATATAGCCTACTGTTTACAGAGGAGTTTTTTCAGTATTGATTATGATTGCTGTTACTGTTTTCTAATGCTATTACTTACTGATGATTTCATGGCTTATCAGGTTTACTATAATTTAGCCACATAGAACTTAATTCTGTGCTACTATACCCCAGTAAACATATAGGGGGTTATTTACTAAAGGCAAATCCACTTTGCACTACAAGTGCACTTGGAAGTGCAGTTGCTGTAGATCTGAGGGGGTCATGCAAGGAAAATAAAAAACAGCATTTTAGCTTGCACGATATTGGATGAAAAAAGTTGTCAGAGCGTCCCCTAATTTCAGATCTTCCCCTCAGATCTACAGCGACTGCACTTACAAGTGCACTTTCAGTGCATTTGTAGTGCAAAGTGGATTTGCCTTTAGTAAATCAACTCCATAGTGTAGTGAACTGTATTTGACCTAATTCTTTACCTACTTTTTTATGTGCATACTGCTATTATTTACCACTAACCAGTCTGATGTTTGCTTTTTAATACTGAACCTTAGTTGTGTGCAGGGTATCTATATTTGTGCTCCCAGTAACAGTGCATTATCCATTTGCCTAACCTGGTGTGTCAGTGGGGCTAAGGTTCTTCCCAGAGTTGAGGCAGAAGAAGAGAACCCAATCTACCAAGTGGCTCCTGCGGGAGTAGTGGTACATAATAAAGGGAATTTTTACCTGTAAGAATCTCGGTTGCTGATGGTATCATGACCTGAATCCTCCTGCTCATCCCCTGCAACATTGAAGCACACTCTCTTCCCATTCTTTTCTCCCCTCTCATTGTCGCTGTCCACCGCTATTACCGTCTCTGTCTTACGGTCACATTTGGGAGAACAAGTTATTGAAGACAATAATCTGCAAAAGACAAAAAAAATAATACATCACTCACCAACAAAATGTTTGCAGGCCAACAAAATTAAATAACAGCTCATAATAAATTTTAACTGGTTTAATAATTACAAGGTAACGTAATATAGATGTACACATTTCCCAAAAAAGGAAAACTAAAATTTACAGACAAAATGTCTGAAACTTCCTAAAACATCATAGAATTGCACATTACCTGTATCTAAAGCCAAAACATAGAGTAGGGAATGGTTAAAACTATTTTTACTGTCTGCATGTTCCATTCTGGGAATTTCTCTTCACTTTCCATTTCAGAGACACATCAGGAGATGAAAGAAACACAGATATTTAAGAAGTGAACCTTCTCAATATACCGGTAAGATAATATGATCTGATGGAACCACACTGGAGGATATTGTATGTGATAACATATTGAGAAAAACATCAAACTAATATTGGCACAATTAAACTAGCAAAAAATGACTTCTGATTGGCTTTTACAAGATGCACCATAGCACTTTCATTTTGACTTTGGTACTAAACATAGATCGTTAAGGCTAGGTTCAGACTAGTGCGGGTTGGGAACATGTGCATGCGTGTTCCTGACCCGCACCGAGATCGGCTGTGCTTTAGCAGATGTGCAGAAGTGCCATAATTCTTCATGGCACCCCCATTCATTGACACACAATTTTGCTTGCCAAATCGCATGGTGCCGAAGATTTAAAAAAGGAGTCAGGGCATTTCTTTTAGGTACAACAAATGGGTGATGTATCCCTGATATGTGTGCACAAGAGTGCCACATTGGTGTTCGCCAAAGCCTAAGCTTACTGAAAAAAAGAAGACTTAATCAGCACAAGGGACATTACTTACAATGCTGTGTGTCCCTTGTGTTGCTGCCTCTTCCTTTAATAGAGCTCCCAGAGAACCTCCTCTGATCCATCCCTACTGCCATGATCCTCTGCCTTTCATTCATCCACCTGCAGGGGCGGACTGACAACTCATGGGGCCCCCGGGCAATAGGAGACCATGGGGCCCCCCCTGTGTCCCTGCCACACATTACATACATTGGTCTCTACCCCCTTTAGCTGCAGAGGCAGCAGCTGAGGATGTACACATGCTGCGGCAGGAATTATACCCCCTGTTGCTTTTGGTGGGTGATCGTGACCCAATCAAGTAAATAGGGCCACTCTGCAAACACCCAGCAACCATGTGTAATGCACGCAGTAGCAGCATGCTAGTGTGGGATCCAAGGGCTTAAAGCAGGTTATATGATGAGGCAATACAACACCTCCTTATAGCCTGCTTTAGCCGCTTGATCGCTGTACTGCATAAGGTTGCACAACCTTTGCAGAGCAAGCCCCATGCCAAGCGTGACAGGGTGTATAATTTCTGCTGAGGCTGCAACATGTGTACACCCCTGGACCCCTAGGATGGAAGCAGAGAGGGATCCCTGGGATGGAAGCAGAGAGGGGCAAAGGCTGCGGACATAATACGGGAGGTGGACAGAGGCTGCGGACATACTGCAGGTGGACAGAGGTTGCGGACATACTACAGGAGGTGGACAGAGGCTGCAGACATACTGCAGGAGGTGGACAGAGGTTGCGGACATACTGCAAGTGGACAGAGGCTGCAGACATACTGCAGGAGGTGGACAGAGGCTGCGGACATACTGCAGGTGGACAGAGGCTGCGGACATACTGCAAGTGGACAGAGGCTGCAGACATACTGCAGGAGGTGGACAGAGGTTGCGGACATACTGCAGGAGGTGGACAGAGGCTGTGGACATACTGCAGGAGGTGGACAGAGGCTGTGGACATACTGCAGGAGGGGGACAGAGGCTGCGGACATACTTCAGGAGGTGGACAGAGGCTGCGGACATACTGCAGGAGGTGGACAGAGGCTGCGGACATACTGCAGGAGGTGGACAGAGACTGCGGACATACTTCAGGAGGTGGACAGAGACTGCGGACATACTGCAGGAGGGGGACAGAGGCTGCGGACATACTTCAGGAGGTGGACAGAGACTGCGGACATACTGCAGGAGGTGGACAGAGACTGCGGACATACTTCAGGAGGTGGACAGAGACTGCGGACATACTGCAGGAGGTGGACAGAGGCTGCGGACATACTTCAGGAGGTGGACAGAGACTGCGGACATACTGCAGGAGGTGGACAGAGGCTGCGGACATACTGCAGGAGGTGGACAGAGACTGCGGACATACTGCAGGAGGTGGACAGAGGTTGCGGACATACTGCAGGAGGTGGACAGAGGCTGCGGACATACTTCAGGAGGTGGACAGAGGCTGCGGACATACTGCAGGAGGTGGACAGAGGTTGCGGACATACTTCAGGAGGTGGACAGAGGTTGCGGACATACTTCAGGAGGTGGACAGAGGTTGCGGACATGATAGAGTCCTCCTCACAGTAGCCTCCTCCTCTGTCCACCTACTGCAGGAGGTGGACAGAGGTTGCGGACATACTGCAAGTGGACAGAGGTTGCGGACATACTGCAAGTGGACAGAGGCTGCGGACATACTGCAAGTGGACAGAGGTTGCAGACATACTGCAAGTGGACAGAGGTTGCAGACATACTGCAAGTGGACAGAGGTTGCAGACATACTGCAAGTGGACAGAGGTTGCGGACATACTGCAAGTGGACAGAGGCTGCGGACATACTGCAAGTGGACAGAGGTTGCAGACATACTGCAAGTGGACAGAGGCTGCGGACATACTGCAAGTGGACAGAGGTTGCAGACATACTGCAAGTGGACAGAGGTTGCAGACATACTGCAAGTGGACAGAGGCTGCGGACATACTGCAAGTGGACAGAGGTTGCAGACATACTGCAAGTGGACAGAGGTTGCAGACATACTGCAAGTGGACAGAGGTTGCGGACATACTTCAGGAGGTGGACAGAGGTTGCGGACATACTTCAGGAGGTGGACAGAGGTTGCGGACATACTGCAGGAGGTGGACAGAGGTTGCGGACATACTTCAGGAGGTGGACAGAGGTTGCGGACATACTTCAGGAGGTGGACAGAGGTTGCGGACATACTTCAGGAGGTGGACAGAGGTTGCGGACATGATAGAGTCCTCCTCACAGTAGCCTCCTCCTCTGTCCACCATCATATTACTTCTCCACATCAGTGCTGTGTCCTCCTCCTGTGCCACTTTCACCTCTCCACAGATCAGGGCAGCACTGTGCTGCCCTGACCTGTGGAGAGGTGAAATGGGCACAGGAGGAGGACACAGCACTGATGTGGAGAAGTAATATGATGGTGGACAGAACACATCAGTCTCTGTCCCTCTCCTGCATGCCACAGCTTCACCCTCTACCGCCTCCGGGCTCCCACTGATGTCCCCCGTTCTCACTCCCCACAGTTTTACTTTCCTCCTCTTCCTCCTCAGTCCTCACCCCTGCTCGGCTTCTCTGTCTCCTCTGCCATAGTGTGTCCCGAGCGTCTATTTGAAAATGGCGCCGTTCGGCGCCATCACGTTACTGCGCAGGCTCCGCCCGGCCGAGCGCGGCCGAGCTTTCACGAGCCCGGCCGGCTTCGGAGCGGCGCATGCGCAGTTCCATGGTCGGCTCGCGGCCATCTTTTTTACGGGCACCGAAGCCCATAACGGCGTTACGGGCAGCTTCAAAAAGCGGTTAATTCTACGGGAGTTTGGCAACACTGTGGGGCCCCCTGCTGGACACCGGGCCCTCGGTCGGCGCCCGATTGACCTAATGGTCAGTCCGCCCCTGTCCACCTGTTCTCAATTCATAGATCAAGATTTATTCATAGAAGCTGTAGTAAGGCCTCTATGAATGGAGGAGCTGAGTGGAAAGAGTGGGTATAGTCAGGTACTCTTGATGAGTGTCTGTCACAGCTCAGTTGGTTCCATTAACACCTGCAGAACCAGAAGATTACAGTGGCGGGGGTGAGGGCAGGGAATCGGAAGAGGAGTATCTCTACTAAAGGAGAAGACGACAACACAAAGGACTTTTGAGAGTGCAAAATCTGGAGCAGCTAAGCATAGTAGCCAATCGTTTTCTATTTTTCTTCCTCTCCACCCCTTGTTATTTGGGGTAATCATTATACCATATTGGTATCTCTTTATATACAGTATATAATATATATATTTTTTGCAGATATATATTATGCATCCGCTCCTGAGGAAGTGGAGCGAATCCACAAAATGTGTAGAGCTTTTTGGATGCAGCTATGTTTTTTACCTACATTTTGTCATATTTTCTACTTTTAGATATCACTATGATAGATTTTTTGTCAAACCCGCAATTATATAACATGGAGTACAAATCGGCTCCAATTACCATATGTTGCAGTGTTATGATAACATTTGTGGTTGTATATACA
Source organism: Lithobates clamitans (assembly GCA_037952925.1). NCBI lineage: Eukaryota > Metazoa > Chordata > Amphibia > Anura > Ranidae > Lithobates > Lithobates clamitans. The sequence continues at coordinate 2,289,639 of JBBGZY010000643.1, forward strand.
ACCACATTGAGATGCAACCATATTGAAATACAATATGTCATGGTATTGATTGTGTGTATATATATGAATTTTCCATGTTCCATGTGTGTATCAATTGCTATGTGCTTTTTTATCTGTTTTTGTACTGTAATAAATATGTCATCATGTTTTTGATCAATCATCGAGTCTTGTGGCATATGCCTCATATAAAGTCCCAACCTTCTCCTTCTATTATAGATATAGGGATGGAGGTGCATGACTGGGTCATGCGCTTATTTAAAGTCCCACAACCCTTCTTGTATGTACATAGTAGCCAATCAGCTCCTCACTTCAGCTTCTTTAATTAACCTCCCTGGCGGTTTTCCCGAGTGTGGCTCAGGGTTAAATTTCAGTACCATTAGCAGTAACCCCGAGCCACACTCGGGACTGCATTGCAGGATCCTGGTGCAGTATACTTACCTTGTCCCCAGGATCCTGCAATGTCCCCCCCGCTGTGTCCGCGGGCTCTGTCCTCCGCCCAAAGCCTCTGTGTTCCGGGCTCCGTTCCCTGCGAGCGTCGTGACACATGGGGCGGAGCTCGGCGGGAAATTTAAAAAATGTAAAAATCATAACACATACAGTGCACTGTAATCTTACAGATTACATTACTATATGAAATTATTTCACATCCCTTTTGTCCCCAGTGCTTTGTCCAGTGCCCTGCATGCAGTTTTATATTATATATACTGTTTTTTCTGTCTGGAAACTGGAGATTGTCCATAGCAACCAAAAAGTGTCCCTTTACGTCAAAAGTGGTTTTAGACCAGCTAGATAACAGCGATAGTAAATTAGAACACTTGCAGAATTGAGCGATAGTGAATCTTGGGGAAATTAATTTTATTATTATTATATTATTATTTTTTATAATTATTTTTATTTATTTATTATATTATAATTTATGATTTTGTGTTTCAAACTTTATCATACCCGGGATGTCTACTGGACTCTTGTTTGGACAGATTTAAGTGTGTTATTGCTAAGAATTACAGGCCTACAATATAAAATGCCAAATTTCTATGCAAAATAATTGTACCGCTTTGAGACGCAAAAATCTGACATAATTATACCACCAGGGAGGTGACCAGAAAAAAATGGAAGCTAGTGGATTTCTATGCAGAGCTGCACCAAATTTTGCACTCTCCAGTTTTAGTAAGTATTGTCCCTTGTGCTGAATCTGTTTTTTTTTTTTTTGTTAGGTAAACTTAGTAACGTTTTTTTTTTTACATAAACTTAAGCTTTACGGTTTAGGCCTCAGTTATCATAGCATTTAAAAGAACTGCCTATTTTGCCATTAACAAATAGGCTCCAGGTATTGTTTCGCCAGCACAGATTTGAATGTGAATAAAATAATCAAAATGATTGATAAATACATTGACATTTGCTCTTTCAGGTACTTTGGTGAAAGATGCTCATTTCTAAAGAAGTAATGGAAATATGCAGGATGGTCTGAATTTGTGACATGGTCCTTGGCTCTTGAATACACATCACAATGATTGGATCTGTTAAAAAAAAAAAAAAAGAAATGCAGGATGCTCACTCCATTCTACAGTAGATTAGCCATTGTTAGTGAAGCTTTGTCACATTACCCCCCGGGGCTCCTATCAACTAGCACCCAGGAGAGACAGAGAATCTGAAGAGGCCTGTGATTGACTCCCCAGAGTTCTAACAAACATATTCCAATAACTTGGCCTTGTTTGAAATCCCTTGTCATAGTACAGAGGAGGTTTTCTGTCAAATATAATTGCCCAAAGTGTTGGTATGAATATGTCTCTACATATTCTTGGTGAGGTTTTCACTTACGAGCTGACACATAATCCTTAATATTAACAACCAGAATTGTAAAAAGTCATCTAATAATCCCCTGCAGAAGCTTCTCGATTTCACATTTAAAATAACTTTGGATTTGCCATTCCTTGGAACTGTGAACAATAAGTGCTAAATCAACACTTCACGCCCTGACTGCAATAACCTCTGTTTTCCTGTTTTCCCTGTGCAGATCCTTTAACTAGATCCTTGGGGGGTTCAGATTTCCTTAACAAAATTTGCTCCAGCCTAATTGCCAAAAGGGTATAGCCTAAAATCAATCCAAAGCATCATGTATTCAGAATGTACAACGTTAGATTTGCTTATATTTCGCTTTCCCTGATGCAAGCAGTTAGATGGCTTCTGGGAAGAGTTACACAAATATCAAATGTATTTATGGGAGGGTGTTTGTCTGGAGGAGTGAGTGTTACTAGGCAGACTGCATTTACATGCAGACCACCCTAGGTAACTCCTACATGTAATACAGAGAGATTTGAGACATATACTGCAGAGCGTGGCACCACATCCAATAGTATTTGAGCAAAAAACTAAAAAAAGAAAAAGAAAATGGACTTTAAAAGTTGCCACTATAATCCCAATTTGGAAAAGAGGTTGGTCTCACATTATAATAAAAATATCAAAGTTATTGCAATCACATAAAAACGCATGATGAAAAGAAGTACATGAACACGTCTAAATGGTACACTGTCCCACATATAGATATTGGAGCAGAAAGCTGATAAAGGAAAACCACATGGATGGCCCAAAAATGATGATGATGACACTTGAGTCCAAGAAGATTCCTTCTGGCTAGGGGCCAAACAGATGGAGTCACAAATATCAGCGCCAATGGATTACTACGTGTTTCGCCAATAGCTTCTTCAGGGGATCCTATTGGTGCTAGGGGGTATATTATAATTACCCCCTAGCACCAATACGATCCCCTGAAGCAGCTATTGGCAAAACGCGTAGTGATCCATTGGCGCAGATTTTTTGTGATTTCAATGAATTTGATATGTTTATTATAATGTGAGACCAACCTCTTTTCCTAGTTGGGATTATAGTGGTAACCTTAAAAGTCCATCTTCTTTTTCTGTTTTTTGCTCAACTCCTACATATAATGCTGAGCCTGACCTGAAATCCAGTAATTGAAAGGTGGAGGGAGGGAGACAAAGCACAGCAAGGCTTGGGAGGAAAGCGCTATATGATGCTGGATGCCCTCCAGCCAGGAAATGAGGCATACTCTGTCTGAAGCTTTTAATGCACACTGTGAAAGTTAGAAAGCAAGACTGGAGTTCAGCTTTAAAAGAAAAAAACTTAACAGTTTTGAGCCAGTTTTATTTACATTTTTTTCAAAGCTTATACATTAACCTTATACTCTAGCTTTTAAACTGGAGAACTTTCCTTGCCTTTACTCCAGTGCTTCCCTGTCCAAGCTCCCTTCCGGCCCCTGTAATCTTTGACTGGGCAGCTTCTGGGTACCAATCTCCTGCCATTTGGGTCTGGCCATGGTGATGTCGCTCCAGTGCACGTGTGTTCAGTCAGCTCGGTATTGGCAAAATCGTGTACTGAGCTACGCAGGTCAGTGTACAGTGGCGGATGGGTAGGTAAGAAACTTTAATGCAGAAGAGACATAGTATGGGTTATTTACTAAAAGTGGAGAGTGCAAAATCTGGTGCAGCTGGGCTTAGAAACCAATCAGCTTCCAGGTTTTATTGCCAAAACTTAATTGTACAAGCTGAAATTACAAGCGGATTGTACAGCTGCACCAGATTCTGAGTTCTCCAGTTTTAGTAAATTCCCCCAGTATGTCTCTTCTGCTTTAAAACCCTGCTTCTATCCATTTTTATTTTAAGTTCCACTTCAACGCCTCTTTCACGTGGGCGGACCTATCGGCAGTGGCGGCTGGTGTTTTTTTGTTGAGGGGCAGGCGGCAAACAACCACCCCCCAATGCACCTCAAACCCTCCCTCCCGCTGTCTGCTGGTCCACCGGCACTTACCCCATCGGCGGCAGGGATTGGCAGGCACATTGGGGATTGACGGGCACATCGGCGGGCACATCAGGCAGGGGGACAGGCTGCAGCGGGCATCTGGAAGCGTCTCCTGTGTCCTCCTCTCTTCTGAGATCACGGCAGCTTCCGCCGTGCGTCTCCTCCCCTCCCCCTAGCCGTCCAATAGAATTGCCTGACCTTTCAGCCAATTGGAAGTGGGTAACAGATCCACGCTTCCTGACTGGCGGAGAGGCGATTCAGTGTAATGCCCCATACACACGGTCGGACATTGATCGGACATTCCGACAACAAAATCCTAGGATTTTTTCTGACGGATGTTGGCTCAAACTTGCCTTGAATACACACGGTCACACAAAGTTGTCAGAAAATCCGATCGTTCTAAACGCGGTGATGTAAAACACGTACGTTGGGACTATAAACGGGGCAGTAGCCAATAGCTTTCGTCTCTTTATTTATTCTGAGCATGCATGGCACTTTGTGCGTGGGATTTGTGTACACACGATCAGAAATTCCGACAACGGATTTTGTTGTCGGAAAATTTTATAGCCTGCTCTCAAACTTTGTGTGTCGGAAAATCCGATGGAAAATGTGTGATGGAGCCCACACACGGTCGGAATTTCCCACAACAAGGTCCTATCACACATTTTCCGTCGGAAAATCCGACCGTGTGTACGGGGCATTAGAAAAGCGAATATTCATTTACTTTTCTAACACGCCTGGGTGGGCTCCAAGCGCAATGCTCTGCGCTCCGAGTCCACCCTATTTTGAAGCCTATTAAAGCTTATGGCTCTAATCAGGTGCTTTAAAAAAAACCCGCTGCTGTAATTCAGTTGCCGGGCGTCCTGAAAGGGGCCGGATGCCTGAATAGGGGGTGGCACAGCATGAATCTATCCATTAACCATATAGGGGGGTGGCGTGGATAGAGGGGTTGGTGCCTGTGCGCCCTTAATGGATGGGCCGTCCCTGCCTAATAAGTCTGCCTTTTAGTTTTTCAGGCAGACCCGTTAGGAACCCTCCATTATTCTCTATGGAGTGGAGGATGTAAACGGACATAAAGTATGTCTGTTTACACCCACAGACATCCATTCCTATCTGATCCCCTACAAACAGACAGATAAGAATACATTCCCCATCTGTCCGATGAGGAAAGAGGAGAGCCTGCTAAACAGGGATCAGTGGACAGATTCCCCTCTGAGAAGGCGGACTCCACCAGGAGTCCACCCCATGTGGAAGGGGTCTAACCTAGACTTTGTAGATTGTGGGCATACCATCCATGCCACATATGCCCCCAAAAATGTAAATACTTACTACTCCTCCTCCCTTGCAACTCCATGGCTACATTTACTGGTAACTCCCATCTGTCATTTTGCAGCCAAGACTTGCTTTGTATCACAGAAGATGCTCTTCCAGTTCCAGTTACATTCACACTCCCAGAACAGGGTATGCAAAGATCAATGAGAATTACAATGTAGCAATGTTATTACTTCTACATTGTAATTAGAATTAGTCATAGCGGATCTAAGTGGTGATCTTGGACCTGCATATGTTCTCAGTTAAAGCAACCTTGCAATTAAAAATAAATAAACTATTCTAATTTCACCCCTTATTAGCCCTTAGTTAACCCAAATAAGCCCCAATTAACTCATTTCTCTATTACCTAATAAAAATGTGACTATAATATTTACTATCTCGCTGTTCAATGTTTAGAAAATTCTCTGTCCATGTGCCCTATGTGCCCTATGTGCCGGTTCACACAGGGGTGGCACGACCTGCAAAACAACTTCTGTATAGAAGTCAATGCAAGTCGCCTGAAGTCGCCCCAAAAATACTACAGGAACCTTTTTCTAAGTCGGAGCGACTTGCGTTGCTCCTATTAGAACGGTTCCGTAGTACAGAACGGGAGGCGACTTGTCAGGCGGCTAGGTCGCCTGACAAGTCGCCCCTGTGTGAACCGGCACATAAGAGCTCAGTGAGTGTTTTACAAGCTGATCATATATTGTGCAGACATGATCCTGACACTCCAAAACGTGTGTCATCTGGCTGTCCCCTAAGCATCCAGTAGCACCTAAGTTATCCACTCATCACAAGAGTCTTATTTACGATTTCCATTTACTTTCCATTACATTTACATATTAGTCATTATTTAATAAAGAAAACTGTTTGAAGGGTAATCTGTTTTAGAATTTTTATGTATGCAAGTCTCAACATATCCAAGTCCAGGCAGCCAAACACATCAGTCAGTGAGTAACAACATTGACCAAATGCGTTTGTAGTTAACAAGCAGCGCTGTAACATTGACCTCTATGAGATTAATTGTCTGACTGGGAGGCTGTGCATAAAAGATAAGAGAAAGGGAAGAACATTCATTAGGAGCAATTATTGAAACTAAAAAGTGTTCTTGATTCAAACATCCTCTGATCTTCTTGACCATATCTTGACATAAGAAAATATGAACAAAGGTGTGATAAGGAAAAAGGTCCCTGCACCTTTTCTAAAATCTCAGCCACACAGAAACTGCATGGTGCTATACATTTCCATGCATGAGAAAATGCGCCTTGGTTTCCAATGTGTGGGGGTATGTACCACTAGAAATTAATAAAACAGCAGCGCTTTTTTTTGCTGCAGGTGTAGGAATGCATGCAATTTATGCGCAGTCCCACATCTGCATAGCTGTGAACTTAGCCTATGTGCTTTCATGTTTTTGACTATTTATAATGAAGATCAGTATACACTTTAATAAAGCAAAAGGTACAATTTTATAGTATCTGATAATAACCAAACACTGGCTTCCAGGTGTATCAATGGACAGTTATTAATAACGCTTGTTGGTTTTTAACGGGTTCCTGACTGTTTAGTAAATGGCATCACACTATATTGTTTTCTTGAAAATGGTACTAAATGCTAAGCATTTGTACCTTGATGCATTCTCTGTAATAAGGTAAAGAACACCCCAGTACCTTTCTTTGCCCCTCTGTCCCTGAACACTTACCTCCAGTCTATTGTAACTGCTGCTGGGCCTGAGACATCTACAATGTTGCTTCCACAATCCTTCAGGATGTGTAGAAAGGAGCAGGGGCCAGGTTTGCTGAGTGCTGTCTGTGTCTACGAATGCACACAGCATTGCCTAGGTGTGCTCACGCACAGGTGTCTCCTTAGTAGCTGGCTAACCAGAAAGGAAAAAACCAAGCTCCAAAAGGTCCACCAGAAAAATAACAAGAGAGGTGGAACAGCCCTCATAGTGTAGTATGTGGATGGTACTAGTAGGAAGTATATAAGGTAAGAGTAGGCAAGAAAAGAATTAACTTACATTTGGCAAAGTTGCGAATGACCAAGTAGCACGGTAGACGCAACCTTCAAAGTACACATGTGGAAAATATCTGTCTCAATACAGGACAAATCGTAGGTCACTCTTGATGTCTTGGGGAACCTGATCCTAGGTTCTCTTGGGGGACATCAGATGGAAAATCGGCTGGTTTATAAAGGAGGAAAAGCACTTAGATGGTGGAGGTGTCTATGGTGGCATGTGTTGATTTTTAGCAATGGGTCGATGTCATCATTTCAGACATGAAATTGTATTAATTACTACACACCATAGGTGTGTTTCATAGCTACAATATGCCACTTCCTCAGTTTAGCAGTGTTCACACCATAAATTCTGCCCTTTGGTTTTTGTTTGCATCACACACATCCCTGCTGTTGAAAAAATGAAACCAACAAAGGTAGAACTCCCTGTGGAAACAAAGCTAAACTGAGGAAGTGGCATATTTCAGCTACAAAGCACATCTGTGGTGTTAAGTAATCAATACATTTCATGTCCAAATTAAAAACAATGACTTTGGCCCATTCCTAAACATCAACACACCCCAGCTCGGGTGCCTCTACTGTCCGAACAGTCCATAGGACTTTTCCACCTTTATAAACCAACTAGCTAGGGAGACACCCACAAACAGTCAAGGGTTGGGGATTGGCCGCTGGAGAATAAAAGTGGTAATTTTGATAAAGAAAATTTATCAGTGAGAACCTACTCTTTCAAATCATAAAATAAAGTTAAATAAAAATAAGGGTTTAAATTCACTTTAAATTTATGTTATTATGCAACATATTTTTGAGACTTACAACTAAACTCCCATGAATACAATAATTTATACTGGTAGCAGACAACTGAAAAACGGGTAAATAAATATATTAACGTAAAATGTGAAAAATCTATTGCTCAAATTTACATGGCAGCAGTCCAGCAGCATAATTAAATATTTTATGCGGTAATTATTTTCACTTGAAAAGGCAGGTGATGAAGAAAGATACAAATTTAACAGGCATCTGAATAGAATCACATCTGCAAAACTGCAAAAATGAAACACCAGGCAAGTTAGTGATCCAGGTTGCAGATACATGTATTCAAAGAAATGGATGTAGATAGGACTAAAGGCTTCTGAGAGCCTATTATCATATAAATGTAATTACAAAATAAATTCTCCACTTGGGAGCAGATGTGTCACTGACCAATAAAAGGATTTCACTGGTAACAGTGTAATAAGGAGATAACACATTATTGTCAATAAACTAAGATACATGGGTTATTTTAACAGTGTTAGTTATTTCTTCTCATGATAATTTACTTCACATAGATAAATACTGATCAGGTGTGGAATCCTTTTTTGTCAAGAAATAGTTTTTGAAACGGAACTAAACCCACCAATTTAATGGTATACCAAAACAGTTACATTTAAGGCACAATAACTGTTAAGTTAATAGTGTGCTTATGTTAGCTCTCAACCAAGCTTTCAATCCATCAAATGGCTGGTGTCATAGCTGATCACATTTGCAGCACCATGACAACTGCAGGTCAAAGCTGCTAAAATGGCAGCTTCCTTAGCTGTAAAAGAGTGGAGAGTTTAGTTTCACTTTAAACCACCACGTACCGTATATACTCGAGTATAAGCTGAGTTTTTCAGCACATTTTTTTGTGCTGAAAGTGGCCCCCTCGGCTTATACTTAAGTCAAGCACTTTTCTGGTGCAAAGAATGAAATTTCCCGAACTGGCTTTGGGGCCATGTATCTCGGGGTCACTTGGTGCTAGGAACCAAACCCAGTGGAAATAGCACTACAACATATCCAAAGCTGGGCTTCCTAGCACCAAGTGGCCCAGAGATACGGGGCCCCAAAGTCGGTTCAGAAAATGTCATTCTGTGCTGCAGAAAAGTGCTTGACATTTTCCAAACCGATTTTGGGGCCCTGTATCTCAGGGTCACTTGGTGCTAGAAACCCCAAACTTGGTGTGCAAACCCAGTTTAATATGTTGTAGTGCTCGTTCCACTGGGTTTGCACACCAAATTTGGGGTTCCTAGCACCGTATCCCGGGGCCCCAAAGACAGTCAACTGTGTCCATCTGCAGCAATGTCATTTCGGGACCCTTTGGGTCCAGGGACCCCAAATTTAGGCTGCAGCTAGGGGGCATCTAGGAACCCTTAACTACAGAGTTTGAGGTTCGGGGGACCTATGGCTGCAAATGGGCACAATGAAGCATGCAAATGGGCACAGTGTGGCTGCAAATGGGCATTGTTGACCTTCTTTTCCACTTGGCTCCTGATGCTGCCTGTCAGTCCCTGTGTGAAGTGGAAGAAAGGAGAGAAGACTGCAGCCGGGCACAGTGCTAGATCGATCAAGGAGTCAGGTAAGTGTTTAGAGGGGGAGGGTAGAACAGCAAGTCCTAAAAAGTTTTTTTATCTTAATGCAATGTAAAAAAAATTGTAACCTTAGAACTGTTAGGGTTATTGTTATAGCCAAGAGTCATGTGACATGTTAAGGATTAAAGTAGATCTATAGGCAAAACTTTTTTTTTCCATTTTGGGTAGAGTAAGGGAGGGCAACAACTATTTTAAGGTTTATTTCTGCCATCTTTGTCCCATTGGAAACATTTTCCTTCGCTTACTGTCCCATGGCCAAAACAGGAAGTGAGAGGCAATCCATGCTAATTAAAGCGGAGTTCCACACAAAAATGGAACTTCCGCTTTTCGGAACCCTCCCCCCCTCCGGTGTCACATTTGGCACCTTTCATGGGGGAGGGGGGTGCAGATACCTGTCTAAGACAAGTATTTGCATCCACTTCCAGCATAGACTCCCACGGGAGTCTATGCCTCTTCTTGTCCCTCCGCGCTGTCTTCTGGGAAACACACAGGTCCCAGGAGATAGCGGGGACCAGTTACGATGCGCAGCGCGACTCGCGCATGCACAGTAGGGAACCGGGAAGTGAAGCCGCAATGCTTCACTTCCTGATTCCCTCACCCAGGATGGCGGCGGCAGCTGCCGAGAATCGAGCGGGTTATTGGCGTCGGCTGTCGACATCGCTGGACCCTGGGACAGGTAAGTGGCCATTTATTAAAAGTCAGCAGCTGCAGTATGTAGCTGCTGGCTTTTAATATTTTTTTTTTTAGGTGGATTTAGGTGGACTCCCTCTTTAAGGGAATCTTTTGGGGACTCCCAGATGTCCAGAACTAGTGTCCCCATTGGAAAATGTTCCCTATATTACTTTTCTGAGGACAACCCAAAATTTGGGATTTTCTTTTACTTTGACTTTCAATGTACTTACTTTTCACTTCAATTTCATAAGGTAAACAGGACAAATAGAGAGAGTGAATCTCAATAAAAACTTACAGGTGTTCTAACCCATCCATTTTTACCTTTAGTTATACTAAGTTACAGATCAGGGACATTTGGAAAAAGATTTAATTTTACATTTTCTGAAAATCAGATGGAAAGACAATCATCTAATGCTTATAGATTTAACCAGTCCCTGTCTTCTATGCAGATATAAGCACCTGAGAGTAATAATAATTAATAATAAATACTTACTCATCAATTTGAGACACACAGGTTTCCACTTCTGCCAGGGCTGACTGGAGTTTGCATAATAATTTATGATGTATATCCTGTGTTTCCAGATCCTCATCTCTGAGCAAATAACGCAAGCCATGGCCATCACGCTGGCCCAGTGAATGTCCCGAAGGTGCAGCCATGGTGGTTATTGTGTGTTGTAAGTACACCATAGGATTAAGTTTACCTAGACAGATAACAGAAAAGCTTATTTTAAAACAAAATTCATCAATAGACATGACATTAACCTTATTTAAATGTGAGACATATAATATGAAAAATCACATTTGCTTTAGAAAGGATCAACATTCTATCTATGGTGAACCAGATGCAGAAATTTTGGATCATCTACCAAGCAATGGCATAACTAAAGCAATGAAACAATGTAGCTTCTAAGGGTACCAGCATCTAATGACCATAAAATGAGAATGTACTGTATGTATTAGGTATAGTTCAACATATGTAATCAGGGTTGCAGCATTAGGCGTAATAAACCTAAAATAATTCTGCAGTTGTAAAGTTGTTCCAGAAGTCTGACACACTGCCCACTAAGTCGGAGCTAGAACTCTCCAATTAGTAGGTAACTTGAGTTTTGATGAGCTATAAGCTCAACTCAGCAGGTTGCATGTTGGACTCCTACAAGAGATCAATATTTCCAGTAATGCGAGGGTGATTTTCTGCAGAATGCTGACACGGGGGACAAGAAAAGAAAATGAACTGTAACTTTAAACACCTTTTTCTTCTGATGCACCTTGAATGTATTTAGCAGATATTAACTGAAAGTTTGCTTGGACTTTGATTACATAAACAAAACAACATCTCTATTGGGTTCAACTTCCAGGCCTGGTAGCAGTAACAGGGGCTGCTATGGCTATAGTTATTCCAATTCCCACGGGAAAGGACCTACCTGTTGACCTACTCCTGGGATCTTCAATACACATTCTACCCTTCAAAATAGTTCAGTCTTGTTCCTGTGCCTACCACACATGCTTACTACAGTTCTCGTTCATTCCTTTACATGGTTTTACCTCTAATTGGAATATGAGTATGGGCGCGCTCATAGGATTTAAAATTGTCTTTTTAAAACTTTAATAAAAAATGTAAAACTTATTTTATAAAATATATACCACACAGTCCGTACCTTGCTCTGTGATTTTGTTTTCTTTGTCCTGAGAAGTCTGTTTTCTATTGTCTAGCTGTACCCCAAATGCACTGCCAAGTGATGTCAAGGTTTTGGGGTACGAAACCTGCATGACATTGAAATGACAGTTTGTTGGGCAGAAGTCACTGCTATGGAGTGGTGAAATCTTTGACTTTGCTTGTTTAAATGTAGGCCAGGCTCTGTTTTTCAAAACCCTTGAAAACTGAAAGAGAAAAATATATGGATTCATGTATACAACTATTTCATAAAGTGGACTCCTAGAAACATAATACAATATTATTTACAAATACATGTATGTAAAAGCGTAAAATTATGTAATAACGGCTTCTAATTTTGATGAAGGACTAAGATTGCTTGCACACATCAGATGATATTCTAAACAATAAAGTTTTTTTTGAAGCTCAGAAGCAAGTTCTTAAAATAAAGGGCATTTCCATTATAAACCAAATTGTGGGTTATTTCAGGATAGTGGGCAGAGCATGAACATCTTTCTTTTCTGTTCATAGGCCAACTGTGGATCTAGAATTTCTGCTTTACAACCTAGATACCAACTTGTATTAAAAGAGCCATTTATTCCAAATAGTAGCTGTTTTAGGTTTGTTGGACATCATCTGTGCAGTACATGGTAACTGTAATTTCTACAGAATAAAGCCGGTCATAGATTCGCAATAATCACTGTGTGTTCTCCCGGCTATCACGGCTCCCCCCTTCCCCTGCTAGGAGAACACAATAGCTCTGTGGGAGGGATTCACCCATCAACACTGTGTTGATGGGGGAATCAAGCAATTTTATTTCCTTTAACTTATGGTTGCAAGAAATAATCACATCATCTATTGGCCCGGCTTACGATTGCCAGAATGGGGTTGACAAAGGTACAGTTACCCTCTAAATTACTTAAAGCTGAAGTTTAATCTACTTTGCCTTCTGTAGTTCCTCCCTCCTCTCCCCCTTCATCAGTGTGCTAATGATATTTTTAAGTTAAACCTTTCAATTTTTATGCCTTATTTTGGTTTCGGTGCTTCTCTTTGCAACACACAAACTCTAGTTGTGGAGAAAAAAGGACAAAAATTTTGTTTTTCGGTACATTGTCGCACGACCACGCAATTATCAGTTAAATCGACGCAGTGCCGTATCGCAAAAAATGGCCTGGTCAGCAGGAGGGCAAATCCTTCCGGGGCTGAAGTGGTTAAAAGGATACTTCCTCCATCACCAGTTACCCTACACTAATCCATTTTATGGTTATTAATAATATACAAACCAATAACTTAAGAACCCCAACAAGGGCCCGATCAATCAAACAGGAACATCCCTACATCTCTAAGCTGTACCCTCAAAGGAGAAAAAAAGGGGGGGACTCTCTCCCCCCCTCCCAACATTTCCACATTAAGTGAACAGTGTATTAAGTACAAAAAATCTTAAGAGTACACAATACACAAACTACACAAAAAGAAAAAAGAGGGAAATATCCAATGTGTCAAAATCTTGGTAGGCATTATATTAAGTGCAAAATAGTGTAGAAAAAAAAAACTTCACGTCCTGCCAAAAGATGCACTTAAAGTGCCAATATCCACAGCACCATACCTATCCAGTTCGACAATCAAAAAATTAAGCCAGCACATAGTATAGAGGACCGAGAAAAAACAGTTCCCACAAAAAATACTTGCATTACACACACACACACACAAAAAAAAAATGAACACTAAAATCCCAGTAAGGTCTTCCCAAAAATATATATTGCTTCGTTCAATTCATTGTTCAGGTCTTCCATTGGTGACAAATTCACTCATCCAATACCTAAATCCCTGGCGGGTGGTGCGTCCAGGGGCACCCCACCAAGGGGAAACCCTGATGTCCCCCCCCCCGCACCATCATCAACATGGGTATGACAGGGCGGGCAAAAACCCATCAGGGCCCACCACCAGCTAAGGACGTCCTTCCCCACCCACCCCCACAACATGCACATTTAAAAAACATTCTATATACACATCCCCCCTTAACTTCATAACCTTAATAGTGTCATAGGCAAATAGTTACTTACAACAAGAAAAAGCGAAAGGAGGGAAGTAAAAAATTAACCATTTCAACTAAGAAATACTAGACACATCTATACGGGAGACATACCATAATACGATCTATAATGAAGTGGCAATAAGCAGCAATATAGCTTAATATGTACATCTCTCCGAAGAATAGTATATCCAGCCTGCCCATGTGTCTTTAAACTTATCATATTGATCTCTGACCAAATGAAGCCACCTCTCAGCCTCCATAATTTTATCTACCTCCCTTTTCCAGTCCGCTAAAGTAGGACATATGGACTGTTTCCAAAACCTAGGTATCAATACTTTCGCTGCATTCAATAGATGCGGAGTAATACTTTTGTAATAAAACTTAATAGAGGATGGCATCCCATGGAAAAGGAAATGTAGAGGGGAAAATTCTAACAACAGGCATCCATCTGACTTACTGTAGCTTCTAATTCACACTGTAAGGAGCTTATAATGTGCAGAGAAATTAGACTACGCATTTTCAGCACAGGAGAAGAGCCTGTACAACTGTGCAAGACTGAAGATAAGGCTAGAGTTCAACTCTAGAGTGGTTGTAAGGCTCAAGGTTTTTTACCTGCATGCATTTTAAAAACCTTCGGGGTGCAGCAGCAGCAGACCTCAGCCCCTCTTTTACTTACCTGAGCCCCATCTCAATCCAGCAATGTGCACGAGAGCCTCGGCTGTCCCCCCCTCCTCATTAGTTGAGATAGCAGCGGGAGTCATTGACTCCCACTACTGTCAATTACAGCCAGTGAGCCAATGAGGAGAGAGCAGGGGTGGAGCCGAGCTGCGGCTGTATGTGAATGGACAAGCAGGTTGGAAGGGGGTAGGGGACCTGAGAAGAGAAGCATCACTTTAAATGAACTTGGAAATGAAAAAAGTACCCACCAAGATGAAAGAAAATACCTCTTCTGCTGCCTGTGCCCCCCGACTGCTGTTCCAATAAAGCAACATTTTTAGGTACAAGTTTTCAGAAACTACCACTCACGGTACTGTCAATTTCCTATGTCCCTCCTGCTGTACTCATTGGTTCCTCCTGCTAACCCCTACATCACTACTGTGTCCTGTAGTGCAGAAGAAACCACTAAGAGCAGCAGTGGACACAGGAGACTGACACCCTCCTCTGCAATGGAGCAGCATTTGACAGTGCAGGCAGCAGGAGAAATATTTACTTTCATCCTTTCAATTACTTGCAAGTATCTGCAATTTTATTTAGGGGCTGAATTCCTTTAAAGAATCAAAAAGCCATCCTCTAAACCAGAATGCATCACAAGTTGTCATACTTGTTATCTATTTGTTCCTTTAAGTTGACCTCACCATAACCTGTCTGGTTATATTTTCTCAGTAGTCTAGTGTAGTTAGCCTTTTGACAAGGTGCCTGTAGTTGGTTACTATTAATCAATAATGTAAGTGATCTAGGCACTACATTAACCACTTAAGTACCGGAAGGCTTTGCCCTCTTAATGACAGGCCACTTTTTGCAATACGGCACTGAGTTGCTTTAACTGACAATTGCGCTGTCATGCAACATTGTTCACAAACAAAATTTATGTCCTTTTTTCCCACAAATAGAGCTTTCTTTTGGTGGTATTTGATCACCTCTGCGGTTTTTATTTTTTGCCCTATAAACAAAAAAAGAGCGACAATTTTGAAAAAAAAATAAAATTTTTTTGGTTAAAATAAATATCCCCCCCCAAAAAAAATTCTTTATCAGTTTAGGCCAATATGTATTCTTCTACATATTTTTGGTAAAAAAGATTGCAATAAGCATATATTTATTGGTTTGCGCAAAAGTTATAGAGTCTATAAAATAGGGGATATATTTATGGCATTTTTATTATTATTTATTTTTTTACTAGTAATGTCGGTGATCGGTGATATTTAGCGGGACTGAAACATTGCGGCGGACAGATCGGACACTTTTTTGGGACCATTGACATTTATACAACGATCAGAGCTAAAAATAGCCACTGATTACTGTATAAATGTTGCTGGCAGGAAAGGAGTTAACACTAGGGGGCGATCAAGAGGTTAAGGGTTCCCTAGGGAGGTGTTTCTAACCGTGTGGGGAGTGTACTGACAGGGAGCACCTTGTGATCAGGAACAGCGATCTCTCTCTACTTCCCTGACAGGACAGGGATCTGTCTGTTTACATTGACAGATCCCCATTCTGGCTCTCTGAGGAGCGTTCGCGGGTCGCGGGCGGACATCGCTGCCGCCATCTACGCGCATTGGCTCCTGCAGCGCGTGGGTGCCTCCTAGAGCTCCTAAAGCGACTGACGTATACCTCCACCGATTTGTGCAGCCGTGCCAACCTGCTGCAGTATAATGATGGTGGCTGGTTGGCAAGCAATTAAACTTTTAGGGGCTCATTTATATAGGGGAGCCCTCTGCTGGTTTACTTAAAGAGAGCTCCATGTTTGGAGAAGTTGCCAGTCACATGAGTTTTTATTGCTTTTATTGCTTTGGGGTCTGAAGCAAGGGGAGTGCAATCCACATTTATAAAGCACAGTGCTGCTCGTTTTTTTGTTTGATTGTGGTAAGGCCATACTGTTGCTTTAAAAATGGACCCCTAAGTATAAAAAATAAGTTAACTAATGGCAGTTAATAGCCGCATCTATTGTTACATTTTGCAGTACTTTAGTTGCACTTACCTGTATATAATTCATGACTTAATATGTTTATTTAATCATTTAAAAAATTAAAAATAATAATGTTTTTTTTTTTTGATAAAACCAGAATGTTCCAGGAAAATAAGTGAATTATAAGTGGATTACAAGTATGTCCTATATATATTGTTTGCCTTGTTAACCCTAATTGGAGCATCCATTCAATGTGACATTAACTGAGCTTCTTAGGATATGGACAGCCCACAGCTGGGAGAGCAAAGGAAAAACTTCATTTTTCTACAGTTAAGATTAAACAATTTTCTTTTATGTTCAAAGAAGAACTCTGGTTTAGTTAAAGAGACAGATAATGCAGTGAAAGGCTAAGCGTTTGCATTGTATGTGTTAATTGGATGATTCAGGGGCAGCCTTGTAAGTTATAATGAGCACTTATGATCATCAGAAATGCATTTTATCTCTTATGGGAATTTTCCAACAAGGTGGAAAATCTCAGCAACCAATGTACATCTTAAGTAAGGGAAAAAGTTCTGTCAGTGGTTGTGGTAATTAAATTCCCGGTCATCCAAGGAGAAAAACAGATACAAGTTTGAAAGTACAAAGATTTTAATACAGTACCTAGCAAATGTGGGCCTGCCTATGAACAACTTATTGATAGTTGTCTCATTACCCATTACAATCATTTTACTACTCTGAAAATGAGCAAGGCTGGCCATAGACAGAGCAAATTTCTTTCCTGCAATAATGGGTTGACAGACAGACAGTGTTGAAAGGGAAATCTCTCATGTGGAGCCATTGTGTTCTCCCAGCAGGGGGGGCATCCCAGCTGGGAAAACACAGTGATTATTGCTAGCAGCTTTATCAGCCGCTAGCAATAATCGCATGTAAAATCAGGCAGGCTGGTTGTACCCAAGTTGATCGATCAATCAACTTGGTTACATTCAGTTTGCCCGTACATGGTTAGAACCTCGGCAGGTTCCTGCTGACGTTTTTTAATAACTAGCAAATGTATGACTGCCAATGAACAAGTTAGCTTATTGATAGTTATCTCATTACCATTACAAAAATTTTTCTAAACTGAAAATTAATAGGTTAACAGCAGGGCTGGACTAACTTAGGGGCTATGGAATCTGCAGCTCCAGGCCCCTTACCTTAAGATAGGCCCATTTGCCCCCCCCCCAAAAAAAAATCACAAAAAGCTCAATGGACAGCTTGGAGCCTTGGACCAATGGTAAAGTACCATTGGCTCCAGCTGTCCAATAAAAATGCTGCAGTGGAGGCTGTCCTCTCACTGCAGTGTCATAGAAGGGGTCTAAAAGACACATGCTCCCTTCCAGCCCTCTTAATTAGATGGAAAAAGCATAGGTTTATGGGTATAAGGTTTATTCATAATCCCATGTTTTTCATACACAGTTAAGAGGGAGAATGAGAATCTGCTGCTGCTGAAAAGGTACTGTCTTAATCAAGCTAAATCGTACCGTGTATTATTATGCTGTATATTATAACATAATAATGTATTATTTATTTATTTACTGTGAAATTACTGGTTTGAAGTTATAACTTCTAACTTCCGTAATTTGTCCATTAAGCCACCTGCTTGAGTACAGTTTTTGAAAATGTAGTAAATTACCTTAAAAACAATATATGATAATTATTTGTATATTACTTATGGTAGTTAACCTCTTGCCACCCAGGCAAATTCTGCCACTTTAGTCCTACAAGTAAAAATCGCCATTTTATTTGCTAGAAAATTACTCAGAACCCTCAAACATTATATATATTGTTTTAGCAGACACCCAATAAAATGGTGGTCATTGCAACTTTTTATGTTACACAGTATTTGTGCAGCAATTTTTCAAATGTGTTTTTTTTGGAAAGAAACTGTTTCATGAATAAAAACAAAACAAAAAAAAAACACTACAGTTAGCCGATTTTTTTCTATACTACTATTCTAGCACTAGACTTCCTCTGTAACTCTAATCGTAACCTGTAAAAAATTTTAAAATTTCGTCTTTGGAGATTTTTAAGTACTGAAGTTTGGTGCCATTCCACAAGTATGCGCAAAGCGTGACATGTTAGGTATTTATTTACTCGGCAGTAAATAAATACCTAACATGTCACGCTTTGCGCATACTTGTGGAATGGCACCAAACTTCAGTACTTAAAAATCTCCAAAGGCGACGTTTTAACATTTTTTACAGGTTACGATTAGAGTTACAGAGGAAGTCTAGTGCTAGAATTATTGCTCTTGCTCTAATGTTTGCGGCGTATGTAACCTGTGTGTATCTGGCTCTGATACTAGCCAGTGCCTCACCAGCCACTGACCTCACCACACGTCCCTGACCCACATCTTAAAAATACATGTAGCAATAACTCTCGGTGGAGCTGCTGGTTTAAGCGGGTCTGTTACCTTCACTTTGCTTCCCTCTGTTTCACCGGCACCGGGTCTAGGGTTCCGTTGAGTTTACTGTTGGACGACACACGCACCAACACTGGAGTACGTTTTCAATGCTTTATTAAACAGTCAAACTTTAGGAAGTAGCAGGAAAGAGGTGGAAAAGGAAACCTTCAGGAGAAACTCAAATATCTTCTTCTAATATCTTAGTGACAAATGTCCCGGTAGATTTCAGATAATTATGTGGAATGTATTCCCCTCATTGGACACACTCTTTGCTCGTCTGGATAGGCCTCTCTCACCGGTCTAGCAGCTAGTACGCAGCACAAATCTAAAGTCTCTGCCACAGACTTACTTGGGGGGGTAAATCTGCATGATCCTCTGCCACAGGATGTATCAGATCTTCTGCAGTGAACAGTCAGTCACAGTGCCTGAACCTTTAAGCCGAACCGGCGACACTATGCTGTATAATTACTTCTTTTGGGTACGTCCTGCAACCGAGTCACCAGGCCCCTCTATAGACCAGCACGCTGTGTGATCTCTCCAAGACGGGTCCTCCCTTGGGATCTCCTCGGCTGTCCAGCTTCGTCACACAGGACCGACAGCTCAGGACCATTCCTCGGCCGCGGTGGTAGGCCCCAGACAAGCCTCTGGACCCACCCCTGCGCCGCAGCATCGTGAGCCTCCCGATCGGAGGACCACGAGGTAGCTCCTTAACGCATACCTGTCGGCCAGGAGGGCCAGCAGGTGGCTGTAAAATGACCCTAAAACATGGCGTCTGTCCCATAAATACCCCCTTCCCAGAATGCAACTTGGAGGACCACCTCCACCGAGCTTGTCTTCGAGACAGAGGAGCATCTACAAACTTCGACACGTTGCCTTTCCAACACTGACTAATGGTAGCAGCGACACCCACCGGTCAGCACGGAAGCACACACAATGTCAGCCAAGCTGGAACAGAGGCGAACTTTAAACCTTCCTAACACCCAATTTACTAAATTTACCTAATCTGCGGTAGATTGTAAATCTACCAGTGCTACATACATTTGGACAGGGCTGTACGAATGCCGTAGCTGTGATACTTTACTTCACAGCTGCGATTTTCTTTTTATCATTTCTTTAACTGCAGCATCTTTAACTCAGAGCCTGCAGAGTTTGACAGACAGTACCGCCTGTCAAACTCGCCTATTGATTTCAATGGGGCCCCTCTGCAACTGCAAGCCAGACTCACTCGCAGTAGCAGCATAGTCCAACAATGTAAAACTACTATTCAGCAATGTAAAGAAAAAAACAAGGAGGCGGCAGTAGCACCTCATGAATGCATGTCAACTGCTGCTATACCACTCGTTGAAAAGCAATCCACCACCAATCACTTTTCAGAGAGCAGTAAGCATTACATCAAATGTGAAAGAAACTTGAAACGTGTCATCCATTTCACACTCACCACCAACCAGGTCACTCCACATGTTATCCACCTCCCTTATATCACAGGTGACTATTTCCCAACCTGCAGATGACAGACCATACTCAAAAAGATATCATTCCCAGTTACTCCCCCCACCCGCTGATTGATATCCCTCCATGACCACCTCACAACCCCTTGCTGACAGACCTCATACCCCCCTGCTGACAGACCTCTCCTCCCAGCCTGTCCCAACATACCCTCTTACCTGCTGACCTGTGGAAGAGGGGATCACTGCCGCAGTGTTATTGTGTTCTGCCAGTGGGGAGCCTTCCCTACCCACACAATACAATGATCAGTGTTGCTAACTAAAGCTGGCAGCACTGATTGTTTTGTAAAAAACCTGACAGGCTGGTTATACTCAAGTCGATTAATAGATTGACTTGTGTACAACCAGCTAGCCCATACATAGATCGACTATGGCTGGTCTCTGCTTAATTGGCTTTATTTCAATCCATGTATGGCCGGTTAACCACTACACAGTCCCTAAACATCCTTCCACAGACCTTTACATTTTTCTTTCCCAGATTATTTAATCCTCCTCACCTGTACATAGTGCCCACTGTCAAACCCCCCACACTCCTCACCTGTACATAGTGCCTGCTGTCATACCCTCCACACTCCACTCCTGTACATTCTGCCCAGTGTCATACCTATCACACTCCTTTCCTGTACATACTGCTCACTAGACATGTGCACACTGAAATATTTTGTTTCGGAATTTCGTTTTCGTCCAAAAAATAAATTTATTTAGTTACTCCTGAAATTAGTTTTTTAATTATTTTGTTTCAGTAAAAAATGCATTCGTACGAAAATCTGAAATAATCAACATCTAATCTGTTATTGAAGGCTTATGGTGTCTGTCGAATGTTCTAAGAAGATTCGTACATTTCCGGTCGAATGTTCTGCCTACAAGCTATAGTAGAATTCTAATGTTGTATGACACTAGTAATAATTATATTTATTAATTATTATTACTAGTCAACCAACATTAGAATTCTTCTATAGCCTATGGGCTAAATGACCATAAATGTCCGCTCGCGGCGACTGCTTTGTCGAATCTTCATGTCGAATCTTTTCTCTCTATGTCGAATAATCTTGGACTAATAGAGTTAGGTTAGGCACATTCAACCATTTTTGCTATTGTCTCTATAATATTGAATCTTTTCTCTCTATGTCGAATCTTTTCTATCTATGTCGAATAATCTTGGACTCATAGAGTTAGGTTAGGCACATTCAACCTTTTTTGCTATTGTCTCTATAACTTCGAATCTTTTCTCTCTATGTCGAATCTTTTCTCTCTATGTCGAATCTTTTCTCTCTATGTAGAATAATCTTGGACTAATAGAGCTAAGGTTGGGCACATTCGACCACATGTTCGATAGACACAGATCGCAATTGTCAGCCTCATGTCGAATCTCCTATCTATATCGAACTGTTGTCGCAACGAAAACGAAAATAAAGCATTTGTTTATGTTGGATCTTTCGGTTTTCGGATTCTGCACTTTCGTTATTGTTTGTTAAAATGGTAATGAAAATACCCGAAATTCAGACGAAAATGCATTCGGACGAAAACGAATGCACATGTCTACTGCTCACTGTCATACAATTCTCTCCTGTACATAGTGCCCGTAGTCAAACCCTCCCCACTCCTCTCCTGTACATACTGCCCACTGTCATACCCTCCACATTCCTCTCCTGTACATACTGCTCACTGTCATACACTTCTCTCCTGTAAATACTGCTTAGTGTCATACCCTTCACACTTCTCTCCTATACGTAGTGTCCGCTGTCATACACTTCTCTCCCGTACATATATGCCCACTGTCATACCCTCCACATTCCTCCCAAACACCCTCTCACCTGCTGTGCTGTGGATGGGGAAATCACTTCGGCAGTGTTATTGTGTTCTGCCAGTGGGGAGACTTCCCTACCCACAGAATTCAATGATCAGTGTTGCTAACTATAGCTGGCAGCACTGATTTTTTGGGAAAACCCTGACAGGCTGGTTGTACTCAAGTCGATTAATATAAAGCTGAGAGATTTAGTTGCTCATGTTGACAGTGACGTACTTTTTGTACATTTATTTTTTTTATTATTTTTTAATACCCCCAATGCTCTTCTGTTTGTCCGTGCATCCTCATGTCGGCAGTCCCATTATCTATTAAAAAGACATAGCCGCTGAGTTCCAATATGACATCTGTGTGGATTCAACTGCATGTCCCCAAACTCACTGCATTCGGGGCCACGTACCCAATGTTATATAATGAGCAGCAGTAGACAATGGGACAGTCAGCAAAGGGTTGCATTGGACACCTGTGCATCCCTGTGCCAGCAAAACACAACCCTGCACAGGGCACACATGTAATCGTCCCATGTGAATGAGGCCGCACACATCATTCAGGTATTGTTATGTCTTTGCATAATGTTTAAAGAGACAAGAACAAATAAACAAATGTGCATTTATGGGAAACTTGTACAGAATAGATTTCATTGTGTTTTGCTCTTTAAGGGTGAAGACACACCAACATTAGACTTCCTTATCCAATTAGAGGGTGTTTAATAAGGGAACTCTCATGACATTTGGTGGGGGATAGTTCTAAAGATGGAGAACTAATGTCCTCCAGTAATACATTTTCAGAGAGGCTCAGAGAGAATTTTTAACTGAATAAGGGCTTTCTTACACTTGCTTTAAAATGTGGCATTGGACGCGCTTTTCTAAAGCAGTCTGAATGCCAGTCAAAGCACGTCACTAAATAAAATGGTTACCTTACAGTCCTGTTCACACAATGCGTTTGCTTTGCTTCGCTTAAAAAAAATTATACCTCATGTCGCTTTCTTGGTGCTTCAAAGCCTCTCCAAAACCTCCATAGAAGTCTGTGACAACGGTCGCTTACAGCAGCTTTTGAGAGGCTTTTGTTCAGCTTCAGCTTCACTTTGTTTTGGAGGTATTGCAGGTATGAGATATCCCAGGATGCACTGGGAAACCAATAAGCACACCGGAAAGTCATTGGCAGTCACTTCCTGTTCATGTGCATATATTCTGCAAGTGTCTGGTGTAGATGTCACATCTGGTGTGCAGTCTGGAGCAGCAGGGTAAGCGGGGTACAGACTGGAGCGGAGAAACTAGCAGACAGCACATGGTGTGCAACATGAGAATGCTATATGGGACCTGAGAGATAGGAAAGGCAGGGAAACAGCAGAGCTGGGGGACCGGAGCAGGAAAAACTAGCAATGTCACACGTGGCGTTCAGCGTGGAAGCAATATAACAGGAGATGAGCGGGGACCAGAGATAGAGGAGGATCAGCAAACCAGAGGATCAGCAGAGGCGTTACTACTGAGTGGGGATCAGCAGAGCTGGGGGTTACTACTGAGTGGGGGATCAGCAGAGCTGGGGGTTACTACTGAGTGGGGGATCAGCAGAGCTGGGGGTTAATACTGAGTGGGGATCAGCAGGGCTGGGGGCACTACTGAGCAGGGGATCTGCTGAACGAAGGTACTAATAAGCTGGGGATCTGCTGAATGAAGGTACTAATAAGCTGGGGATCTGCTGAATGTGGGTACTACTGAGGTGGGGTGCCCTCACCTTAAAGCCCTTAAGGTGAGGGTACACCTGGTGGGAGAGAGTGCACACTGAATGAAGACACCATTTTTCACCTATTTCTTTTGCTGCTATTATGGACTACCATTACTGTTTGTTAAAAAACACCATTGAGGATTGTGTACAAATACACTGAGCACTTGCACTTTATCTTGGACAGCATATATATAGTACAATTGAGCACTTGCACTGTGTTTGGGATACGTTAATTTTACTTCATAGGTTATATGTTATTTGTTGTATATATTATCCATATTTGTGTCACCCTGCATATGATTACCGTATATACTCGAGTATAAGTCGAATTTTTCAGCACATTTTTTTGTGCTGAAAGTGCTCCCCTCGACTTATACTCGAGTCACGCACTTTTCTGCAGCAAAAAATTTCATTTCCCGAACCAACTTTGGGGCCCCGTATCTCAGGGCCACTTGCTGCTAGAAACCCCAAATTTGGTATGCAAACTCAGTGGAACTGGTATCATAACATAGCTGAAGTTCCTAGCACTAAGTGGCCCCGAGATACGGGGCCCCAAAACTGGTTCGGAAAATGTCATTCTCTGCTGCAGAAAAGTGCTTGACATTTTCTGAACTGATTTTTGGGGCCCTGTATCTCGGGGCCACTTGGTGCTAGAAACCCCAGCTTTGGAAATTTTATGGTGCTAGTTCCACTGGGTTTGCTCACCAAATTTGGGGTTCTTAGCACTAAGTGGCCCCGAGATACGGGGCCCCAAATTCGGTCAACTGTGTCTACCTGCAGCAATGTCATTTCGGGACCCTTTGGGTTCAGAGACCCCAAATTTTGGCTGCAGCTAGGGGGCATCTAGGAACCCTTAACTACCGAGTTTGAAGTTCAGGGGACCTATGGCTGCAAATGGGCACAGTGAGGCATGCAAATGGGCACAGTGATGCTGCAAATGGGCATTGTTGACCCTCTTTTCCACTTACAGTAGCTGTGCATTTCTCACCCTCGTCTTATACTCGGGTAAATAAGTTTTTCCCATTTTTTTTGTGGTAAATTAGGGCCTCGACTTATACTCGGAACGACTTATACTCGAGTATATACGGTAATCTAATTACTTTTAGGGCCGCACATTGGGATATATTTTTGTATTGTCACATTTTGAGGAAGTGTGGGGAGTGTTGGCAGCTACTCTATAGTTTAGTTGACACCTTTTTATTGAATTTATTTTAATTTTTTGAGGTTTTAGTTTGGCAGCGCACAAGGTTTATATTTGTTTTTATTGGGGTTCTACTGCGCCCCTTTAAAACAAATCGAAAATCGACACACACACAGGGCATTTGCCAAGCTTTAGTAAAGCTTCAAAAAAGCATAAACGAAGTACCACCAAAGCATCATTGAAGTATCAAAAACACATAAAAAAAAGCATGTTGAAGCAGCAGGTACTTTGATGTGTATTAGAAAGTCAAAGCATGTGTAAATGAGCCCTTACACAATATTAAGCAGGTATTGTGTGATGTCTGCTTTTTTGCAGAACTTTTTCCTTTTAATAGGTAAAATGGCTGACAGGTTTGCTTTAAAGGCTTGCTCATGTTAAACTGCCTATATCAGCTCCAAACACCACATGCTGTAAATAAACGTCTGGGCAGTAAGGACACCAGCTGCAATGTTTTCCTCGAAACAGGATTGTTATCCAAATCTCCCACAAGCCACACTCCAAAGAGACCACATTCCGCAATGTAATTTAATCAGGTCAGATCGGGGAACTTAGGGGTTTTCAGTGATGACGAGGCAAACATCTGGGACTTTTCAAGTGATACCAAAGCTAGAAAGAGCGTGATGTACGGATAAAATGTACTGCAAACACTCTATTTTTAGAACGTAACTTTCTCACACAAAATGTTCAAGCATTCTATGCAATTTTGGTTCCTATGGTTACAGACTACCTCTCAACAGAAAGGACATACAGTATGTACACAGTTCCTGCAAACCACTTAACTTCACAATCTTTGGGTTACTGGAAAAGATAGTTTGACATTATCATAATCGGCCAGGAAAGTATGTCCAAAGTACAGTCAACTCAATGCAGTTTTAGCTGATCCAATTGCAGAATATGGATTGCACTTTGAAGTATTGCACTTTACTTTTCACTAAGTTTTGCACTGCTTGAAGAGAAGCTGTCTAAAAGCAAAACACCTGTGTGGACGCTTCTGATAAAAGCTGCTTTTGCCCAAACTTTTTAAGTGCTACAGTGGAGAAAATAATTATTTGATCCCTGCAGATTTTGTAAGCTTTCCCCCAACCAAAAATCCAGAAATGGAGGTCTTTGAGTGACCCAGCCAGTCTCCAGACCTTAATCCTATAGAAAATGTATGGAGGGAGCAGAAGCTTCAAGTTGTCTTGCGGCAGCCAAGAAACCTTAAGGATTTAGAGAAGGTCTGTAAAGTAAAGTGGACCAAAATACCTCCTGAGATGTGTGTAAACCTGGTAACCAACTACAAGAAACGTCTTACCTCTGTGCATGCCAACAAGGGTTTCTCCACCAAGTACTAAGTCATGTTTTGCTTGGGGATCAACTACTTGTTTTACTCACTGAACAACTCAATTTATAACATTTGTAACGTGTCTTTTTTTGGATTTGTGGTTGATATTCTGTCTCTATCATTTAAAATACACCTATGGTTAAAATTATAAACCCTTCCTTTTTTTGTAAGTGGACAAACTTACAAAATCTGCAGGGATCAAATATTTTTTTTCCCCACTGTTAGGGGCAGCAAAGGTGATGCTGTGAGTGAAGTCACTATCCCAGAATCACTATTATTACATACAAGACCTAGACAGAAACCCCAAAGTCGAGACAAAGGATTCGACTAGAGGGCCTATCTTGCACCTGAGTAAAGAATTAAAATAGAGCGAGTAAGAAAAAGAAAAGGAGTGAGTCAGAAAAGAGAACAAAGAAGCAAGACCACACCTTTTCAGGAGTCCAACCCATCAATCCCAAGTGTTCGGCACCTGCAGGTAGAAAGCTGATTGGTTTCTATGCAGAGCTTTACCAGATTTTGCACTCTCAAGTTTTAGTAAATCAACCCCATTGTGTAGCAGCTGGTTTAGATTTCCATTGACGAAAATTGGACTTCCAGTGTACGAAATTCAGAATCTGAGAGTTTATTTTATTAAATCACAGCTTTCCAGAAGTTTTATAATCTCTACTTGCTAATACTGGCCATACATAGAACACAACAAAAAAAAACATAAAACTGGTCACTGGATTTCCTTCCAAGCCAACCCTCCCCTCTCAATGAAACATCCAATTTAGTAAGATCATTCTATTGAACAGTTGTGTTGTTACATATATGGCTAACACGGAAATCCTTATAGGATAATTTGCTTTAGATTTATTATGTGTGTAAATTTATCATTGGATTCTGCTCAGGCAAAATGCATTTTCTCAGTGAAGTGATTGCACAGTGAATCTTCTTTTAATATTTTTAATTAAAGAAAAGTCAATGCTTTTATCATTCATTGCAGATGTAAGTGCCAAATGTGACTGCATAAAATATGCCATTTGAAAATGAAAGTATAGTGATTAAAGTAAATAGTCCAAAGCAGTCATGTCAAAATGAAATTATAATGAGAGCTGATTTGAGTCGGTAGATATTAGAGAGATATCTGAGAGGCATCAGAGAGGGATGCATAGGATCTAGTTGCAGGCAAAGCCACCTAGGCACATCTTCTTGGTTACACAGCCACTCACATTCCAGGTAGAGCAGATAGCCATGGGTAAGATAAAAAAAAGGATTTACCAGCTAACAGCCCTCTTTTGTTTATTGTAGTAATAGTACCCGTAAAAGCCTCAGAACAACCTTTCTCTAAGCATTTATCATTGAAGAAGCCAGTGTAGAAAGGTGGATTAGATACCGCCCAAGGTCCTGGAAACCGGAGATATCTTAATAGCATCATGAGCCCCTGGGCAAAGTAATGCACTGGGGCCTCTACCAGTATAGGGTTCAGTAATGTATAATACAGAGATGGTCTCCTCAAGCAGAGCAGCGCAATTGGAATGATATCTCCCCCTCTACCTTCCCTGTACAGTTTCCGGCGCTTTGCAGGGGTTAAGGGAAAACCCCCAAGGCAGAGCATTGTACTGTTACTGCTTGTGTGGGCGGGATTTGTACTGCTCCATTCACATGGGATTAATAGGGGAGGAGGACCGGCAGGGATGGGAGCCGTACACATCCCGCCTACAAAAGCAGTGGCAGTAGTAAGATGCTCTATCTCAAGGGGGTAACCCCAGGAAAGAGCTGGAAACTGACAGGGGGGGCTGCAGGGGCCCCCCATGCACCTGGGGCCCTTGGGCAGTGCTTCAACTGGCTGAGATTTGAACCGTCTATGGCCGGCCTTAGGCTGGCAAAATGCTGAGGAAGCAGCGACTACTAAAAAACACTTGACCATTTGCCAATTTGAATAGGTGTGGGTGGAGTGTGCACAAACAGTCATAAGCTGCTCACAGCTATTGAGGGAATACTTGGGAACAAGCTACTTCTGTGCTTCTAGCACTATATTGTCCCATTCACTTAACATGTGGACATATACTCACTGCACAGTCTAACCAACAGTGAATATTCAGATTTACGTATGACCAAAATGGAACTACAACAAGCAAAGTATATATTTTAAATCCACTAAATAATGACAAAAAGATTTTGTATATGTATAAAATGGTTTTGTTGCTCATAAAAAACAAGATTCACGTATTTATTTTCTATCCTGGAAGTGCAGAAAATAAAAGTCGGGTTGGTGTGAGCACAAGTCCAGATCTGTCCAGATCTTTCTCCAGACATTATGATGGATGGGGATATGATGTCTGTGGCTGTTCAGACTTCTGTGGTTAATTTAGCCCCATGGGCCTATTGTATAAATCATACTCTGGTTCACAAATAACTACTGAGAACAATATTTATAGCTTGTTCCTGTGGTTTATTTCAACACAACCCCACAAAAAGGAAATATGTGATTAAGTGGACAAAAAAATAAATAAAATCCTGCCTGAATTCTTGCACTGTGTTAGAATATTTGTCAGTGCAAATGGTTTCAGTTTTCTGTTCAGTCTTTGGCAGCCCATACGTCTTCCAACAGCTGTGCAGCTACGCACTGTCAGAAAGTCAAAAGAAGTGGACCAGATGTATTATAATTTTCGGACACTTTCAGGCAGCACAAGGTCCCATGGCCTTTAGTTGGGGGATCGTGTTCTGCTTTTTGCTGTCTGCAAAGAGTGCCATTAACTGGCTACCATCTGTAACTTTCTGAAAATGCAAGCTGCCTGGCTGTCTCTGCCCTCAATACATTTTAAATTACTAGTCTGGAACAAAGAGAACTCTAACCTGCATGTTGCTCTGAATCAACAGTCAAAACTTTCAGGAGCAACCACAATTGAAAGCGCTGATTGGGACACATCATTGGGGATCCAATTGACTGCTCCACACTGTCCCTCCGGCTCTGCACATGCTGGTTTCCCTCTTCCTAGTGAAATTCAGGAACACATGAAGGTTTTGCCATCGCAGCACTGTCCCACCAAGCCAGTCCACCACCAACTGTTGCTTAAGGTACTTTCACAGTGAGGAGCACGCTTTGCAGTTGTTCCATCTATGCAAGAAGATGTCTAGATAATTGTTCATCCAATCATATGTTATTATTAAATCGGCACATGCTTTTATCTCATTGAACGTTTTAATTATTTGACTATTTGTCCTTTCAAGACTGTCCCGATCAGGGCTTTCAATTGTGGTTGCTCCTGAATTTTTTTTTCTGGTATTCACACCCCTCCTGGTGTGCTCATCCACACAGCTGCTCTTTGGGCTCTTCCAGGACATTCACAAGGTCCTTAGTGCAATAGATGTCCCAGTTTCCTGGCGCCAGACTTTTTTGTCTGAATCAACAGTCAGACAACCAGCATGAATGAAAAGATTCAAGTGTTCAAAGTTCAATAGTGGCAGCCTACATGTTCTCGGTACAGGTTGATCCTGGTAATGCTTTCAGTAAAAGCTTACCTTCAATCATGGTGCCAGTGTCTCCTCTTTCCCTGGTACACTACAGTTCACATACCCCAGAAATCCAGCAAAGATTATAGCAATGTACTAACACTGATATTGTTAACAAAACATGCAGATAGTGGTAAAGAGCTTGTGGCTTGGTCACGCTAGCTGCGTTCAGCACTCTACACTCTACTTGCCATGGGGGTTTCAGTAGTCATAACATACTTCTTGTCCTAGAGTGACAACATTGATCATCCATAGATACTTAACAGTAATTAAGCGCTGTCACCTTAGGACAGTGTGTTACTATCAGAATTAACCAATAAAAATAAATGAAAAAAGAAAAGAAAAAAGAAATGCAGCCACCACATCCAAGCACGGGTAAGCTGCTTACATACTACATTGTTTGTTGTTCAGATATACATTACAATACCTTTCTGTAACTAGTGATCCTCCTGTAAATATGTTCAATTTTCTCTCGACAGATGATAGTAAATTTACTCTGAAGCTCTGGAGGAATGACTTCTTGTAAGGAATGCAGATTGCTGCAGTTTTGCACAAACTGTTCATCACTTTTAGCAAAAGCATCTAATACCTGTGAGGGAAATCAGAAAACAGGTCATTGCAATTAGTCTTGGAAATATAATGTACAGTGAAACAATCCCTGCTAAGTCAGCTATATTCATTGTGGCGATTTTACCAAACTTTATAATTGCAGATCTGAATCTGCTTCTATCAACACTTAGAACAGAGAACTTGCGGAATCTTTTCAATATGAGTGCCAATTCATGGGATCTGTCTTTTCCAAACAATATAATTAGTGCTAGTATAGGCACACACGAAGACGAGGAGGAGCCAAGATCGCTGGCGGGGGACCCGAGAAGAGAAGGATTGGGGCCGCTCTGTGCAATACCATTACACAGATAAGGCGAGTATAACTTGTTTGTTATTTAAATTAAAAAAAATAACCTTTAGTAACCATTTAAAGGGGTTGTAAACCCTCTTTTTTTTTAAAATAACAAACATGTCATACTTACCTCCACTGTGCAGTTCGTTTTGCACAGAGTGGTCCTGATCTACCTATTCTGGGGTCCCTCAGCGGCACTGGTGGCTCCTCCCCGCATCAAGTGTCCATGTTGGAGAAGCGCTCCTTGGTGGACACCTGTGCTGGCGCGCTCCCGAGTCCTGCATCTGTGTCCATTCACACAGAATGCAGGACTCGGCCCCGCCCCCAGCACCGCGTCATTGGATTTGATTGACAGCAGCGGGAGCCAATAGCTGCGCTGCTATCAATCTATCCAATCAGGACACGAGGCATCAGCTATAGATGGTGTGCTCGTTCCCGGACGGAGGATGACAGCGTCCAGGTAAGTAAAAGGGGGAGCTGGGCGGCTGCAGCATCACAGGAGGTTTTTCACCTTAATGCATAGAATGCATTAAGGTGAAAAACCATGAGGGTTTACAACCCCTTTAATTGAACAAGCTCAAGTTAGAAGCTGATTGGCTACCATGCACAGCTGCACCAGGTTCAGAGTGCTCCAGTTTTATTAAATCACCCCCATTGTCTTTGTACTTATAAATGCTCTAAGTGTGGTAAACAGGTAAATTATACTAAAAGATGAACATCTCTCACCTTGGCACTTAGGCTGAAGAAGCCTTTTGGTTCAACCATCTTCTCCACTACATGACACTTGATTCCTGCTGTGCTGTCATACTCATAAATAACACCATATTCTAAGTGAACGTTATCCACAGTGAGGCTCACATGATCCTTCTTTCCGTCAATGATTGCCATGGTGCTGAATTTGTCAATAACCTCTTTAGTGAAAAACACACATGAATGAATAAAGAGAGTAAGTGAAATTTCTAACGGTGATCTGTAACAAAACAAGAACTAATAATTGATTCTACCTTCTACTCTGCAATCAAATCCATCCCCTTCATTTTCTCCTAAGGGCCGAGGTTGAGCAGATTTTATGATATCTTCCTTGGCACTCTCAGTGCTGTCATATATCCACTGGATGGAATCTTGCTATTAATAGATAACAGAAAAATCACATTCATTTTGTATATAATCTTACATACTCCATACTGTATATGCAGTTAAATCACTTAAATTAAAAATATCTAAAATATAATATTCCAAGTTCCAACTCTTGTGTTGCATTAAACAAGGACTATTTTTGTTTTATCATTTTTGCTGTAATCTAATGGCCTTACTTATCAGACAGTATTAAAGATGGCCTTACATGGACATACATTTTTGAGTGGTACTAGCAATTTTAAAATGGCCTTTAACCACTGTAAATATGGTAAATGATGTGTAGCAATGTGGACTACAATTGCAACTAACAGTTACTCCGTACCCTATCTGTATATTGTTTTATCCCCTTAGCGCTCAGTGTTACTGACTGACATCATATTTGTGAGCCCAACCAAAGGGATTGTGGGTTTGGTAGTTCTTTCAGATAGCTGTTCCCTCGCATGCCTATACACCTGGACCACATATCCTAGGAATTTTTGCTACCATTAAGGAGATTGCTGGGAGAGCTATAAAAGAAACCAGAGACCCGCCCCACGTTCTCTTCCTCCTGGGCCCTGTGTGTGATGGACCTCTCTATGTAAGGTGAGTTAGGTTGCGGCCTACCACGCGGTATCCAGAATTCCTGCCTGACCGAGATGGGGTCCAGCGCTGCTTACGGTTGATCGGACATCTGGACAGCACCAACTCAACAGTGTAACAACCCACGCTACGGGTTTCATATCAGGTGATCATCACTAGCAGGTCCGCAGCTAGGACATCTATCCAGGAATCCTTATCGGGAAGGTGCTGAATCGGCCTGGTCGTTAGTGAGAGGGCAATCACCCACCATTGCAAGTCTTTCCTTGGTTGTTTACTGGGACACTGTGTACAGACAGTTTTACTTTGGGAACACTTCACTGCACTTCCATTCGAACACTGTACATGGGCATCTGTAGCCACAGTCATCACAAGATACACCACCATTCTGCTACTACACTTCATTGGATATAGTTAATGAGCTCTGACTGCCAGTGAAGACCATCAGATCTGCAACGGGGACATTCTGTCATTGCTGCTTGAAGGGTCCTCTTACCATCCTTGTTTATCTTAATCTCTCATTAGGAACAAAGGTTAAACAGGTCAGCCTGGGTTTCTAGAAGTATTGTCAGAATTGATGCTTAACTTTATTTATCCCTTTCAGGTTATGTCGAAGTGGTGCTCCATTTTACATATGAGTATATAGTGTTCTGTGTTTGCCAACAGTCCTAACTGGCATTTTTGTGCAATCCTTTATCTAAGCTTGTGCTGTTATTCACAGCTCAGTTGAACCATTACCTCGCTTACAACAATATCTGAACTGAAGTATTCCAGTAAACGTTAATAGACTATAAATGCTGAGTGTTGTCTCATTACTTAAAGGTGTTGCAATGATGTCTGAACTCAGAGTGTCAGGTGGGTTGGAATGTTTGCAGGGTCATGGCAATGCAGATGAGCAGGTAAATGCAAGCAGTCCCAGAGGGGGCTGGGCTACAGAGGTATGACTGAAGATTGGATGAAAGATTGATCCATTCTACCAGCAGTGCTGGGCAAAGAGTGTGGATAAGATGTAGATAAGACTGTAGACTGTAAACAGTTTGTACCTTCCTATGAAATTCATCATTTTTGCTACATATACATGCATGCCATTTTCCCATGGTATCTGGCTAGAGTCTCTAGCAAGATTTGACTTTGTCAAAAATAAAATACTTTGTCTGCAATCTCAGCTGATTATTTTGTCTAAGCTTCATTAACTAATCAGTTTGGTTTGGCTGTGTTCTCAGTAGTAGCGCCTTCTAAGACAGCACCAGCCCCAGTCAACCCAAATTTCATGCCCCAGTCTTAAAAGTGACTAGAGCATACAAACTATTTTTTAATGATAAAAGACACAGAGGGGTTGATTTACTAAAGCTAGAGGGTGCAAAATCAGACTCACTTCTGCATAGAGACCAATCAGCTTCCAAGTTTTATTGCCAAAGTTTAATTGAACAAGCTGAGGTAAGAAGGTGATTGGTTACCCTGCACAGCTGCACCAGATTCTGAGTGCACCAGCATTAGTAAATCTACCCCAGATTGTTTGTAAAAAATTACACTGTTGCTGTATATTGTGTCAAAAAAGTTATGGAAAGGTCCACTTTAAAGCAGTAATAAACCGTATCAAAAAAATAAAAATAAAAAAATAGGCACTGGGTAGTTTAAGTGATAATGTGCTAGTATGCATTGCACATTATGACAGACTTACCTGAAAACGAACCCCTCCAGGGCAGCAATGTCACCACTGAAGGTGCTTCCACCTTCACCTGGTCTTCCTTCCGGGTTTGCGGGCTTCGGAAACATGAAAGGCTGAGCCGGCGATGGCGTCTCTCTCGCGCATGCACACAGGAGTCACTGTTTACGATGCGGCTCTGAAGGAACGGCACGGCTATGCAGTTCCTTCAGAGCACATGCAGCGGTGATGTCACAATGCACGTTTTCGAGATATTTACTGTACCTATAAGTAAGCCTTATTATATTATCTATTAGTAAAAATCATACATGGGAGTTTACTCCCACTTTAAAGTATTATCTTTAAAGTCTGGTCACTCTGAAAAGGCACTTCATCTTTTCCTAACCACCTTGACCCTAAGCTAGCTCTCCTGATGGTCTCCCAATGTATATTTTGGCCCCTGGGCAATACAGACTACACAACTATTATGTCCACGTGTCACCTCTTCTACCTGTGATATCCTTCTCAGATGACACGTGTAAGTATGTGGTACTTCCAGACAGATTGATTTTTTTTTTTGTTAAAGGTTCGTAAGTAAAACAAGTAAAAAAAAAGGTTTGCCTTTGGTTAAACTTTAAGCTGAAAAATAAAAAAGTACAATTGTGCATTTTTTTCTACAGAATGATTGGTTCCAAAAAGACAGCTGCCAAAGGCCAGCATTCCAAGTTTACTCTTTGATCTCACTTCTCTGCTCACTGTGGTACTCCAATCTTCAGTTTGTCAAACTTTTTCATGCCAAGCCTATGAACATAGTCAATAAACTATAGTGTTTTATTCTTATGAACAAAATGATTCCTACTTATCCAGCTTGGCTGAGCTCAGTTTCTGTGGCCATAGTGTTTCTAAAATACAAGGCTAGGGAAGGGTACAAGTCCAAAATGTGTCCCTAATCAACCCAGCTGTGTACCTAACCAACCCTGATGGCAACTGGAGAGTGAAGGTGCAAGTGGCATTAGATCAGAAGAAACATTAGTGTTCCAGCCAAATGAAAGATTATAGTGCACTGGCCACACCAAGTTATTGCTACACTGTGTCAATGTGCCATGTTTTATCCACTTGAAAACTTGTAAACGCTGTTGGATGAGTTCATTGTTAAATTTAAAGATACAGATTAAATACATTTTTACATGCCAAAGGATTTGTATTTCAGTCTATATGGTCCTGAGATTTACATAGACCTACTACACTATACAGCCCCTTCCCACAGGGCGGGCAGGAGACCTTATATTTCTCTGGTGCAGTCCCATATAGTGTACAAGTCTTGTACCGCCCCCAGCCTGTGACTGGACACTGAAAGGAGAAGCGGCAGACTGATGAGTTCATCTATCTCCCATTCTGCTCTCTCCTCCTATCATCATGCTACTTGCACTGCAGCAGTTTGCTCCTTGTAATGCTTCCTCTCTCCAATTGTCTGATACTAAGTCAGATTCAGGTACTTGCATTGCTTGCACTTAAAAGAGAAGTATGGGCTTGTAAAAAACAAAGCATTTATATTCACCCAGATGGATGCAGCATCAATCCAATGCTGCATCTGTCCCCTTCTTGCTCTAAGACTGAGAATCGAGCAATCAAAGACCACTGATTGCTCATTTCTCAGCCATCAATGAGAAGAGAGCTGTTGACTGCCAGTTACTGGCTCTCTGCTCTGCCTCTCCAGCGTTCACTGGAGTGCTGGGCTGCGAAGGGGGCTAGAGCAGCTGACTCAGCCTCTAAGTGGCTCGCTGAGAGGCTGAGCAAGCTGCTGGTCCAGGCATCTGGGTGAATCCTGACTGAAAAGTCCAGATATTTCCCGAGCCTAGCTGGCTGAGTGACATCAGCTGACAGCACACTTTAGCCCACTGTCAGCTAAAAATGGGTCATAGAAGTGCAGAACGAACTGCACGCTTGTGATCCCCAGAAGCTTTGGCTATACTTCTACTTTAATAGAGAAAAATGTAATTATGTATTAGTTATCATAGAGCTACATTGAGCTATGTCTTTTATACCTGCCTGGAGCTCAGCTTTAAATGTTTGTTTATTCCACAAATATATAGTTATCTTACAAAAATGGTCCTTGTTACACAAATACTTTATACTACAATGTTCAAATGCTAAGCAGTATGCAGTATCCAATGATGCGTTTACCTGCATTGGCCTCCGGTACTTCCTGCAGGCAGTCACGTGAGCAATGACACTTGCATGGCTTTCTTTACTGACATTGATCCCATTCACTTTGATGATGCACTGCCCTGGGTGAAGACCAGCAATCGCAGCCACGGTCCCTGCAGGCCAATATGTAAAAAAATTACCAATTTCAGTTAAAATGACAATCCCACTGCTGATTTACAATCCAGCTGCTGATGAAGTTGAACATCTGAGTTTTAAGATGAGAAAAGCAATTTGAAGAGATGACAAGCTGACGAGATATATCAATTTAAGCACTTTAGAAAAATATTTTAAACCAGTGTACTATGGGTAAGGTCAGAAGTGCTGCAATGGCTGTTTTGCAACCCAGATGACACTGAGTAATTGGATCATTTCACCAAAAGCAATCTTAATTTAGTTGTAACTGTCCTCTGCGCAGTAGAAGAAATTCTTCAATTTATCATCTGTAGCAATAAACTGTAGTATAGAAATTGTCAGTTCTGCACAGCCTGGTGCATGTATGTGCTCAGTACTGACGCAACATAACTGGATGGTTTATTAAAGCAATAGCTTTTATAAAGCATCACATATACAAAACTGTGAACATAATCTTAATAGAAAAAAATGCAGTATTCTGATTTGTGCACATCTACGTTTTTACTTCATTCCACATTATCAGTGGGAACGTCAGTGGTGTCCAAACTATGGCCCTCCAGTTGTTAAGGAGCTACAACTCCCATCATGCCTAGTCATGTCTGTGAATGTCAGAGTTTTATAATGCCTCATGGGAAGTGTAGTTCCGCAACAGCTGGAGGGCCGTAGTTTGGACATCCCTGGACTGGGTGGCAGACCTTTAACAGTTCATTCCATGCAGATGTATTTTCAGTTGTGATAAATTAACCTACAATAGTCAATTGTCTGGACTGCGCTAGTGACAACAGAATTTTCAACTAATACACAAGCTTTTAAATAGGGGTAAATGCATGTACAGGTGAGATCTGGGGGGGATCAGTGACCAAAAATAAGCATAATGACTCCTTACCTTCTTATCAATATTTACTGTACCTACTTTAACATTACAGACCATGACGAACCTTGGCATCCT
The DNA here is from genome assembly GCA_037952925.1 of Lithobates clamitans. Lineage (NCBI taxonomy): Eukaryota > Metazoa > Chordata > Amphibia > Anura > Ranidae > Lithobates > Lithobates clamitans. Next base: position 2,327,183 of record JBBGZY010000643.1, read on the forward strand.
TAATAATCCTCAACAAAGTTGCAACTGTAATCATATGATTGATGCATAATCATATGCACACAATCATATATTTGTACATATCATAGCTAAATAAATGAGCACATGACCCAAAAGATTATTTCAAAAGCTAAACATATGAGTACTGCATGATGCTCCAAGGCATAGCCTTACAGTAAATGAAAGTCAACGTGAGGTGAATAAGTTAAAAATACCGTAACTCTTATTTAACTGAATTGTTAAAATGTACAGTGTTCTTGGCCTGCTTTAAATATGTATTATCATGCAATTGTGTTTGGAGGTTAGACAGTATGATTAAAACGTAACTGTACCTCTACCCACAGCGTGTACAACAGATGGCCCAAATCCTCTAATCTGGAATCCAAGTCCCTCTGGAGAATCTGGAATTTTTACTGTCCTGTTGAATAAAAAATTGTAACAGGTTCTCACATAAGATCTGCTGTGCATTTACCGTATGTTAATACACGCTAAAAAAAAAAAAAAAATGCCAATAATATATGTAGTCACATTAGTTCTCTAATGTACACTTATGTGAGGACTGTAATAAACGTGTTTGCACCTATCATCTTCTAGCTGTCATTTAGAGGAAGCAAAAAGGGTCAGATCTTAGGTTGCACACAACAAAGATTGTATTATTTGTAGATTCACTCTCTCTTTGTGTCCTGATGACCAGGGCTACTGTTAAGCCTCGTACACACAATCAGATTTTCCGTCTGGAAATGTGTGATGACAGGCTGTTGGCAGAAAATCCGACCGTGTGTACACTCCATCGGACAGTTGTTGTCGGATTTTCCGCGGACAAATGTTGGATGGCAGGTTTTAAAATTTTCCACGAACAAATGTGTGTTGTCGGATTTTCTAATCGTGTGTACACAAGTCCATCTGACAAAAGTCCAAAGTACAAACACGCATGCTCGGAAGCAGAAGCATTCGGTCTTGTAAACTAGAGTTTGTAATGGAGAATTAACATTTGCGACGTGGCAAATTATGAAATCTCGAAATGTAGCGCACAATTCTCTTGTTCTTTAATGGGATAATAATGAAGTTGCTTTGCTGGTAATACTGATGGAGTTATTGCAAACAAATTTTCAAAGGCTTTTTTTTTTCTAGTGATATCAAGAATAATATTATTATGTTTTTTTTTTTCATTTGGGCAAGTTACCACAACACTGTAGTTTTTAAGATCAAAGATACAACTATGTTCTGAGGCCTCCATGGCAACTGCAGACTGATTGAGCATGTACATAATACCACTCTACAGGTGGATGTGATTTTGATACATTGGGTGACTTTTTTGTATTGTAATCTCTGATATGGGTTTATTTGATATCTATTATTGTCCCTTGGGTCTCGACTGAAAGATTTGATCCTTAGATATTTCAATTGAGCAGGAGCCAATACAGCACTAGGTTGTTTGTTTGTTCTTTTCTTGTGGACGTGCTACATCTGTCACTAATGATGGAAGCAGCCCAATTGCCGGCTGGCACTGACCCCTGCATGGGTCTAGTCCCAATGCTGTGCCAGGTTTACAGTCGTTTGTCTGTTTGTATGTCTTATACTCAATAAAAAGATTTTAAAAAAAAAGATACAACTATGTTGGTGTCCCTTGTCAATTTTACATTGTATTTTTTTAAATGTTACTGCCTACTCCCAAACTGTCATTTGAAGTAAAATATATAGCCAAGTATTATTCTCCACAATTTTTTTATTGTGCATTAAAAAAATAAAACAAATAAAATTAGACATGCTATCTGCCAATAGGACTTAACAAAAAAGTGCATTCTATGCATCCAATATAGAAAGTATATAAAAATATAGAAAGTATACCAAATCAAAATATTATTCAACCAAAAAAATAATGTCAAAGCAATAACTCCAAGGCCAATAATAAATAACACGGTATCTCCTCCGATTCCACAACATGGCTGGTTGATGATCAGTCATTCAGAAACGAACTAAAAAGCACAAACTGAAAAGCGCAAAATGAAAAGCGCAAAATGAAAAGTGCAAAATGAAAAGTGCAAAATGAAAAGCGCAAATCAACACTCACCAAACTTCTACTAACATGAAATTAGCAGAAGGAGCCCAAAGGGTGGCGCTAAAGAGCTGAAAAACAACATAGTACGTCACTACGTTCATATTTGTTGGCCAACAATTGTGTGGCCGTGTGTATGCAAGACAAGTTTGGGCCAACGCCCTTTGGACAAAAGTCCAGGGTTTTATTGGCGGAAAATCCGATCGTGTGTATGAGGCTTTAGAAAACATGGGGCCCCATACTCCCACCACCTTGGTCCCCCTGTTGCTGTGATGGGGCCCAGGGAAATGTAATTTAAGTCCTGGTAAGCGAGTAGGAGCAGGGGTGTGATCTAGTAAAATCAATTTATTCTTTTAGGCAGAAATGAACAATAAAGCTGCCCCGGGTCCGCCTGTTTAGCTGATGAGGCCTGGGCCCAATACAACAGGACCAGTTGTACTGCTTTAATAGTGGCCCTGCTGGTGACCATTTTCTCTAGGATGAAAATCCAAACTTTTGAGCTGCTAAAACCGGCCTAACACCGAGCTCATTTCTTTCCTGCAAACAGACAGTGCTGACAGGGGAATCCCTCCTGCTAAGCAATTATAGCTGCTTGCGATAATCGCAGGCGAATCCGACTGGCTGGTTGTACTCAAGTTGAATGATCGATCATCTTGGTACATTCAGCCTGCCCAATAATGGTTTGATTCTCTGTCAATTCAACTGTGTATGGTCGGCCTAACATAACAGGTATACAGGGAAATCTTCTAATAGGGACATTTGTTCTGGTTACAACTGCTTTAGAGGAGCTTTCCTTTATATTGAAGAGATTTCCTCTTACTTCTTGTTGTGTCTACAGAAGTTTCAAAAACTTTGGTGTGCTGTACCATATTCTGTTGCAAATGCTAATGTTATTATCCTCAGTAGTTTTAACGCTTTTCTTATTCTATCCAATGGATATAGTAGGCTGTAGATACACTATATTTTCAAAAGTATTGAGTTGTCTGCCTTAACACGCACATGAACTTTAATAGCATCCCAGTCTTAGTCAGTAGGGTTCAATATTGAGTTGGCCCACCCTTTGCAGCTCTAACAACTTCAACTCTTCTGGGAAGGCTGTCCACAAGGTTTTGGAGTGTGTTTATGGGACCATTCTTCCAGAAGTGCATTTGTGAGGTCGGACACTAATGTGGACGAGAAGGCCTGGCTCAAAGTGTCCAATCTAATTCATCCCAAAGGTGTTCTATCAGGTTGAGTTCAGGACTCTGTGCAGGCCAGTCAAGTTCCTCCACCCCAAACTTGCTCATCCATGTCTTTATGGACCTTGCTTTCTGCACTGGTCCAAATCATTTGGTGGTGGGGCGATTATGGTGTGGGGTTGTTTTTCAGAGGTTAGACTTGGCGCCTTTATTCCAGAGAAGAGAACTCCTAAGGTGTCAGCATACCAAGACATTTTGGGCAATTTCATGCTCCCAACTTTGTGGGAACAGTTTGGGGATGGCCCCTTCCTATTCCAACATGACTACGCACCAGTGCACAAAGCAAGCTCCATAAAGACATGGATGAGCAAGTTTGAGGTGGAGGGACTTGACTGGCCTGCACAGAGTCCTGACATCAACCCGAAAGAACACCTTTGGGATGAATTAGAGCAGAGACTGCGAGCCAGGTCTTCTCATCCAACAACAGTGCCTGACCTCACAAATACACTTCTGGAAGAATGATCAAACATTCCCATAGACACACTCCTAAACCTTGTGGACAGCCTTCCCAGAAAAGTTAAGGCTGTTATAGCTGCAAAGGGTGGGCCAACTTAATATTGAACCCTACGGACTAAAGCCTCATACACACGGTTGTTGAACAACCGAGCGTCTGATTTTTGTCAAAAGGGCGTGTGCCAGGACCTTGTCTTGCATACTAACGTTACATAATTGTCGTGCCACAAACACGAACGTAGTGACATACTACGAGGAATTTCAGCTCTTGAGCGCCATCCTTTGTGCCCCTTCTGCTAATTTCGTGTTTGGTGAGCATTGATTCTGAGCATGTGCGTTTGTACTTTCCACTTTTGTGTGATGGATTGGAGTACAGACAGACCATACAAAAATCAGACGTGGAGCCGTTGTCCACCAAAAATTTACTAGCCTGCCAGCCAACATTTGTTGGCCGAAAATTGGACAATTGTTGTAAGGAGCGTACTAACGGTAAGAATTTCAGACAACGGTCTGTCAACAGACAATCGCCTTCCAACAATCGAACCGTGTGTACGAGGCTTTCGACTGGGATGCCATTAAATTTCATGTGTGTTAAGGAAAGTATTCCAATACTTTTGACAATATAGTGTATACTTTAATGCTGCTTTTGGTACGGTTTATTTCAAAAATACACTGTTGATATATATCATGGCACGTCGGAAATATATTTGAGCTATAACTAGGTAAGTACACTTTTTTAGGACTCAGCTGCAGTGCTTCTCTTCCTGCCAAAGACCTTGTTTTGAAAAGTACTGCATGTTCGGGAAATTTGCCTTGGTTTTACTTTGAACGATTTCCATAAGAATTAGAGAGCTCTATTAAAATGTCCCACCTCATCTCAAGAAAAAACATTACTATTTTAAAGTAACTTTTGCTCAATCATTTTAAGCTTTGGATAAAAGATTTGAGCAATTCTCCATAGGAAGTGAGCGTGACTTTACAGGTGGTAATGGAATTAGAAAAAGCTACTGCAGAAACAATTAGCGATGGGAGCCAGAGTCAGTGGCCAGTGGAAAGTCTGTGCTTAGAACTGCAGAATATAAAAGAACAACATGGGCTTGGTTGGAAAATAAATTTAATTAAGTCAAGCTCCAGAAGAAAGAAATTTGACTGGAAAGCAAAGGTTTTTCCGCTTTTCAGGTCATTAGTGCTTTTAACCCACCATTCTTTTTTTGTACGGATTTCTAAAAGACGGTATAATTACTTCTAATTTTTTTTTTTCTCTTTCACAATATGATGCAGGACAACACAGCATAAGAGAAGTGCATTAACTGGGCTGGGTTCATTGTAATTTGAAGTAGATTTTTTGGAGGAGGGAACAGGGAACTCAATATGTAGAACCAATACTAGGTCAATTGAATCCACAGACTTTAACAAAAACAAAATTTTATTTCTATCTAAAATGTACTAAAAACATGATCCACTCAAGAGCCCGAGAACAAACATTTGTTCATGGAATGTTCAATAATTTCTATGTACACAATATTTTTGTCTGAACTACCAGACTATATAATACTGATGATCCTGGCAAGAGAGGTCTTGTAACAAATAAAGCATAGGTGTGCAATAACCTATGGCAATCAGTGCATCACAAATTGCTCTTCAGAGGGCACCACTAGTGTAAAAGAAGCACATTGTTTGCTGTCCTCATTGTTTGCACATAAATCATGTTTTTAAAGGCATTTTAAAATGTCAAGCTAAAGTACAGATGTATTAAAATGTTCTAAATTGGCTGCTGGACCTAGAACCAGCTGGAGAGGTTACACTGGAGGCAGTGGTGTATTTAGGTTTTATTCTGGCCTAGGCCTGACTAAACTCGTGCACACCCTAATTTTAATATGGTACACCCCTTTCTGTCAAGGTCACACCCCTTCCTGCTTAAGACCCACCCTGCCATCTGTAAACCACACCCCTTCCTCTTTAGGCCCCACTTTTTCCTCTTAAAGCTCACCTCCAGTCTATTGGAAGGCAAACTCTGCATAAAGCACAGGTAATGCAGGTCAGAAGGAGGTCAAGTGCACCTGGCAATGGATTCTGAATGATCCCTGAAACATCTCAAACTTATGTCAGAACAAATGCCAGTGCTAAGTGATAACAAAGGCACTTTGTTGTGTTGGAAGTGCTCATATTTACCTGTTAAAATACCCCTAAATGACATCACATTGGGCCAGCTAAATCCATATTTGTGGATTATTGGACATACAATGGTGATCTGACCACACAGGTACCGCTTTTGGCTGTCGGTGCCACTTATCCCAGGAGGAACACTGGGGATGGGGAACTGCCCAACTAATGTTCCATTTGATGGTGGTCATGTAAAATTCACAAACCGGTTTCATAGTCAAAGAATTAGGGCTCAAAATAACCCCAACATATGTCAACACACAGACTGAAAGATCTTTAACCTGTGTATGTTTAATTACAATATATTTTGCTAAATCAAACAGGAGTAACTGGCATAAAGATGTTCCTATAGAGAAAAACCTAGGAAAAATCAGCAGGTTGCAAAAACCATGAGTGAAAAAAGTACATTAAAAGTGTAGCGTAAGCCCGTGGGGACTCTTTTCATGTGGGAGCCAGGAGGAGGCTGTTCTTTCATGGGGGGGGGGGGCAGCTTTTTTGTTGCCCCCTTGCAAAGTGCTATAGGGGCCTGGGCCTTATTAGCCTGGGCCAGGATACAGCATTGACGGGAGGGTGAGAGTATGAGTGCACTACACTGACAATATGGAGACTGATGGGGATTTAGGGTATTTGAACTTTATCCCACTACCTATGGTTCTGAGTTTCAAAGGTGGGACGCCTGAGGTGGGGGGGGGAGTTCACCCTTATGGGATCGGGAAGGGATGTGTCGCCTCTTCATCCTGAAGGCATTGTTGGGGGCTTGAATTGTTGTTTTTTTTTTGGTTTGTTGTTTTGGGTTCAATAAAAAAAAAAAAAGAGTGTAAATATTATACAGGGTTATGGTTGGGATTCAGGACTATGTGTTCATGGATTGTTGGCACTGATACCTTTGACTGAATCACTGTGAAATTTATTGCTACCGGTATGCATTACTTACCCGGTGTTCTGTATGTACAAATTTTGTTATGCTGAATAAAAACTTAAAAAAAAAAAAAATTGGCTGCTGCACAACAATGCAAGCTTCACATACCTTTTTTAGCTCATGGAAGCCCTGATCCACTGAGCTGGACTACAAGCTCAGTGGATCATGGCTTCCATGAGTTCAAAAAGGTATGTGAAGATTGCATTGTTAAGACTGCATGACAGTGTTCATTTAGATAACTCTAGGAACAATATACATCGGGTGTACCCTTAAGGACTTGGCAACGGCTCTGGAAGAATCTGATTATGGATCACAGAACCTTTCTAAAGGAGGGAAAAACATGCCATCACTTGTATAGTATATCTCCTTGTTGGTACCCTTACTCTCTGTGTGGAAGACATGATCTCTCTGCGGTGGTCTGATATGCCCCTGGTGAGTCAGAACTATAGCTTTCCAAATCTCATGCTCCTTGTTTTTTGGAGAACAAAAGGTTTGATTCAGCAGAGGGTGTGTTGAAACACTCCAGAGAGACCACTGCCTTCACACAACTCTACCTCTTTACAGTATTCCCACTGATAGTTGAATGTATTAAAAAAAGAATGCTGGCAATGAAAAATAAGCAGAAAAAAATTTGTGCCTCCCCCCCAATCCATACCTGGCCTTTCTGGTGTGGTATGGTTTTCAGGGGAACCCCACGCCAAAGTGTAAAAGAAAACTGGCGTGGGGTCCCCCCCAAAATCCATACGAGACCCTTATCTGACCATGCAGCCCGTCAGGTCAGGAAAGGCTAACTCGTTTCTTCCCCCCTCCTTAACCATACCAGGCCACATGCCGTCAACATGGGGGGGGGGTGCTTTAGGGCAGGAGCAGTGCAGGCTATTCTTCACACAGAATTTGAATCGGTTTTTCAACCAATTTAAATTCTAATCTTTCTGAAAAATTGGAATTTCTTAGACAATTAAGAAACAAATGAAATTTAATGAAAATGAAACCAAAAAAAACCCAAGTTTTTCTGTTCTGCACATGTCTAATTAGGGGTGGAGAGCCGCGGTTTCAGCAGAAAACGAGCGACAAAACGCTTGTAAAAGGCTCAATTCACATGTTTTCAATCTTTTCTATTGAACTCTATGGGGCCAAAAACGCTTGTAATCTGTCAAAAAGAAGCTCACGTACTTTTTTTAGCGACAGGTTTTTTTGCTTCAGGGACAGAACGCTCATATGTCAACAGGGGCCATTGAAATGAATGAGATTTGGCTTGATGGTCGTTTTTGAGCTTCACAGCTGAGCAATTTTCAAGCTAAAAATTGCTCAGATGTGAACAGGGGCATAAAGCTTACAGCAAAAGTTTTTGAATTCTACCCCATAAAACACACAATTCAGTTGTTGCCTAGCTTTTGCAGGGATGGACTAATTTAATTATAAGATAATATATCTGACAGATTATGGCATTATGTAGCATTGTTGTAGCATTCATGATAGAACCTTGCCTATCTAGTTGCTTTTGTAATGACACAACAGCAGGTTCTACAGAGTCAGAGATCAGGTCACAACTCCAAACCCATTTGCTTTTTTTGCTATTTAGGACATCTTCATCAGGATAATTCTGATATTTGTGATACTTATTTCTACTTCAGGTTCCTCATACTCTTGTCTGGGGTAGGCAGTCCCAGAATTGCCATGCAAGGATTCATCGGGTAGAGGGGAATTCTGACTTTGTTGTAGTCTGCACACCTGATCCCAGTTATGAAGTTGCTGTTTTGCAAAAGTATTCTCCTCTTGTGTACTGTACTTGTAATTATTTAGAATCTTTGGCACCACTTCTACTTTTATTGTAGCCCACCCATCTTTGTGGCTTGGATGATAGTGGAATTGATGTTGCTTTGCTTGGGAGAATTGGCTTAGGAGCTCTCATCTCACATGTCCACCAATGGCACCACCAGGCCACAACCCTACCTTTAGGTTTTCAATGAAGCCTTGCTATCAAATCTGGGAGTACTGTGATTTTGTTTGTTTAGGAAAAAATACATACTCATGTGTGCTCTATCAGCTTGTCAGAGAGAGTGTGGGCAAAAAATAAAAAACTCTCTTTCACAGGAAGTCCATGTGTGGAAGTTCATGTGCAGCACAAGATATGTTGGTGATCTCAGGTATGCTGACTGTGGATGGCTACTGGCTCGTAACAAGCTAGAAAGGGAACTGTAGAATGCAAGGCACAAAGGAGAGAACTCACAGGATCATAGATAGGTCAGCGCATGTGGGATAATATAAGAGGTTCATCCACTCCTGGGGGAAGGCGGTCAGCTCACAGATGGAGAGGCAGCTGATGATCTGGCTGTGCTGGTAGCTCCCAGCGCTTCCAGCCACTCAGAATGGCTCAGGGGTGGCAGTACACGTCACTTCCGGTTGAAGAGAGAGTGGGGAGGAGCGTGTGATTGGAACATGCGTACTCCTTCATCAGGCAAAACCAGAAGTGATGTGTACCGCCTCCCCTGAGCCGTTCTGAGTGCCTGGGAGCCACCGGCACAGCCGGATCACCAGCTTTTCCATGTGCGAGCTGACCGCCCATCCCCAGGAGTGGATGAACCTCCTATATTATCCCACATGCGTTGACAAATCTATGATCCTGTGAGTTCCCATTTGTCTGTCTTAAAATAAAATGTTTTGATTTTGCTGCACTTAGATGCCGCTGCTCTCCTTTGTATTTTGTTTAACTACTTCCGGATCACCCACCGCACATATACTGTGGCAGGGCGGCCCGGCTGCACGAAACAACGTACCTGTTCGTAGTTCGCCCACCACCGGTTACCCACTATCGATGTGATTAAACACAGCGGGAGCCAATCAGCCGAGCCGGCGGCCGAGATGGCCACCCGTGATTGTTTTTGGGAATGACAGAACGGAGGTCTGCCTATGTAAACATGGCAGACCGTCGTTTGGTCAGACAGGGAGAGAGAGATCTGTGATTCCTACTAATTAGGAACACAGATCTCTCTCTTTGTCCAGTGTCAGCATCCCCCACACAGTTAGGAAACACTCCCAGGGAACACATTTAACCCTTTGATTTGTCCTGATGTTAACCCCTTCCCTGCCAGCGTCATTTATAGTATCAGTGCATTTTTTTTAGCACTGATCACTGTATTGGTGTCACTGGTCCCCAAAAGTGTCACTTAGTGTTCAATTTGTCCGCCGCAATGTCGCAGTCCCGCTAAAAATCGCTGATCGCCGCCATTACTAGTAAAAAAATTGTAGACAAGATAACTTTTGCGCAAACCAATCAATCTACGCTAATTAGGATTTTTTTTAATTGGATATGTTTTATAGCAAAGAGTAAAAAATATAGTTTTTTTTTTTTCAAACTTGTTTATAGCGCAAAAAAATAAAAACCGCAGAAGTGATCAAACACCACCAAAAGAAAGCTCCATTTGTGGGAAAATAAGGACATCAATTTTGTTTGGATACAATGTCGCACAACCGCGCAATTGTCAGTTAAAGTACTGCAGTGCCGTTAAGCAAAAAATGGCCTTGTCATTAAGGGGGTGAATCCTTCCGGGGCTGAGGTCGTTAAATGGTGATATGGTCTTTTTTTTAACCAATAAATGGTTTTGCATCCAATTTACAAGCTAAAAACAAAACTTTTGACATGAACAGCTGATTTTTATATTGAAAAAAAAAAAAAACAAGGGTACAACTCACGCACTCTGCTGCTCACTATATAATGATTATATCGCTGTATTAATTCTTAGCATAAGACTTCCATCTGCCCAACATGAGTCCCTGAAGCATGGAAACACTGCATCCAATTATGATTCACTGTGGGAAGCAGCATCTGACCTTCCTCATAGCAGCTTTTCTATTGCTTAGACTTTAAACCAAACAAAACTTTGAAGCAAATTCTACACTATGGCATTGTTCCCTCACCAATAAACTATTCACGAAACATTAGAAATGATCTGTGTTATTTTAAACAATTACACAATATCAGTAACTTGCCCACCACTTAATCTGTTAAACACATGCATTGGAATGCCAAAGTTCTATGGTTTTGAAATAACGCAAACAGACTTTCCAGTAACTCTTGCCAGGGAGCTGTAATAACCATGGAAGCCTATGTGACTGCGACTGAGTCCAGAATATGAGCTAGAGGCAGGGTCATATTAAACATGAAGCAAGAGGTATACAGTGGGGGTTATTTACTAAAGGCAAATCCACTTTGCACTACAAGTGCACTTGGAGGTGCAGTCGCTGTAGATCCGACGGGGACATGCAAGGAAAAAAAAACAGAATTTTATCTTGCACATGATTGGATGCTAAAATCAGCAGAACTTCCCATCAATTCAGATCTACCCCTCAGATTTACAGCAACTGCACTTCCAAGTGCACTTTCAGTGCAAAGTGGATTTGCCTTTCATAAATAACCCCCTCTATCTCCAATTGCACTGGGATAGGGATTTTGAAGAAATGCATGCTTGTCATGCTGTATAGGTAACTATATCCCAGGCCCCACTGGCCTAGGAAACCAAAAGGCCACTCATTTTAAAAATGTATACTTTTAATGATCAAATACCTGAGGTCATTGCTGATATGTATACTGCACTGTGTAGCCTTGCTTATGATCTTAAAGCATATGATAAGCTAAAATAAGAAAACAAAAAATCCAATACATCTCTAAAATACACTATATTATCAAAAGTATTGGACGCCTGCCTTTACACGCACATGAACTTTAACCGCTTCAGCCTCGGAAAATTTTAACCCCTTCCAGAGCAATTTTTGCGATTCCGCACTGTGTCGCTTTAACTGACAATTGCGCGGTCGTGCGACGTTGCACCCAAACAAAATTGAGGTCCTTTTTTTCCCACAAATAGAGCTTTCTTTTGGTGGTATTTGATCATCCCTGCGGTTTTTATTTTTTGCGCTATAAACAAAAAAAGAGCGTAAATTTAAAAAAAATAAAAATAAAATATTTTTACTTTATGCTATAATAAATATCCCCCAAAATATATTAAAAAAACAATTTTTTTCCTCAGTTTAGGCTGATATGTATTCTACATATTTTTTTAAAAAAAAGCAAAATCACAAAAAGCGTATATTGATTGTTTTTTGCAAAAGTTATAGCGTCTACAAAATAGGGGATAGTTTTATGGCATTTTTATATTTTTTTTACTAGTAATGGCGGCGATCTGCGATTTTTATTGTGACTGCAACATTATGGCGGACACATCGGACACTTTTGACACTATTTTGGGACCATTGTCATTTATACAGTGATCAGTGCTATAAAAATGCACTGATTACTGTGTAAATGACACTGGCAGGGAAGGGGTTAACCACTAGGGGGCAATCAAGGGGTTAAGTGTGTCCTAGGGAGTGATTCTAACTGGGGGGGGTGGGCTTCAACTTACTCGATGACAGGGAGCAGTGATCTCTGCCATGTCACAAGGCAGAACGGGGAAATGCCTTGTTTACATAGGCACTTCCCTGTTCCGCGGCTTCGCAACACAATCGCCGGGAGACCGGCAGACATCGAGTCCGCTGGTCCCGCGGGCGTGGTCACGCTGTACACGGCGGACGCTCGCGTGCACGCGCCCGCTAGCCCCGCCAATTAAAGGGGAAGTACAGATACACCCATTTGCCCACCGCTGCCATTGTGCCATCGTATATCGGCGTGCAGCGGTCAGCAAGTGGTTAATAGCATCCCAGTCTTAGTCCGTAGGGTTCAATATTGAGTTGGCCCACCCTTTGCAGCTATAACAGCTTCAACTCTTCTGGGAAGGCTGTCCACAAGTCTCCTCTCGTCCCAAAGGTGGGACTCTGTGCAGGCCAGTCAAGTTCCTCCACCTCAAACTCGCTTATTCATGTCTTTATGGACCTTGCTTTATGCACTGGTCCAAATCATTTGGTGGAGGGGGGATTATGGTGTGGGGTTGTTTTTCAGAGGTTGGACTTGGCGCCTTTATTCCAGAGAAGAGAACTCCTAAGGTGTCAGCATACCAAGACATTTTGGACAATTTCATGCTCCCAACTTTGTGGGAACAGTTTGGGGGGTGGCCCCTTCCTGTTCCAACATTATTGCGCACCAGTACACAAAGCAAGGTCCATAAAGACCCGGATGAGTGAGTTTGGGGTGGAGGAACTTGACTGACCTGCACAGAGTTCTGGCCCCAATCTAGAACACCTTTGGGATGAATTTGAGAGGGGACTGTGAGCCAGGCCTTCTCGTCCAACATCATTGCCTGACCTCACAAATGCACTTCTGGAAGAATGTTCAAACATTCCCATAGAGACACTGCTAAACCTTATGGATGGCTTTCCCAGAAGAGTTGAAGCTGTTATAGCTGCAAAGGGTGGGCCAACTCAATATTAAATCCTACGGACTAAGACTGGCATTAAAGTTCATGTGCATGTAAAGGCAGGTGTCCCAATACTTTTGACAATATAGTATACATTTCCGTGTGTTTTATCCCTTTAACGACACTGGAAGTACAGAATAATAAATAATTATCTGCCAGAAATGCACTTTGCTTCTAAATCCTGTTGTAGGCTGACAACACATAGCATGTTTGTGGGCAGAGTGGTGTTACTCCTGCCTAGAGTATTTTGCTAAACTAATCAACCACCGCCAGTCTCAGATCTGAACACCAAAAAGGCTAATCATTCTGTAGTCCATGATAAGAACAGGGAGGGATAATCAGACTCTCCAAGGACAGCTCTGAATTTCTGACAAGATCAAAAGGTATTGTTTTGCAGATATAACACAATTCTTCCAATGGTAGTTTTACATCATAAATCAATATTTGACAATGTGACGAGTCTCTAAGAACCTATGATATTTTCTCAAGAATTCTAGTCTCACAAGGTTTATGCCAAGTTGTTTGAAATAGAAAAATCAATGTACGCTAATTAACTTGCTTTACATCAGTATTGTTGATTTTTGCCCTGGGCCCACGTATGTCTTAAAGCGGAGTTCCACCCTAAGGGCCAGTTCACACCATAGAAACGCAGTCCGGATGCATTCCAGGTGCTTTTCTGCATGTGCGTTTTCGATGCGTTTTTTGGTGCATTTTTGATGCAGTCCAGTGCTTCCCCCCCTCTTTTTTTCTTAACCTTAAATAAGGACAAGTATATTGCTGTGCGTTTTTGGTGCATTTAGGTGCGTTCCAGTGCATTTTTGATGCGTTTTACAGCGTTTCAGTAAAGTCCAGTGCAGAAAAAATGCAGCATGTTCTACTTTTTTCCTGGAACTAGAACACACTGGAACTGCAGGCACTGGTGTGGACTATGTCATTGAAAATCATATAAAGTACTTTCCATGCGTTTTTGATGCAGAAAAAAAATGCACTGGACTGCATGTGGTGTGAACTGACCCTAAAAAAATTTTTCCCATTAATCACTTCAGCCCCGGACCATTTGGCTGGCCAAAGACCAGAGTGTTTTTTGCGATTTGGCACTGCGTTGTTTTAACTGAGAATTGCGCGGTCGTGCAACGTTGTAAAACTGACGTCCTTTTTTCCCCACAAATAGAGCTTTCTTTTGGTGGTATTTGATCACCTCTGCGGTTTTTATTTTTTGGCTATAAACAAAAAAAGAGCGTCACTTTTGAAAAAAACGCAATATTTTTTACTTTTTGCCATAATAAATAATCCCAAAAAATATTTTAAAAAACCCATTTTTTTCCTCATTTTAGGCCGATATGTATTCTTCTACATATTTTGGTAAAAAATCGCAATAAGCGTTTATTGATTGGTGTGCGTAAAATTTTTAGCGTCTACAAAATAGGGGATAGTTTTATGGCATTTCTTTTAACAATTTTTTTTTTTACTAGTAATGGCGGCGTTTAGAGATTTTTATCATGACTGCGACATTATGGCGGACAGATCGGACACTTTTGGCGCTATTTTGGGACCATTCACCTTTATACAGCGATCAGTGCGATTAAAAATGCACTGATTACTGTGTAAATGTGATTGGCAGTGAAGGGGTTAACCAGTAGGGGGCGCTGCACAGGTTAAGTGTGTCCTAGGGAGTGATTCTAACTGTAGGGGGGATGAGCTACGTGTGGCACAGCACTGATCACCGCTCCCAATCACAGGTGATCAGTGTCCTGTCACTAGGAAGAACATCAGCATTTCCCCCGTTTTTCCTCTCTGTGAGACGATCGCGGGTATCCCCGCGGACAACGAGTCCGCGGGACCCACGATCACACTCACGGAACTTGCGGCGGGCAGGCCCACAATGCCGCATCTTAAAAGGCAACGTACAGGTACGTTAATATGCCCTTCTGCCGACGTATATCGGCGTAATCTGGTCGGCAAGGGGTTAAAAGATGCCTTTTAACCTAAAAACAAACATTTGGAAGAAATTTTTTTTTTATACTTACCAGAAAGGCCCTGTTGCTATGTAGTCCACCTAATCTGCCACTTCCTAGTCTGCGGAGCTCCTCGTGACTTCCTCCCTCGCCTGTGCTCCTGGGAAATTATGACACCTCCTTTCCCAGGAGTCTGTGGGCAGTACTGTGCTCAAAAATCACGCTGCCGTTGAATCTTGCATGCGCAAGATCGAGGGGTGCATGCCAGCACCTCTCGATCTTTCCAGGTTACCCAGCATGCACCTCTCCAAAGCTATTCCAGGAAGCGATCTTGATTGGGCTTCATACAGGGGCGGACTGACGACTCATGGGGCCCCGGGGCAATAGGAGATTATGGGGCCACCGAGGCAATCAGAATATACACACACACACACACAGTATACAATCACACAGTATACACATACATGTACACACAGTATACTCAGACATGCATCTATTGGCTGAGAAGGTACTGGAGAGGTGGGGCAGCTATAATCTCGGGATTTTTAGACTGAAAGGATGTCAGTAAGGGACATTTCAGAGACAGATGTAAAAAAAAAAAACACAGATTTTTACATACTGTCCCTGGTTTTACTGAGGCTGGCAACCCTGATGGGGCCCCCTAGTGGCCCGGGGCCCTCAGGCAGTGCCCGAGTGGTCGAATGGTCAGTCCGCCCCTGGCTTCACATGCCCAATCTCATGATGGAAATAGCCACAAACGGAGGCATCAAAGCGAACAGTAAGAAATGTATATTTTTTAACAATCGATCAAGATCAATGTATACTCTTTTTGAAATTTCATTAGCAATAATGCTAGGATACAAAAAAAAAAATTAAAAACTCTGCTTTAAAGTGGAAATAAACTGCCAGATGTAAGGGGGATTAAACTCTTGCCCTAATGTGCATGTATGCACAGCATGCTTGCACATTATGGCAGACTTACCTGTAAGTTTGCCCTCCCTCACTGCTCCTTCCACCCCCCCCAAAAAAAAGGTAGAAAAAAGGGGAAGGGTTTTTTTTACGGCAGAATAGACATACAGATTGTTTTTTTGGCAAAAAAGCTCTACCTTCAAGCATTCTTTTAAAATTCAGTTGCACTTTAATGTGGTCCAGGGAAGAGAGTGCCGCTGTTTTCTCCATGTCCAGTAAGGAGGGAGAGAGTGGAGAAAGCCTTGCTCTTGGGTGCAGCACTGGATTGAGATGGGGCTCTAATAAGTATAAGTTGGGGGGGGGGGGGGGGCTGGACAAAGAAGGTTTTTTTTTAACCTTAATGTGTCGAATGCATTAAGATAAAGAGCTTTCTACCCTTTCAACCACTTTAAATTATATTCCTACTCGGGTTAATTTAACATTTTGCACAGATACATTAAAATAACCTTTGAAAGGAAATCCAAGGTGTGTCTGATCTGTCTTTTAATATAGAAAAGATGGGGGGGACTTACTCTCTGGGTTTTGTGCTCATGAGAATCCTCAGAGGTTTTCTGCTGTTTAAGCAAGTCCTCAGAAAACAATCCACTTCATGGAACGGCCTCAGGAAAACAAGGTCACCGTTTACAGCGTAGATTTTTTTCCCGATTGCCATTCCCGACAACTGGAAGCAAAGAGGACAGAAATAGTTCTTTTACTTCACAATAAAAAAGGGTTCAATGTGTTACAACAACAAAATACTGCAGCTGTGAATTCCCTGCTACATTAAGCAAGATAATTGCTGTTACACTTCAAGATTTTTCTCTTATTGAACAGCGCAATAAATTTTAACTGATAAGCTGGATAAGATGAAATATATCTGGCTTCTACTGAACGGGAAAATATGAATCATTTACAAAATAGGCAAAATTTATTTCTGATTAGTTTATATGTTCAGAGGATGTAAATTATTCTGAGATGGAAATCTCTAAATGGTAGACAGTTTTTGTTTACTAAGCACGGTTCCTCAGACAAACATCTGTGGCTAGCTTAGGCCCCTTCTTTAGGTCCTTTCCACACAGGGCAGGCAAAATCTCTAATTGGTAGACATTTTTTGTTTACTAAAGCCGTGTACACACACGAGCGGAATTTCCGTCTGAAAAATCTTGGATGGTTTTTCCAACGAAATTCCGCTCAAGCTTGGGTTGCATACACACGGTTACACAAAAGTTCGCTGAACTTTCAAATGTCAAGTACGCGGTGACGTACAACACTACGATGAGCCGAGAAAATGAAGTTCACTGCTTCCGTGCATGCGTCGAATTGTTTCCGAGCATGCGTAGGAATTTTGCGCATCGGAATTGGTACAGACGATCAGAATTTCCGATCGGAACTTTTTCTGACCGAAAAATTGAGAACATGCTCTCAATCTTTTGCTGGCTGGAATTCCGCCAGAAAAAGTCTGATGGAGCATACACATGGTCACATTTTCCGACCAAAAGCTCTCATCAGTCTTTTGCTGGCCGAATTTCCGATCGTGTGTACGGGGCATAAGAATGGTTCCTCAGACAAACATCTGTGGCTAGTTTAGGCCCCTTCCACACGGGGCAGGCTCCATTGGAGTCCGCCTACTCAGCAGGGAATCTGTCCACTGATCCTCACTGAGCAGGCGGATAGCTGGTCCATGTTTGCTCCGCTTATGCAGAGCGAACACAGCCACAGCCAGTTCTCCTTTATGTGAAGTCGGATGTAAACAAATCTCCTGTCCATTTACACCCGACTGCCATCTGATCAACCAGACAGATGGGGAACAGATCCCCATCCATCTGTTTTTAGCGGATAGGATTGGATGTCAGCGGGTGTCAACGGACGCATGTCCGTTGACTCCTGCTGCTCCATAGAGAAGACTGTAGGGTCGATCAGGTCCACCTGAAAAACTGACAGGTGGACCCGATCAGTCTGCTAGTGTGAGATGCGTTGGGGCTACACTGGAAGCAATCCCCAGCGCTGCCCCAAGACATAAACAAAGCAGACTGCTTTGGGGTTGACTTACTAAAGTTAAAGAGTGCGATATTTGGTGCAGATCTGCATAGAAACCAATCATCTTCCAGTTTTTTTTTTTGTCACAGCTTAATGGAACAAGCTGAAGTTAGAAGCTGAATGGCTACCAGTTAGACATGCTACACGTTCGTGCTATCGCACTTCCTGTATGGTCCTGTATGTTTTGGCGGACACCATCCTTTAATGTGCAATGCTTTGTTTACTCTGGATACATGTAAGTGCAATACTTTTTAATAAATTCAATCCGTGAGAGGTTTTACACCATCTAACGTTTTTTCTATTTATCTGGGATTTGGCTATTTGGATGCTTTGAGAGACGAGTTTTCAGATACTCTGGGATCGATCCTGATGTGATTCCCTTTTATATCCCCTATCGGTGACCAGTGCTGGGGATTATAAACGTCTAGCCTGTTTGACCCTTCATAAAAAAGGTTCCAGGCTCTTTGAGTCCATTTTCAACTGTGGTGGCGGTATAATCACCTGTTGGAGGGATTTGGATTTGTTTCATCTACAGTAGTGTCCCAGATTCAGACACATATGGAATTAATGGTCCATCTGAGAGATTGTTATTCATTTTGGACTTTTTACCGTTTCATTTATATTTGTATTCACACATTTGTTAATTAGCGCAACACATTTATTGTTATTTACCAATGCAACGCATATTGCAATGTCACCGGGTTAGAAAGAACTGTATTGAAATGACACTGGTAACATTTATGATAAAAAGAAAAAAATTAACATTACGCCAATATTAGTGCACTGCAACTGTGTTTCCCAGCACACACCAGTAGCCTTGTGTTTATTATGGCTCACTGCTGTGAACGAATCCTGTAACTCATTGCAATACGTGAGTACTGCAACATATTTTCTCAGAACTCTTTGTCCAATGATTGTCGCAGGTGACCAATTGGCTAATTATTTTTAATAAAAATAAATTGTAATGATGTATGAAACATTTGGTCTGCTGGGTTTGCTGATTAAGCTGGCTACACACTTTACAATTTTCTTGTACAACTTTCCTTTAGATTGACCAAAACCATAAAATATGAGATCAAACCTAAACCTATACACTTTCAAATTGTATGCAATCAGGCAGGCCCTTACACTACATAGTTGAAGGTAAATCTAAAGGAAATTGAACAACAAAAATTGTACAATGTGTCAAAAGTTTATTTTTTGCTCAAATGGCAAGCAGTCCTAATTTCCATTCTCTGGACAGCTCAACAGTAAATCAACATACAAAGGAGACTGCACATTTTGCTTTACATTTTTCATGTAGTACCAGGAAAAAGATGGAGCCTGTATATAAAGAGTACCGTCATTCGTGAGTGCTAGGACAACGTGGACTGTAAATACATCTCTGACTCCATTGTAGCTGACCACACACATTTCACTCTCAAAGTACAATCTGCTTAAGAGTAACCAAAACTATAAACATATTTACCAAGTAAAGAATTAAACATTCTATAGAAATTTTCAAAATGTAAAGTACCATGTTACCTCAGCATTAGATCCTCGTTCAATGTATTTTACTATAGGTACTTTATTTTTATCCTCCAAGCCAAAGCCATAGCTTCCATCACTGGGCTTTATCTGCAAAACAACAAATATCATAGTTTTTTTCGTTGTAATAGAAGCAGACACATCTTTAGATAATAAAGTTACCAGCAGACAAAGACATCTAGTCAAAATTACATACAGCCAACCTAGAATGAACATTAAACAGCCATATTCAGTAAGACATGTACTTAATAATAGTACCTTAATAAATGCATAACACTATGTTAGACTGTTTGCGCTCTAGTTGTCCATCAATCATCATTTGAATCTGTCGGCTATTTACCAGTGACATGGAACTCAGTGCTGCTCAGCCCCCCAAAATGCTATCTATGTCACTCTTGTGATTGCAAAGCTTGACTGTGAAACACTTCCTATGTGCCCTGATGTTGTCAAAGACATAAGTAGCACAAGCGGGAAAGAGTGAGCAGGAAAATGCCTTGACATCCTAGGCTATGAGGCTGTGTGTTTCTATTGATGGACACAATGTAGGGAGGCAAAGGCTCAAGTCCCTGCAAGCAAGAGTGACTCCATTAAACACTCTACAAAAGAAAGGTGCCACAGTGAAATAGGAAACACGGGATAGTGGCCGTGGCACTAGCTTCAGCTGAGACATGGATTAAAAGGTAAAGAAGTTGTATACTCAGTAAGTGATTAAATCGATTGCTGAAGGGTTAAGGTTATCAAACTGAGGGTTTAATACTACTTTAAAGTATTATTGATCCAGTTGTTTATTTGCACCTCAACATGTGTTAGAAGCATATACTTAAAGTGATTGTAAAGTTTTGAATTTGTTTGTTTTGTTTTTTTTTGGATAACAAACATGTTATACTTACCTGCTCTGTGTAAGGGTTTTGCACAGACCAGTCCTGATCCTCCTCTTCTGGGGTGCCCCGGTGGCAGCACTCCTGGCACCCCCTCTTCATCTCACGAGTTCCGGTGCTGGGTTCATTGACGCAGACAGCAGGACTCAGCCCCGACCCCTGCTCTTGTGTCACTGGATTCGATTGACAGCAGCGGGAGCCAATGGCTTTTGCTGCTATCAATCTATCCAATGAGGACAGAGACAGCGGCTGGAGCTGCTGGGC
Organism: Lithobates clamitans; assembly: GCA_037952925.1. Classification (NCBI taxonomy): domain Eukaryota; kingdom Metazoa; phylum Chordata; class Amphibia; order Anura; family Ranidae; genus Lithobates; species Lithobates clamitans. The sequence continues at coordinate 2,347,968 of JBBGZY010000643.1, forward strand.
TCATGCTCGTTGCTGGAACGAACAAGTTCAGGTAAGAAAAAAGGGGGGGTTCTGGGGGGCAGCTGCAGCACAGAAGGTTTTTCACCTTAATGCAAAGAATGCATTAAGGTGAAAAGCCTTGAGACTTTACAACCCCTTTAACATCTAAGTACTCCTAACTTTCCCCAACTAAAACCAGATAGCTCAGATTGCAGTGTGAGTACTTACCAAGAGAGATTTAGCGATAACATTCTCCACAATCTTTAGGTCATGTTTCATGAGTCTGTGCTTCATATTGGAACCCTCCATTTCCTCATCAGAGAAGAATCGAAACAACAGAGGCTCATCTTTGAACTCACTCTTCTCCAATACTAAACAGGTGTAGATCCGGGAAATTAAAAAGAAAAATAACATAGGCAGTGTACACAGCTGTAGCCATTGTGTAACATAAAGGTGAAAAAGTAATTGTGTAGAATAATATTTAAATAGAAATGTTCAGCACATTTTGACCTAATTAAAAATGCAAGAACCATTGAAAAAACACACAGATGCACACACACATCTCAACACATACTAGGTAGAACTTCTACGTAGCCATGGATCTTCTATACCCTTTTAGGTCTTAAGAAAATAGCAAGGCTTCTACTTCTGACTTCTTTTGAAAATGCTGTTAGCATGACTGTCATGCTGATAACAAAGGCTTTAATACTGAAGTAGAATAAGTATGGAGATCAGATGTCCTGATTTCATTTGTGGCATGCATGCTTCAGGTAACAAAATGTTAAAACCAGAGAAAGTCAGACAACTAGCATTTTTTTGAAGGATGGCTGCAATCCTCCTATATATTTATTTAAAATCCACTTGGACAGCCACCCTAAACCTGGTCAAATATGGTCTCCTTTTATTCTGACATTTCATCAATGAGAAGAGAAGAGAAGAGAAGAAATTTGGGGTCTCCATATCATGGGCCATCACATTTGACAGTTTTTTCTTTTTGGTGGTCTACAAGAAATCTTGTGCCATTAATATTCTATTGGGTTGGCAGTTACATAATTTCTTTTTAGAAATGCATTGCAATTAGAATGCTTTATTTTAGTTTTATTGGATATATAGAACCTATTTTGTTGGACATCTTTGCCTGTCTATTTAAGAACAAATAAGTGTGCCCATTTCAGGCATTGGGGTCTGGGCATGAGGCACAAAAATGTAATACCTTGCATTCCACTATTAAAGAGGCATTAAAACCAAAGTCAAAACGGCTTCAATATAGACTGGGCTCCGTATGTTAAGGAATCATCCTCACATCTGATTCTTCCCTGCTTTAAACCCATTCTTCTGGGAGTCTTTGGAATCACAAACTTTTCTCTTGCTAGTTTTCATAAATGGTACCAATGGAATGGCACAACTACTGAACGATGGAGGTTTTCATCTCATACAGCCCTTGTTTTCTCCCAAGATGTGGACCAGCAGTGGCATATTTTTAAATTTAAGGTAAAGTTAGAACTGTAGTTCACCCATCCAGATACAAAGGTATCCTTTGAATACTATCATATCTGAAACTAATGTAAGACTCATGCACACTACCAATCAGCATATACAGAATTTTAATTCAATAAAACATGTGCATTTAGATGTATTTACCACCAAGTTTTTGGCTACCCATTTATGATGACGATATCTACCCCCAAAGCTTTCCATGTTGAAGGAGTGCACATATTAAAACCAACATAAAATTCTGTTTTAAGACGATATAATCTGCTTTAATTATAACTTAACATAATTAACATCTAAAGTAGCACGTTCAGGGCTGGATTTCCATTACCAGAGCCTGTAAACATGTTCGTAACAAGGCTTATAATATTGTGAGAGTGTTTTTAACGTTATATAAGATGAATGTATTTCTACTGATAATAATGCTAAAAAAAAATGGCAACCAGTATTGATACATAGAAAAGGTTCTTCTTTGCCTCTGCCACCTATAAACACAGGCCTATTGTGTCTATTAGTAAATGTGTATCCCACCACACTGCATTTGCTTTAATCCATGTAGACTATTGCCTCATAATTCAGCTGCTTTACATTCTGCATTGTACAATTAAGATATAAGAGAATAAATCCATTGTCATACCATGATGCATGAATCCATTGTCACATAGTGCCACACCAAGAATAATGGCTTCTTCTCTTGTCCGGCAGTCTCCCTGCAATAATTCATACAAAATAAGAGTAACTGATATATTTAGCATGCAGCTATCAATTTTAGGATAAAATACAATTTTATATCACATGAGTAATAGCTCATTTTTTATAAGACAAATATTACTAGATGCAGTAAGACCAACATATAGGTTGAACAATTAATATTGGTTAATTCTAAACCTTAACCAATTCAATACTGGGCACTTTCACCCCCTTCCTTCCCAGACCAATTTTTAGCTTTCAGAGCTGTCACACTTTGAATGACAATTGCGCAGTCATGTAACACTGTACCCAAATGAAATTTTTATTATTTTTTTCACACAAATATAGCTTTTTTTTGGTGGTATTTAATCACCGCTGGGATTTTTATTTTTTACGCTACAAATAAAAAAAAACGGAAAATTTCCAAAACAATGCTTTTTTCTTAGTTTATGTCATAAAATTTTGCAAATAAATAATTTCTCTTGATAAATTTTGACCAAAAATTATGCTGCTACATTTCTTTGGTAAAAATAACCCAAATCAGTGCTTATTTGGTGTTGGCAGTGATGGGGGACAGATTTTTTTATTGGGACACTGAAATCTGTATAGGGACAGGGGTATATCAGTGGTGCTTGGTGTACTTTGTGGGGTGATCTGTAACAGCTCTCTGTGTAAAATCATCCTTACACAGAGGAGCTGTCACAGATCTGCAGATTCACCCCCCCCCGCACTGAGCTCTCAGTGAGCTCAGGGGGGAAATGTTACAGAGACACGCGTCTCTGTTTACATTGTGACGGCTGTGATTGGACACAGACATCAGGTGATCAGGAGGGCCAATCACAGCACCCATATCCCGATTTCTGCTCAGCTGGATCCTGTGATCAGCACTCGTTCTGAGGGACGTTCCTGAACGTCCACTCAGAATGAGGAAAGGACCACCCAGCTGTTTATATGCAGTGGTCGGGTGGGAAGTAGTTAAAGCAAAACTTGTATTATATTGAAGCTTACTAGTCCTTAAATGTTGTGTCTGCAATTGTTTTCTTTTTACAGCCTAATAACATTTTCAGCAAGTACAGGTAATACCCATTGATCTTGCTGGAAATGCGGTGTCCATGTCAATTCTGTGACCTGAAAAGAAAGAACAATCATTCCTATTTTTACAAGCCCCTTCAGTCTACCATTTAACAGAGATTTGCAAAGTCAGACATATGTGACAACCATGGCTGCCCTTATAGATACAATGGAGAAATTAGTGTGGACACGAAGGGACGGAAAGTTTGTTATTTGCCAGATTACCAGGTGAAAATAAGAGAAAAAGAAAGCTTGAAAAAAAGAAAACAAACAAATGCAGATACCTCATCTAAGGACTGGTAAGCTGCAATGTATTACCTCTTTAGTTTTTTGGTTTTAATGCTTTACAAGTTTACAGTGGTTTTAACCCTCCCCATGCTACTAAAAATAGGGATTATTTTTCACTGTCTGTGTTTCCTTTCTGTTCTGGTAACCATGCAGAGAATGTAGTAAGTTAAAATATCATCAGTGGCAAAACAGACAGCAATAAGAACCCAACAGAGGGCCCAACCCTTACATGTGCTATCCAAAACTATTCTGCATTAAAGCTGCATGAAGACACAAGTCAAAGTGCCTATCACCGCTCCTATTACACTGGCTTACTGCATGTGTCATACTGTAAGGAAGGAAACCCCTGCTCTGGGTTATATTTAAAGTGTTTGTATAGCCAAAACTTTTATTTTAGTTTTAGATAGAGTAGGGAAAGGGTTGAAACCTCCATCAGGCTGTTTTTTTGTTGTCGAGATCTCTGCTGGGAAGATTTCCTTTCACTTCTTGTCCCGGATACACCATAGGAAATAAGAAGAAATCTCCACAAATTAGGTGAATTCCCATCTAAGGGCCGGTTCACACTGCTGTGCTGTCAGACATCGGATGTGATTCGCACCGCACTGTGGTACAAATCAAATGTGATCTCTGTGTGATGCAAACTTAGCCATACAAATTGTATGGCTGCATTTGCATCGCATTCAGACCACTCGGACCCTTTTTTTGATACGCAGCAAAATCCGATCCGATTCCTGTCCCAATTTTTAGTTCGCTCTGTGATATGCGAACCGATTTGGGGGTGTCATTAGCTTTCTATTGACACTCCCAGCAGTTCGCATATGGCAGTGTGAACTGCCTGTGAGTTGTATGCGATGTGGGAACCCGGACTGGATTCGCAGGGTTCCTGCATCGCTGCAGTGTGAACCGGCCCTTAGATAGATATCATGGGAACATTTGTTCCCGATGGGAGATTTCCCTTTACCTTTTGCAGTGACACTGGTCTCCAGGACAAAGAGAGGGGTGAATCTCCTTAGTAGGGGCACAAACAGCAATAAAAACTTGACAAAATGTCTATCCCACTTACACTCTATCCAAAACTCAAAAAAAAAAAAATGTGTACATACAATTTAGGGGCAGCTGCTAGATTTTTTTTACAAAGATTATTATTACCACAGTAAAAAAAAAAGATATGCAGTAACTTCACATCTCGGCATCCCGGATCGCGGGCAGAATTGCCGAGATTCTGCCCACGATCCCAAATCGTCGCAAATCGCGGGACGCGCTCGCGATCCCATCACATCCAATGGCACCTGATCGTGGTGCGATTTTGCCGTGATTGTCGTCCGATGGATCGCGGTAAAATCATGCAAACAGAATCGCGGGGCGCCTGTCGCCCAAAAGAAGTTCCGGAACTTTTTTTGGGCGACAGGCATCACCCGATTCTGTTTGCATGATTTTACCGCGATTAGTCAGATGACAATCGCAAAATTGAGCCGCAATTGGGGTGCCATTGGAAATGACGGGTAATGCGAGCGCGTCCCACGATTTGCGATGATTCAGGATCGCGGTCAGAATCCTGGCGATTCCGCCCGTGATCCGGGACGCCTAGATGCCAACAGAGCCTTACAGTGACCTAATTCTGCTTTGTAATTAAAACCAATTTAGTTTTATTTCTGTTTTAAATTGTATTGATAAATAAAGGACGTAATCATATATAAACACTTCTTACCTGAGCTATAAGCCAGTCTATCAGCTTGTTTGCCATAACCACAGATTTATATGTTCGCAGATGGTAGTCTTTATCCCTACAAAAGAAATACATTTTTACATATTGTTATGTCATTGTTTAATGTAATAGCTTATGGATATTTTTAAAATTCAATCCAAATTGTAATTATATTGTAATTATTTGCAATTATGAATAATGTGTAGAATTATATATAATTATCATAATTATTTGTTACAGAACAAACATTGACAAACTTTATGAAGGTTCCATTCTAACAAAAAACCTTCCTCATGACAGAATTGTTAACATTTTTAAGTGTTTTTTTTTAAATAATAATTTAAAAAAAAAACAACAAAAAAAATTACCTTTCAAAGTGAACTGTATACATTGCAAAGGCTTCTGGCAAACTATATTAAAAAATCGTATCTTTCTGTTCTGAAGAAACTGGTGTAAATCTTACCATTTTCAAACTGATTACTCGATGGGCAGCTGTACCATTATTATCTGCACAAAAGCAGTCTAACTCTTGTAATAAGATAAGAACATATCTCTTTTAGCTTGAAAGTATCTCACCAAAAAGCAAACTACTACAATGAAAACAATGAGACTATAGCACAAGTAGTTGCAAACAAGAAGAGCAAACAGGGTGCAGGAAGGCTTGACAAAGTGGCAGGGCCCTGAAACTTGTTGCTTCTGTTACACAACATTTCCTCTCAACCGCAAGGTTTCCCAGCAGCCGCAGACACCACATTTGTCAGCTCTAGAGCAGGTTTAGCACTCAATAGCTGGCTTTACATCAGACAGTGATTTTCAAACTCAGCGAATGTTTGGCACTTTGATCTGTGGACACTTCCCATGCTCTAAGGTACTTACCTTAAAGTGAGCAAGATATTGTTTTATTTTGCATAAACTACATTCCTTCTCCCAGTTTGCATTTATCTCATTTGTAAAAGCTGGATTACCCCTGATCATCATAGAAGCTGCAGGAGTTGTTGCTTGATTTCTTCCTATGGATATTTTTCACTGAATAGACCTATGAGGTTATGCAGGCCATATTATGTGTGCTACTTTCTGTATTTCTATTGCACAAGCAACAAATTAGGAATGGGGGTGGGGGTCTATACACAGGGTAAATGCTGGCCCCAGAGTCCCATAATGCAAAGTGACATCCATGTTGGCATTTTTAGAAAATCAAAGCTGATCAAAGATAGAAATGGAAAGGTATTTTTAAAAACATTATATTACAAAATGGCTTGGATAGCAATTATATAGGATATAAACGTTTTCTCTAAAAGTGAAGCTTTCCTTTATATATAACCCACCGACACTTTACAGCCAGACAGGCTCCCAAAATGCAAATGAACTTGTCTGCTGAAGCATTCTTTCAGAATAATATGTTTTTCTATTCACACCTAAGAATGGAAGTCAAGCCATGCTATCTTTGTTCTCACCTTCACCATTGTGTTATTATGACTGGCACATGCAGAAACAGAAAGGACAGCTATTACCGATCCATGGCAAGATACGTTCTGTTGTCACTTATTTAGACCTGCTCAGTTATGGCATGCTGAACAAGACAAGAAGCAACATAGAAGTCCTTATTTTGTTTTTAATTCTGAAAGCTGAAGTTTAGTTCAAAAAGCATTTTTCTCTACAGCTTTAGTAGCATTACTTTCCTTTAATAAAGGATGTTCCATGATTTACTTCCTTGTCCTCTTCCTGCTGCTGAACTTCTAGCACTGTGGGTGTTAATAGCTTCAGGTCTCCAGACTCAGCTGCACTAAAGATGAGCTGAGAGGTAAACTCTCATTCCTGCCTTCTCCTCTATTCAGAAAAGTTCTTTCACTGATTACACTTTCTGTAACATGATCTATGAGAATGCTGTGATTGATCTCACCCATTCACAGATTGCAGTGTAATCAGTAAAGGAACTTTTCTCAATAGAGTAGAGGGCAGGAGGGGGTCCCCCCCCCCCATCAAATCATTTTTAGTTCAGCTGAGCCTGGAAACCCAAAGCTGGTAACCCCTACAGGACTAGCAGGAAGAGGACAGGACAGCCCTGCAGTGAAGATTGCTACAGAATCCAGCAACCTGTACATCCTCAGACATACTTCATTACAGGTAATTCTATTTTACTTTTACATGCAGTCCAAAAGGACTCCATAAACAGCAAGTGCTCTTCACAGAAATTGTTGTAGGTTTCCTGACAAAGTGTTGAGCTTTTATTATAAGGTCAGTGTGAATGCAAACTCTGCAAAAATGTACTGTGAGAATACGTGCCTGAATCATTACAATGCTGCTGCAGATAGAATTAGTGGTATTTTCTTTTCTGAGGGTAGGTTGTAGATATAAAATATACATAAAACTTTACAAACCAGAGGACCACAGCCACCAGAGACAAATAACAATCCTTAAGAAACTGTAGAGTGGGCTACTTCCCAGAACTACAAGAATGCCTGAGGAATCACAATTTATTGTCTGAGGCTCAGCAGTTCAGAAACAAATTTTAAATGCCGGATTGCTAATCTGTGCAAGTTATATAACATGTACAATCGTGTATTCTCAAAGAAACACTTGGTCACTCTTTAGAGAAACATTACTTTGCATTTACAAGCTCAGTCGCTCACGTCATTGCAGTGGCTTGACATAATGTTTGGCATGAGAACACTGCTGCTAGCAAAATAGAATAGATCTGTATTGCTTACTGGCTGTGTGTAAAAGACAACAGACATCTTATTCTTTCTCAGAAGGAACATGAGGCATTTATTCCTCTAAGAGCACACACTGTTAATCTCTCACATACTCACATTCCTGGCACGTCTACTGGCTCATCCAAACTATGCAGCCTCAAAAGTGTACTCCACTCTCTCTCAAGGGTATCTTATAGGCAGCTCAGTCTCTCTGCCTTACGGCAAAACCAAACAAGTTCCTTTAGACAAAGTTTATATTGCCTCGTTTTATGGACCTACCACTCTTATTGCTTTTCTTTTTCTCCTCATTTGTGTGTCAGTGGCGCAAATTTACAAGCAGCATCACCAACATCATAGTTAACACAACGCCAAAGAGATAGTCTGCCATTAGAAATCATGGGCTCTGTACAGGTTTCAAGCATCAGATTTAGGCTGAGCTCAAGGGTCTTTTTCATGCCAGAAAGTCAATAGTGATGGTGCATTGGTTAGTCATTAAGTAAAGCTGCCCATAGCAGCACAACCTGATCGTACAATCTAATTCAGATTTACTAAAGACTTCATATGATCAGGACCGACCTGAACAGTTCATGCAATGCTCATCCAACCAGACCAGTCCGCACACTGTACAGGGGCCACAGATATGAGGTGTAATTGGGCCCCTGAGCACATGGGATAGGGAAGGCCCACCTGTCACCTGCACTGTCTGCACACAGAATCTGTGAGCAAGTCGATTCTGCCAGTCACATGCCACATGCAGGTTGACATCACCGGCCAAATGGAAATGCCAACAGAAATTCCCTGCCAGGCCCAGACCTCCTTGTTGACTTGATGAAGCGCTGACTGTTCCCCCCGTATTGGCAGCTCATTCAAATAGGAAAGGTTGGCAGGTACTGTACTTGGTTGCTATTGTAATTAAAGTGCATATAAACCCAAGAGGAAATATGTAATCTACTGCAGCTTACCAGTCCTTAGATATGATAGCTACATTAGTCTTATTTTTTAAGTTATGTTTTCTTTACTTTTGCCTGGCGCTCCTGCCATTAATGCATTTCCTGCCCAAGGGTGACAATTCTCACTCATCATATTGTATCTATGAACAGGTCAGGACACAGTTCTTTTGCAGGGACAGCTTTTTGGCTAATTTTAGTTTCCTGACAGGGTCGCTTTCAAGCTGAAGTTTAGCTAAAAATTATTTTTATTTTAGCCCTACAGCTTCAGTAACCTAACTTATCTTTATGAAGTATTTCCCACCTTATGCAGGCCACTGTGTCCTGTAGAAGTCTTCACTACTGTACAAGGATGCTGATTTCTATCGAAATTCAATAGAAAAAGTTCCAGACAGTCGCCTTTCCCCCACTACCTTAATTTGCTTAATGGGTGGCACAGCCCTGGTTAACATTGAAACTAGAGTATAGTGGAGGACTTTGAATATGGACATGTGTAATGCCCTGTACACACGACCGGTTTTCCCGTCGGAATAAACTCTGAAGGTTTTTCCGACGGAGTTCCGACAGAATTCCGCTCAAGCTGTCTTGCATACACACGGTCACACCAAAGTCCGACCGTCCAGAAGGCGGTGACGTACAGCACGGGACTAGAAAACGGAAGTTCAATAGCCAGTAGCCGATAGCTTCTGTCTCGTACTTGCTTCAGAGCATGCGTAGTTTTTGGTACATCGGAAAAGCATACAGACGAGCGGTTTTCCCGATAGGAATTGGTTCCGTTGGAAAAATTTAGAACATGTTCTCTTTCTAGGTCCGTCAGAATTTTCAACGTAAAAAGTCCGATGGGGCATACACACGATCAGAATATATGATGAAAAGCTCCCGTCTGACTTTTTCTGTCGAACATTCCGCTCGTGTGTACACGGCATAATACAACTTTCTTTGAAGGGTTCATGATGTGAGGTAAAACTCTCCCATGGGCACACATATAGCATTAAACCTGGCAGGAATCCTAACTGTTCAAAATTCTTTACAAAACTAAAAAAAAGATTTACATAAAGTTACATTATGGGGTTGATTTACTAAAGGCAAATAGGCTGTGCACTTTGTGAAGTGTAGTTGAACTCTGCAAGTGCTGTTGCTCCAGAGCTTAGTAAATGAGCAGAAGCTCTGCTGACTTCCATCATCCAATCATGTGCAAGCAAAAATGCTGTATTTTAAATTTTCCTTGCAAGTGATTGGGCACTCTTGCAAAGTGAAGCTTTAGCTCATTTACTATGTTCTGGAGAAACGGTGCATGAAGAGTGCAACTGCACTTTCCAAAGTGCACAGCCTATTTGCCTTTAGTAAATCAACCCCTAAACCTTTTGTTGCATGTGCTATGGGTTGCAGGGATCTGCCACAGTGAAACTCCTGTAATGGTTCACGAATGAAACCATGGTGAATATTTATCAAACATCAAATGGGCTATTTGCCAGTCATTCACATAAAATACTTTGGGAATCATTCAACCTTTGTATTAACCCAAATTAGTAGAAATTCACCCAGTGATAAAAATTTCAGGGTCCAGTCCTTCCTTAGTCTATCTAAACTGGCCTTTCTCAGCATTTTTAACCCAGAGGAACCTCTAAAATAATTTTCAGGTTTCGGAGAACCCTTACTAAAATTGTTGGTCAGTAGCAAGAATTCAACACTTGCAGTTGTACCAAATAGGACCTCTACAGACAGCTAAAATTCGAATTGGTGCCATGCTTTGCCAACTGGCAATAGTTTGTAAACTATTCAGGCACCATCAGATGGGAGGTCGGTCAGCCCCAGCTCAAGGAACCCTTAGGAATCCTGGTTGAGAATGGCTGAAAAAAAAAATACAGTCTGGAATGGAGATATTATTCAACTACGATAGTTCCCCGAGTTACTTTCATGTGTAACAAAGTACGACAGTGAGCCTGGACCTACAGTGATTCACTTAAAGAAAAAGCTCACATAGAGTCGTGTGGCTCAAAAAAAAAGTCTTATCTTTGTATTAAAGTTTTGAAAATTGAGCCTAAACTATCTTATTATATTAAGTCCAGCCATTTTGAATAATCCTCTGTTTTCTGCAGGACAAAGAAGAGACATCTGCCTCTGTGCAAGTGACAGGCTACTCGTTGCAAAATTATCATAGATTTAAATAAAAGAATACCCAAATAATTCATTTTTTACTGTTGACTCCTGGGCAATGGCAGAAATAATGTAAAACTAGTTTATTCTATGTCTGTCTGCTGTACAACTTTAATCTTTCTTTATATATGACACATGCACTTTTTATTAAGCTTAGGCTAAACTCTTGTTGATAATCTTCATAATCTATCTTATCAGCAAGGCTAATGGAATTCTTAATACATACCTGGGTATCATTTATGAAATACTGCCCTTGGCTCATTTTCAGGGATAATTATAATCTATACATAGAATAATGAGGTGAGAAATCATTTAACCACTTGCCGACTGGCTCACACCACCACACATATGCATCATGCAGTAGACAAGCTATGATTAAGCACCAGTGAGAGCGGTGTGAAATGCATTAGAAGTTTGCAATTTTAATCTGTTTTTGTACAGATTGTATCTTCAATAAAGGAAACGACTATTTTTGGAGTGCGGCTATCCAGATCTTTATTTGCTCATACAGTTGACAAGAGTTTAAGGGCTCATTCACACCTTTGCCTTGCAGTGCATTGCATTAACAAATGAATTGGCACTGCAGCATCCTAAAAAAATTACATTTTTGGCAAAGCAGGGCACTACAACACATGGTAGTGCATGTATGCAGTGTGGTAGGCTGCACTACACATGCCTTGGAGCTGCCTCAGTGTATTGGTGTGCTATTTAAAATGAATGTGTGTCACTGCATCGTACCGCAAAGGGTTGAATGGGCTTCTAAATGTTGCTGTCTTGTCAAATGCCTGACCTCACGCACTACCTTTCAACTCCGGACTGCATAACACTGTAGCTGTCTGCAACATAATTTCTGTTATTTGACACGGTCATGCACTCTCTATAGCTGGGAGACAGTGAGTGAGTGCAATCAGTTGATAAGGCAGCAACAGACGTCTGATGATGATCCCGGACAGTGAAGCTGAAGTATCAGGCTTAAACAAAACATAAGATAAATAATGGAGAAAATAGAAATCTTCATAAAGCCTTAACGAGTTCACTGAGAGCTGGGGGGCAGTGATTTACCCAGGACCCAACACCCTCAAAAATCTGCAATTTTGCACATTCTTTCTACTACATGATGCTTACTGACAACAACACTTACAGCTTACAAAAGATTGAAAGGAGGAATCTCATATCGCTTTGGAATAAAATATGATTTGCCATGGGAACCAAAAATCCACATACGGGAACAAAAATGCAATTATCTACTACCACTTACAAAACTCTACACAGAAAAAAAACATCTAAAAAGTAAAAACTTTGAACAAAAGGAACAAACTGTTCTTCATGTCCCCGGTGAGTTACTGATCAGTTTTGAAATACATACCTAATTACTGGAGTAAACAAGCTGTGAAGACGGCAGTATAGTCTAACACCCTAGAAGAGATAAACAATAGCAGTTTATACAGCATAATAGGCAAAACGGTAAAGGGTACTGCCTAAGGGCTCTGTGTTTCTTCCTGAAAGCTTAGACTTGGCTTTATGATAGTGGATACATAACTACTGTGATGACTCAATGCAGTTATTTTGCTAAAGGAGTAGAGTCTGTTTATTAAGGCAGCTGATACATACAGTATCTCACAAAAGTGAGTACACCCCTCACATTTTTGTTATTATTTTATTATATCTTTTCATGTGACGACACTGAAGAAATGACACTTTACTACAATGTAAAGTAGTGAGTGTACAGCTTGTATAATGGTGTAAATTTTCTGTCCCCTCAAAATAACTAAACACACAGTCATTAATGTCTAAACTTCTGGCAACAAAAGTGAGTACACCCCTAAGTGAAAATGTCCAAATTGGGCCCAATTGGTCATTTTCCCTCCCCGGTGTCATGTGACCCGTTAGTGTTACAAGGTCTCAGGTGTGAATGGGGAGCAGGTGTGTTAAATTTGGTGTTGTCACTCTCACTCTCTCATACTGGTCACTGGAAGTTCAACATGGCACCTCATAGCAAAGAACTCTCGGAGGATCTGAAAAGAAAGAATTGTTGCTGTACATAAAGATGGCCTAGGCTATAAGAAGATTGCCAAGACCCTGAAACTGAGCTGCAGCACGGTGGCCAAGATTATACAGTGGTTTAACAGGACAGGTTCCACTCAGAACAGGCCTCGCCATGGTTGACCAAAGAATTCGAGTGCACGTGCTCAGCATCATATCCAGAGGTTGTCTTTGGGAAATATACGTATGAATGCTGCCAGCATTGCTGCAGAGATTGAAGGGGTGGGGGGGGTTAGCCTGTCAGCGCTCAGACCATACGCCGTACACTGCATCAAATTGGTCTGCATGGCTGCCATCCCAGAAGGAAGCCTCCTCTAAAGATGATGCACAAGATACACGAACAAATACAGAAATGTTTGACGGTTTAAACTCAGATCTTTTAGGCTTGAATTGAACTTGTATAATGTGAGTACCATTCTGTTACTTTTGGAATAAAGGTTTTAAACGTTTTAATGCTATGGGCACCCCTTCTCTTTTATGTTAACATAACACGATCCGGGATTGCCAGGAACTGCTGCACAGTGGCATAAACTATGACCGCGCAATACCCCTGCAGGGGTGAAAGTATCCGGTGAGTGTTTGCACAGTAAGAGCACGAATATCAAGCACTGTCACTAATGAACACTGGATCAAGAATATTGTATTGAGTAATATTGTTTACCAAGAGGAACAAGCTTTCAAGCATAACTATCACCTGTGCACTATAATTAAGACTATTCAAAGCAACATTGTTTTTTCTGATTAACACTTGTTATTTTGAGCACAAGTCACTTTACCATTGACTGCATTTTTCCCCCTCCTCCCTTTCCCTTGAATTTCCCTCTCCCCCCCCTTCCTTTTTTCCTTCCACTCACCTTAGCACTTTATATCAATGCACGGTATAAATACATGGACATATTTTGATATAACAGTCAGCATCACATGGTAGACATTGAGTTGCATAGGATCAGCCACTGTCTCAAGCAAATTACATATACATCATTTTCTATTTTTATGTAAAATCACTTTTGGTGGTTACTTCTTTCTTGGGATAAAGTTTTTCAAGAATTTTTATCAAACAGCATTTTTACACTTTCACTCACCTATCAGAGGTGACCTTAACATGTTATCACAGTGTCATAACACTTTGCCATATAACCAGAACAGCGCCGCACCCACACATTATTTCTTCACAAGAAAGCCCCCAAATAGTTTGTTGAAGACTAAGGACAACAGTTTGCAGACTAAGGACATGATTACTGGATAAACTTATTTGGTTCAGATGGTGTCAAGCGTGTGTGGCGACAAACAGGTGAGGCGTACAAAGACAAGTGTGTCTTGCCTACAGTCAAGCATGGTGGTGGGAGTGTCATGGTCTAGGGCTGCATGAGTGCTGCCGGCACTGGGGAGCTACAGTTCATTGAGGGAATCATGAATGCCAACATGTACTGTGACATACTGAAGCAGAGTATGATCCCCTCCCTTCATAGACTGGGCTGCAGGGCAGTAATCCAACATGATAAAGACCCCAAACACACCTCCAAGAAGACCACTGGCTTGCTAAGAAAGCTGAGGGTAAAGGTGATGGACTGGCCAAGCATGTCTCCAGACCTAAACCCTATTGAGCATCTGTGGGACATCCTCAAATGGAAGGTGGAGGTGCGCAAGGTCTCTAACATCCACCAGCTCCTTGATGTCACCATGGAGGAGTGGAAGAGGACTCCAGTGGCAACCTGTGAAGCTCTGGTGAACTCCATGCCCAAGAGGGTTAAGGCAGTGCTGGAAAATAATACTGGCCACACAAAATATTGTGGCAGAATTCGGACATTTTCACTTAGGGGTGTACTCACTTTTGTTGCCAGCGGTTTAGACATTAATGGCTGTGTGTTGAGTTATTTTGAGGAGACAGCAAATTTACACTGTTATACAAGCTGTACACTCACTACTTTACATTGTAGCAAAGTGTCATTTCTTCAGTGTTGTCACATGAAAAGATATAATAAAATATTTACTTAAATGTGAGGGGTGTACTTACTTTTGTGAGATACAGTAAGTCCGTTTTTTTGTTCAACCAGTGGGTTGAAAAAGAAAAATGACTTGATTCCTCCATCCACACGCTCAATGTGGATAGGGGAATGCTCCCTGCTGAGCTATTGTATTCTGACAGTCTTCAGAATAGATCGATCAGGGCTGTTGGCTATAGCTGGCTGCCCTGATCGAGGGGCGAAAATCCAACAGCGTGGTTGTGCAGAAGTCAATCGAATTCCAATCTATCTATGGCCAGCCTTAATGTAACTCCGAAAAGTGGAATTTTACATATATTAGTAAATAAGGTGAACCTTTGAATACCCAGTAATGCAAAGGAAAAGAAAAGAAAACAAACCGTTTTCTTGCACATGGTTTATTGATTAAAGTGAACACAGGCTTACCTTATCTTACTTACTTTGCTTAGTGATTAGTCTCTACTTCTTTAGCAAATCAACCTTGTTAAATTCTGTAAAAGGGCTTCTTTAAACACAGCCAAGAGTGATACAATACTTTACACATGAAAAGGAGCATGGAGCCCCATCTGCTGGCTACATATGAAACTACAAAATAATATGCAAAAATTCATATTCAGCTGTCTGAAAAGCCATGATAAGGACAATAATAAGGAAGAAAAGAACTATAACTAAATCATTATATTTTCCTTTTAAGACTGAATAAATAGCTTTGATTTTGATCTTTTTGTTTGCATAGCTGATCCTTTTTTGCCAGTTTACACCCCTATATCAAAATTTCCAAGTGCCCCCCCGACATTCAGGGACACATTCTGGATTAGGAAATGTGTTTAATTTTTTTTCCTTTTCCATGGAAATGTCGCCAGTATTTAAACAGATTACTTGCTAACAGAATTCATTCTATTTTTAAATGTTATAATAAATTCTTACTTTGTACTCATACTTTTCTGGGCTCTTAAGTTAATACTTATTAAAATGCAAGGCAGTAGTATATAATCCAACTTTATAACTTTGTTTTAGTAGAAATGTAACATAGCTTGGTTGATTGGAACAGTATCATGGGAAATGATTTTGGATATAAACTTTTACCTCTATGAAAACATTTTAATTATTTCTCTACTGATTAGCACTCTCATAGGTCACTTGGTGAACACTTACAGAATTCACAAATACACAAACTCATGCATTATCTGTGCCTTTCATATTTTCTTCCAAAATAAATGGACATTTTTCTGTAGCCCAAACATCCTTGTTTTCTTTGGAATAAAGCTTGTAAATGTTGAAGCAATATCTGCAACTTCACCAAAGCTGAAAGTTGAAGTTTCACTTATTAAGCTGCCTAGATAAAATGTGCTTATTTAAAAAATAGAAAAAAGTCAGAGTGTGCGTATGTGTTTTTTTTGGGGGGGGGGGAGGTTAGTTTATTAAAGTAAAGCAGTTTATTTTATTTTATTCCAGCTCTTTGTATTTGTGGCCTGTTTTTGTTTTTTGTTTTGTTTTTTCCTTATTTTGCTTTAAATTTGTTGTTTTACATTTCCACTGTATGTTTGTTTACTTTGTCTGGGCAAAAAGTAAAATGAACAAAGAGACCGCATTTTGGGTGTCAGAGAAGCAGCTTTTGTAACCCATGATAACTATTTAATGCTCTCATTGCACCCTAAAAACCACCTTAACCTCCCTGGCGGTATGATTATCTCAGATTTTTGATGCTGAAAGCGGTACATTGTTTTGCATGGAAATTTGGCGTTTTATATTGTAGACCTGTAATTCTTAGGAATAATTCACTTAAATCTATCCAAACAAGAGTCTAGTAGACATCCCGGGTATGATAAAGTTTGAAACACAAAATCATAAATTATAATATAAGAAATAACTATAAAAAAATTATCAAAAATAATAATATAATAATAATAATAAAAAAATTTCAATAATGTAACTTTCAGTGTCTGATGACGAATTTCCCCATGAATCACTATCGCTCAATTCTGCAAGTGATTCTAATTTATTATCGCTAGCTGGTCTAAAACAGCCAACACTTTTTGGTTGCTATGGACATTCTCCAGTTTCCAGGCAGAAAGAACAGTATTTATGATATAAAATTGCATGCGGGGCACTGAACAAAGCACTAGGGACAAAAAGGAGGTGAAATAATTTTCCACCGGGCTCCGTCCCCGTGCGTTGCGACGCTCGCAGGGAACGGAGCCCAGCATACAGTACATTGAGCGGAAGACACAGGCGCCGCACACAGCGGGGGGACATCGCAGGATCTTGGGGACGAGGTAAGTCATTTTCCCTGGATACTGCAATGCAGCCCCAAGTGTGGCTCGGGGTTACCGCTTTTGGTATGGAAAATTCACCCTGAGCCACACTCGGGAATACCGCTAAGAAGGTTAAAGTGTTTCTAAACGAAAAAACTAAAATTTGATATATCGCAGCTTTCCAGACCATAGATGTGGTGGCTGCATTTGTTTTCTTTATTTAAAGCGGGATCTCGGCCATAAAAAAAAAAAAAATGTAAAAGTCAGCAGCTACAAACACTGTAGCTGCTGACTTTAAATAAGTATTTACCTGTCCTGAGTGCCCGTGATGTCGGCCGCCCATCCCTCGGCTCTCGGGTCCCGGCACCGCCATCCTAGATAAGGGAAACAAGCAGTGGAGCCTTGCGGCTTTACTGCCAGTTTCCTACTGCGCACGCGCGAGCGGTGTGGCGCTCTGTGAATGGCCCCGTGGTGTTCTGGGAACACACACAGTTCTCAGAAGACAACGGGGCCGCTCACCGAGGAGCAGAACACAACGCGGGATAGGAAGAGGCAGATTAGGAAGACTGCCTAGCAACAAGGGTTTAGGTAAGTTTAAAAAATTTTTTTTTCAAATTTTTTTTTTTTTTTTTTTTAGGATTTTTGGTGAACTTTATTTTTTCAGGGTGGCCCTCCACTTTAAGGATTTTTTCCTGGTTATGCTACCAGTAACACATTTCCTGTCCTAAAGTGACAATGTTCATGTTCCTGTATACAGTGGACAGTGATGATGTTTGTGCTGTAATTATTGAAGCACAGAAGAGTAAGGAGGCGGACGCACAACACCATAACTGCTGTTCATAGACCCCAGTTTTGATGTTGCAGGAAGCTGGAAATACGACGCCTACTGTACATATTAACTGCACTTAGCAGAGCTTAGATCGCTCCTGAAGTAATAACATATTGGCAGTATTTTTCTGAGTATTACAGATTGAAAAGAACATAAAAATAGCGGTGCCTGGAGCTGGAATTAATGTGTGTTTTTACTAAACAGAAAAACTGTCAGTTGCTTTGCCATGTCTATAAATGCCCAGCGCTGTCTGACTTTTACATCTGGAGTGAAGGAAAGTATGTTACCAGTAGAAAGGGACGAGCAAACTGATTTGTAAAACAGGCAAATCTGCAAATAGCAAATGTTTTTATTTTACTGTATAAATATATATGCAAATTTTTCAGCCTGAAACCATTTACATTTTACGATTCACATTTTCCTTATTTGAAAAGTTTGAATCTCTTCAGATCAGATATGTTATAGTTATATGTGCATAAACATCCAGGTGCAATAAAAAACAAGCAAATCAGCAATTTTCTTGATTTAATTATTGCTACCTGTAGTGATAGATCATATTTCATTTCTCTAACCTGCAACAGAAAATATTAATGTATTCCTTTGGATGGTTGTCATGGGTAACAGATTTTTCTGCCCATTCCTTATAATGCCAATCATGAATACCGGTATATATATTTTTCTGTATACATATAGCATATCATCATTTTTCATAAATGTTTAATTGGGCCTCTGGGGAGCAGCAGAATTTTTGATGTTCCTTTAAAGCAGACCTTTCATTAAAATGCTAGTTCTGCTTATCTGGGAGACTCCATCCCCCCAAATAATAAAATGCTCATAAAAGGCTAAAAAAATAAAATGACTTACCTTTGACGCTGGTATCCAGTCACACCCATGAGAATGCTCCCCCTGCACTGCACTTAGTTCTGTTAGGTGGCAGTGGTAAGGCACAGTGACGTCACCAGCGCCTTTAGTAAAAGGTGGGAAGCTTAAATCCAAGGTAAGTATTTTTTTATTTCTTTTACCTCTATTGGTTTAGTTTTACTCTTTGATAAGTGGACCTTGTGTGAAAGATGTGTAAGAACTGGACACATTTTAAAATGTTACAAAGAATCTCAACTGAGATTCAGCTGCTCCTGAGAACCATGCTGTAAAGTTGTGGCAGCTTTTGCTCCCTAATCTTTAAAGTGATTGTTACCCCCAACATTTCATATTCCTGCTGTACAATGTGCTTGTATGAGAATGTATCCTGTTCTCTTCGTATTGCCTTCTTTGTGAGAAATTCCTGGCATTCCTCTGCTTTCCTAATAAAAACTGACCACACTAAGCAGGAGAACACACAGTGGTCAGTTCTCTAGCTGTTCTGGGAACTCAGCCGGCTCTCCTACAATGATCAGACTTGTCCTGACACACCTCCCCTGCACAGCCATTCACAGGGAAGCTCAGTGTCCTGCTGCTTCTCCTCCCCCCATCTCCTATGCAGCTGAGAACAGAGGGAATGTGATCACTTATAAAAAAAGGGAAACATGGTAATTATAATTCATTCATGAATGGGTTGTTTTACAAGGTAATGTGATCACGTAAAAAAAAGGGAAAAATGGTAATTATAATTCATTCATGAATGGGTTATTTTACAAGGTAATCCTTTACAATCAATTTAATCATTAATGGAATTTTACCTACTGAAAGGTAGACCTTTAAGAGGAAAAGGTAAGTTTCTTTCCCCTCTGACATGTGCACTGAAACTGCAGAAGAGCGTGATGAAGGTAAGCAGCAGGCTGGTGTTTCAAAAGGTGAAGCCATGGCCCTGGGGCATGGGGACTGGCATAAACTGGAACAAGAACCCATATGTCCATAGCCCTCTAGCCACTGAAATAATGGCTTGTGTACTCTCGCTAAGGAGACACATACCGTAATTCATCTTAAATTCAATTCAATGCAAAAATAGGAACAAACTGCCAGAGAGGTTTCTATAGATCCGCTGACGCAGTAGTTTATATTTGCCAATACTCAACAGCTTTGGATTAGCCCAATCAGGGTTGAATCATAAGTTTGGAGGATCTATTTGCCCATCTTTACACCGGAACATAGGTTAGGTGTATTAAAACAAAAGGTTCTCTATACTACCGGTTTCCTCCCACACTCTAAAGACATGCTGGTAGATTAATTGGATTCTGTCTAAATTGGCCCTAGTATGTGTATGTATGAACGTGTGTTAGGGACCTGATTGTAAGCTCCTTAAGGGCAGGGACTGATGTGAATGTACAATATATGTAAATTGCTGCATAAATCAACAGCGCTATATACGGTAAGTACCTGAAATAAATAAAAAAATAAATAAATAGCAGATTTCGGTAGATGGGTAGACTTGATGTATGCTGTGTACAATGAAAATGTATTAAATGACTTAGCAGTATTTTTCTACGCCATCAGAAGCAGCAATCAAACAGGCAACAGTGAGCTGTGTTTGATGTTTGTTGATGATAATTACCTTTGATATTAAATCCTGCATTTCATTTCTTGGGTAGTAGGTGCCATCGTCATAACGAAACCGATATAACATCTGTTCTGATTTAAACTGGTGTTTATCTGTAACTGAATGAAGAATAGGAACATAAGCATGGATCACAGAGATTTATTGAGGGGAGCATTCAGCTACACAGGGTGAATGGCAACATATAAATTGCAGCAAATAGGCTGTATCTCAGGTAACAGACAAAATATGATGTTTCTGTTTATGCATGATCTGCATGATTAAAGACATAGCGTATGAAAGCTAAAAACTTTGTGTGACAAGCTGCAGTTTGTCAGCATTGCAGAGAGCGAGCCCATGCAGTTGATCCCGATGACCATAATTCTATTTAGTAGTCTCAATATCACTGGTAGAATAAACAGAGCTCCATTGCTAAAATAGGCATGCATAAGTGTGATTAGACCCTTATGCCGCGTACACACGATCGGAATTTCGGCCCGCAAAAGACCGATGAGAGTTTTTCGTCGGAAAATGCGACCGTGTGTATGCTCCATCGGACTTTTGCTGGCCAAAATCCAGCCAGCAAAAGATTGAGAGCATGTTCTTAATTTTTCGGTTGGAAAAAGTTCCTATCCGAAAATGCGATCGTCTGTGGCAATTCCGACGCGCAAAATTCCTACGCATGCTAGGAAACAATTCGACGCATGCTCGGAAGCACTGAACTTCCATTTCTCAGCTCGTCGTAGTGTTGTACGTCACCGCGTTCTTGACGGTCGTAAGTTGGGCCAACTTTTGCGTGACCGTGTGTATGCAAGGCAAACTTGAACGGAATCCCGTTGGAAAAGCCGTCATATCTTTTTCCGATGAGAAGTCCAAACGTGTGTAGGCGGCATTACTGTTTTTTGGGTGGCTAAGGACACTTGAGCAGTTGGTCTGCAGCCCATTCACACCAGATCTGTCCCCTATAGTCTCTGCAGTGGCAGCCCGTCCATTAGGGGCACAAGGGCGCCCCCCCATCCATGCATCCGGCCCCCTAATCTATATGTGGGGCACCGGACGCATGGATTCCATTGGGGTTTTTTTTTTTTGAAGCATGTGATTAGAGCCAGAGGCTCTAATAGGCTTCAAAAAAAGTCATGTGAGAATAGCGAGTGAATATGCGCTATTGTCACACTGATTCTCCTCCCGGTCCAATCAGGAAGCGGATCCTGGGATCCTATTGGTTGCCTAGGAGGAGGGAGGAGACACACGGCCACTGTGAGGAGACGCACGAGAAGTCGCCTGGAGGGAAGCGCTGCTTGATGGGGTAAGTGCGGGGGTTGACCGACCAACCGATGGAGGGGTGCTGTGGGGGAGCCAACCAGCCGGGGGGGTGTGGCTGTGGGTGCATTGTTTGCCACCCCCCCCATGCAAAAAAAAAAAACGACACCACCTGTCACTATATTACCAAAAGAATGAGCTTTAATGGCATCCCAGTCTTAGTATATATGGTTCAATATTGAGTTGGCCCTCCCTTTGCAGCTATAATAGCTCAACTCTTCTGGGAAGGCTGTCCACAAGCTTTAGGAGTGTGTCTATGGGAATGTTTGACCATTCTTCCAAAAGCGCATTTGTGAGGTCAGGCACTGATGTTGGACGAGAAGACCTGGCTCACAGTCTCCGCTCTAATTCATCCCACAGGTGTTCTATCAGGTTGAGGTCAGGACAGTCAAGTTCCTCCTCCCCAAACTCGCTCATTAATGTCTTTATGGATCTTTACGGATCTACAGAAACAAAGTCTTCTGCATTGAGACTAATAACTTACTGAACTGACTCAGAGGGAATCCAGAATAATATAACCACTGTATCATGCTACCAAAAATGTACTTGGCTAGAAACAGATGGTTTATGTTGATGCGTTTCACAAATTCTATTTTCAGTACAAGACAGCTGCAGACAGTCGTTAATGAAAAGACTGTTTTGCCTATGCACTGGCTCTCATGGAATTACTGCTACTTTATGAGTTCAGTTAATCATTCTGTTCTGGAAATCTATAGTAATGAATCTATAAAACAATTACACATCAGCATTTACAGGCTGGCAGCTTGTGATGGATTGGAAGTGACAATGTAGATATGTAAAATGCTTTTCATATTTTGTAGAAAGAACTCACATGACGTTCTCTAATTTACTGGACAAGCAATTAAAGTGAACTTGTCAGGAAGGAAAAACAGGAGGTTCCATTGTTGACAGTGTTGGGGCTACGTGGACAGTGTACAGAGGAGTCATAGGCCTCTGTATCTTAGGCACCCTCTATGGGCTCCTTGTTGATGGGCTCTGCTATTTGTAGCTGCTGATTTTTAATTTTTGGAGGTGGGGGGGTCGGAACTCCTCTTTAAGAAAAAAAAACCTACAGAACCCGGGGACTCCCTGTATACATTAAAATACAAAGGCTTGAGCTAACTTGGAAGATAGATTTTCAAACAGATAACTTTCAATTTTGGGCACTGTCTGACTTTCTCAAATCTAATTGTTTTGCTATGGGTAACTGCTCCACTTTTCTGCCTTTAAATAAAAGCTGAAAAGAAAAAAAAAATCATACCCATCACAATGACATACTTGCTTTAATTTTCCAGGAGACTGTAAGTTGAATTTGTATGCTTATTATAAGAAACACAAAGTTCCATCAGTCTTTTATGTCTGAGCCTAACTGGTATTTATGACCAATTATTTTTCGATAACTAAAACCCAAAGATTTAAGGATACATTAATAACATCTTAATTTTTGCTCTGTCATGTGAGATCGTTCATTGACATTCTAGGATGAAGAATAAACCGGAACGCTGAAGAACCATTACAGGAAACAACAGCATTAATTACAATTTCTGAGCTGAAACAAAAGTGCTATTAGCTCCACTTCAGTAGAGAGCATCAAGATACAGACCCAAACAATTTCATTACATGATAGATGTATACAATGTTCCTGAAAACATCACTCAGGCAGGATAAAGCTGTGCTAAACAACTGAATAACAATATTTAGCCATATTTACTTATTTGAAACTTTTATATAATATTAGTACATATAAATTTAATGCACAGTTAGCACAAAATACCATGACCTTAATGCCTAAGTGCAGCCAAAATCAGCCAAAATCACAAACAGAGAAATCAGCACAAGGGACACAACTTACAGTCAGTAGAATGTGTCTCTTGTGCTGATTCCTCTTCTGTTAGTGAAAATCTTCCTCCGTCCTGCCCCATCCGGTGACAGCTCATTCGTTGTATTAACCCTTGTCGCACCAAGAGATGGTGGGGGTTAATACAACAAATGTGCTGTCACAGGCTTTCATCAAGAAAACCTGACTATGCCTGCCCTTTCCTCCCAGATGTGCCATTACATTTACTACAGCGTCTATGAATGGAAAGTGAGTTACAAAAGGAGGATGGGTAGATGATTGATGCCTCCTCCAGTCTCATTCATAGATTCGTAGTATATTCATAGTATAGCTTCTTTGAATGGAAGAGATGGGTCGGGCTCTTAGGGTCAGGCCATTAGTTGAATTAACCCTTACTGCACTGGAAGATTATGGCAGTGGGGGGGGGGGTCAGGATGGAGGAAGGGGACACATCCTACTGACTGTAAGTTATGCCCCTTGTGCTGATGTTTTGTGTTGAATTTGGCTGCACCTAGGTTTTGATGCTAAACAAGAAAATATTAGAAAATACTTGTATATACCATATACTGTATTTCTGATATAAAGAAGATTTGGCTACACCTTAAAGAGGAACTGCAGTCTGCTCACATAATTTGTAATAAAAACATCTTCGCCATTCAGAAGCTTTCCTCCAACCACTTTTTTGCATATTATTTCATATATACTGTGATTCTGTACTTGCCAAATATGCTGCAGAAATCTCCCTCCACTGAGTCTGGCTGCATCCATTTTAACTGTGGGCAGCTGAAGCTGTTTCCTGTTCACTTCCTGGATTTACACAGACAAACAGAGGCACACCTCTAGCTCTGCAGCTCTCATTGGCCCTCCTATGACTCATCCCCCCTCCCTTCCTGGCAAACTCTCACAAGAGTGAGAGAGAGAGCTGTGCATGATGTCATAAGCCTAGGCTTTTTACCAGACAAGAAACAGGAAGTGGGCTGTATAAGGTATTTACTGACAGAAAAAATGTTTTACTACCCAAAGTTAAAAGAACAAGGGCAGAAGATTTAATAGATGGAAAGATGAAAAAATTACTGAAGTTCCACTTTAATGACCCTTATATCAAGACTAAAATAAGGATAAAGCTAGGCACCATCAAACTGTCTTTATTTCATTTTAGATATGTGCATAGATATGCACGGCACGTTTATATCACCCAAAAATCATCCAACACTCTGATGATTTCTGGCAGAATGATAAAAGAACACATTTATAGGAAGACGCACGGGATATCTCTTCTTGCTGATGCTAAACCTCGATAATGCTGAACTCAGCAGTTTATACCGGAGAAGGAACAAAAAGAGATTATCAAAATCGTCTCTTAAGAGATCTGACAAAAGATTAAATCTGATTGGTTGTGATTGGTTGGCACATTTTGCACATCATCACTGCTCTTCAAACTAACAAAATTAGGATGATTTATGAAAGCAGTAAAAGGAGTAATGGGGAATTACAAAGCATTATGACACATAGTAGTAAGGATGCATTTACACTTGCAAGAACTCTGGCGAGTAGGCAGCCCCATTGAAAGCAATGAGAGGCTACCGGTTCTCACAGCTAATCGTGCCCTCTCACCTGTAATCACTCATACAGCCATCACATGCGAGTGATCGGGACTGAACACAGGCAGTCTGTGTTCAAGGCCTATAAATCACATGTGATTACTGCATGAGTGACTACCTACGAGTGGGCACGATAAGCTGCAAGAGCCTCCCACTGCTTTCAATGATGCTGGCTCAGGGCAGGACTTAGGGTGGTGGGGGCCCCTGGGCTTGAGTCACTTTCGGGCCCTACCTTCTATACATTACTTTAAATAGAACAAAATGTTGACTGGTATCGTAGACAGTGTTACATGTTAAAAAATTTAATAATCTATTTATATGACCACTGATTGAAGCTTGAAAAACTTTTTTTCCAATAAATAAATAATGATCATGTGTTTATTGCAATGCACAAATGTCTTGGTCAGAATGAGAATAAAACACTTATTTACCTGGAAAACATATTGAAAAACAAACAAATACCTTGTAAGGTTGCAATCATAACAAATCAATTGCAAGAATATAGCAAAATAACTAATTGAACAAAGTGCAAGATAAATTGTGTGTGTGTAGTACGTAAGTGAGTGGGAAAAAAGGGACATCAATTTTACTTGGATTACAACGTCGCACGACTTCGCAGACAGTTAAAGCAACGCAGCTCTGTATCGCAAAAAATGGCCTGGTCATAAGGGGGGTTAAAAGGTTTCCGGAGCTGAAGGGGTTAAGATTGAACAAGTCAAGACTAAAGGGGCAATTTTTTTTCATACATAATGGCACACATGTATTTTGCCTTTTGATTTAAAACATGAATTCATTCTTTTTTTTTTTTTACTCACTTTTAGTCAATTAATTCGGTGCTCTGGTGGGGGGAGGGGCTCCCATGCAGGAGCAATGGAGTCCAGTTGATTGGGGCCAGTAATTTCACTGTCAGTGTCCGCAGCCTTCTACTTCTTGTATCCACGCCGCTCTGCAGACTGCAAGGTGGACAGGATGGAGGGAGGAAGTGGGTGGAGCCAACACTCACCAGGGGCGGAGTCCTGCAGTCAGTGTGAATGACTGTATGGACAAGATGGAGGAGGATTGCTGGCCTCTGCCACACAGTGCCAGACTGCAGCAACAACTGCCTATTAGCCCTGGAAAGACAGATACACTTAGGCAGGCTCCCCCACTCCAGGCAGCTCCTGTCACGGTCACGTCGACTCTGAGTCTGAGACTCAGAGTCCAACGTGACTGACTCAATGACTTCACTCGTTGCTAGACGCCAGGAGGCCCAGGCGCTAGCAATGAGTGCAGGGTTGCCAAGCCAACGGCGCAGCTCCACCCACCTCCTGGTCCATCCTGCGTAATTACACATTAGAGTCTCTCTCTGCGCCGCTGATCAGCTGATGAGACAGAGAGAGAGACTCGGGCAGAGCAGCACTTCAGCCAAGTGAGGACCAGTGTGAGTCACCGCTGTTTCATTCGATCTAGCTGAAGATATATGAAGATATTTAAAACGTAAACAGGCAGGGCCCCCTATTGGGCGGGGCCCATGGGTTGAGCCCAGTCAAGCCCAATGGTAAGTCCGGCCCTGTGTTGGCTACTTACAGCTAATCATAAGAACTCCTGCTGGTGTTCCGGAAGCTGATCTCAGACAGAGTGCATTTGCAATTTTGAATGCACCCTAAATGAGAAGACATTCCTTTCCAGATCTATAGTTATTTAAACTACGAAAACTGCTATGGAAAGCTAAACCTTGTAGTCTACTCTTCGTACTGATTTGCTACAGAATCAGACTTAAACTGGTTCCAAAGGCAAAATGTTTTTATGCATTAAGCTTAAAAAACTTCTGGGTACAAATCCCCCCCTTATATTTACCTGAGCCCCATCTCGATCCAGAAATGTGCATGAGAGTAGGGTCTCTCGCTCCTCATTAGCTCACACAATAGCAGGAGCCTGTTGTCAATCACAGCAAGTAAGCCAATTAGGAGAGAGTAGGGCCGAACCATGCTCTGTGTGTGAATTGACAATGGCCATTCACAGGAGTGTGCCTGCTCAATGCCCTCATAGGAAGAGACTTGCTATTGGGGGCACTTGGCAGGGGGGAGGAGCCAGGACTACCGGTGGAGGGCCCAAAAAGAAGACGGTCAAGGCTGCTCTGTGCAAAACAATTGCACAGAGCAGGTAAGTATAACATGTTTGTTTTTTATTTTTTATTTTTTTAATTACAACCTTTAGAATCCCTTTAACATGTTAGATATAAGATAGAGAAAGAGCCAAGATTATTGATGATACTTTACCATGATGGATAATTCCATTTTCCAGTAAAGCTTGACCAAGATTCACACCCTCTTCAGGTCTATTAATTTCTCCAATTTCAAGTAACCATTCCACAAATTCACTGTAAAATACCAGAAACAGGTCACTAACAGGAGCAATTATTCCAACATCAAGCTATTCTACCAACCAGACCCTGAAACCTAGTACCAATAGATAAAAGACACAAATAAAAGCAACTCTGCAATTGCTAAGGGCCAATTTACATCTATGTGTTGTGTTGTGTAATGACACATTGTGGTGCCATTCATTCTGAATGGTACCCCAGTACAGAAAGGCAACACACATACAATGCAACACATTGCAACAAATGGCAACACACTATAGTGCATTAAAGCAAACATTCTGTGGCACGTGTGATCTTTAGAACATTTTGGTGTTTTGGAAGCCCATTCATTTCAATAGGTTGCCTTAACACAATGCACATTATTGTGTGACATAACCCATGGTCAATAATGCACTGCACAAATGTAAATGGGCCCTTATACATTATTAATACAATTTTTTTAAATGCAAGAAGTTTAAGTACCTGACCCTGACCTGGTATCTTGCAGTCAGCACAGTTCAGAGAGGGGGAGGGAAGATGCAGCGCAAGAAGTCAATTAGGTGTGTTGCAAGGCAAGGTGGATACTGATAGGAGTAAAGAGCAGAATGACAGAGACATGTGCTCATTAATGTGCTGCTTCTCACTTTAATGTCCAATGGAAAGGTGGGGAAGGAGAGAAGACTATTAAGTGAAGGTGAAACTGCAATGGTAATAGTCAGATCTTCCCCCCACCGGGTAGGACCATGCTGTTTGAAAGAGCTGTGTAAATCTCAGAACTGAATGGACAAAAATCCAAAAACCTTTGTCATGTAAAAAATCTCTCTGTTTAACTATGAAAAAATACCTTTAAACTATAAGTTTCAGATATATTATATTAAAAATATACTTGATGATTTTTTAGATTATAAACCCTTCTCTTCATATATCCATTAACAAAGCTAAAAAACCTGACCACTGTACCTTCCAAGGAAACATTTTGGGAAAGTGGTCAGCTTCTTCTTTCGGTCTTTGATTAGATTTCCATGTTTGCACATCATTTTATAAAGTCTTTCCCCCTGTTCTGATATCATCATCCAGGTGTCCTGCTCCATTCCCAAAGTCAAACCTAAAGAGCCAGAAAAACATTAAAAGTTCAGTGTTTTATTTTTGGTGCCAGTTGACAAAAACCCATATTCTCAGTAGGCTCACCAGACTGTTATATACATGATCTTCATTAAACGTATCTAAACCCAAGAACAAAAACTCTCTTTTTGTGCTTTTTTCCCCCTTTGAATAATACACTTACTGTCCTACGGTGACAATGCTTGCTTTCTGTACTGTATCTACGAAGGAACAGGAAATGTGTTATTACTACAAAACACCTCCCCATCTCCTCATTTCCATAAGTTAGAGGTGAACTGGCCAGGGTGGAAAACACTGCTCTCACTGATATCAGAGAGTTCAATGCAGGATAAACAGAGTGCACTGAAATTTACATGCTCACTGGAATACCGATAGGATCAGCACTTTTCATAGATATCTGTACATCAGACCACAAAACAGGACAACTGAGGAGGTAATAGAGAGAGAGGGATTTGGTTTCAAAGCAGGAACAGTCCCCCTAAATGAGGCACAGTGGGAAGTATGTTGTCCCTATTTTTGGAACCCAATCTCTCTGTACCTCTTTCCTCCTCTTGGTCTGATGTACAGATATCTATGAAGATGTACCATTCCACTACTAAAAGTGGTATTTTGCATTAAACCTTACAGTGATTGTAAGGGTAATTTTCTTACCTCCACTGTGCAGCTCGTTTTGCACAGAGTGGCCCCTAACCTGCTCTTTTGGGGTCCCCCGGCGGCTCTCGCGGATCCTTCCTACATCAGATATCCTCCTGGGAGAAGCGCTCTCCCATGGGATTACCTTGCGCACGTGCTCCCGAGTCCAGCATTCGGCATCCATAGAGGCCGAATGCAAGACTCGGCCCCGCCCCTGTCGCCCGCGTCATTGGATTGGATTGACAGCAGTGGGAGCCCATGGAGAGAGAGAGACAGCGCGTCCCCGCCGACTGAATGAGGGGGTTCAGGTAAGTAAAACAGGGGGCTGGGGGGCCAGTGACTGCCAGGTATTTTTCCACCTTAATGCATAGGATGAATTAAGGTGAAAAAACAAAAACCTTTACAACCCCTTTAATCCTATCTCTAAATTATCTTGTTTGCTATTTTGAAAAGCCAGTATAAAGGCAAAGTAAAGGTGGAAAAAACCTGCATATAACTAATTATGTTTGGTGTATACATTCTGTATGTGTTGTGCTATCTAACAATTAAAGCGCAAATGCATAAATTAATATAAAAAATACATCAAGTGAAGTTTGCAACATAAATAAATATATACAGTACAGACAGTATCTCACAAAAGTGAGTACACCCCTCACATTTTTGTAAATATTTTATTATATCTTTTCATGTGACAACACTGAAGAAATGACACTTTTCTACAATGTAAAGGAGTGAGTGTACAGCTTGTATAACAGTGTATAACAGTGTAAATTTGCTGTCCCCTCAAAATAACTCAAAATAACTCAACACACAGCCATTAATGTCTAAACCGCTGGCAACAAAAGTGAGTACACCCCTAAGTGAAAATTGTAATGATATCACGTACTGGACACACGAAAACTGTAGCTAGCGGCCATGTTGTCGGGAAACCTTACGGCAGCCATGACAGCTTTGGCTAACAGTTAAACATTGCAGTAGAAATCTGAACCCCCTCCCTCCTTCCTTATTTCCAGGAATTCATAGGCTTATACTTCAAAGGAGCTGTTATCTCAACATAGAGAAAGCAGAACCAGGCTAGGTCAGTAAAAACAGTTAATGTCGGCCTGGCAGGATGTCCAGGCCTGTCGTAAAACTGTCACCCTCTCAATTCAGAGAACCAACAGGTCATAAATACCTTAATGCACATAAAGCTTAAACGGTTGAGGATAGTTCTGAAATTTCAGCATGTTTCATAACTTCCAAATTAATAATAGCACAGCCAAAATATGGACATATTTCGTTTCCTCAGATAATTTGTAACGTTTCAAATCCAGACACCCCTATGTCAGATCATATGGGATACCACTGGTACCCCTTATTCCTCCTATGTAAACTAGACATCGGAGACCTGGCATGTGTGTATTTGTTTAAAAGCAAATGTCACGCTGATCAATAATATGGATATTCGCAGTCTGTAAACAGTAGAGATGCAGAGATATGAATATGTATCACAAAGTGTACCTGGGACTGAATGAATATAGAGACCTCCCAGCAACCAACCCCTAAACAAGATGACCAGACGATTGGTCCCTGGTCGCTGTCAACACCCCTTTGATCTGACAGAAAAGAGGAGATGACAAGACAATGGTCAGTTCTCCTTTTACCATCCAAGCAGGAACATCTGCCAAGTTTGAGAACCGATTACCCAGCTCATCGATCGAACTCTGATCAACCCTCGGCCATTAATTCCTCCCCAATTCTACCTTATTTCTTGGTGGCTGTATATTGTCTTTATCTCTTTGAAACATCTTTTCTGTAAATATTTTATTTGCACCAACTTTGACCTTTTCATATTATACCCTTATGTTGAAAAGTGTTAACCTTGTCTCTAAAGCTCTTAATGCAAGCTATAAACGAACCTGCCTCTTGAAGAGCGCCACTGTTGTAGAGTAAGGCCTCGGAGCAGACCTGTCTGTGGTGGTAGTGTGTGTTGCAGACGCTTATTCTAAAATCATAATTGGCATTGCTAAAATTACGAGTCTCCCCCGGCTCAGTCTTTTAAAACGGGGGTGGTGGCATTTAAAGGGTTAATTGCGTAATTAGCCCAGTGACAATCGCTCTCAGGCTGCTGGCACCTAGATTGTGTTTCCGCAAGCTGGAAAATCTTTGTGCTGGGCGCAGCTGAGAGTGGCATTGTTACGTAAGTGACAGCGTGGTTTGAGGTAGGCCGGTCCTTAGTTGTGAGTTAGTGAGGAGGGCAGGGATCTGACACCCACGTTCATCACAAAAATGTCCAAATTGGGCCCAATCAGCCATTTTCCCTCCCCAGTGTCATGTGACTCATTAGATCTCAGGTGTGAATGGAGAGCAGGTGTGTTAAATTTGGTGTTATCGCTCCCACTCTCTTATACTGGTTTATGGAAGTTCAGCATGGCACCTCATGGCAAAAAACTCTCTGAGGATCTGAAAAAAAGAATTGTTGCTCTACATAAAGATGGCCTAGGCTATAAGAAAATTGCCAAGACCCTGAAACTAAGCTGCAGCACGGTGGCCAAACCATACAGTGGTTTAACAGGACAGGTTCCGCTCAGAACAGGCCTCACCATAGTTGACCAAAGAAGTTGAGTGCATGTGCTCATGGTTATATCATGGTTATATCCATAAGTTGCCTATGGCAAATAGACGTGGTGGGGGGGTGGGGTGGTAGGGGGGTCAGCCTGTCAGTGATCAGACCATATGCCGCACACTGCATCAAATTAGTCTGCATGGCTGTCGTCCCAGAAGGAAGCCTCTTTTAAAGATGATGCACAAGAAAGCCTGCAAACAGTTTGCTGAAGACAAGCAGACTAAGGACATGGATTACTGGAACCATGTCCCGTGGTCTGATGAGACCAAGATAAACTTATTTGGTTTAGATGATGTCAAGTGTGTGTCGTGGCAACTAGGTGAGGAGTACAAAGACACGTGTGTCTTGCCTACAGTCAAGCATGGCGGTGGGAGTGTCATGGTCTGGGGCTGCATGAGTGCTGCCGGCACTGGGAAACTACAGTTCATTGAAGGAACCATGAATGCCAGCATGTACTGTGACATACTGAAGCATGATCCCCTCCCTTCAGAGACTGGGCCTCAGGGCAGTATTCCAACATGATAACGATCCAAAACACACCTCCAAGACG
This sequence comes from Lithobates clamitans, assembly GCA_037952925.1. Lineage (NCBI taxonomy): Eukaryota > Metazoa > Chordata > Amphibia > Anura > Ranidae > Lithobates > Lithobates clamitans. Next base: position 2,380,577 of record JBBGZY010000643.1, read on the forward strand.
ACCACTGCCTTGCTAAATAAGCTGAGGGTAAAGGTAATGGACTGGCCAAGCATGTCTCCAGACCTAAACCTAATTGAGCATCTGTGGGGCATCCTCAAATGGAAGGTGAAAGAGCGCAAGGTCTCTAAAATTCACCAACTCAGTGAGGTCGTCATGGAAGAGTGAAAGAGGACTCCATTGGCAACCTGTGAAGCTCTGGTGAACTCCATGCTTAAGAAGGTTAAGGCAGTGCTGTAAAATAATGGTGGCCACACAAAATATTGACACTTTGGGCCCAATTTGGACATTTTCACTAAGGGGTACATTCACTTTTGTTGCCAGTGGTTTGGACATTAATGGCTGTGTGTTGAGTTATTTTGAGGGGACAGCAAATTTACACTGTTATACAAGCTGTACACTCACTACTTTACATTGTAGCAAAGTGTCATTTTTTCAGTGTTGTCACATGAAAATATATAATAAAATATTTACAAAAATGTGAGAGGTGTACTCACTTTTGTGAGATACTGTATATGTATTCATAATGCAAATCAATAAAAATTCCATACAAGTGCTCAAAAGTTCAATCCAAATTAGTCCCACATAATCGTACTCAGTGCAAAGTCCATAAAAAATAATGTGCCGATAAATTCCAATGATCCAACAAAGTAAATGACACTCTTCACCCTGGTGTGCACCGTCACTCACAAGCTGCTTACCAGATTTTAAGAGTTCAAAGAAGGAGGTCTGGCTGCACTTTGGGAGAGAGCCTACAGGGATGGATGGATGATGACCACCAAGTGTCAGATGGAACTCATACCACCGGCCATAACAATCCACATGGTATATAAGGCTCAATATTGGGCTAGAGGAAAAAAGTATCTCATAGTGTAGTAGTTAATAAAACCCAGCATTTTTTAACATTAAAACTACTTACAAGCATAGGCAGATAAATCGCATAGAAACACGAGTAATTACCGATCGACACCTCGGCGGGCGTGATGACGTCACTTGTGAGTGACGGTGCACACCTGGGTGAAGAGTGTCATTTACTTTGCTGGATCATTGAAATTTATTGGCACAATAATGTTTGATGGACTTTGCACTAAGCACTTTTTTGATTACTTAGATTGATCTTTTCAGCACTTATATGGCTTTTTTATTGATGTGCACTTATATGTGATATTTATTTATGTTGCAATCTTCACTTGATGTATTTTTTTTTCATATTTATTTATGCATTTGAACTTAAATTGATGGATAGCGCAACACATTTGGGTTTACTATTAACTTATATTACTATGTGGATATTTGGGGAGTGCAGCTGTCACTGAAATGTATGCATATTTTGTTTTCATTTATGACACTTAGCATAACTATTGTTTAATATACATTCTGTATAACTGAGAGCGTGGCAGGGGTGTGTCCATTGCCTAAATACATTGTGTTAGAAGGTGCATCTCCATATAGGTACAGTCCCTCCAAATGATATACAGTTGGAAGATATGCAATAGATACTGAGCTAAATGACACAGTGGGGTTAATTTACTAAAGGCAAATTGACTGTGCACTTTGTAAGAGCAGTTGCTCCAGAGCTTATTAAATGAGCAAAAGCTCTGCTGACTTCCGTCATCTAATCAGTTTTTATTTTTTCTTGTGATTGTGTATTCTTTGCAAAGTCAAACTTTGCCTCATTTACTAAGCTCTGGAGCAATTGCCCCTGCAGAGTGCAACCCCATTGTGCATTGCTTGGTGCTTGAAACATTGCTATTTCCAGTCCAATTCACAGATATACACCATTCCTTTCTACTCCTGCCTTGATCTTCATCTCCCATTCCTTACTTGTTGCTACCCTGCTCCTCTGTTCTCCTTCACCTTGTTTCCTTATTTCCACTAGTCTACTTTTATGTTTTGTGCCTTCCTATCTTTGGAAACTGCTTACTTCCATCCCTATAATGCAGAAGTAATTTTAGTCTCCTGCTGTGATGCCACCTGTTACAACTGGCGTTACTCTTAATATATCACTGCAGAATACTACATAACTCACTACTTTGCTAAAGAACTTGTTCTAACTACCGAATCTCTTTCATAAATAGAAACTTAATTTAATATGAAAAAACACCATCTGCTTCCTGTAAAGGTAGCACATAGATGAGTCAGTTTATTTGTTCAACCAGATGGACTCAATTCCCCTATCCGCACATTCAAGGTGGATGGAAGAATCCTGCCCTGTGTTTTTGTATTCTGACTGCAGCACTGGTTGAGAAGAAATTTTCCAGCAGGGAGGTTGTACAGAAGTCGATTGGTAGATTGACTTTTGTACAACCACAATGCTCATACATGGATTGAGATTCAGCCAGGCCCGGACCTGACAAAATTTGATCCATCTATGGGCAACGTTGGTAATAAAATTAATTTTAGTTTGAGCAACACTAAATTTGTGTTTTAAATTATATTAATATTATATTATTATAACTAAAGGCAAAACTATTTGGACAGAGTGGAGATGGATTAGAACCCCTATCAGGTTTTCATTGCTGCCTCTGCCCCTGTTAGGGAGATTCACCCTCTCTATTTGTCCTGTTTACCATTATTATTAAAAGTGAAAGTAAAAGAAAATTCCAAATTCCGGGTTGTCCTCAGAACAGTAATAGAGGGAAAGAGTCCTTCTGAAGCAGTCATGATTAGACGACGAAACGCGTCAGCTCCATGGCTAGATGATGTCATTATGCTGACAGGAACCCAAAGTAATCAAATTAAGGCTTCAAAGTAACTAGTCTTCAACAGACATTAAAACATTCACTGTCCATGGCCTTTTTTGTCTATGTCCTTTCTCCTGTTTCCCTCCTTCCCTCCTATTCCCTCCTACTCTCCAGGTTCCCTTTCCCTTGCCCCCCCCTCCTTTCTCCCCCTCTCTCTCCCCCCTCTCTCCCCCCTTTTCTCTGCCTTGTTTCTTCCTCACCCCCTCTTTCCTTCTCTCTTCTTTATCTCTGTTCCCTCCTTTCCTTCCCTTCCCCCTTTCTTTGTCCCCCCCTCTCCTCTCCTTTTTCCCGGTCCCTCACCATTCTCTACCCTGACCTGATGCACATGGGTGGCTGTCTTTTTCAAAGAACCCTGCTTCTACAGCCGCTTATACCTCATTTTTATTTATTATTTCCTACAATAGCATCATCTTTAAGTGCCCCCCTGGTCTGCCCCCGGGGGAACGCCTCCCTGTGGGCGTCTCACAGTGTCGCTCTAGCCCCTTTGTGGGCCGAGGTGGGTGAGTGCAATATTAAACAATGATTACCTTCTCCAATATTAATACTATATATCTATCCTTACACTTGTTGTTCTTAGATATGTTTGTCATTGTAGATATGTTTTGTAATGTTGATATTGTACTTTTCTAATTTTGTAGAATATATACTTAGACGCCTCCTGAAGAAGCGGCTTGACCGCGAAACTGTAGAGGTCACGTCTGCAAGTATTATATCATGCGCCTTCATTCTTTTGTGTGGGTACTACCAATAGTTTTTTGTCTGTTAACATTGCTGTAAACAATTATTTTGTAATTGTGTTATTGTGTTATGGTTCATACTGTGTCCTTTGCTGGACTTTTTTTAATACCCTATTTTTGAATAAATTTATGAATTTTTATTATACCCTTGTGTTTGTCCCCTTGGTACCGCAATAGTCCTAAATAATTTTGGAAAGAGGTAGGACCTAATTGGAGAGGCCCTCTTTGTTTTCTCTTTCAACCCTATATTGCTACTGTCCATGGCAGGACAACTATTAAAAAATATATGTAAAATTCTGTAATTTTTAAATGAATGCAAAAAAGCTCAAAAACACTATGATTCATTTTCATGACCATTGGAATGACACTGTAAATGTAATGTTTTTTCAAATAGACAAAGTGGATCCCAACATATTCCCATAATTATAACATGTATGTTTTCAACATTATTAAACAATTGTTTTGGCAATAGGTCCATGTCCAGTTCTGCATGGACAATTATGGAATATCGCATCCATTGTTTGGTCATAGTTGTTACGTACATTGTTTACAGGGCACTGTACAGATGATTAAGGATTAACAATGCAGAATGTTCTAGGTAACGTAGTCTGGTGTTGCATGGAACATAGCTAATCTAAGGAGAATGTTTACAGCTGTTATTCTATTTACAAGTGGCTCTTTTAGCAGTGAGTCACAGTGTATCCTGTACTGAATGAGACACATTAAAAACAGCCTAAAATAGAGATTACAAGAACACAACAGAATCATACCCAAAAAAGGGTACCTACAGACTAAACAGGGCAGTCAGACATGCATGCACCAGAATAGTGCAGCTCACTCCGACGTTTGATCATTTAGCTTCATGTTAGTCCATGGAGAGTGGAAAAAAAGCTCTCAGTGTTCTTTGAGAGTGAAAGAGAGCAGACTGCACATGTGAGGGTAGGGAAAAAAGCTGAGTGCTTATTTGTAAGTTTCTCAGACCGTGCATTTAACACTCAATACACCCTGAAATCTACAGGACACAGAAGAAAGGGCAATGGAATAAGCAGTTTGAATACTAACGGACTGAGGACATTGTAATGCTTAGGCATATTTGTGGAAAAAGGTGAACCAACCTTTTAAAGTAGATCTACATTCTATATGGATGACATTTAGTTTGCTCAGGCATCATATATTATAAACATCTGCCATGTGTTCTTTTTTTTCCATAAAATGCTGTTCTCTGTGTTGCTGATCTTTTCCAAACTTGTTTAGCCTCTTGCTGTCTACATGTACTCCGCTGTCAACTAAACATTATTTTTCTTAATCAGGATCCTGATGATGACTACAGTAGAACATGCCTGTGCAATATGTGTCAGCCCAGCCACCTGTACTGTCCATCAGGTTTGTATGTGACAAGAAGGAGCATCATTGGGAGACAGTTGTCAAAGGAAGGGCCTGAACAAGGACAACTATGCAAGGATCGCCAGGTATCATTGCAATGAAATCTGCAGGTTTGAAAAGACTGAAGACAGCTTTGGAAATGGAATTAACATGTTAAACATGTTAAAGCTTAGATGAGGTTTTAGTGATTGGGTTACTATCTATTTTAACATGCTCAATCAACTGTTCCTTTAAAGCTTGAGTGCCCAGTAGTCATGTGTGTATTTTTTTAAATGAACAAAGCGGATCGCAACATATTTCCATCATTATAACATGTATGTTTTCAACATTATTAAACCATTGTTTTGGCAACAGGTCGGTGTCCAATCGTAGACATGCAATGGCTGATCATCGTAAATCTATTGACTCTTAGGCAGCCTTTTGCCTTCCAGCACTATTGTCTTTGGCTCAAATTCCAAACACAACACTACCTGCATTGAGTTTGCATGTTCTACCTGTGCTCTCATGGGTTTCCTCCCACACGCCATAGATATGTTGATAGATTAAATGGCTCCTGTCTAAAAATTGACCATTGTATGGTTATGTATGCATGTGATATAGGGACCTTAGACTTTAGGGCAGGTACTGATGAGATTTTGCAATACATAAAGCACTGTGTAGATTGTCAGTGCTATATAAATTCCTGGAATAAATAAAATAATATTAGGGGTTTATCAGATTTTTTTCAAAAAGATCTTCTATCACATATTTTCAAAAAAGTCCACTTTTATGAACTAAAAACAGTGTTAAAAACTGAACAGTATTTGCATCTCAACTAAGCACATACTGTAAAATAATCCAAGTAATCACAAGAAATTGTAATGTTAATTGAGTGCTCTTGGCTTTTATAGTTCTAAATACCTAAAAAAAATTAACACATTATATTAGCCCTGGACGAAAGGTAGTCCTAAAACTATGGCAGAACTCTGATAGACTCCTTTAATTGTTTCATCTGTCTGTCATCATGCTAATAACACATGTTCTCTCAGATCTAAAATACATTTAGTTGATAACATCCCCTTTAGCTAAAGAGCATTACTTAAAACTTGATAGTGCTATTCACACTCAAGTGCTAGGAGGCAGCGTGAGATCAGGCAGCAACCCTCACTACAATTTGCTTTAGCTCTAAAAGTTACCCCCCATTGTGCTAAATAACAAGGTAAAAATACATTTTTCATAAGCAAACCTGCACATTTAACCGGTTCCCGACCGGCTCCTGTACATTTACGTCGGCAGAATGCTGATGTAAAAAGCATCTCCCCGTTCTGCCTAGTGACAGTGTCACTCGATCTCTGCTCCCTGTCATCGGAGCAGAGATCAGTGACGTCACACACACAGCCCATCCCCCTACAGTTAGTAATCACTCCCAGTACTGATATAACCCCTCCCCGCCCCCTAGTGGTTAACCCCTTCACTGCCAGTGTCATTTATACAGGAATCAATGCATTTTTATAGCACTGATTGCTGTATAAATGACAATGGTCCCAAAAATGTGTCAAAAATGTCAGACATGTCCGCCATAACGTCGCAGTCACAATAAAAATCGCTGATCGCCGCCATTACTAGTAAAAAAAAATTATTAATAAAAATGCCATAAAACTATCCCCTATTTTGTAAACGCTATAACTTTTGTGCAAACAAATCAATAAACGCTTATTGCGATTTTTTTTTACCAAAAATATGTAGAAGAATACGTATCGGCCTAAAATGAGGGGAAAAAAAATTTTTTATATTTTTTTGGGATATTTATTATAGCAAAATGTAAAAAATAATGCGTTTTTTTCAAAATTGTCGCTTTTATTTTGTTTATAGCGCAAAAAATAAAAATTGCAGAGATGATCAAATACCACCAAAAGAAAGCTCTATTTGTGGGAAAAAAAGACGTCAATTTTGTTTTGGAGCCAAAAGTGCTCTGGTCAGGAAGGGGGTAAATCCTTCCGGGGCTGAAGTGGTTAAAGTGTGTCTAACCCCCTCTCCCCCAAAAAATATATATTACAGTTTACCAATCCTTAGATGTAGTATCAGCTTTTTTCACGATAAGAACTTTTTTATCAAATATAGTAAAATATCCAATGATCTTACCATAAATGCAGCGTCCTTGTCACTTACTGTGAGCTGAAAAGACTGCACAAACAATGTTATCTATCTTTTGTAACCCACTAATCCCATTAATACACCATGGAATGGAGATGAACAAAAGCAGACTTCTTTAGGGCTCAATGACTTGGGTGTGCAGGGCCATACACTGCCCAGATATCCTGTTCCTGAACCTGTACAATTGACAGACTGACAGTGGCCACAGCTGTTCGCATGTAATTATACAGGGTGGTATTACATGGGGTTAAGGAACGATGAACAGCAAACAGTTTGCAAGCAACGCCACACATCTGTCCAATGTGCAAGTGCATGCAAACAGACACAGACAGCTGCAGACGCTGTCAGCCTGACATTCGTTTGTATAGGCCAAGAAGCCACAGCTTAATGTAAACACCTGTCCATACGTGCCGCAGAAACATAGTTATCTGAGCGGTGTACGGCCTTACATGCCCTAATAGTCCAGCTTGTGTGACAACCATGGCTCCTTTTATAGATACCATGGAAAAGTAAGTGTATACTGTACATGAAGGGACCGGAAGTGCGTGTTTTTTTATACAGTACTAGGTGAAAATAAAGGGAAACGCCTAAAAAAGAAAATTGTACTCACCTCATCTAAGGACTGGTAAGCTGAGATATATTTACATTTTTTGTTTTTTTGGTCTAAATACACTTTAGAAACTTTAAAACTGCATAGTCCACATTTTGCATAAACCCAATTAACATTGGTTGGCTTTTAGGTGAAATTGGCATATACAACAAATTATTCTGGTTGTCTAGAGCTACAGTATATGACATATTGTCTCTTCTCTTAACCTCAGGAAAGAAAAAAGGTTTATGGGTTTATGTTCATAGTGTTTAGAGACCAAAACCACTTAACCATGGGTGGGAAGAGACGTGCTTTTTCTAGTTGTCTGTTAATTCAGCTAAGTATTGATTCTGAGAAAACGCTGTCCTAATAATGCTGCCATTTAAAGAAGAGGCAAGTTGCCAAAATGATATTCTTGAGCTTAACCACAATTTCTTTTACTTGTAGGTTATTGAACCTGACTTTGTGGATAATGTCCATATTCACTTTCATTCCATTGCAATTTGACATTTCCATTTTTTATTTCAGCTACTTTTGAAAAAGTATGCTTAGAAAAATGTGGAAATTTGTCCTGAAGCTTTTTTTTATGCAAATGTTATGAAATTATGGAAAACAGTGTTTAGATAACTGACAATGGTGAGTTAAAGAATGCTTACTTAGTAAAGTAAATGTAATTTGGCAGAATAAGGTAAAACTGGGATCACTTGAAATATTCAGTCATCTGCAAGAGAAGTTCAAAATGGGAGTTTTCCTTTATTCGGATATATATATATATATATATATATATATATATATATATATATATATATTGCAAATTCTCTACTGCTTTAGTAATTTAACGCCATAATCTTAAACTGGCCATACAGCCATACATGTAAAAAGTGGCTTGAAGAAGAGAAGAAATCCATAGATTCTGTCATCTACGCTAAACAATGTGAATAGATGAATTTCTCGCTGCTAGCTACTGTATTCTGTGAGACGGAATACCCGAACAGACTGCAGCTGATTGTTCATCCAAAGTCTCAGCCCAGCTTATTCAAAAAAATGTTTTCAGTCAAGGTCTGTCTAGCTGGCAGACGTTGGCAGAGTCACCCACAGTTTGAATTTCGGCCGATTCAAGATATTGTCCGAAATTCGAGTCATGTAGGACCAGCTTTAGTGTCAGTTAACATTATGTTCATGATTTGCTGTGATATAAGCAAATACAAAGATATTTAAGGAACAATTAGGCCTCATTCACATGGTCACACTTCTCAGAACACCTGTGTAGAGGGCCGTGTTTACCCACCCAGGAGGCACAGGTGGTCCATGAAGCTTCGTACGGACAGTCTGTTCAGGTCAATGTTCAAATAAATAATTTATTTTATTAAATTTTCTCTGTATTTGTTTAAAAAAAAACACCAATATCTCCCAATCTTTCATAAAATTTTCCATCTTGAACTACCACTCTAAATATAAACTCACTCTTTCTCTTCTCCTTTTCTTTCAATATGGCTTCCAGCCACTCTTGCTTCTCCTCAGCTGTCTTCGCCATGCACACAAACCACTTGTTTTTGGCAGTGTTGTGTATCTTCCAGCCATGTGTAACAGTATTACCGCTGCTGTGAAAGTCCGCTGCAAGAGACATAAATCACATAAATCTCACTGACAAAATTTAAATAAAACTTTGGTTCCCAGGTATCTATTAAGGTAGAAACTATAGATAGGGCAGATGTACTTCAATTAGGAAATAAGAACTGCGTGTATTTTTTACACAGCAACAATCTAATTTAAAATTATACCTAAACCCAACACTAAATTTATAATTAGACTAACTATAATACAGTAGAATAGATGTTGTTATTGCATTTGTTTCCCTTTTTCAGGCTAAGTACATTTTTTGCAAGCACAAACCTGTTGAATCGCCGGTAAAGCTAGTATTCTTGTAATTTAAAGAGGCCATGGATGGACTGAAATTCAACCAGTTCAACATTCATGTGTGGCCACTGCAGTTGAACAGAAGTCAATTTATCAAATGCCCTGTTGGATAAAAGCTACTCGATCTGTGCATTCTGACAGAGGGGGAATCTACCCATTCTCAGAATAGAATGGTGCAGCAGGAAGCATTCCTCCATCCACCTTGAATGTGGATGGGAAAATGCTGATAGAAAAAAAACGGATTCACCTATGGCCAGCTTTTTGCCCGGTACACAGAAAATCGTACTATAAATACCGTACCGCTTTCAAAGCAATCATACGATAATTGGATCATTAGTACAGAGCTTTCGAGACCCGATCAGGACATTTCATCCGATATTACTTGATCGGACATGCATGAAAATTTTTTTTCGCATGATGCCAGACCGTACGATTTTTGTTTAATCCAGTACAGCTGTCATCCGAAAATGCAATACAAATGCATTACAACACATGACATCACTTCCAAATATTTATTCTGTTGTACGAGAATTTTCGTGACTTTAGTAAACTCTTCAAATTCTATCTGATATTAGAACGCAAAAAAAATGGATGATCAATTCATCCAATAATTTCATTGTGTGTACCGAGCATTACTGTGGATTGAACAAATAAATCACCTGCACCTATTCTCGGAGAAAAGAAAACCTGATCCTATGTGTAGGAGAAAAAAAAACCCAATCCTAAGTTTCAAGGAAAACTACTAATAGGGTAGGAAATCACTTTTTAAAAATGTTTTTAGGTATGCTGTGTGCATGAGAACACATAAACATATAGCAGGGGTTTCTCAATTTTGACGGCAAAGGTGGAAATACACTTTAAACACATCCCTGACCTCTTTAGGTGCTTTCTAATGTGAAGTTATTCTTAACAAAGACTCTAATAAGTTTTTAGTTGATATCCAAAAGCTCAGATACACCCGCTGTTTACATTTAAGGGCTTGCAGGCTGAAAAAGATTATTTTCTCATCTAAAAAACACCAAATCCTGCGCTATGAACTTTGAAAATTAAAGTATATCCACAGCCAAAACTTGTTTTTCCATTTTTGGTTGAGCAGGAAATGGTTAAAACCTCTGTCAATATTCTTATGCCATCTATGTCCTGTTCAAAGAGATTTTTCCTAATTTCCTGTGCTATAGACACAACAGGAAGTAAGTGGAAATTTCTCCAAAGTGAGATAAACAGTTCCCACTGTAACTAATGTCACCAAGATTTTTCTACTATTCCTGTACTGGTGGCAAAATGTAATATTTTCCTTCACTTTAAGTCTCATTGGTTATTAGAGAGATAGTGAACTTCCCAAACACCATACAATACAAAACAAAACAAAAAGTTTTTCCTACAGAGATGAAGGAGGCCCTGTTTTAAAGTGCTTTTGCTGCTTGTTCAGAAATTCTATATACGGTACTTTAGTCTGCATGATCTGGGCACAGGTTCTCTTTAAGTTTACATCTAATTGCTTATTATCAGCAACACATTTCTTTTTTCAGACAAGAAGAAACATTCTTTAAATTTAATGCGTTTTCGCATTCTCTTAGATGAGCTCATTGTTGAATTTTATTCTAACATGTTCAGCTCCTTGTTTTATTCTTATGAGGAACAAAAATTTCCCATTAAAGCAGGTTTATCTTGAGCCCATATGGTGTTTGAATCCTGGTGTTTCTGGTGCCTATCAAACAAGCATGACTTGAAATTAAAACTTACTGTTTATACAAACTAAACACTGTAAAGCTGGCCATGCACCCACAGAATTCCTTTATTTAGCCCGAGAGGAGATTGAAAGAAGTGTAAAAGATTCCTCCATGCACATGAGACAGCACAAATGAGTGAACCTCCTGCTGCAGCTATTGTATTCCAAAAGCCAGTCCCGCTGGCTTTCAGAAAACCAGAACACTGCCAAAATCTGATTGGATGCATGCACTGTTCGGTCAACAATTTTGCACCTAGTTCTTTCGATTTTTCATTTGAAGTATGTCAGACAGCGGTGCTGAGAGGGCCACCCACTGATCCCATTTTGGCCAATTCATTAGGATCTGGCCAAAATTTACTCCAGCTTTAGAGCTTATGTATTTTATGTCGAAATCACTTCTCTTCCCATGCAAGCCAAAAGCAGCTTAAAGAAGTTTAGAAGCAGGCCAGAAGGCAGTGAGCAGGAGGTAATGAGCACATCTAAAGGAACTTGATTTTAGAGCCCAACCTCAGGAAATGTTAAAATTCTCCCTTCCAGCGGGCCTGTGCTCTCACTGCAAATGTTAACTGCTCATTTATTCTAAAGGAGTTTAAAAGCACATTTACTTACCTGAACCCTCCGCTCCCCAGCTCTCCCAAAGGACAGCACCCCAGCATGCTCCAGTGGTGAACTGTCCCTTGATGCCATTATGGCTACTGAACCTGCATCAGCGTTTGATGACAACAAGAATTTAGACCACTGGAGCATGAGGGAGAAGTTGTTACAGGGAGCGGTCTAACAGGGCAGAGAAGCAGAAGATCAGCAAACGCCAGAGGAACAGGAAAGTCCGCCTTCAACGTGGAGACACGTTGCTTGAACACTAACCCACAGGTGCAAAGGCTTAATAATACCTTGGTTCAAGGCGGATTGGCAGGAACCCAAGCAACTCAGACCGGGACAGATATGCTTTCTTCATGTTCCATGACTTAGGGCTAGCTTTAGGGGCAAACTGCATAAGCATGCACCAGTAAGTGTGCAGCACACTATAAAACCAAATATTGTGATTGTGACAATGTCTTTACAGCACATTACATGTATTTGTGGTTATGTGGCTTGGTTCCACCTCTGGATGCCCTCCCACCCTAGTCCATTGCCTGTGAACTATGCAGAAGTCCAATTATGCAAATTACTGAAACTTTAACACAATACATAAACCACTAAACTATACCTAACTATACACACATTTTTCTATAGCTGCCCAATGCCTATAAGCTGTGTTTTTTAAGGGACCTCAGCTTTAATGCAGACTGTTAGGATCAATAAGAGGGGTACCGCTCTGTAAATGAACACGAGTCCGATCAGTTCGTGTCTGTCAATATCTGTCGATCTGCATACAGAAGTATCTGTATATTGATCTATTTCTTTAGGCAGTATCTTACATTATGTGTGATAAGCATGGGCCAGTCTCTGTAGGCTCAATTAAAGTGGATGTCAAGGAAAGATTTAAAAAAGACACGCAAAACACCTTTGTGCAATCCGTACACTTTTCCCAAGTTTTATCAATTTAAAGACCTGACCCAACAAGTAAAGAAAAATACACATTGATCTACTAGAAATACACTCAGCTCTTAAGCCCTGTTTTGGGATGACAGCACATCATTTCTGTTCAGTGTTGTCAGCCCTGTCCAGAGTTTTTTGCTAAACTTACAAGTCACCTCCACTCTCAGATCTCAGCAACATAAAAGCTAATCATTCCCTAGTCCAAGAACTAGGAGGCCTCTTTAAAGCATAACTCCACTTTTTTTAACAAAAAAAAAACACTCCCCTCTGGGTGATCTATGTACATTACAAGGATTTTAACAAACTTTGTTGCAGATTCCTACCTACTGTTATTCTGAAGAAATCCCTGTTTGTTCCTCTGTGCCCTTTTGCTGAGTGAGTCTAATCTAATCAACCAGCTGCTGCAGAATCAGGGCTCTAATGAGGAAAATTGCAGGGTCTGCATCACTTTAGAGGTTATTTCCTATTGGGAGTAATCCTACCAAAAATGACATGTTTGCTGCAGGGGATGCAGAAAATCTGACTCGTATCTTAGTGCAGACTTCTGGGAAAATCAGTGAGCCAATCACATAAGCAGGAAATTATGTTTCTGGGGGATGTTCGGTACACATTCTGTGTACAGAACACCTCCAGGTAGCCATATTGCATTGCACTTTACAGAAAATTACAGAGCTGCAGATTGAAAAGTAATGTTTCATGGCATTCAATTAAAATATGATTTGTGTGGCAATTGTAAATACTATATTGTTATTTAATTTTTTTGTCTATTTTTTTTCACCATGAAGGTGGAGTTATCGTTTAAGATAACTGTCATGTTTCACATGCCTTGTGATACGCCTTTAAATGTTATATATATTATTCTGTCCCTGGTTCCTCCCCTTCCTGTATCTCAGCTTATCCTGTTTAGTTAGCCCCACCCTTTTTTCATTTTCCCAGTAATGCATCTCAACACATGTGTGGACTGGTTCACGTTATGATCTTTTGATCTATCCGATGTTCATTGTTGTAACATCCTCACAGTTTATGGATTAAACTTTACAAGATCAACAAGGTGTCGTCTGGATCGAGTCACTATCTATTTATCCAAATAAGATTGGGGTTATCGACATCACAACACAACTAACCGTAAGTTACAAAGATCACACTTTCAATGCTTAAATTGGATAGACAGAACAGCCGAAAGATCGTTAGAAAGATCAGTCAATACATCCTTAGAAATATCAATCAAAATATATGATCCTTGCTAGCTTTGGATCCTCTGTGAGATGTTATATGGACACTGGAAATAGCAGCTTTCAGACAGTGCAGCAATTAATACACAATCCTGTATGTGTGTCTGCAAGCAAGTCTCAGCATAGCACTTATCAGCCACACAGGATAATATTACTGCTGTGAATGTTCATACAAACAGCTTATACACTGCCTCTGTATACATCCGCACATGGCATTTTGTCTGTGTAAAGAAAATCAGAGTAAACCTTTCTTAAACTGCAGCCTAAGAAACCTGAGCTCAGGCACAGCAAACTGATACATTTCTCTGCTGCTGAAAACTTTACTATAAACCCCTTCCTTGTTAACAAGATGTTTCAGCAAGACAATATGCAATCTGGGGATGCACAGCCAGGTTTAGTACTCCTTCCAGATGAGGAATTAAACCCTGAATTAAACCAAAGGGAAAAACGCTTAACAAAACCAACCTGGAAAGTGCAAGGGAATCTTAAAGCTGACAAAGAAGAACTGCTGTTTGATATCAGTGACTTATGGTCTAATACTGTTAAATGCATGTCTGCTCTCTCCCAACAATCTTATGAGCCAATACAACTAGAGGGCGCTATCAAGTAATTTAATGTTGCTTTTGAGAATTATCCAAGACTGTGTGTTAAATATACTGATCTCTTAAAGCAGTACAACACTCAAGGGTCATTGGAAGAATTAAAGGGATTTGAGGAGCTCAATCTTGAAAGAGACAATTTAATGGTGCAAACAAGGACAGAATTGAGAATAACACGGCTCCATGAATCCAGATCTTATCGCTCTGCTTAGATGCTCCACAAGATCTTCCAAATCCCTACAATCAAGATCTTTTGCACTCAGTCTACAACTCATAGAGGCCCGTGCTGATGCTGAAGCTTCTAAAATTCAGGCATCTTTCGCCCAAAAGAAAGCAGAGAGAGAAGATGAAGCTGCACGCCAGAAAGCAGAGAAAGAAGCTGAAGCCGCTCACCAGAAAGCAGAAATAGAGATTTTGGAAAAACAATGTGAGCATGCCACAGCCATGGCAAGGTTAAGGGTCTTAGAACTAGCCGCTAGTGAAAACGAAAGAGACAACAGTTACTCCGACTCTACACATGCCTCTCCAGAATGTCAACTCCCTGTCACACAGGGGCAGATGCAGGGGGGGGGGCAATGGGGCAATTGCCCCCCCCAGAAAATAGTACTGACTCCAAGGCTTTCTCCCTCCGCCACCTCACCAGATTTGCGTTACGAGGCTTCTAAATGCAGCTGCAGGGACTTTATTTCTGCTTCCCCTGGCTCTCCCAAAGTCCCAGGTGGCCTAAAATATATTCCCTGGGCCCATCAGTTCATTTAGAGGGGGCCAGTGGCATCACTATGGGGGTCTGGAAGTGATGTGACACCAGGGCTGCTGCTACACACTGGCAGATTTGCAGCACAGCGGTGCGAGTGTCACTTCACTTCCCTGTCAGGCGGAGTGATCTCCACCCGACAGGAGCTTCCTAGTCCCGGCTGGTGTGACGTCACGATTCAGAGGCGGCAGGATTGAAGACAAGATGGACCTGTAGCCAGAGCTCAGTGCACTGCAAGTGAGTGAGCACTTAGCTAAGGAATTGTTATGTTAATGAGCTACGACGGGCATTGTTATGTTAATGAGCCACGGCGGGCATTCTTATGTTAATGAGTTAACACCTTGTGAAGAGGTTAACGCTTTGGGGGAGGGGAGGGGGGTTAAATAATTTACATTGGTAATTGTAATATGGCACATGGAGGGGGTTAATGTACTCACTGATGTATTACTGACCAGTGGCAATTAACCCCTTTGTGCTGCATTAATGACAGTGGCACTATCAATGTTAATTAACCCCTTTTATGCTACAGCATGAAGGGGTTTATAAACACTGCCACTAGTGCCACTAATGCAGCACAAAGGGGTTAATTAATTGCCACTGGTCAGTAAAACATCAGTGAGTACATTAACCCCCTCCATGTGTCATATTACAATTACCAATCATCATCATTATCATCATGATAATCACACAGTACAGGTGCGTTGAGCCACAGCCCCTGTATTGTGTGATTATCATGATAATGATGATGATATAGAATGACAGAAAAATTCATCTTTAGGCTTAATTCACAAAGGGCGTGCTGCAGACATGCGTCTAACATGCAGGGCTGTCTTTTACTGGCTTGGGGATGCATAAAGTGTTACATGCATCCCAATGCCGGCATCCCATTTATTTCTACTGTGACACACAGCCGCTATATCCCAATATGTCATGCGTGTGGATCCCAGAATGCAGGCAGGGTTTATTCAAGGACCCGCACCAGCATGTCATATTGGCATATAGCGGCTGTGTGTCTCAGTAGAAATAAATGGGATAAAACCACTCCGCTAACGGCCAATTAGTGGCGCTAAAACGGCACTAAAAATAGCGCCGCCCCAGTGTGAAAGTAGCCTTATTTTCTGGCAGTGCCCCTCCCGAGACTAGACTCTGGATCCGCCCCTGCTGTCACAGTAACCAAAGCACTCAATCAAAGTCTCTTATCTGCACTTACTGTACCTCAAGACAATTTGCCTTTATATCTTCCAGTACATCAGACTGCAGCATCTCAGCAAGCAGCAGACACTGGTATGCATATAACAGACTGTCCACCCTAATTTGGCATTAACCAAGTACCTCCTGGCAAGCACACTAATCCACAGCTACAGACCAACATGTCAATGAACTTTAAGCCAGTTCCAGCATTGAATGCCTTCACATCAACATATGTACCCAAGTCACTTAATGTCAATGCACCAGCCATCCCAACTAACTCTGTTCCACCTGCAGTCATGCATCTAAAGTCTGAGAACACAGACATGTCACAGTTTGCTAAATACATGCTCCGCAGTGAGCTCACTAAGACAGGCCTCACCAAGTTTGATGACAAGCCTGAAAATTACAGAGGCTGGAAATCCACCTTTAAGGCCACTATGCGCGACCTAGACATCAATGCCACAGAGGAATTAGATCTGCTCATCAGATGACTAGGTCCCCAGTCAACTGAACGCATCAAGAGGCTCAAAGCAGTTCATATCGACAACCCCACTGCAGGCCTTAATGCTGCTTGGGACAGACTTGAATGTACCTTTGGCAGCCCAGAGGCCATTGAAGATGCCTTATTCAAACGGTTGCAAAGCTTTCCAAAGATTTCTTCTAAAGACAATCTAAAGTTTCAAGAACTCAGCGATGTTGTGTTAGAGCTTCAACTTGCCAAGGCGGACATCAACTTACCTGGTCTCAGTTACCTTGACACGGCTCGTTTCATCAACTCTATTGTTCCCAAGCTTCCACATGGTATTCAAGAAAAATGGGCAGCGCTTGGATCAAAGTATAAGGAAAATAATCAAGTTGCCTTTCCTCCTTTTTCCTACTTCTGCAAGTTCATCAAAAGAATTGCAGACACTAAGAATGTCCCAAGTTTCTCCTATGGTGACTGTAACCCTCTCAGTTCACCCTCTCCAAGACCTATGAACACACGTATGACACACAGAGACCATAGAGGCCCAGTGTTAGTGAAAAGGACTAATATTCGACCTGCACTGCTACAGTTCTCGAAAAGACTGATCAAAACAAGAAAATTGAGAACCCAAGTCGCCAATGTCCGATACATAACAAACCACATTCACTTAAGAAATGTATCGGCTTCAGAAAGAAAACTCTACAAGAAAGTGAGGAACTTTTAAAGAAATTTGGAGTTAGCCACAAATGATGTGCCTCCACAGAACACTTTGCAAAGGACTGTAAAGTTATCATCAAATGTATAGAGCGTAACAGTGATGACCATGTGCAAGCTCTTCATCAATTTCCACACAACTCTACTACACTCACAAACAATCTTCCCTTCCTGAGGAAAAGCAAGGCGGGGAGTGCACAGATCAAACAGCACCTTCCACCTCAGTGTTCTCTACATGTACAGAAGTCTGTGGAGAAGGACTCTGTGACAAATCCTGTTTAAAGATTCGCTTGGTTTGTGTATACCCCAAAGGTCAACCTGAAAAGGCCATAAGACTGTATACTATTCTGGATGAGCAGAGCAACAGATCTCTTGCAAGAACACAGTTTTTTGAACTTGAACTTGTGTCGGGACTACAGAAGTCTTAGGTAGGAGAGCCAGCGGTCTTGTAGTTGCTCCCCTGAATGACAATGTGGAAATATTCTTGCCCACTATAACTGAGTGCGACCAAATCCCAAGCAACAAAGAGGAGATCCCTACTCCTGAAGCTGCCTTTCACCATTCTCACTTGAAGGACATAGCCGACCAAATACCAGCCATCGATGAAAGTGCTGATATCCTGCTGTTACTCGGCCGAGACATCTTAAGGGTGCACAAGATTCGTCAGTAAATCAATGGTCCATGTGGTGGACTATATTTATTTTATTTATTTATTTATTTATTTTTAGGTACCTTTATAGCGCTGTCAATTTACGCAGCGCTTTATATATACATTGTACATTTACATCAGTCCCTACCCTCAAGGAGCTTACAATCTAAGGTCCCTAACTCACATTTATACATACTAGGGACAATTTAGACAGGATCCAATTAACCTACCAGCATGTCTTTGGAGTGTGGGAGGAAACCCACGCTGGCGCAGGAAGAACATGCAAACTCCATGCAGGTAGTGTCTGCGCCGTCCCATATGCTCAGTGTCTGGATCTAGGCTGGGTTATCATAGGCAATGTCTGTCGAAACAAAGGCAGAAGGTCTTACTCGGTCTCTTCCTTTAAAACACACGTCCTGTCAAACTCAAACGGACAGACTACTTGTTCTGCACAACGACCACATCAATATAATGTGAAAGATAGACTGTGTCAGAGAACTCACAGTACTAGCTCCCGTCTCCATGCAGCAGCGTCTAACAGCCAGGCGCGGTGTCCCCGACAGATACGAGCGAGTTCCGGATCGGACGTGCACAACCGTGCATCCGTACGAACGTATGCACGCACCCGCACAGCCATACGAGCGGGTGTACGTTCTCACGCACGCACGTTCACGTCCACCAATCCCGGCGCTCGGCGCCATATATAAACAAGGTTCTTGCCTGACACTAGTGCTGGATCGTCTTCAGCTAGTTCCTGATTTCCTGACGTTCGTGTGACCTGTTACTTACTCCTGATTACCTGGCTTCCTGACCACTCTCTCGGATCTCCCTTGTCTGCTACCTACCTTACGGATTATACCGACCCTGGCTTGGACTATCTACTACGGCTCTGCCTCCTGACTTTGTACCTCGCTGCCTGCCCGTTGCCGACCTCTGCCTGACCTTGACCACGAACTGTCTTCTGTTTTGGATACCTCGCTGCCAGCCCGTTGCCAACCTTTGCCTGACCTGACGTTGCAGTTGTCCCTGAACCCACGCCTGCCCGGCTGCTACTAACAGTTCTGGTGGCCTATCTTTCATCTAGTCTCCGGAGGATTCCGAATCTCCAAGTTCCAGTTCTCCAGCCGCAGGCACCTGCACCCTTCTGTGCCCCGGCACTCCCTGTCCCTACTACCAGGGGTGTCAGGACCAGGACCGTGCGAGAGGCCTCCCTCTACATTCAGACTCTGCTGAAGGTACGTGACAGTACGATCCAGCCAAGATGGAGTCTGAAAGGGGGACCTCACCTCTAGACACTCTGTGCCAACAGATTTCGGCCCTTACCCAGGCAGTCCAGGGCCTACAAGATGGCTACCGGCAACTTGAGCAAAGAGTGGAGTCATTGTCTCCAAATCCCTCAACTCACCAGGCAACTACAGCCGCTCGGTCTCCCGGTCCAGTGGCCGCAGCAGCAGCACCTGCAATAATGGTGCCACCCCTAGAGCCTCGAGTCCCCACTCCAGAGAGGTTTTTCGAAGATCGCAGCAAGTTCCGTGCCTTTAAAAATGCCTGCCAGCTATACTTCCTGCTACAGCCCCGTACCTTCTCTTTGGAGAGCACCAAGGTGGGGTTCATCATCTCACTACTCCAGGGGGAACCTCAAACCTGGGCTCACCGCTTATTGGAGCAAGCCAGTCCACTATTAGATACTATGGACTCTTTCATGAATGAAATGGCCAAAATGTATGACGACCCTCAACGAGCTACCACTGCAGAGGCCAGTCTTCATGCTCTCCAGCAGGGACGTAGGCCAGTAGAAGATTACGTAACTGACTTTAGGCGATGGAGTTCCGATACTCAGTGGAACGCCGCCGCCCTCCGCTATCAGTTCCGCATGGGACTCTCTGAGGCACTGAAAGATGAGTTGGCCCGAGTTGGACTTCCAGACTCTTTGGAAGACCTGATCCAATTGTCCATCCAGATAGACCGTCGTCTAAGGGAACGGAGATCTGAAAGAACCAGTCAGATGCGACCCACCTGGATGCTGCCCAAAGTTCCTAGCAACCCTACTATGTCCACCTCCCATGTACCTGCTGCCACCTCCGAAGCTCCGGAACCAATGCAGATAGGGTTGCTCCGCTCACCACTGTCACCCGAAGAGAAACAGCGTCGACGTCAGAACAACCTCTGCCTCTATTGTGGGGAGGCCGGCCACTACGCAAATATGTGCCCAAATAAAGCTCGTAAGTTTAACTATCTACCTCATGAACCTAGAACACTCACTGTAACAAGTTCTGCTCACATTGCTGTCCCTGTTTCCTTGCAGCTTCCAGAAGGAACACTCCGGGTCCGGGCCATAATTGACTCTGGCGCCTGCAGCTGCTTCATAGACCGTGCCTTTGCCCTACAACATGACGTCCCATTAACACCCAAGCAACAGCAACTTTCCATACGACTTGCAAATGGGTCAAACATTAAATCCGGGCCTATTACGCATGAAACCCAACCACTGCCCGCCAGCATATTACCCAACCATCAGGAACTATTGTGCCTGGACGTCATCTCATCCCCATTGTTTCCAATTATTCTGGGAATGCCGTGGCTACAAGCCCATAATCCCCAAATCAACTGGGTTACGGGCGAAGTAGTGTTCCAGTCCAGCTATTGCCTCCAGAACTGCCTCAAGGTCCTCCACCATGTAACCCCAGTCCTCGGCTGTTTAAAATCTACGTCAGAGTCCCAAGAACTGGTTCCATCTGTCTACCATAGTTTCCTGGATGTGTTTGATAAGCATAAAGCAGATACTCTTCCTCCCCACCGGGTTTATGACTGCCCAATTGAACTGTTACCAGGGGCAGAAATCCCGTTTGGAAGAATCTTTCCCCTGTCGGAACCCGAACTCCTGGTCCTTAAGGAGTACATTAACGAAAACCTCAAAAAAGGTTTCATCAGACATTCCTCTTCTCCAGCTGGTGCTGGAATATTTTTCGTAGAGAAGAAAGATCATTCCCTCCGCCCGTGTGTGGACTACAGAGACCTAAATAAAATAACAATTAAGAATCGCTATCCTCTTCCCTTGATCCCAGAACTGTTTCAGAGACTTCGCTCGGCCCGGATATTCACAAAATTGGATTTGCGAGGTGCCTATAATCTGATTCGAATCCGTGAAGGTGATGAGTGGAAGACAGCTTTCCGGACACGCTTCGGCCACTTCGAGTACCTAGTTATGCCATTCGGACTCTGCAATGCACCAGCCACCTTCCAACATTTTGTGAATAACATTTTTAGAGATTTTCTGGACTCATTCGTAATTGTCTACCTGGACGATATCCTGATATTCTCAAACTCCTTAGAAACACACCGTGACCATGTGAGGCAAGTTCTTCTGAGATTGAGACAAAACGGACTCTTTGCCAAGGCCGAGAAATGTGAGTTTGAACGCCAGACCATTCACTTTCTCGGCCTGGTAATATCAACTCGGGGTGTAGCAATGGATCCTCAGAAAGTCTCAGCCATCATGTCCTGGCCACCCCCAACCGATAAGAAAGGGGTGCAACGTTTTATTGGATTCTCTAACTTTTATAGAAAATTTATTAAAAATTTCTCCAGTATTATAGCACCCATCACACATCTTACAAGGAAGCAAAGCCGTTTTCAGTGGACCACAGCAGCCCAAGCTGCGTTCGACAAATTAAAGGAGCTATTTACCTCTGCTCCGGTGTTGAAACACCCTGATCCTGCCCTACCTTATACCCTGGAAGTGGATGCATCAGAGAATGCTGTGGGGGCCATCCTGTCCCAGCGCCAAGGGCCAAAATCTTTAATGCACCCTGTGGCTTTCTTCTCCAAGAAATTAGGTGCCTCCGAGAGAAATTATGACGTTGGGGACCGAGAGCTCTTGGCGATAAAAGCAGCCTTGGAAGAATGGCGGTATCTCCTAGAGGGGGCAGCACATCCCATCTTGATCTTCACAGATCATAAAAATCTCGAGTATCTCAGGACTGCCAAACGCCTCAGACCCAGACAAGCAAGATGGGCCCTCTTCTTTTCCCGTTTCAATTTTCACCTTACCTATCGGCCAGGATCTAAAAACATCAAACCCGATGCGCTATCCCGCATGTTCACGGAAACTGTGGATCCTTCCCCACCAGATACGATCCTGCAAGCTGGAAATTTCTTACTGACCCAATCCAGTGTGATATCACAGATCCGTCAGGCATCTTTAGGGACAACGATACCCCCAGGAACTAACCTCCAAGAAAAAGATGGGCTCTTCTGGCAAGGGAGTAAGATTTTTGTTCCCCAAGGTCTACGTACCACCATTCTACAGGTCTGTCATGATTATCCCTTAGCGGGCCATTTTGGGGGTCACAAGACCATGGACTTAATTCAAAGGCATTTTTGGTGGCCCAACCTTGCAAAGGACTGTAGAACTTATGTAAACTCTTGCTTGACCTGCCTTAGGAATAAAAGTAACAAGAACAAAGCATGGGGACTACTGAGACCACTGCCCATCCCCGAAAGACCTTGGGATAAAATCGCAATGGACTTCATTGTCGAGCTTCCTCCTTCTGATGGATTCTCATCTGTCTTTGTGGTCGTTGACCGTTTTTCCAGGATGGCACATTTTATCCCTATGAAAGGGACTCCGTCGGCAACCGAGACTGCCAGAGTGTTTATTAAAGAGATTGTTAGACTCCACGGAATTCCCAGTGACATTGTTTCTGACCGTGGAGTACAATTCACATCTAAATTTTGGAAGTCATTGTGTGAGACACTAGGCATCAAACTGAACTTTTCTTCAGCATATCACCCCCAGACCAACGGGCAAACTGAACGCACCAACCAAACGTTGGAACAGTACCTACGTTGTTTTTCTTCTTTTTCTCAGGAAGATTGGGCCTCATTGCTACCCTTGGCGGAATTTGCATTCAACAATGCTACGCACTCTACCACAAACCAGTCACCCTTCTTCTCCAACTACGGGTTTCACCCTTCCTTTTTGCCAGCACTCATACCAGACTCTCCTGTACCTGCTGTCCAGGACAGACTCAATTTCTTTGCTGCAAACAATAAGTTACTTAAAGAAACTATCTCTAAGGCACAGGAGGATAATAAAAGATTCTTCGACAAGAAAAAAAGGGGAGAGTTGGAGCTAAAGGTTGGTGATCGTGTGTGGCTGGCTACTAAGAATCTAAAATTGGCATGCCCTTCTAAAAAACTGGGACCTAGATACTTAGGGCCCTTCCCAGTCAAGAAGAAGATTAATTCAGTCGCCTATGAACTCGAACTTCCCAATTCATTCAGGATCCACCCTGTTTTCCATGTTTCACTACTCAAGGTCGATGTACCAAATTCCTTTTCAGATCGGGAGGTAGGACCCCCTGAAGCTATAATTGTGAATGGGGAAGAAGAATTCGAAGTTGAAGCCATTTTGGACCATAGGAAACGGCAAGGGCAAAACCAGTATTTAATCAAATGGAGAGGCTTTGGCCCAGAAGAGAATTCCTGGGAACCTGAAACAAATCTCCATGCCCAAAGACTCATACGGGCCTTTCACCGCTCCCGCTCAGAGGGTTCGGTGTCTAGAGGCATCCAGAGGCTGCCCTTAAGGAGGGGGCAATGTCAGAGAACTCACAGTACTAGCTCCCGTCTCCATGCAGCAGCGTCTAACAGCCAGGCGCGGTGTCCCCGACAGATACGAGCGAGTTCCGGATCGGACGTGCACAACCGCGCATCCGTACGAACGTATGCACGCACCCGCACAGCCATACGAGCGGGTGTACGTTCTCACGCACGCACGTTCACGTCCACCAATCCCGGCGCTCGGCGCCATATATAAACAAGGTTCTTGCCTGACACTAGTGCTGGATCGTCTTCAGCTAGTTCCTGATTTCCTGACGTTCGTGTGACCTGTTACTTACTCCTGATTACCTGGCTTCCTGACCACTCTCTCGGATCTCCCTTGTCTGCTACCTACCTTACGGATTATACCGACCCTGGCTTGGACTATCTACTACGGCTCTGCCTCCTGACTTTGTACCTCGCTGCCTGCCCGTTGCCGACCTCTGCCTGACCTTGACCACGAACTGTCTTCTGTTTTGGATACCTCGCTGCCAGCCCGTTGCCAACCTTTGCCTGACCTGACGTTGCAGTTGTCCCTGAACCCACGCCTGCCCGGCTGCTACTAACAGTTCTGGTGGCCTATCTTTCATCTAGTCTCCGGAGGATTCCGAATCTCCAAGTTCCAGTTCTCCAGCCGCAGGCACCTGCACCCTTCTGTGCCCCGGCACTCCCTGTCCCTACTACCAGGGGTGTCAGGACCAGGACCGTGCGAGAGGCCTCCCTCTACATTCAGACTCTGCTGAAGGTACGTGACAGACTGTTTAAAAAAAGTGCACAACGGCACATCATACAAGACGATAAGAAAGCCCTTAATTTCTGGGATGATGACATCGGCAACACAGTGTTCGAGGTAACCACTAAAGACAATGAATTGGCAGCTACCATGGAAGACAAAGAATTCTTGAAAACCATGAGTAAAGAGTTCTACCAAGATGATTCCAACAGTTGGGTAGCACCTCTACCATTTCGCACCCCAAGAAAGAGACTGCCAAACAACAGAGGACATGCAGAATCACGGTTTGTTTCTTTACAACACAGTTTGAACCGGAAGCCTAAGATGAAAAAGCACTTTGTGGACTTTATGCAGAAGGTATTTGAGAGAGATCATGCTGAGCCTGCACCTCTTCTTAAGGAAGGAGAAGAATGTTGGTACCTACCATGCTTTGATGTCTACCATCCTTGCAAGCCTGATCAGATTTGGGTGGTCTTCGACTCAAGTGCTCGTCATGAAGGTGTTTCACTCAATTACAATCTTCTCACTGGGCCTAATCTGAACAACAATCGTTTAGGATTTTTGCTTCGCTTCATACAAGAGTCAATTGCTGTTATGGCTGACATTCAGCAAATGTTCCACTGTTTCATCATCCCTGAAGACTGTAAAAACTTCCTCAGGTTCCGATGGTACCGCAATAATGATGTCAATGATGAAGTCATGGTCTACCGGAGGAAGGTACATGTTTTTGGTAACAGTCCTTCTCCTGCAGTAGCAATTTATGGACTAAGGAAAACAGCTTAAGTGGGTGAGAAAGAATTTGGATCTGATGCTCGTCGAAAGGAATTTCTCTGTAGACAACAGACTCAAATCTCTGCCTACGGAAGAAGAAGCCATTGACCTTCTCACTAGAGCCCAGAAAATGCTCGCCACGGCAAACCTCAGACTTCACAAAATCGTCTCCAACAGCGACAAGGTCATGAGAGCCTTTCCTTCTGATGACTATGCTATCAGTGTGAAGAAATTCCATCCAGGATCTGACCTTTCCGTTACGCAGTCTTGGGTTGCTTTGGAATGTTAAGCAAGACACATTCACATTTCAAGCATCAGTCTGTGACAAGCTTTTCACAAATCAAGGAGTTTTGTCTACAGTGAACAGCATTTATGATCCGTTGGGTTTCATAGCGCCTCTCACCATTCAAGGTAAGATACTGCTAAGACAACTTACTTCGGAAAGCTCAGACTGGGATGTCCCCTTACCCAAGGAGAAACAACAAAGGTGGGAATCCTGGAAACAGTCTCTAAATGCTTTAGAACAACTCCAGATACCACGCTCTTACACCCTAGCATCCTTAAAGAATGCCACAAGAAAAGACATCCATGGCTTCGCCGATGCATCCAACGAAGTCATCGCTGCCGTGGCTTATCTTCGGGCTACGGATTCCAGCGGTGTAGTGGGTGTAGGATTTATCATGGGCAAGGCCAAGCTCACACCTTAACCGGCACATACTATTCGAAGGCTTGAACTTTTTTCAGCTGTGTTAGCTATGGAAATTGCTGAGCTTATAAAACTCGAAACAGATGTTGAAATAGACTCTTTTGACTTTTATTCAGACAGCAAAATAGTGCTAGGATATATACACAATCAAACAAAACAGTTTTATATGTATGTCGGTAACAGAGTGGAACGCATTAGGACGTTCTCTATGCCTGAACAATGGCACTATGTTCCCACTAACCTCAGCCCTGCTGATCATGGCAGTCGTGCAGTACCTACTACTGCATTTTATTGGACACATCATGGCTATCTCCACCAGTACTCTCGAATGATAAACTCATCTCAAGTTCTACAGATTCTAACTTTGAACTGGTTGATCCAGAATCTGATAAGGAAATCAGAGCTGTTACCACCACACTCAACATCTCTGTGAAACCAAGGGTAAGGCTAAGTCCTCACCGCTTGTAACGCTTTTCTAAGTGGTCTTCTGTTGTATGAGCCATTGCACATCTTATCCACGTTGCTCATCAATTTACATACGGCTCTATTACAGGAAAAGAGTGTCACAAGTGGCACATCTGTAAAGGCCCTCCCACAATTGAGGAAGTGTCTCAAGCTGAAAGGGTTATTATCCAATGTGTCCAACATGAAGTGTACGCACAAGAGATAGCCCTCTGCACAAATTAAATCCAATAATTGATCACAACCAGTTACTTCGAGTTGGTGTTCGCATTGGAAGGTCAAATTTGTTTAGTGAAGCGAAAAATCTCCTCATTATTCCAGGACGTTATCACATTACTGCTCTGTTAGGCATTTCCATGAGCAAGTTCAGCACCAAGGACGTCACTTCACAGAAGGAGCAGTAAGGTCTGGAGGTTTCTGGATCATCAGGATGAAAAGTTGTATATCGTCCATACTCCAAAAATGTTAAAAGTGCCAAAAACTAAGAGGAAAGCACCTACAACAACAGATGGCAGAGCTGCCGGCTGACCGATTCAGCACTGAACCTCCATTTACTAATGTTGGCATGGACATATTTGGCCCCTGGACTGTTGCCAGAGTTGCTGACAACAAGCGATGGGCTGCGCTGTTCACTTGTTTGAGCATTCGCGCAGTGCACATCAAAGTGATAGAATCAATGGATTCTTTCTGTTTTATTAATGTCTTCAGAAGTTTTGTATCTGTGCGAGGACCTGTACTGTTACTCAGATCTGACTGTGGAACCAATTTTACAGGAGCAGAAAAGATTGTGAACTTCTTGAATGACAACAAGTGTAAATGGGAATTCAACCCACCTCATTCCTCTCACATGGGAGGCTCCTGGTAATGCATGATTGGAGTTGAAAGGAAAATCCTGGACTCACTCTTCTTGCAGAGGTGTCTGCTAAAATCAACGCAAGGCCTCTGGTCCCTGTGTCCTCAGATCCAGAGTCTCCAGTATTGCTCACCCCAGCCACTCTTCTTACTCAAAAAATTGGGATAGCCACTATCCCCACAGAGGAACTTCATTATCCTAATGTTTACAAGCATCAATGGAAACAGGTTCAACACCTTGCTAATGTGTTTTGGAACCGTTGGAAGATGGAGTACCTTTCTAACCTTCAAAGTCGCAGTAAATGGCAAGCCAGCAAACTTAACCTACAAGCGGGAGACATAGTTCTCTTGAAAGAGACAGCTTGGCCTATGGATCGTATTACAAAAACTATGCCAAGTAACGACGGAAAGGTAAAGAAAGTAGAAGTTAAAGTAATGAAAGAAAGCTCTGTACACCTTTACTTCAGGCCTATAAAGGAACTAGTACTTCTTTTGCCCAAAGAAGAAGACAAGTCATCAACCTGATTCAAGGGAGTTACAAAGGATTCATGCATGTTGCTGCCTTCCCTTCTGAAAATGGATATTTCCTTGTCACAGCCTAGACCTTCGAGATCAACATCTGCAAGTATAGGTTAATGTTTGCATTGTTTCCCTTGTTCTTCCCTTCCCTCTTGTTTTGCAGGTGTTCCTAGTAAGAATCTTCATTACTTATATTTGGGCTTTGACTAAAGTTTGTTAATATTAGAAATCATTGATTTCGATGGGGATTGTCATGTTTCACATGCCTTGTGATAAGCCTTTAAATGTTATATGTATTATTCTGTCCCCAGTTCCTCCCCTTCCTGTATCTCAGCTTATCCTGTATAGTTAGCCCCACCCTTTCTTTATTTTCCCAGTAATGCATCTCAGCACATGTGTGGACTGGATCACATTATGATCTTTTGATCTATCCGATGTTCATTGTTGTAAGATTCTCAGGTTTATGGATTCAACTTTACAAGATCAACAAGGTGTTGTCTGTATTGAGTCACTGTCTGTTTATCCAAATAAGATTGGGGTTATCGACATCTCAACACAACTAACCGTAAGTTACGAAGATCACACTTTCAATGCTGAGATTGGAGAGACAGAACAATAACACAAGAAGTATGCAAAAGACACAGGACAGCTCCAATTTTTTCACGAGAGCAACATTTTTCATATCTTCTAACAAAAAGCTTCCAACTGTATATTTAACAGATCAACAAGGAGCAAGTATAAGAAGTTCATTGTTATTAGGGTTTACATACACTTTAACAAGGTTTATTACTATATTTTTACCCATGTTAATGTAATTTTTATTTCATTGGGCTCAAACTCTTTTGAAAATAAGGATACCATTCCTTGAGTGTTAGCTTTGGGAATGCATCATTATGTCTGTCTGTCAGTTTGCATCAATGCTAGTATTATGGAATGCCCAGAAAAAAAATAACACTGTGCAGCAAATGATAACCCTAATATGGTTAACCTGACTATTTATAGAAACTTACAGAATCTTAATAACCTGATTTTTTACAAGTGGGGGGGGGAGTTATTATTATTATTGCTATTATTAACAATAATAATGAAACATTATACAATAATAATGAAACATTATAGACACATGGTAATAATAAAAGATTAGATGTACGGACAAAGTAAATTTCAATCGGAATCATTTGTAGTCAGGGAGAAAAGGGCCACTGTGAAAATAATGCTAATTAAAACAGTTCATGGTAAGGGCCTGAGAACAGGGAAGTGACAATTTCTTGCAGCAAGTGCTCATTTTATTTAGAAGACATTCTAATTAGCTATTAAGCTAATAGGCAAGTCTTCTGAGAAAAAAATGCTAAGATCAGAAAAAAACAGCCAATAATTCACAGCCTATTCAGGAATTCGCTGGACTTTGCAAATCTGCATTAAAAAGAAAAGAGACTAAAATAAATTATGAGAGAATATACTTTTATTATACAATGTCCTACATTATCAGTAACATCAGTATTATTATTTGGCCCTAAAGTACTTATTTCTATTAAAGACACTAGTACTATACAATAGGTTTAAGAAAAATATAACAGAAATGTAGTAGATTGATAAAGCCTTTTATTAAATTATAGTATACATTATTATTTTTTTTATTATTTATTCTGTTTTAATAGTGTAGTGGAAGTCAGTTATAGATTTTTCCTGACAGACAGAATGAAAAACTGTAGGGTGAAAGGGGACTGTCATGGCAGACTAATTGTACATGGTACCATTTCGCTTTGTACAGCAAAGTGCTTCCAAGTGGTAAACTATACTTCGTAGAAGACACAATTTATGTTCACAGTGCAGTGCAAGTAACCTACCCCATCCTGGCCAATGCTAAAGAGCATGCAAGCTGGTATAAACATGGTGGGGGCTCACATGCTTATTGCCCTCGGGCCAATAAAAAAGCACTTTTTTATTTATTTATTTAAGTAAAAAAGTTAAAAAGGTAACCCTCCAATAGCTGGGCTGCTGTCAAAACACACATTCAGCACAATGGGGAGCACAGACCTTACATTTACTGCTGTAATTTAAATATCTGCCAGGTTGAGAACATTCATTGCATTAAAACTGTGACATACATTGCCAGCGAAACCACAAGCAAATCTAGACTTGGATTCACCAGCCCATTTATAAATATAGCCCAATGACTTTTTTTTTTTGACTGTGCGGACAAGTCAAAATGGGGCCAAGTGTTGTGCACACAAGCTGGGAAATGTCAGCTTCCTCTTCTCTAAAATTTATTATTGAGTCCATCAGGAAGCGGATGACTAAATATTCCATCTCCATGCTGCTTGCCTGTTCCCAGGCAGATGTGTGTTTGTATGTTTCCAGGGAGAAAAATGCACAATTGTCTGCTCTATTGTGTAACCACATTCCTGAACCAAGAGGCACAATGTCTACCATCACACTACAATGACTCTGGCTGTTATGAAACACTATAATGTATACAGACTTTTTTTAAATATATTTTACCTTGTACACTGTTTAGATTGAGACATATAATGTAGACTAAAATTTGTATCTTCTCTTCACAATACTGACAGATAAAACTCTAAATACTATGTATTAGCATACTTTATTTTAATGCGCAGTAACACAAGAAAATGACCCATGGCTGGGTTCTGCATTTGTGTCTAGACTGGCAACCTAGCAAATATGGTGTTCCAAAAGGCTGCTCTATGTAGAGCATTTAAAGCCTCACTGAACATGTTTTAATAACGCACCAAATATATGAGTTGAAATGGTATGCTATGGATTTTACTTCCAGTACAACAGTAACTGAATTCCTGGAGATCCTACACCTGACAACTGAACAATTCCTATGTCACTATACGCATGAGATGATCATGGTCATACTGAATTAAAAAGGGATTCTACAAGGTCCTGAAATCTCAGCCTGTGATACCTGCTGCTATATGTGAATTAAGGACAAGATTATCACTATACGAAGGTGTGCCGCTGAAGATCCTTATTTTATCATATGCATGGTAACATCATCACAATGTTAAAAATGATATATGAACAGACCTGGCTTCAATATTATATAAAGTTATATAGTTAGTCTGGTTAAAAAAAGACACAAGTCCATCTAGTTCAACCAATAAAAGGGAGTGGGGGGGGGGAGGATACAATCCTATATACACAATCCTACACCCACAGTTGATCCAGAGGAAGGAAAAAAAACAGCAAAGCATGAAAGCTTGATCAAATTTGCTCCAGCAGGGGAAGAAGATCCTTCCTGATCCCCCAAGAGGCAATCGGATATTCCCTGGATCAACTTTATCTATAAATGTAAGTATCCAGTTATATTTTGTGCATTTAGGAAATAATCCAGACTTTTTTTAAAGCAATCTATTGAGTTTGACAGAACCAGCTCTTGAGGGAGTCTATTCCATATTTTCACAGCTCGTACTGTGAAGAAGCCTTTCCATATTTGGATATTAAATCTCTTCTCTCCTCCAGACGTAAAAAGTGCCCCTTTGTCCTTTGTGATGACCTTAAAGTGAATAACTCAACACCAAGTATGGAACACTTATGTATTTAACCATGGTGATCATATGCCCCCTTAATCGCCTCTTCTCAATAGAGAATTAATTCAGTTCCTCTAATCTTTCCTCATCGCTGAGCTCCTCCATGCCTCTTATCAGTTTGATTGCCCTTCTCTGCACTTTCTCCAGTTCCCAAATATCCTTTTTGTGAATTTAACAATTTATAGAAATAATTACATAGTGTGGCAAGACAATGGCAGTTTAGAGCCTGGATCTTCATATGGAGGAGTTTCCGACTTTCCGAAAGGAATCAGCAAAGGAGCAGCCAACTACTGGTAATCAGGCAGTGTACATGTACTGGAAACTGCAGAACAGGATCCTGCCAAATGCTATTATCTTACATTTTAAAGAGCTGCTTCAACCAGCTGCGGACAGGCTCTGTTTCAACAGACAATGTAGTGAAAAAACACATATTGTTTTCATTTTTACATTCAGTCCAGTACTTACTACCTCCCTTAAAGCCCTGATAAAGATGGCACATTCTGACCCACCAAAGGTGTTGGCTTTGTGATAAATCTGTACCTGGATGATTACATTTTGGTGTGGCGCTTCAATATCAGATTATTTTAGTTAGGAACCAAGGAGACATTTAAAATCTTTTGGCGTAAAGAAGCTGTCTACTCTAATGCCCTGTACACACAACCAGTTTTGCCATCGGAATAAGCTCTGAAGGTTTTTACGACAGAGTTCCGACGGAATTCCGCTCAAGCTGTCTTGCATACACACGGTCACACCAAATTCCGACTGTCCAGAACGCATTGACGTACAAAATGTACGACGGGGCTGGAAAACGGAAGTTCAATAGCCAGTAGCCAATAGCTTCCATCTCGTACTTGCTTCAGAGCATGCATAGTTTTTGGTGCGTCGGAACAGCATACAGACAAGCGTTTTTTCCGATAGTAATTTGTTTCATCGGAAAAATATAAAACATGTTCTCTATCTAAGTCCGTCTGAATTTTCGACAGAAAAAGTTTGATGGGGCATACACACGGTCGGAATATACGATGTAAAGCTCCCATCGAACTCTTTCTGTCGGAAATTCCACTTGTGTGTACGCGACATAAGAATCCAGCTATTCCAGTCAATTAATTCCACACCCCTTATAATAATATGATATCCATAAAACACCTTTTCTAAATCATTACCCTTAAACAGTGTTAAGTGCTATGTTTTATTTTTGTAGGTTTGCTTCATATTAAGTGCATTGTAAAAATATTCTTGAAAGACATCAGGATTAACTAGATAATAATTGCACCCGTTTAGTTAATGAAATATTGTAAGTTAATGTAATGTACTAGTGCCTTATTCTAGGGAAGTTATTTGTAATTGTGATTACGCAATTAAATCATTTGTTGTCAGGACTGGTACAACTTTTATAATAAGAAATTAAATTATGATGAGGGTTATGATACCTTAGGTCAAAAGGCAGGGCAATTTGTTGTTCCTCTATCATATGGCTGTCATAATGTGTTTTTTTTTTTTTGGTGAGCAATATATTTGATCTTCTCAATTTAAAACATTAATTTGCATTGCAGGCGCTTCTTCACAGAGCAATTAAAAGCTAATAAATTGACACTGCAGTCATATTTCTAATATATAGTAGATCGATACATTAGTGGTCTAAAATAAAGATGTTTTGTTAATAGGACTAAATCTTAGTTAAAACCTTAGATGCAATGTACAACATAACATGGACAATTTTAGGAATCATTACACTAAGCTCTGTTTGACTATTTGGAACCAATTGGCAGTCTGACATGGTACAAATATCTTCATCATGCAGGTATAAGATTTGTAGAATAATGTTCACAAATAGTAATGTGTAACTAGATAATGACAAGTTGCACATTCATAGATACATTTAGAGGTTGTATACAGGTCACAATAGAACTAGTGTCTTAAATGTATTACATTTGTGTTTAGTGCAACTTGTATAGTTAGATAAGTGCAGGTTGTATATTGTTAAAAACTAGTGGTTCTAAACTGGGGTGCCATCTAGGTTCCCTCGGAGTGCTCCAAGCAAGGGACCCAGTTTGCCTTGGATCAGTATCATTAGTTGCCACGGTGCGGGCGGGCCGACTGCCAGCACCATTGAAAACTATTTATGCTCTAGGGCCAGGACGCACAGTGTAATTTCTTGCTATGGTGATGGCGGCCAGCTCACCGGCAGCCATGGCAACCAGTGACACTGATCCAGAGCAGGCAACAAGCAAGACCAGCCCCTGCATTTAGGAAAATACATAAGTCCACCTCCTCAAACCCTCATGGGGGCTTTGATGTGATGGCGGTCTCTGACATGATGGGGGACCTCTGATGTGATGGGGGTCCCTGATGTGAAGGGAAAACTCTAAAGTAATGGGGGAAACTTCTGATGTTATGGGGTCTTCTGATGTTAAGGCAGTTGTATGCATTGTCCCTGATGTATGGGGGGGATGTCTTATGTGATAGGGGACCTCTAATGTGAAGGGTGGGGCTTCTCACGTGTTGGGAGTGGGACCTCTGATGTGATGTGGGAGCCTCTAAATGTGAAGTAGGTTTCTGATGTGAAGTTAAGTTCATCAAGGTAGTTGTATGCATTGTCCCTGATGTATAGGAGGGGCTTTGATGTAACGGGGAGCTTCTGACATGAAGGGGCACTCTGAAGTGATGGTGGGGCCTCTGACATGATGGGTGAGCTCTGATGTGAAGGGGGGGCTTTGATGAGATTGGGGGAACATCTAATGGGAAGGGGGCTTCTAATGCATAGGTAATTTCATCAGAAGCCCCCTTAGGCTTAGGTCCCCCATTGATAGGTACCATTTCCATTTTTACATTTTAGACTGGGGTGCCTCAAGATTTTGCTTACCTTTAAAGTGTTCCTAGACTGCAAAAAGTTTGAGAAGCGCTGTATTAGAATGTAATATTCTCTGCTAGTAATGCCAGTATTTTGTATCCTCTCTTCTGAAAATGTTTTTTTAATTCCCAAAACATACTGGCTAACTGTAGTCTGACCAAATGTGCTCTATTGTGTGAGTAAATTGTCAGGGTATTGGACTGTAAGCTTTTTTGTGCCTTCAATAATGTAATCTGTAAAGCAATGTAAAATAAGCAGACACAACACATCAATAGTATAAAATAAACCCCACATGCTGGCAATCACAACATTTGCCTTAGACAATATAATATTGCCAGTTTACATATTGCAACCAAAAAAAAATAAGGTAAAATAAAAATATTACTTATCTGTAATACACCACATTAATGTTTAATTTCAACAGTTTTAAAATAGGAGTACGATTATAGACTGACTGATTTATTTTTATACCTGAATCTGCCCTTTAAACAGCATTACTTGACCATCTCTGACATTGAGCTGGTCTGATTGATGAAATGGCATGTGTTACATTGACTTACTTGCCAGCTAGCTCAGTGGGAAGCGTTTGATTGCTCAGAAATGACCATCATTTTGTTGATATTACTTGTATACACACCTGTTCCATCGTCAACATTCTCAACCTCCATCACTTCAGTGTTAATCCGGCCTCGGAAGAGATAGCGGTGCCCATCTGTGGATGCTTTGCTATTTTTCAATCGCCTTCAAATTAAGTGAAATTAAGTTAATTACAGTAACAAGAAATTCTGCACGTGTCCTCACTTAATAAATCTTAAGTTAACCATATTATTCAAAAACAAGATCATACTTGAAGGCCGAAGAGCCACTTGTAAG
Organism: Lithobates clamitans; assembly: GCA_037952925.1. Classification (NCBI taxonomy): domain Eukaryota; kingdom Metazoa; phylum Chordata; class Amphibia; order Anura; family Ranidae; genus Lithobates; species Lithobates clamitans. The sequence goes on from JBBGZY010000643.1 coordinate 2,415,881, forward strand.
CTTAATAAGGGCAAATACAGAAGATTAGCTTTTAATAATAATGAAAAAATTGCATCTTCCGGATTTAATTTTTTCATGTTATCAGTTACAATTTGAACCATGACATCAAAAAATAGTATATACTGCTGAAAATTCAGGAAAGAATTAAAGTGACACCAAATGTTTACATCAATTGTTCCATAATATCAAGTATACCATGGCTCTGTTTTTTATTTTTTTGTTTTGTTTAAAAAGTCTCTTGCCATTGTTTTCAGGCTTCTTTTTTGTCCTGTTTATGCTCCCTGTCCTCCATTGATGCACCCCACTGCTACCAGTATACAGCATGCAGTGCTGTTATGTCTGGTCACACGCTCCGCTCTACACACTACAAAACCTATTGAGCTGAATGAGTCTGCACAAAGATGTGTAGTCCATCTCAGGGGTGATGAGGAAAGGTTGGCTATGTTCACATACACAAGGGGGCATGGAGAATGAACGTAGCCACCAGTGGCGGCTGGTGCTCAATATTTAGGAAGTGGTGGCAAACATACCTGGCCCCCTCACTCGCACTACTCCACCCCCCCCCCCAGATGGGTCAGACGGGAAGGCGGAGGTCCATGACCTAACCTTAAGAGGACCATGATAAGGTGGTGGTGTTGGTGCTGGATCCGGGGTAGCGCTCCTGGAAGCTGGAGGAGGCTGTTGCTGCCCCTCCACCCCTCCACCTGCTGCTCCTCTCTACCCATGGCCTGCAGCTTGCCGAGGGAAGAGCTGGGGCTGTTGCTTCTCCTCCATAAGTCCTAAGACTCCCTGGCCAATCAGGTCTCAGGACCCGCTTCCTGATTGGAGAGGAGAAGCAGGAAGACTTTAGTGAATATTAATTTACTAATGTCACACAACTGGGTGGGCTTGGGGCGCAGTGCTCTGCACCCTGAGCCCACCCTTTTTGAAGCCAATTAGTGCCTCAGGCTCTAATCATATGCTTAAAAAAAAAACCCATTGAAATCCATGCATCCAAAACACTGCATGGAGATTAGGGGCCGGGCACAAGGATTAGGGGGGCAGTGCCCCTGCGCTCCTAATGGAGTGGCTGCCACTGGTAGCCACCCTAGAACAGGTCTCAGGACAGTAGAAAAAAAGCTTGTATTTGAGTGATGAAACAAAGGAAAAGAAAGATAGATGGTACATTCTAATTATATTTAGAGACATTTAATTTTTTTATATATATATAAAAAAAACGTGAGTTTAGTGTCACTTTAATCCACAACTGATGAACAGAGATTGGCCAGGAAATAAAACCCAACCAATCAAATATTCCCTGGCTGAAAAATCAAACCCAGTCAATCAGTTCTTCCAAATTGGGAAATCAAACCCTGCTAACGAATTGTTCTTTTGAGAAGGCTCAGAATGTGTTTAAGGTCAGGGATTGTCCATAGACATTTTATTTTTTCAGAATCCAACCAGAGCCAGTCAGAGCTGTTATAGATCAATTAACCTCTGTGGGCACTCATATCTAAATAAAGACTGGTTTCTAGAAAACAAAATCTATGCATTTGGCGGTTTCAGTTACATATGAACTTTTCATGACACATAGCAGAGTACAACTTACAAATCAACTGTTTATCATAATTAGCATTGCATTGTTTTAACAAATGTCTGACTCAGTTTCGATGTAGGTAAAAGCAGCAAAGGAATACATTATACATGTTCTTCATACTACCAGTAGAATGAATACACTGTAGCTAATTAGATTTTTGCAGCTGACAGTCTGATATATATCATGGTAGTGTTACAAAGTTCACCTTAGATCTCTGTCACATTTATTTTAATCCAAGCTTTGCAAGTCTTTGATGTGTTTGGAGGATGAACCATTATCCCAATATATTTACAGCAGGATTTACCATTGTTCTACCATGGGCACTAAATTGTAAACTCATTCTGATGTTTCTGAAACACTAGACAACCATTAAAAATAATCTACAACCGTATGACTGACCCTAGTGCAAAGACATGCATTATTATTCTCACGGTTTAGGCTAAGGAACATAAGTTAATTTTAATATATTTTTTTGGGGGGGGGGGGGGAATCTGAAACCAACACAGATTTTATGGTCTTTTAGTCCGTTAGTAAAAAAAAAGTGGTTTTAAAAGTTGTTTTTTTTTTTATCCATGCATGCTAAACAGTGTAGTAAAGACAACCCCATTACATAAAATGCATGGTATGTGTGGGCACAAACACCCAGTCCTCCTCACTGCTGCTGGCTCTGGGTCCCTCAGCACAGCTTCTCTGAACTTCCTTTTGGTTAAGAGCATGTACTCATCAATGTTGCAGAGAAAGCGCAAACACCACCAGCCAATCAGTTTTGAGGATGGAAGAGGGAATTGTCTATCACAGCTGGGTGTTTTAAATAGATGCTTGACTATTCAGGCACTAGTCCAGGCTATCAGTGTGCATGTAAGGATATCTCCACGGAACCCTTTGAATATCACGGGGGTGTGGCTGAAGCATGTGAAAAAGCAGAACTTCTGAACAACTAGAGGGAGTACGCCTGGTGTGTCTTCACCTAAGCAGATTATTATTTTTTATTAATTATCCTTTAACCCAGGGGTCTTCAAACTTTCTAACTGAAGGGCCAGTTTACTGTCCTTCAGACTTTAGCTGGGCCAGACTGTGGCCAGTGGGGGTAGAAATTGTCCTGGTATAATTAGCAGGAAAAACAATGCCCCATTTCTGATACTAGGTGGAGGAATAGTGCCCCATTTCTGGTGATAATGGTAGGAATAGTGCCCCATTTTTGTGTCAATAGGAGCAATAGTATCTCATATCAGTGAGATAAATAGTACCCCAGGGGCAAGCAAAGGGCTGCATCTGGCCCCTGGGCCGCAGTTTGGAGATCACTGCTTTAACCATTTGATGCCTTTTCTGGCAATATATATATATATATTTTTTTTTTTTAGCAGACACCCTAGGGAATACAATGGCAATGGCTGCAATTTTTTATGTCACACGGTATTTATGCAGTGATTTTTAAAATGCAATTATTTTAGGAAAAATACATTTTAATTAATGAAAAAAAACAAAAAACGCTCTATACACACACACACACATATATATATATATATATATATATATATATATATATATGTGTGTGTGTGTGTGTATGTATATGTAAATTAGATTTTATATATATATATTTAGTTCAATTCTTCCGAGCATGCGTCAAATTGTTTCCGAGCATGCATAGAAATTTTGCGCATAGAAATTTGTACAGATGATCGCATTTTCGGATAGGAACTTTTTCTGACCGAAAAATTGAGAACCTGCTATCAATCTTTTGCTGGCGGGAATTCCGCCAGCAAAAGTCCGATGGAGAATACACACGGTCGCATTTTCTGACCAAAAGCTCTCATCGATCTTTTGCTGGCTAAATTTCCGATCGTGTGCTCGCGGCATAATAGTGGTCCTGTGGATAGATTCTCCCACCTGAGCTATGGATTTCTACGGCACCTCCAGAGTTACCATGGGCCTCTTGGCTACCACTCTGATTAATGCTCTCCTTGCCTGGCCTGACAGTTTAGGTGGGTGGCCATGTCTTGGTAGGTTTGCAGTTGTGCCTTCCTTTTTCCATTTTGGGACGATGGATTGAACCGTGCTCCATGAGATGTTCAAAGCTTGGGATATTTTTCTATAACCTAACCCTGCTTTAAAACTTCTCTGCAACTTTATTCCTGACCTATCTGGTGTGTTCCTTGGCCTTCATGATGCTGTTTGTTCACTAAGGTTATCTAACAAACCTCTGAGGGCTTCACAGAACAGCTGTATTTATATTGAGATTAAATTACACACAGGTGCACTCTATTTACTAATTAGGTGACTTCTAAAAGCAATTGGTTCCACTAGATTTTAGTTAGGGGTATCAGAGTAAAGGGGTCTGAGAACAAATGCACGCCACACTTTTTCAGATATGTATTTGTATGTTGCAAACCATTTATTACTCTCCTTCCACTTCACAATGTGCCACTTTGTGTCGTATCATCACATAAAATCCCAGTAAAATACATTTACGTTTAGGTTGTAACATGACAAAGACATGACAAAGTGTGGAAAATTTCAAGGGGTATAATTACTTTTTTAAGGCATTGTGTGTATGTATGTATACATATATATATATATATATATATATATATATATATATATATATATATATATATATATATATATATAAATATATATATATATACAGTATCTCACAAAAGTGAGTACACCCCTCACATTTATGTAAATATTTTATTATATCTTTTCAAGTGACAACACTGAAGAAATGACCCTTTACTACAATGTAAAGTAGTGAGTGTACAGCTTGTATAACAGTGTAAATTTGCTGTCCCCTCAAAATAACTCAACACAGCCATTAATGTCTAAACCGCTGGCAACAAAAGTGAAAGTTTCCAAATTGGGCCCAAAGTGTCAATATTTTGTGTGGCCACCATTATTTTCTAGCACTGCCTTAACTCTCTTGGGCATGGAGTTCACCAGAGCTTCACAGATTGCCACTGGAGTCCTCTTCCACTCCTCCATGATGACATCACGGAGCACTAAGAAGGAGAGAGCAAGGAGCTGGTGGATATTAGAGACCATGCTCTCCTCCACCTTACATTTGAGGATGCCCCACAGATGCTCAATAGGGTTTAGGTCTGGAGACATGCTTGGCCAGTCCATCACCTTTACCCTCAGCTTATTTAACAAGGCAGTGGTCGTCTTGGAGATGTATTAAATAATAATAATAAATAAAATAAATAGAATAAAACACCCCTTGTAATAGAAATAAGGATGACAGGTCCTCTTTATGAAGAGATCTGGGGTCAAAAAAACCCAAATCTCTCCTTTACCTTTAAAAGCAAAATATTTTTAAAAATATAGTAAAATTGATCTTTTGCTTTAAAAAAATTGTTTACTTCCACCCTGGACCAGAAGTGATGCTGTTATGTTGCTCTGGTCCTCTAGGGCCATAGAGGCGATCAAAGATGATCTAGTCTTTTATTGCCTCTGTGACCAGCCAGCCGTACTGTTAGATTCATTCTCAGGTACACCGGCGAGCAGCGGGAGGGGGGATGTCTCCTCCCACTGCTTCTGAAAGTGTTCCAGCAGCTCATGAGCCACTCAAAGCGCTTTCACGAGAAAGCCAGCCGCCACCTCAAAAGAAAAAAAATACTGGGGTTATGGCTGATAGCCTTAACTATAGCCCCGGTAAACAACTTGCAAACTGCAACATATATATATATGTATTGCAGTCAGCACTTTAAGCCAGGGGTGTCCAACCTTTTGAGCATCCTGGGCCACATTGGAAGAAGAGGAATTGTCTTGGGTCACACATAAAATACACTAACTATAATGATGAACAGAAAAAGTTGGGCAGATCACAAGTTAACAATCACTGATATAGATAATGTACCTATCTAAGTAATAAAACTTTTTTTTATATAAAGTAAAAGATGGCAGCATAAAACGAGTGCATTATTTGACACTGTTTTTGACAAACTAATGTATCAATATTTGGTTCGATGGATGTAGTAGCCATTCTCAATGAATTCTCAAGGTGCTCATCAGATATTTTAAATCTAATTTAGCCCTTTGCGTGCTTCATCCGTGAAAATAGTTGCTCACAAATATAGGTGCTGCCGAAAACTGATGACAAGAATAAGGCGTGATTGTGAAGAGTGAGATATTTCTCTTTGGGACTATAAGTCTATTAATGTGTTCGCTAAGTGTAAACGCATTTTTACAAAAAATTCTAAAAAATCAACGTTTTAAAGTAGGCTTACAATGTTGTGTTGAGCCTCATTCATATCTGTCCGGGGCCGCAGGTTGGATGCCCCTGCTGTAAGTCATATCACATTAAATTGGGTGTGGTGAGTTTACCAAGAACATAACGATTGTCAAGATAATGCAGAGAGTACACTTACAATTCTACAAAAATGTAAAATCTCTTTGTTCAGTTTTAAAATGGCACTTTAGCTAAGAAAAAAAACTGCGCGCAGGAAGGTCTTTGACTCCAGAGGAGACATACATTCTGTTTGCAAACACTTTTAGAATGTACAATGACTTGTGCTGGGATCCTAGGCCGGCCAACTAAGATGGCCAAAGATGCCAAACCCGAAAGGAGATCGGGTGAGGACAGGATATGTGTTACCGGCAGGATCACCAGCACCTTGCACTACAAATTAAGATCTGCTTATTCCTACCATGACCAAATATGGCAGTAAAGTAAAAAAAATCATGTAGGAAAAGAGTTTGTAAATTTACTCACCATAGCTTCTCCTTCTACAGTGCAGAGGGTGACATCACCATCCTTCTGGCAAGATCCAGGGGAATGCCAGGTGTTTAAATTTCATGAGACAAAGTGTACTGGGCCATCATCTCATTACATGTGGGCATAGCTCCTAACTGTCCCTGATTTCGAGGGACTGTCCCTGATTTGGAACAAAGTCCCTCTGTCTCGCTTTCCTCCTTATTTGTCCCTCATTTTGGCCTGATCAATGTAGTTGTATATAGAATGCACTTTTTTATCTTACAAAATGTTTTTCCCAGTGCTAAACCTTTCAACCAATTTCTAAATTGCAAATTTCAAAAGCAAATATAAGGAATAATAGTGGTAAAAAAAGCATTTGTGGGTTTAACTAATAATTTTTGTATAATTCACCTTTAAGGAAACATGCTGGGGGAGTGTCCTATGCATTCCCCAGAATCTTGCCAAAAGGAGTATTATTAGTTTAGTTACACATTTTTTTTCTTTAACTTTATTAGGGAAGCCTGAATTAATTAGCTTTTTTAGTGCAAGGTCCAATTTAAAGTGTAAGTTGATTAATTATGTACTATATACTGCTCTTTCTTTTCATGCTATTTGGAAGAACTGTCAATGATGTTAAGTTGTTATTTTATTTAAACCTTTGTGTGTTGAACAGTATTTTTGGGACATGCTTACTTCTATACTACAGTTCAGCAACTTGTCAGTGTGGATTGTATTTATAGCCATAGAGGAGACTTCATGTTTGATATTGTTTGAACACTGCTGTCAGCAAGTTCTCTGACCATCAATATCCCATTTCCCAGAGGAAATACAGGAATGTAAAAGATTATTTATCTAAAGAGAAGTTGAGGGCCAAATGCACAAATGCAAACTATTTACAAAATTTTAAGAGACTTCCACAAGACTTCCTCAAGCATCACATGGTTAGAAAACCACTATATTTGGAGCTATAGCTTTTAACAAAATGTAGAAAACAACCAAAAGACACGTGCAGTCTAAACAGGGTCCTGTTCTTAAATATGCAGAACAGACATTACTTTTTTTAGACAATGCACACCAGGGACAGGCATTCATAAAGAGACAATACACACCAAAAAAAAAAAGCAGGGTGGCAGACTGCAGACTGACTTAAACCACCTTGGGTCTGTCTATTGGGTAAAAAAAATGCCTGCAAAGCTGTCCCTGCAAAAGAAAAGTGTAAATGACCACCTTTCCTGTTGCCTGTCCTGCTGAACAAGTCTCATTTGCACAGAAATCTTCCTCTGAAATCTGCAGGAAAGCTGACACTTCCTGGAGTGTTGATCGCCTAAGTTCTCTGCAGCACTTAAAGAGGAAGTAAACCCTGATGGGTGTTACTTCCTCTTTGTTTCCCTGCAAAGGTAAAGCATAATAGCCCATTATGTGACACTTACCTGCAGGAGAAGCCCGCGATGTCCCCGTTTTCCTCGCTAGTAGCCCTTCTTCACCCCTCTTCCTTCCAGGGGCCGCGAACTCCAGCTCTGTGACTGGCCAGAGTTGCGCGACGTTGCATGAATTCACTCCCGCGCATGCGCATGAGAGCCGCCTTTAACGGCATGACCCGAGCTAGAAACGGCAAAGCGTGCCCTTTCTAACTTCAGCGCATGCGCAAAAGATTTGCAAATATCTCCTAGACCGTGCAGGTCTGGGAGATATTTCAAGCACCTACAGGTAAGCCTTAATCTAGGCTTACCTGTAGGTTAAAGTGGTTGTAAATGGTTTACAACCACTTTAATGGTTCCTCCTACTGACCTCCATGTCACTACTGTGTCACGTAGTGTTGTAGGGGACAGTGGGATAAAAACCAAAGAGTGCAATAAGGAACACAGAGGATCAACACTCCCGGTAGTGTCAGGATCTCAACAGACTTCAGAGGAAGATTTCTTTATAATGCGCAGCATTTGGCAGCATGCGCCCCAGGAGGGGTGACAGTTTCCTCTCAAAGGGATAGAGTTTAGACATTTTGAGGTTGATTTACTAAAGGCAAATAGACTCTTCAAGTGCAGTTGCTCCAGAGCTTAACAAACAGCAAAAGCTCTGGTGACTTCCATCGTCCAATCATGTGCAAGCAAAAATGCTGTTTTTTTTAAAATTTTCCTTGCACGTGATTGGATATTCTTTGCAAAGTGAAGCCTTACCTGATTTACTAAGCTCTGGAGCAACTGCACTTGCAGAGGGCAACTGCACTTTGCAAAGTTCACAGTCTATTTACCTTTGGTAAATCAACCCCTTTATTTCACCTAAAAGGGTCACAATAAACAGGCCCTGTTAAATGACCATATTTTAGGCATGTTTTTCACCAATAAAGGCCTCCCTTATATTGATATTCAAAAGCCCTGAGACTGCTGCTGGGCGCCGCCATCTTAGTTGTGATATCAGCAGCGCCAGCAGTGATGCTGTTGTCATTCTTGTCAATGAACAGCTGAAAAATGGAGTGAAGAGCAAAAAATGCTCTCTCCTCCCTCCAATATCAGCCTACTCTGAGCAGAAAAGAGCAAGCAGACAGGGCAATCGCTTAGTACAGACCTCCTTCTCAGTACAGGTACTTACCGGAAAGTAAAGGCAGGCTGCCCTCCTTTGTGTACACTTGTCATGCGACATATCACATGATCAGAGAGGGGAAGAAGTAGAAGCTTTGTTCCCTGGGGGTGGGCATCACTATGAGAAGGAGGTCTGCACTGCAAGATACACAGAGAGTGGGGAAAGCAACTCAGTCCAAGAGCTTCCCTCTCAGAGCCACCATACTGCCTTCAACGCCCTTTAGCTACCCTGCCTCCCTAAAGCCTCGTACACACAATGAGAAAATTAGACAAATGATCTTTTGTTTTTTTTTTGGATGCTAGTCTTATATCGAAAACCAAAAGGTTACTAAAATTCTCGTACAACAAAATACAACTTCCGAAGTGATGTAATGTGATGTATTGTATTGTATTATTTCTAAGCATCTTTGGATTTTTTTGGACAACTACTGTACTTGTTAAAATGAAAATCATTCGTTCTGATATTGTACGAGAAAAATTTTCGTGTTTGTCCCTTCGGATAATTTCGCATGAACTGTCGTGATCGGCTCTCGAAAGCTGTGTACTAACGTTCAGATTATTGTACGCTTGCTTCGAAAGTGGTATTTTTAGTCGGATTTTCTGATCGTGTGTACTAGGCATTGGGGTCACACAGGGCCGATTAGTTAAATACACCCCACAGCCCTACCCCTACACCCCTTCTTCATCCCACTGACAAATAGCATTTTTTTCTTTCCATTGACACCCAGGCGCAGGGGCATTTTTTTCCCTTTGGCGACACCATCAATGCAGGAGCATCTGTTTCTTTTCAGTTTCACCAGCAATGCAGGAAATGTTTTCCCTCGCATTGGTACTGGGTCTTTTTTTCTTTTTTCAATATTAGCCCCTTATTTTACTGCGGGACAGTACTGCAGGACAGAATGTACACCACTATTAAACTCATACATTAGTTACTTTTTTGCACAGCATGCTGCGTGCTCTGCTATTAGTCCCACCTCTTACTCCACCCATGGAGGGGCACAGTTAGCAATCTTTGCTCTCTGGACACTGCATGATCTTGTCCCGACACTGGAATCAACATGTACAAAAACTCCTTTGTCCTTCATCCTCATTTCACCTCACTTCTATTTGCACTTTTAGGCTTTTTCTTTTTGTTGGGTCCCTTTTGTGCTCCCTGAATCCCGGGTTTGCTCCTCTTTCACCTCCTGGACAGAGTTTACCCCGTTGGAGTCACTCCCATTCTGCTGTGATCTTTGATACAACTATTCTGCTGATGGTGCCCTTTGTACATTGATTTTTGTAAGTATGTTCATCATGTAGATGAATTGTGTTCCAATTACGGTATCTTGTATTATTACTTATTATTATTATTATTATTATTTGTAAGTTTACCTTACTATATATATACTTTTTTGTTCATGGCATGGTTTTCCCACAAATACAGTATATACAAACATATTATGGCTGATTCCTGATGAAGTGGGTGCTGCTCCACGAAATGTGAAGAGACTACAGTCTGATAGTGCACCCATTCTATTGTTTCTCCAATTTTGTATATATGTTACTTTACTTTCAGTAATATGTGTATACTGGGCTTGATTTTATGACACATGTAGTGTCTACTTTGTTCAATTTTAATCTTTATATGGAATAAATTGTATATTTTTTTAACATACAAATATCTACTTTATTTGGCACATTTCTTAAAAGTCCCATAAACAAAATATTTTCTTTTGGTTCGTACATGTGTTAGGGACTGAGTTCTGCCATTGTCTCAGCACTTGTGACCTGCCTCTTTCCTAATATATGAAAACACATGAAGTCCACCTGGCGCAAGAAATATACCAGTCACTGCTGTAACTGGTATATTTCCCATTTTGGGTTGACTTGATGTATTTACAGTATGTACAGTATATATACTGTACAGACATAGTTGCCTGCATATACAACTACATATAATGAAATAAAAACAAGTCATGTAAAAATAAAAACAAATTCATACCAGTGCATACATTATATCAATTCCATTGACCTACAGTATAAAATTATCTGACTCTTACCGATGTTTTCTTTTGCAATATACTAGAAGGTTATCAAAGAGGAAGAAGATCCGCTCTTGGATATTCCCAGATGAAATCTTCTGAAGGACACCATGCATTAACATCTCACTGCATGTGTCCGTTACGTTGGATCCCTAACAAAGCAAACAAAAGTATGAAATATATCCATTACACCAAATATGTAAATGACCTTGTACAAGATAAAAAGAAATGTTTTTTTAATCACTATCAAAACAGGCAGAAATAAGTAAGAAAACAAAGATCTACACTCTTTTCAATGTCTATGTGTTTTCTCTTATCAATTTGCATGCACAAAATATGGTTAATTGGAAAGATAACAGCGACAAAAGATATGAAGAAAATGGCTAAAATATAATAAAGCAAATATAAGAAACATACTCAGATAGTAAGAAAAAACATTAATCTTTTGAAAATATAATGTGATAAATGAAATCACCTAGTATAATTGCTTCTACTGAAAAAAAACAAATTTGGGAATTATCGAATATACTAACCTACCGGTAAACCATCTGAAATATGTCAAAGATATTCAATAAATGGGTGCATAATAGCTTAAAAAGGTGGTAACAGAAGATATTAAAGCAAGTGTGATGGAAGGCCTCAGTTTTTATCTGGTTTACAAAATGTAGTATTTTAATCATAATTCCCAATAATAAAGTGTTCAGTAAGTAATGTAGCCCAATGAACTGCACATGCATTAGCACCTCTCTATCCCATATTTCAGCTTAATGCCAAGAAAGTTTTGGATCCCGCAGCTCCTGCTCCCCTGTGTCAGTGAGCAGCAGCTGCAGGGGAGAGGAGGGATCACTCAACAATGGCTGGGAATTCTGGGAGTTATGGTGTCACCCGTCCCATAACCCGTTGGGGCTCCCTCACAAGGGATCATGTGACTGGATCAGAGCGGACTAAAACTAGGTAAGTATACAGATCTTTTTTACCCAGGTTAGGCAGGATAGGTAGCAGGAGAAAGAAGTGGATATTTTTAAGAATAGTTAGTGCTAGGCCGGAATTGCTGTATTTTTTAAATGCAAGCAGTGTATTATTTTTGAACTGGAGTTTTGCTTTTAACAACTTCAGTGCTTGGGCTGTGAACTTAACAATGCTAAATAATTAATGATCCACATTACCTACAGCTACAGAGGTATTAAACCCAATACCAAAAATGTAAAATATTGCAGCTTACCAATCATAGATGTGGTGGCAGCATTTGTTTTCTTTTTTAGACTTTTTCCCCTCTGTTTTCACCTTATGATCTAGCCAGTAACACACCTCCTGTATTAAAGTACCCACACTCTGGAGAAAGGAGCACAGGGGCAAAGCAGACAGTAGCATTGGACGGGGAGTGTTAGATGGACTACCATATTTAGTTACAGTAACAAACTGAATCCAAACCCTAGCTCACACTGCAGTTACACAAGCAGCTACAGAAACAGTTTCTTTCCTTTTGGGGTAAAGGTTTTACATGAATAAATAAAAGATGATCATTGAAAGCACCCCTTTCAGTGGTAAATGGTTTGTCTCAACACTCTTAACTAATATACTGTATTTGCACAAGAGCTTGTTCTATAAATGATATACTGTAAGAGCTTGACTTACCGGTCAGGTCACCAGGTGAAAATAAAGGAAAGAAAGCCTTAAAAAGACAAGTAATGCAGCCATTACATCTAGGCATTGATAACTGCAGTATAATAAATGTTTGCTTTTGTGTTTAACACCACTTTGACCTCTTGCCCACCAGCCGCTGTCGTTATCCGGTGGCAAATCGGCAAGGCTGCACAATCCGCCGTAGGTGTACGTCGCCCGCTTTAAGAGGTATAGGGGGCCGCTATGTCCACCAGCGACCCGCGATCGCTCATGAGAGAGACAGAACAAGGATCTAACCATAGTCCAGCCTCCCTAAAGTCTGAAGAACAATAAACTGACCCTTTGTTTAGAAAGTTTGGAGACCCCTGCTCTAACGAGGCCTTGCAGCTATACAGATATATTTATACCATAGATGTCCCCTCAGTGTTCAGGAATCCACAACATCAGACAGTAATACTCTTATTAAATTGCATGTCTATATCCTGCATACAGAAAAACTCACACTCTGCACAAAAGCTTGCCAAGTGTGTCAAAAAGCTCCCTCAACAGTACAGAAGGCCCCTAAAAAATATACAGATGTACCTCCAGACTGCAGTAAATAACATACCATAGCAAAGCAATCTACTGTAGCACCCCCCTGGGTCTACTGGGAGCAGAAAGGGCACCTCCAGATACAGGGAGCAGGCTTACATTCACCTCAAGACTGAGTCCATGGCTATAATGGGAAGTTGAACAGAATTCAGGTGCCAATCACTTTAGGTATTTTTCAATGCTTTAATGAGAACTTGAGGAAAATTGTAGGAGAGAGGTTTAGGGGAGGTTTCAGATACCTTTTTAGCAGATCACTTACAGACTCCTTGAATCCAAAGGACAAACAGCTTTCTCTTTAGAAGATCTTGAATACCCGGATAAGTCTCTCTCAGACTTAGCAGCCAGGAGCACTCTTGGATAAGTCCCTCCCACAGACTTAGCAGCCGGGAGCTAGTTACCTTGATTAAATTGTAGAACAGCTTGACAGTACCAGAACCTTTAAGCCGACCCGGCGGTACTGTAAGGGTAGTTTAGATATAGGTGCATCCTCCAAACGAGTCACTAGGCCCTCCTGAGAGACCAGCCTTCATGCTGGCTCTCTACAGCAAGGGTCCTCCCCTGGATCTCCTCAGCTTGGCTCGGCTTCTTCCACATAGGCAAGACAGCCTAAGGACCACCTCAGGATTAGTAAGCCCCAGACAGGCTTCTGGGCCTACTGCAGAATAGGCAGCAATACATCCTCAGGCCAGAAGGGCCCCGAGGTAAGAACTGACCAGAGCACATGGCATCTGTACAATAAATACCCCTTCCCAGAACGCACAGCAGCCAGGAACCTCCTACTGGGCTGTTTCTGGAAATAAAATATTCATTACAGCTCAACCTAGTTGTAATTCTCACACTGTCCTGTGGTACCAGTGACACCTACTGGCAACAGTGGGAAATGCACAACCCAAATTTACACTATAGCCCCCTTTTTAGGAACAGGGGGCTACACTACCTTTTCAAAATCATAAATATTCAAGTATTTCATGAAATAACTGAGAGCCCACTGATGAGAACTTTGATAAGGCCTACTATAAAGTTACATAGTTAGTCTGGTTGAAAAAAGACACAAGTCCATCTAGTTCAACCAATAATAGGGAAAACATTATTTTGCTCCAGCAGGGGAAAAAAATCCTTCCTGATCCCCCAAGAGGCAAATGGATATACCCTGAATCAACTTTACCTATAAATGTTAGTAAATGTATTTTATTGGGATTTTCTGTGATAGACCAACACAAAGTGGCACATAATTGGGAAGTTGAAGGAAAAGTGTGACGTGCGTTTGTATTCAACCCCCTGAGTCAATATTTTGCAGAACCACCTTTCAATACAATTACAGCTGCAAGTCTTTTTGGGTATGTCTCTACCAGCTTTGCGCATTTAGAGAGTGATATTTTTGCCCATTCTTCTTTGCAAAATAGCTAAAGCTCTATCAGATTGGATGGTGAGCGTCTGTGAACACCAATTTTCAATTCTTGCCACAGATTCTCAATTGTATTCAGGTCTGGACTTTGATTGGGCCATTCTAACACATGAATATGCTTTGATCTAAACCATTACATTGTAGCTCTGGCTGTATGTTTAGGGTCGTTGTCCTTCTGGAAGGTGAACTTATGCCCCAGTCTCAAGTCTTTGCAGACTTTAACAGATTTTCTTCTAAGGTTGCCCTGTATTTGGCATCATCCATCTTCCTTTTAACTCTGACCAGCTTCCCTGTCCCTGCTGAAAAAAAGCATCCCCACAATATGATACTGCCATCACCATGTTTCACTGTAGGTATGGTATGTTCAGAATTATGTGCAGTGTTAGTTTTCTGCCACACATAGTGTTTTGCTTTTAGGCCAAAAAGTTTAATTTTGGTCTCATCTGACCAGAGCACCTTCTTCCAGATGTTTGCTGTGTCCCCCACATGGCTTCTCACCAACTGAAAATGGGACTTCTTATGGCTTTTTTTCAACAATGGCTTTCTTCTTGCCACTCTTTCATAAAGGCCAGATTTGTGGAGTACACGACTAATAGTTGTCCTGTGGACAGATTCTCCCACCTGAGCTGTGGATCTCTGCAGCTCCACCAGAGTTACCATGGGCCTCTTGGCTGCTTCTCTGATTACTGCTCTCCTTGCCTGGCCTGTCAGTTTAGGTGGACAGCCATGTCTTGGTAGATTTGCAGTTGTGCCATACTCTTTCCATTATCGGATGATGGATTGAACAGTGCTCCGTGAGATGTTCAAAGCTTGGGATATATTTCTTCAACCTAACCCTCCTTTAAACTTCTCCACAACTTAATCCCTGGCTTGTCTGGTGTGTTCCTTGGCCTTCATGATGCTGTTTGTTCACTAAGGTTCTCTAACAAATCTCTGAGGGCTTCACAGAACAGGTGTATTTATACTTAGATTCAATTACACACAGGTGGACTCTATTTACTAATTAGGTGACTTTTAAAGGCAGTTGGTTCCACTAGATTTTAGTTAGGGGTATCAGAGTAAAGGGGGCTGAATACAAATGCGCGCCACACTTTTCAGATATTTATTTGTAAAAAATTTTGAAAACCATTTATCATTTTCCTTCCACTTCACAATTATGTACCACTTTGTGTTGGTCTATCACACAAAAAACCCAATAAACTACATTTACGTTTTTGGTTGTAACATGACAAAATGTGGAAAATGTCAAGGGGTATGAATACTTTTTCAAGGCACTTTATATACTTCTAATATCGTTCCTATTTACTGTACCAGCACTAAAACCATATCCCTGCAACGGTTTATAATTTGACTGAACAGCCATAAGTTTAAGTTCTTAAAATGGGAGAAGCTGGACAAACGTACCATTGGTACGTTGAAATTTTGAACAGGGTGTTATAGACAATGATCCTTATTTTTATTGAATTCTCATGTTTTATTAGGTAGGTAAAGTAACAATGAATTCTGTTTTTTGTTTTTTTTTGTTTTATTACAATCAAGTATTTGTAACTCAGTAAAAAGAAAAACATCTCCCATTGTTCCAAGCCTCTTCTCCAAACTCCTTTTTATGCTGCTGTGACCCTGCTCCCTATTAGAGGGTGGCTACATTCGTTCTCCATGGTCCCTCTGTACGTAGGAACATAACCCCACTCTCTTGAGAGATTTACTAGGGACTATGGACTATTAGAGTAGTGCACATGACCAAAACTAACGTGCACTGATTGTTCTGAATAAATAAGTAAGAGGGAAAAGGTGATGTTCATGTACTCACAGAGGACATTACAGAAAACACAGTAAAAACCGTTAGGTAGTGCATGTGTATTGATTATATTTGGAGAAAAAGGATAGTGCCACTTTTGCTATGGTGTTTTTAATTCTTGGTTCTGAAACCAAAGGTTTCAAGCAGGGTACGAAATGAATGGGAGAGCATGCCCACTGTCTTTAAGGAAAGAAATCATGAAAGGTCTGGTGTTGTAGGCCAACTAGTAATAGGGGGGTTATGTTGCAACAGATGATCGTTTATTGCCAGGATGTCCATACTAATAAAAAAGCCACATCATATCGTTTGCAATGGGGATGTAAGCCATGCTTTGATCTTCACTAATTCTAAAAATAACTATCTTTTGCAAAGCCATGCCTCCCTGTTAAATGTTTCCTTCTGTTAGGAAATCTCTTTGTTTCTTCGTTCCTATTCCTAAAGATCAGCCAAATTCCAGATGTTTATTCAACAAACCCAAATGTGTTACACGACAAAGAGTTCAATGGTGTATCTCATTTGTGCTGATACAGAGATGTTTCTGTGATTGCTTTGTAAACGGATTGTAAACGATCACCTTGTAAAACAACTCATTCAGTTTAATATAGAAATGAAAAGCAAAACATTTTTGAATAGATTAAAAAACATATATATATATATATATATATATATATATATATATATATATATATAAATACCTTTTTCCCTTTTTTCTATAAGTGTTCACATTCCCTCTGTTCTGCATAGAGCTGGAGGGGGAGAAGCAGCAGCACACTGAGCTTCCCAGTGAATAGCTGTGCAGCGGAGGCGTGTCGGGACAAGTCTGATCATTGGAGGTTCACTGAGGGTACACTGAGTTCACAGCACAGCTAGAGAACTGACAAGGGTGTGCTATTCTTAGTGTTGTTAGTTTTTAATAGGAAAGCAGGGGGACTGACAGGAACACCAGGGATTTCACATAAAGGAAGCAATACAAAGAGAACAGGATACTTTCTCATACAAGTACATGGTACAGCAGGCAAATCAGGAATATGAAGTGTTGGGGTAACAAACGCTTTAAGGCAAAATTATGAAAATACACATGCCTCATGGGTAAAACCAACGGTTCATAGGGTGCACCTTCAATTTAATTTGTTGGCCATGCGCTAAAATCTTTGTGTACAAAAAATGACCTGATTGCCTTTCTTTGCTCAACAAATTGATTTTCCCAGTTTAAAAAGCTATAAATGCCAAATGTCAGCCAAAAGCTTTTCTTTGTTCTAGATTGAGTGAGGTAGGGTTGAAACCTTTATGTTTTTTTTATTGCCACCACTCCACTTACTCTCAGTTCCCACCACCATCACCAGTACACAAAGTAATCTTTCCAAAAGGAGTAAATACAGCAATGTTGGGTGTTGCCTGGAAGATTATAAGGCTACATTCACACTGGCGAGAGCTGCAGAAAGCCACGTATAGCTGTGGCCGCGGTGACCAGTCATTATAGTGAACAGGGCTGGCGGCCGCACCTAGCGCTCTGGGCGACAGCAGCAATCAGAAGATTCCTGCCATTACAATTTGCACCGGCCTAAATCACCGGTGTGAATGTAGCCTATTAGTGGTAATTCCCAAATCATCTTCAGTCTCATGCCAGGACAGTACTGGATAGTGCAATACCTGCCTGAAGGTCATCAATGCTAAGCTCAGGATAGGAGGTGGGACTCCTTAGCTGTCCAGAATACTTAGTTGCAGTAAAGTGCTTTCTTATGTAACTATTTTCTTTTAAGATGTAAGATGCATTGTTATAAAAGTTTACCCCTTGTTTTCTCTTCTATTTTCTTGTCCCTTTGGCTGTCCCTAAGGCTTGGTTCACACTAATCTATTTTGTGCGTGCTGGGTTTGCGTGGGCACATTGGTTTCTCTGAGCACAGAGGTTGATATAAATAATACTGACACCCTGCAAAGCACTGCAGTATTGGTCCACATTAGATTAGAATAACATAATAAATGCAAAACTTTAGCAATTTCAGGTCCCAGGGAACTCCTGCTAAGGATAGTCTATTGGGAGTCATTGGGAAATTGCCCTTTCCATTTGTGGAAAGTGCAAATAGTACCCCCCCCCCCCCCTACCTTTACAGTGGTGGTTGGAATGCCTGCTTAAGGAACCCCTAGAAACCTGGGGAACAATAGCTGTCCTAAACGGTATGTTTTCACAATTTTTAGTGCATAAAGTGTTGTTTTTAACCACTTCAGCCCCGGAAGATTTGGCTGCTCAATGACCAGGCCATTGTTTGCGATACGGCACTGCGTCGCTTTAACTGACAATTGCGCGGTTGTGCAACGCTGTTCCCAAACAAAATTGATGTCCTTTCTTTCCCCACAAATAGAGCTTTCTTTTGGTGGTATTTGATCACCTCTGCACTTTTAATTTTTTGTGCTATAAACAAAAGAGCGACAATTTTGAAAAAAACACAATATCTTCTACGTTTTGCTATAATAAATATCCCACATTTAAAAAAAAAAAAACACATTTTTTTCTCAGTTTAGACCGATATGAATTCTTCTCCATATTTTTGGTAAAAAAAATCTGCAATAAGTGTATATTGATTGGTTTGCGCAAAAGTTATAGCGTCTACAAAATAGGGGATAGATTTATGGCATTTTTATTATGTTTTTTTCTACTAGTAATGGCGGCAATCTGCGATTTTTATCGGGACTGCGATATTGCGGCAGACCATACTTTTGTTTTTCCTCCCCCTCCCCTTTTACATTGAGAGCAATTATTAATGTTTACAACTTATTAATTATAGTTATATATCAAGCATCTGCTCCTGATGAGTGGAGGTCATCCACAAAACGTGTTAAGCTATGTTGATCATGTTTACAGTCAGGATCATTCCATCAATTTTGTTCTGTTTTTTTGCAATATGTTGTAACAATCATGCACTTTTATATATGTATCGTGTGATACATGGGATACATGGGTTATGTGTCTGAAGTTATTATTATTATGGATTATTATGCTATTTTATTATGAGGTTTTAGTTGTACTCATTATATATGGAATACATTTTTATTCTATTATACTCTTTATGTGCATTGTATTTCAGTTTAGTAATTACAGTTATATACCGAACTGGTCAGACACAATTTGCATCATGGTCACCCCCCCAGCTGTATGCTTCATACAAAGTCCCAAACCTCTTTCTTTAATGAATTGTCATACCTGCTGATCTTTCTAGACAAGCAGTGTCTTTGTCCTGTGAACTGAACTAAAAGTAAAAACATACTTATCTGCCTTCCAAGCGGTCTTCTATAAACTACTAATTCACCCCCCCTTATGTAATAAAGGTGAATAGAGTTAGAGATGGTATTGAAATTTCTCTGTAGGGTGTCTAGTTCTCTTCCTGGCACACATTCCATCATGGTGGCGGACAGGGGCGTCGCTAGGGGGTGGCTTTTGGGGCTATAGCCCCGAATCTGGGGCCAATAGCCCTGAGTCTCTGCAGGGGTTCCCAAGGGGAGGGGAGGCTCTCTGGGGACCCTGATGCAAGGGAGAGTCTCTCTGGGGACCCTAATGTAAGAGGGGCTCTCTGGCAACCCTGATGTAAGTGGGGGGCCCTCTGGGTAGCCAGATGAAAGGGGGAGGCTCTCTGCGAACTCTGATGTAAAGAGGAGGCTCTCTGGGGAACCTGATATAGGGGGGGCTCTCTGGGGACCCTGATGTAAGGGGGCTCTCTGGGGACCCTGATGGAAGTGGGGGGCTCTCTGGGGATATATATACACACACACGTATATTACTGTATATACATGTGTATGCTCGCCCAAGCATATGACTTTCTTTACTTTTTTACTACGCTGCTATGGGCTCTAGCCCCAGATCGTTTGTAGACCTAGCAACGCCCCTGGTGGCGGATGATAGCTTTGGTTCTATTGAACTGTACTCAAGATGGTTGGAGAGACGGAGACCCGCTCCCTCCTCCTTTCTCATCCATTCAGAAAAGACCATGCATTGTTTACACTGAATGTAATACAATTTCCAAATATGGGAAATAATCCTGTCATTCATCTGACCCCCCCCCCTCATTCCGAGATGGTTTTACATTCAGTGTAAACAATGCACAGGCTTTTCTCAATGGATGAAGGGGGTGGGGGGGAGGCAGGTCACTGTCGGACCATCTTGAATGCAGTTTGACCTGAAGACCAGAAGCTATTAATCCACACCATGCCAGAAGTTCAACACCAGGAAGAGGACCGGACACCCTGCATAGAAGATTTCTACATGTAACATGTAACTGTAACAGCATGGTGTATGCTTCATCACAGGTTAATAATGTGACTGTAGCTGTAGCCGAAAAAACAAATTTTGACTAATATTCAACTTTGAGAACACAAGGCTGCTTTCATAGACTCTCACCTCCCAGCCCTCAATATGGCTCTGCCATTCCTCTAACATTTCTAATTTCTCCATCCTTCTCTTGGCCTCATTAATATTGGAGCACACAGCCTTCATCGCTTGTAGTGCCTCCATCACATTTGCATGGTCGCTGTGCCTCTTTGGGGTCCTCTTCAGTAACTCCTGTGTAAAAAATATTTAGATAAATAAATATATGCATATATTAAACTGATACAATAGTTTGGGACTTGATTGTGGGATATTTCAAATAAGTAATATTTAGTAGTAATGCCCATGCCAGCGTTTCGTTTTCACAGCACAGTTTCATTTTGTCAACGAGGGTGGCCATACATCATTCAATATTCTTGTACAATTTTCCTTTAGATTTACCAAAAACCATATAATAGGAGGTCAAACCTAAACACTTTCAATTGATATGCAATCAGGCAGGCCCTTGTACTACATAGTTGAAGGTAAATCTAAAGAAAATTGAATAAGAAAATTGTATAATGTATGGCCAGCTTTATAGTCAGAGTTTAGTTTTGCCAGCAAGATCCCACCTCCAAAAGGGGAAGTTCCACTTGTTTGCACCCCCCCTCCTTCTCTTTAACAATTGGAACTTTTTTGAGGGGGGGGGGGGACTAAGTACCTGGTTTTGGCAGGTACCTACTCCCACCTCTGGTCAGATCATCGTGGCGGTGATCCAAGAAGAAGTTCGGCCCCTCTCCTTCTAATGCAGCCTTCTAGGACACATCAGAGGTTCCAGAAGATTGTGGGACCTTTCACATAGTGCAGCTCATCTCACACATGTGCAGTGGGAAGCCAGCTGTGAAGCCACAAGGCTTCACTGCTGGTTTCCCTTAGTTAAGAAGCCGGTGCCTGAACCTGAAGCCAACTGAAGAATCGACATGGTTGAGGACAGTGCTGGATCCTTGGACAGGTAAATGTCCTTATATTAAAGTCAGCAGCTACAGTATTTGTAGCTGCTGACTTTTATTTATTTTTATTTTTTTTTGGGGGGGGGGGGACTTGAGCTCCTCTAGTATAGCAACATGTTTCACCCCACCATAGTTATTTACAAAAAAATAGGCAAATACTTATTTAGTAAAGTAACATAGGCCAAACGCAAACAAGGGGTTCGCTGCAGTGAATTGGGGGATCGTGAAAACAGGGCTGAACCTAAAAGAAGTTTATTGCATCCTACAGTTCTATTTGAAACACTTTCATTTGCTTATTTTCCTTGGAAGTACCAGAGTAGCCATAATGCTCATCTAGGCATGTTTTGTCCTGACGGTGCATATAATTTATATTAAAAACAAGTTAAATAACCTATTACAACACACATATATGAATAATGGATGTGTTTAATGCATATACAGTACATATAAAAACATCCTGGATATGAGGTGTGCTCAGTATTGATGAGACTGTTCCACAATGATCACTGTTAGATGTCGCCTTTATTGTGCCAAGTTTGTTCTGCATAATAACGGGCCTGTTAAAGGGAGAGCAAGGAAAGGAAGGCTGATTGTATGAAAGACATTGAAATAAACTGAGTAGCATGCTTCACCCTTCTAATAACATCCCCTAGCAACCAGGGCATACTTACTCTCAAAAGAAGTGGGTACTTGCATATTCTCTGTATTGGAGCAACTAGATATCCTTCCAGAGGAACATCTGTGTTCTTCCTTCCACTAAGTACCATGCAATTCTAAAAACACAAACAAACCCAGGTTTTAGGCAGATCCTGGCTATGTCATTCACTTTTTCCATGCTCTGATATTCTCCCGTGGGTGTATGCAATTTGTGCTTACAGGAGAGTTCAGATTTGTACCATACGTGGTTTGCTGAACTTCAGACCGCTACAATTTACTAACAAACAGGAAAAAAGGATTCATTTTTCCATGTTCAAAATCACTCACTGTTTCTCACCATAAAGTTAATAGAATTAACAATTCATATAAAATAGACATTTTACTAATGTGTATAACTGTAGCTGTTACGCTAAACTGCAACTTTTGTAAGAAAAAAAAATGTTGACATACCTTTAAATTCCATATCTTCGAGTAAAAAAAAAAGAAAAAAGGGGTTGATTCTTATTCCATGGATTATATTCCGTGAACTTCAGGGTGATTGGACTCTTTGCTGGGTACTGCCCCCAGTGTAGTAGTATTATCCCACTGACTCTGTGAGGCTCCAGTTGTTTAGCAAGCAGTAAGATCACAGAGGAAGAGGAAAGGGACCCATGTCATGTTCTGTATTCCAAGATATGAAAGTTACAGGTACTGTATGTCAAAATTCATATTATCTAAATCGTACACTACAGGGCACAGGAATTGATTCTTAAACCATGGGATGTCCCCAAGTAATTAATCTAGAAGCGGGCAACAAAACTGCCAAAACTGCAGCAGTAGGCCCATAAAAAGAACAGTAAGGGTCAACGTACCTGAACAGACAGACGAGAACAGAAGCACCTTGTAGCCAAAGTAGAGATGCACAGAGGCTCTAATAGACATCTGTCAAAATACAGTTCTCTGAGGACAGAAGTCCTGGAACAAAGGCAAAATAACCACCCAGCCAGGTGGAAGAGAAGGACAGAATCCCACAGAGGGACCTATGGAGGAGCAGAAGATGGGAATACATGCCAGGCAGCCACATTTGACAGTCCTGACCTCATCCATAAGGCAAATTGTAAGTGTCTGACATGTCTTCAAGGCAGGAAATAGGGAGGAAAATTGACTTTTCCACAGAAAGTGAAAAGAAAAGTCCCAGGGAAGCAAGAAGGGCTGGCTTCCCAGCTGCTTTGTCCCCATGTAGCATAAGAAAAGGAGGGACCGCCCAGGAAGAACACAGGGGGAGCCAAGGCAGAACTACAGCTGTTAGGGTTAAAGTAGTTGTAAACCTCAGACATGAAATACATGTGTACTCGTCTCTATCCAAAACACTGAAGGTGATTTCTCTCTGCTGCCTGGTTCTTCTGTTTTCTGCATGAGTCCCTTCTGACAGATTTTCCTGACACCAAGAAAAAAAAGTTGATGAGAAGAGCTCCAGCATACAACCTGTGTTTTTTTCCTGTAGTTGGAGGAGGGGAGTGTGTCCCTTCCCTCCAAAAAGACTCAGAGTTCTTCCTTCTTAGCTGTGCAGTGTGCAAATTCAGATCCCTGTCTCCTGGTTTGTGCTGCTAAGAGATCCTGACAGTTTCTTTGTACATTTTGTGTGTTGAAGATGGCTGTACAAGATAGATAGCTGCTTACTTATTTATCATGCCATGCAATCACGGAGGTGTGTAATTGTCCCTAAGTTTTTTATGCAGCAGGACAATGACCCAAAAGATACAGCCATATACAGCTATCTTTAGCATAAAGAAGAACAAGGGGTCCCGGAAGTGATGGTTCAGAGGCCTGATCTCAACATCATCGAGTCTGTCTAGGGTTACATGATGAGACAGAAGGATTTGAGGCATCCTACATCCACAGAAGATCTGTGGTTAGTTCTCCAAGATGTTTGGAACAACCTACCTGCCAAGTTCCTTCAAAAACTGTGTGCACTGTGTGGACCTAGAAGAAATGATGCTGCTTTGAAGGCAAGGGGTGGTCACATCAAATATTGATTTGATTTGTATTTCTCTTCTGTTCATTTACTTTCCATTTTGGATATATTGGAACCCAATATAGTGGTTGAAATATGCTTTACTGTTGAAAATCAGAGAATTAGAGATGCTGGGAGATCACTGGATCAGCAGGAATAAAAGAGAGGGTAAATCTCCCCAATGGGGCCATGGACAGCAATACAACCCTGACAGAGGTTCTAACCCTACCCTACTTTGTCCAAAATGAATACAAAAATGTCAGACTTATGGTTTTAAGTCCAATGCAGCGTACACACGAGCGGACTTTTCGACCTCACTGGTCCGACAGACCGAGTCCGGCGGACAATCCGATCGTGTGTGGGCTTCATCGGACCTTCAGCGGACTTTTCCAGTCGAAAATCTGATGGACTTTAGATTTGGAACATGCTTCAAATCTTTACGTCGTAACTCTGCCGGACCCAGAAATCCGCTCGTCTGTATGCTAGTCCGACAGACAAAAACCGACGCTAGGGCAGCTATTGGCTACTGGCTATCAACTTCCTTATTTTAGTCCGGTGTATGTCATCACGTACGAATCCGTGAGACTTTGGTGTGATCCTGTGTAGGCAAGTCCGTTCTTTAAAAAGTTAGTCGGAAGTCTGTCAAAAGTCCGTCGAAAGTCCGCCGTAAAATCTGTCGGACCAGTCCGGTCGAAAAGTCCTGTGTGTACGCGGCATAAGAGCTATATAAATCTTTAAATATAACATAATTAAAAACATTGCATTGGTTTGTACATCTGGATAGGGCTGTACACATTTGCTGATCTTCTAAATTGGACCCTAAAGCTGGGTATATATATATGTATAGCTTTTTTTGATCCATAAAGATGATCCACATGACTGCTATTGGTCTAAAATCTTGCTTTTATTAAGGAAACCACAGAGTATAGAAAAAATACTGACAGCGATGTTGATGGAGGGATCTCTCTCACTGAACTATTGTGCTCTGACAGCAAGAACTCCCCCCACTGCCAGAATACACAGATCAGCAACTATTGGCAGCAAATGCTGATTGAATGCTGGCTTTCCAGCATGACCGTTCAACAGAAGACGGTCGTTAGAACAGACAGCAGTACACACTGACTGAAAGTCATCCGACTGTTGATACATGTGTACAGGGTTTAAAGGAGAAGTCCAGCCTGAGATTTTTAGGCTGGGCTTCTCCTAAGGGTCACAGGAGTGTAATTCGTTTTGCACTCCTGTGACCCATTTTCAGCGGAGAGCGGTCTGAAGTCTGCTCTCCGCTGACGTCACTGCCATCAGTCGAGGCAGCGCATCATCCTGACTCCCGAAGTCTGGATCCGCCAGCTGCCTTGACTGATGGCAGTCTCAGCGAGCCGCTGAGGCAACGCTCCCGCCCCTCCACAGCTCAGAGCTCCAATGAGTGTGGAGGAACAGAGCAGGAGAGATGCTGACTGTCAGTCAGCATCTCTCCTCTCGTGGAGGAGTGAGAGCCGACCCATCTGTGATGTTCGGTGACTCGGTTCTCAGTGCAGATGCTGGGGGACAGCTGCAGCATCGATCTGATGCTGCATCCACCAAGGTAAGTATGGATCTAAAAGAAAAAAACCCATTCTTCTCTTTTAAGAATGACCTGATGTCTCTGCTCACCCTGCTTTAAGCAGACTCATTCAGTAATCTACAACAGCCAATCAGCATAACCTTTAATTGTTCTGTCTGCTTTACAATGATGAAAGGTAAAATATTGTTGGTGGCCATCATGATGATATTTTGGAAATATAAAACATTTTTGATGCATTTTATCTGCATGTACTTCCTCGCTACCTGACAGCTTAGTTTAGTAGCTTTAAATTACAAAATAGCTGTTTAGGAGAAGGAAGTCTTTGGTTGAATAATTGTTTCTGGCCCAGGTACATGATAACCTTGCTCCCTTGATGCCATTCATTTTATTATTCTACTCCAGTGTCATGGTGGTTCATTACATTTGGCATTAAATGTTTCCTTTGAGTAAATAAGCAGAGAGATATTCTCTTACCAATGCTATATAAATCACAGGAAGGAAATGTCACAGCTGAGGATATCTGGTACGAAAGAAACTTTTGCTTATTTAGTTCAGTGAGAAAAAAATTGAGGAATTTTGTGTTGCTAAAATCAACAAAAGAAGGCAATAATATTTTACATGTATACTTATAAAATCGGACATTTATAGTAAAGCAGAACATTAGAGATGGAGGCAGTGCCCATCATTTGTATAAAAAGATGTACATTTAAAGCGGAGTTCCACCCAAAAGTGGATTCCTCCCCCCCTCCGGTGTCACATTTGGCACCTTTCAGGGGGAAGGGGGGGTGCAGATACCTGTCTAAGACAGGTATCTGCACCCACTTCTGGGAATAGACTCCCGCGGGAGTCACGCCCCCTCCCGCACTCCCCCACTGTCTCCTGGGAAAGACACAGGTCCCAGGAGATAGCGGGGACAATTGAGAACGCGCAGCGCAACTCGCGCATGTGCAGTAGGGAATCGGGAAGTGAAGACGCAACGCTTCACTTCCTGATTCCCTCACTGAGAATGGCGGCGGCAGTACCCGGGGATCAAGGGACGGTTCGGTCTCGGGTGCCGACATCGCTGGACCCCGGGACAGGTGAGTGACCTTATTTTAAAAGTCAGCAGCTGCAGTATTTGCAGCTGCTGACATCTAAAAAAAAATTTCGCCGGACTCTCTGCTTTAAGAGAGAACTATGGCCAAAGCTTTTTTGGAAATACTTCTCTTTTGGGTCAGAGGACTACGTTTACTTTCATTCTTCTGTGATTCTGAGTCAGCTGATAGCAGGATCCACCCAGCTGCCTGACAACTGGTTCCTTCTCCTTCCCAGCCTGGTGCTCCACTGAGTGGCAGTGTCCAATGGTAGTGAGTCCTTGTAGATTGCCAATCCGGGTTCCCCAGGGTGTGGAATCTAAGCCCCAGCCTGCTTCTTTACCAGGCTAGCAGCTTTCAAAACATCTTGGAAGGCCTGATAATGTCCAAGACAGGAGGGACAACGGGAGCCAGAGCAGGGGTAGGAATTGAGAGAGAGGAAGTGGACACAACCTGCAGTTGATCCAATCAGAAGGAGAGTTCCTGTAGACACTGTATGGCATGGCATGTCAACATTGCAGTGTTTCCAGAGGAGGCTATGGTGTCTCCGAGGAGCCCTGGAGAACTAAGCAATAACTTAAAAACTGTCAGGTTTCAATGGTAGTGAGCCCCTCTAGACTGCTAACACGGGATTCCCCATGAAATCTAAGTCCCAGCCTGCTTCTTCACCAGGGCCCCTAATTGTGAGGATAGACTTGGAGCAATGTGGTATCTGGTCGCGGCCCCCCATGTATGCCCAGCTGAGACTGCAGAGACCACTTGCGTTCAGAGTACAAATGGCAGGAGACAGAAGCAAATCCAAGACACAAGCCAAGGTCAGGGTGGGTGGCAGACAAGCACAATCGGTAGACAAGCACGGTCAGTGCACAGGAAGTGAGACACAGAATACTCCTAATGGTAGGGACCAGGAGCTCAGGGAACTGTGCAGTTGCTCAGGCCTGTAACGCTGGCTACTCCATGGGAAGTAAGACACAGAATACTCCTAATTGTAGGGACCAGGAGCTCAGGGAACTGTGCAGTTGCTCAGGCCTGTAACGCTGCACTGAGTATGTGTATTAGGTATGAGCCAAACACCCCCCCGATTCGGTTCGCAGCAGAACATGCAAACAGGCAAAAAATTTGTTCGAACATGCGAACACCGTTAAAGTCTATGGGACACGAACATTAAAATTCAAAAGTGCTAATTTTAAAGGCTTATATGCAAGTTATTATCATAAAAAGTGTTTGGGGACCCGGGCCCTGCCCCAGATGACATGTATCAATGCAAAAAAAAGTTTTAAAAACGGCTGTTTTTTCAGAAGCAGTGATTATAATAATGCTTAAAGTGAAACAATAAAAGTGAAATATTCCTTTAAATTTTGTACCTGGGGGGTGTCTATAGTATGCCTGTAAAGTGGCACATGTTTCCCATGTTTACAACAGTCCCTGCACAAAATGACAGTTATAAAGGAAAAAAGTCATTTAAAAGTACTCGCGGCTGTAATGCATTGTCGGTCCCGGCAATACACATAAAAGTCATTGAAAAAAAATGGCATGGGATTCCCCCACAGTCCATTACCTTTGGGTCTGGTATGAATATTAAGGGGAACCCCGAACCAAAATTTTTAAAAAAATGGCGTGGGTGTCCTCCTCAAAATCCATACCAGAGGTTTTAAGGGGAACCCCGTGCCACAATTTTTTTTTAAAATGGCGTGGGGGTCCCCCCAAAAATCCATACCAGACCCTTATCCGGGCACGCAACCTGGCAGGCTGCAGGAAAAGAGGGGGGGGCGAAAGAGCGCCCCCCTCCTGAACCGTACCAGGCCACATGCCCTCAACATGGGGAGGGTGCTTTGGGGTAGCCAAAGCACCGTGTCCCCATGTTGATGGGGACAAGGGTCTCATCCCCACAACCCTTGCCCAGTGGTTGTGGGGGTCTGCGGGGGGAGGGGTTAATGGAACCTGGAAGCCCCCTTTAACAAGGGAACCCCCAGATCCCGGCCTCCCCCCCGTGTGAAATGGTACAAATGTACCCCTACCATTTCACAAAAAAATTGTGAAAATGGTAAAAATGACATGACACAGCTTGGTGACAAGTCCTTTATTAAAAAATAAAACTGTCCCTCGAAGTCTTCTTCTTCTTCTCTTGCTCGCCGACAGACCAAAAAAGAAAAACGCGACCGACCTGCCTCCATGGGAGGCACCAGCCGTAATGACCATCCTCTCAGGTGACAGCTCTTTTATAACTGAGGGGGGCCACACGGTAATGTCGCCGGGTGACCCCGCCCCCCTCTGATGCACAGGGACATCCCTATGACTTCCCCTTAGTGTCAGAGGGGGTGGGGTCACTCGGTTACGTAACGGTCGAAAAAAGGTAAAAACAATATTTTACAAAATTTTTTAAAAAATTACTAATACACAGTGCATTGAGAAACTAAATGTCATACAGTTATGGTTAACATCTACTTGAAATAAAAGTGCAAATATAAAAGATGTATCTCAATTTACCGATATTTACAGCAAAATGCTAATTAATCATTAAGGTCTACAAGCGCTATATTATTCAGGAAAAAATGTAAACACTCATGATTCCTTACCAATAAAAGTGTTCTCACTGTTCTGATCTTGTTCAATTCCAAAAGTAGTTTCTGTGCCTTTTCATGGTTGCTGCAGTACTCATCATAAATGGCAAAGCGCTCTTTCTATGATTAGAGAGAAGTGATTCATGTTTGTAAGAATATACAGTACAGAGTGTTAAATGCATAATACAACCCAATCACAACTGTATAAGTACATAGTACAACCCAATCACAACTGTATTACCTACATAGTATAAACCAATCACAACTGTATTAAATGCATAGTGCAACCCAATCACAACTGTATTAAGTGCATAGTGCAACCCAATCACAACTGTATTAAATGCATAGTACAATCCAATCACAACTGTATTAAGTGCATAGTGTAACCCAATCACAATTGATCTACCACTAGATCAATGATTTCCACTAAAGCTGCTCAACTTACAGTAAATATTTAATAATTAGGTAGTACAATATTCTATTTATTTTAGACATCGATTATGTTGGTAGAGGTGACTTTAAGATGACTACTTATTGTTTTTTTGCCTGTGGGCTGCCAGTCAATGTGATTTTGCTCAGCCACCTCCTAGTGTGAAGCCTTGCTTATAAAGCACAATGCTCTGACTTTCATAGGGGTCATCTTAGATCTACATCAATTTATATAAAAGTAGGCTGTAGGCCAGATGCATTTAAACAAATGATCCAGCTTACATGACAAGGACAGGCTGGCCCAGACCCCAAGTTATTGCTTAGTTCCCAAGGGCTCTATTCCTTCTACATGACGCAATGGACTTCATTAATGCAGAGTTGCAATGTCTTTGAGTGCAGTAAAGACACAGCAGCTTCATGTAGTAAATTGGATGTAAGTAGGTTGTATCTGCTACTCATGCAATGAGACCACAAATCAGTAATAGACTGCATTCACATCTATGCATTTTTCATAACATTTCATTTCAATCTAAAGTGTTTAAGATGCACATATATATATATATATATAGAGAGAGAGAGAGAGAGAGAGAGAGAGAGAGAGAGAGAGAGAGAGAGAGAGAGAGAGAGAGAGAGAGAGAGATTAAAAGCATAAGAGAGCAATTTTAATTGGAGTGCTTTAAATATTGTATTTCGCCATTTGAATGATGTTAAGGGAATTATTGGGTTTATTTAATATTACTGTAAATGCAAGGGTACCAGAAGTGTCCCCATGCACTAAAACAAGTGAAAGCTCTTGGCATGTGGGATAGCAACTGACCACAATGTTTTTTTTCCCCAAAATATAAAAGTTACTACATTACTACAATCTATTATAACCCTTTTTTATATGTAAAATATTTGTTATAATAATGCACATTACATTTCAAAAGAGTGGAGGTTCAAAAGAGAACAAAAAGCCCTCCATTGAAGTTTAATACCCAACCATGTGCAAGTAGAAAAAACAGGATTTTTGTTAGCATATGATTGGTTGATAGAAGTAAACTCAACTGTGCCTTATTTTCAAAGCTTGGGGCACATTCACTCTGCTAAGGGAAGAGTCTATAATAAATTCAAGTGTTACTAAACCCACAACAGTAAAATCAGTCTGTATATGCAGTAAAGCATGCTTGTTATACTCACTGTGGAACCTAAGGGGTTAATCCTCTGCATTGTGTAAAAAGGCTGTTAGATCTTCTCTGATCCTCCCCTTCTTCTGCTATCCCTAATCCATCTGCTGATAGTACAGAGCCCTAGGATCAGCACAGGGCCAATCAGCACTGTCTAGACAGAGGGTCAGGGGTTATGCAGTCTCATAGGACAGTCAGAAGAGAATGAAAGCTCCTCCTACAACTTTAAACCAGTGCTTGGCCAGACACTGATAGAACTCATAAGACTGCTATATACTGCTGATAAGAAAAGGTATTTAGCAGTTTATATTTATTAAAATAATTGCAATTCCATTTTCTGTGTACTGTGGGAGACCAGATATAGTGAATGCAGGATCCTGGGTTTAGTAACACTTTAACGTCCCAGTATCTATATGTCTCACTTCTATCACAAATCTCCCTAAAAAGGTTTTATTTAAAAGTTATAAACTTGCAATAAGCTTTAGAATGCATTATTGCATAATATTTCACCCTTTACAGTGCCTTGAAAAAGTATTCATACCCCTTGAAATTTTCAACATTTTGTCATGTTACAACCAAAAACCTAAATGTATTTTATTTGGATTTTATGTGATAGACCAACACAAAGTTACACATTTGTATAGTGGAAGGAAAATGAAAAATGGTTTTCAACATTTTTTACAAATAAATATCTGAAAAGTGTGGCATGAGTTTGTATTCAGCCCCCCCCCCCCCAATTCAATACTTTGTAGAACCGCCTTTCACTGCAATTACAGCTGCAAGTATTTTTGGGGATGTCTCTACCAACTTTGTACATTTAGAGAGTGACATTTTTGCCCATTCTTATTTGCAAAATAGCTCAAGCTCTGTCAGATTGGATGGAGAGCGTCTGTGAACAGCAATTTTCAAGTCTTGCCACAGATTCTCAATTGGATTTAGGTCTGGATTTTGACCGAACCATTCTAACACATGGATATGCTTTGATCTCAACCATACCATTGTAGCTCTGGCTGTATGTTTAGGGTTGTCGTCATGCTGAAAGGTGAACCTCCGCCCCAGTTTCAAGTCTTTTGCAGACTCTAACAGGTTTTCTTCTAAGATTGCCCTGTATTTGGCTCTATCCATCTTCCCATCAACTCTGACCAGCTTCCCTGTCCCTGCTGAAGAAAAGCATCCCCACAACATGATGCTGCCACCACCATATTTCACAGTGGGGATGGTGTGTTCCGGGTGATGTGCAGTGTTAGTTTTCCGCCACACATGGCTTTTTGCTTTTAGGCCAAAAAGTTCAATTTTGGTCTCATCTGACCAGGGCACCTTCTTCCACATGTTTGTTGTGGCTTCTCGCAAACTGAAAATGGGTCTTCTTATGGCTTTCTTTTTTAACAATAGCTTTCTTCTTGCCACTCTCCCATAAAGGCCTAGATTTGTGGCGTGCATGACTAATAGTTGTCCTGTGGACAGATTCTCCCACCTGAGCTGTGGATCTCTGCAGTTCCTCCAGAGTTACCATGGGCTTCTTGGCTGCTTCTCTGATTAATGCTCTCCTTGCCTGGTCTGTCAGTTTAGGTGGACTTGCAATTGTGCAATACTCTTTCCATTTTTGGATGATGGATTGAACAGTGCTCTGTGAGATGTTCAAAGCTTGGGATATTTTTTTTATAACCTAACCCTGCTTTAAACTTTTCCACAACTTTATCCCTGACTTGTCTGGTGTCTTCCTTGGCCTCCATGATGCTGTTTGTTCACTGAGGTTCTCTAACAAACCCGTGAGGGCTTCACAGAACAGCTGTATTTATACTGAGAATAAATTACACACAGGTGGACAGTTTTTACTAATTAGGTGACTTCTGAAGGCAATTGATTCCACTAGATTTTAGTTAGGGGTATCAGAGTAAAGGGAGCTGAATACAAATGCATGGCACACTTTTCACATATTTATTTGTAAAAAATGTTGAAAACCATTTGTCATTTTCCTTCTACTTCACAATTATGTGCTGCTTTGTGTTGGTCTATCAGATAAAATCCCAATAACATACATTTACGTTTTTGGTTGTAACATGACAAAATGTGGAAAATTACAAGGGGTGTGAATACTTTTTCAAGGCACTGTATAAATAGATGAATACATTGCAGTAAAGATTTTCTAAATATAATGTTGCACAATGTAGCTTCTCTGTTCATCTCTGCACACCTGCCATGACGCTGAGCTTTCAGAAAGGTTTCTGCATTTTGGCAGAAGGTGGAAAGCCAGAGCCAGATTCCTACTGCCAAAGCCGCAAAGTAAGTACATGTTCCTGTAAATGTACAGCTTGTATCCATGAAACATGGAAATCTCTCCAGAATGAGTAATTAGTGAGTACAAACTGCAAATCAAATCTGCTGCTTCTCAAATCCTTCAGCACGAGGCAATTACTTTTCTAATACAATTTTCTGTATATACATATAAAATATATACTGGATGCCTGCGGTACCTGTACATTCTTCTAGCATCCCTGGACTTTTAAGGATGGAAAACATGCTTTTAAAAGAAGAATTTGCCAGTGTTGTGGCTGTTGAGTTTTTGTTTGCACTTCCAGCTCAGTTACATAATGTGTAAAGAAGATCTTAACCATAGTCCTGGCCCTCTCCCCAGCGTGTCTAAAGTGATATAAAATCCTACACTTTTCTTTGCTAAATCCACTGCTTATGGCAATACTAACACATAATGCTGCTTTTTCTTGCTCTAAAGTTCTCCTTCTAAAACATATTGGGGTTTATTTACTAAAACCGGAGAGTGCAAAATTTGGTGCAACTCTGCATAGAAACCAATCAGCTTCTTTTTTTTTATGTCAAAACTTAATTAAACAAGCTGAAGCTAGAAGTTGATTGGCTACCATGCACAGCTGTACCAAATTTTGTACTCTCCAGTTTTATTAACCCCATAGTCCCTTGGCACTAGCTCTGCTCTTCCATGTTAAGTTGACTCCTTTCCCTTGCAGGGTCTTATGAAGCCCCACTAGAGCCACCCTTACATGCCCACTCCTGGCATCAGACTACAGGGGTGTCCACACAGGCAAAACGTTATCAGTGAAAGGGCATGCATGCACAATCACGCTAGGTATAATGGGACATTTTGTCTTAATTAATCTAATAAGGTGACCAGTATTTACTTTAGGTGTGCTGGTGTCTTGCCGAGAAAGTTCCCCCGGCAGATAAGGACCCCCCTGTACTGCACATGCGCTGCACTAGCGCAGTACAAACGACTATGGAGCTGCCGAAAGCCTCTGAAGTTGAACAGCTGATCGTCAGCTCTACACGGCACCTGCGCACTGAGTCCAGGTTCAAGCCCCACCATCCAAGTGGACATGGAGACATGGGGGGAGATAGAATAAAAATTTGCCAAACGAAGCGAGGCCGTGCCCGAAGCGTGGCGAGCGGAGCGAGCCTGCGAGGGGCCCTGTTACAGGCACCGTGTACAGCTGACTCACAGGTGTTCAGCTTCGGCTACTTTCGGCGGCTCGTACTGCGCAAGCGCTACGTCTGCGCAGTACAGGGGAGTCCTTATCCACCGGGGGGGAACTTTCTCGGCAGAACATCGGCTCATCGATAGAAAGTTCTAGAAAGCAGCACACAGGAATGCAGAGGCAGAGTACGCAGTGGTGAAATTGAAAATAGTAAATCTTTAAAAAAAATGTGTAGTAGCAAATCATGTACTTTACTGGACTAAGCAATCGATTAATGATGAGTTCATAGGCTATTTATCAGCAGATGCACCTCTGGTTCCCGTTTTCTCTATTGGAAGCTATACCTATGTGTGAAAATCTAGGGAGTCGGTTATTGGACCCTCTTTGAGGGCACTCCATTTTCACAGTGATCAGCGACTTATTACAGCTCCCTATGTTATGTGAAACCTTAACTTTCATGTAGGAGATAACCCTTTTTCTTCACTATTTTGGATATTTACTGGTTCTGATTCAGAAATGTATGTTCTCTTATCTGTACTTTAACCTTGTAGTGACTTTAACTTGTTTGCTTTGCTATAGGATACTATAAAACATATAAATATAAAAATGTTTTTAAAAAAATAGGCTTTAGCTCTACTTTAAAGTTATTGTAAAGTCTTGTTTTTTTAAAATAAAAATAACAAGCATGTTATACTTACCTGCCCTGTTGCAGTGGATTTGCACAGAGCAGCCCAGATCCTCCTTTTCTCAGGTCCCTCTTCTGTGCTTCACTCATATTAACTCTAGCCACTATGGGCAGACTTCTGTCAGAGCATAACATGAGATTTTACACAATTAAACCTGAACTATACTCTCCCAATTAACATGAACTATTTTTAATCCTTATGCTGTTGGTATTAATAACTAGATAGTAAGGTATATTACATTTTCTTGTTTTAAACTTGCATGCCTGAGCTAAGGGCAGATAGGTTCCAGGAAGTAAATGCTACACGAATCATCTGCTTTTACTCAAGATGGTCATGGCTAGCAATCATTGGGGAGGTGTTTTCTCAAGAAAATAAAGCACAGAGACATAGATGGATGGACGAGTTTGCTTTAACTATTAAAAATGAATTAAGTAGCATTTTCAGTTTGTGATGCTCAGATACAGTTTAGTTGCACGTTAAAACCCTTCCACTGAGGGTGGACTCTGCTAGGAGTCTGCTTGCTCAGCGGAGAATGGAGGGTCCAATTGGAACCGCCTGAAAAACTGACAGGCAGACCCTGTCGATCTGCACATATGAAAGTGTATGAAAAGGGTATGAAAACCTTAACATTAAAGTGTACTATAGACTTTTTGGTTCTTTCTTAACTACTCAGGTAAAAGAGATAATTGTAAACTTATAAATGTGAATGAAAAACATTGTTTCTATGTATATTTTGTAATTATTTGTGCTCAAGGAGCAGCATTTTATCTGTTTGAAAACAAAGGGTAATGATTGGTTGTTAGAGATCATGTGATCTTGGCGGCCTTATTTATGGCTATATTAAAGGAATGAAACAACACGTGTCAACTGTATTTTAGGCATTTATCTCTTCAGTACTGAACATGCTATTTCATTTTCAACAATATTATTGTCTGCACCACACTTCCACTAATTATTGCTAAATGGTTACTCAACAGACCAAATCTAAATCTAGCCATACACACTACAACCTGTTTGCACAATATATCTGTACAGTCTCTTTTACATCTATTAAAACTATACTGTAAAGACCTGATTAAATAGCCAGTTTAATCAATGCCCAACCAGGTTGTTATATTGCATACAGTAGTTGTTTAAACATCTAAAGGAAGATGTATGATAAAGGTAAAAGATTAATAGCCTGCTTTAGTCACCATGCAAAATTCAAGCTAAGTAGGTTTTCCTTATAAAGATAGGTATTGGTAATATCCCCACCAAGCCCTAGACAGGAAAAAAGGAGCAAGAGATAAGACTCGCCAGAACTTACAAATTTTAGAAAGCAGGTTCCCAATTCTTGGTGTGCATTTGGTTCAGGGTACAAGGATTCCTCAATGAGGGCCAGAAAGTCTCTGTGTACCACGAGAATGTCCTCAATGTTGGAGAATAACATCTAAAGAGATAACAAAAGCACATGGCTGAAATAAAAGATTTAAACACTGACAAATAATGGAAGACATAACTCATTCGATCTCTTGTTCTTCCATCTGCAGCGAACTACCAGTGAAAATAAAGGCGCAGAAATGGAAATCAGAAAACTACATTTCTAGGGTAACAATGTATGTTCATTCCAGCTAACACATTTCAAAATTGACATTTACATCATATTGGTCTGCGTAATTGTTTCATCTTTGTACATATAGCGATTAAATTACCAAAATATCCAGAATCATGCTGACCTATCAGATTCAAACCACCATTACAAAGCAACTATTGGAGAATGAAAAGAACTAGATGTACTGTATGCAGACAAAACTGACAGTATTTTATTCAGATACCAGCTCCATGAAAGCTATAAAGTTGCAAATATTTTAAAATCCATATCTTCTTCAAATAAAAAACATTGGAACACTATAGAATTGTTTTATTGTATATGTCAGGGGTAGGCAACCCCCGGCACTGGTGCCGCAAGCTGCACTCAAAGCCTCTTTTGCCAGCACTCAACTCCCCCCCATCAGCAGAGCAGCGCAGGGAAGTGTCAGAGAGACACTAATGCATTCCAATTTAAAAATTCCCCATGCCGCACCTGCACTGAGGGGGGAGGCACTGTGTCCCCACACATTGTAAAAGATGGGAAACATTGTTTGGTTCTCTAACTTTGCTGTAGCTGCAATCGTCAGCTTTTGTGATGGGGAAGAAATTGGGTGCAGTTCTGTTGGGGGGAGGGGCCTTGTTTCCAGGAGGAGGAGGACTGTCATTGGCCACTGCTAAAGCCAATCACAGTCCTGCTAAGGGATTTCACTGATTGAGAAAACCACAATCAGGTGACTGTTTGTGGAATTACTGTTGAGTTTCTGGGAACTTTGTTGAAATTATTCCAGAACCTTTGTGTCACTTACTACTGAACCCTGGCAATCTAGGTCCCTTTAAGCCAGAGCCAATAGTCAGCGCAATGAAAATCACACCCAACTTTCCCTGTGGCACAGAGCATCGCACTTTTTCTCAGCTGCGGGGGCCCAACTTATGATCCTGCACACAGGCCCACCACTTTCAGAAAATACCCCTGAACTGAGCTCATCATTGCGCATTCAATTCAGATGTTTGTATGTGACATCACATACATCACATACAAGCACGTGGGCGAGAGTTGGATCAGCAGGATGAGTGTGCCAGGACAGGTAGATGTGTCTAATCTCTGCTTCCATTCACCACTCTGCATATCACACATGTCATAGATGAGAAGAGGGTACAGCAGTGGAGCAGATGAACAGGAGGGTACAGCGGTGGGGCAAATGAGCAGAAGGGGTTCAGAAGTGTGACAGAAGAAGAGCAGGAGGGTACAGTGATGGGCCAGATAAGAAGGGGGTTACAGTGGTGGGGCAGATGAGCAGGGGGGTTCAGTGTTGGGGCAGATGAGAAGGGGGTTCAGTGGTGAGACAGAAAGAAGGGGGGGTAGAACAGTGGGGCAGATGTGAAAGGAGGTGTATTGGTGGGACAGATGAGCAGGGGAACAGAGGTGGGGCAGAAGAGCAGGGGGTACAGAGGTGAGACACATTGGTGGGGCAGATGAGAAAGCGGGTTACAGTGGTGGGGAAGATGAGCAGATGGGTTTAGTATTAGGACAGATGAGGTGAAGATGAAGATGAAGGTGATTCAGTAGTGAGACAGA
Source organism: Lithobates clamitans (assembly GCA_037952925.1). Taxonomy (NCBI): domain Eukaryota; kingdom Metazoa; phylum Chordata; class Amphibia; order Anura; family Ranidae; genus Lithobates; species Lithobates clamitans. Next base: position 2,454,188 of record JBBGZY010000643.1, read on the forward strand.
AGAGCAAGGGGGGGCACAGTGGTGGGGCAGATGTGCAGGAGGTACAGTAGTGGGAGGGATGAGAAGGGTGTTCTGTGGTGGAACAGAAAAGCAGGGGGGTACAGCGACGGGGCAGATGAGCAGGCGGTTACAGTGGTGGGACAGATGAGCAGGGACGTTCAGTGTTGGGGCAGATGAGAAGGGGGTTCAGCGGTGGGACAGAAGAGCAGGGGGGGGTTCAGTGTTGGGCCAGATGAGAAGGGGGTTATAGTGGTGGGGCAGATTTGCAAGGGGGACAGTGATCTGAGATGTGAAGTTGCATGAATTGGGGGTGATCTGAAGTGTGGAGTTGCAGGAATTGGGGCTGATCTGAGCCATGAGTGCAGGATGTTAATTTCTCACTACTAAAGTAGTTTACAGCATTTACTGTATAAAAAATACTTTTCGTGATTGAGAGTGTGAAGTTGACATTTTTTTGTTATAAAATCGTCACTCTCAATTTCTGTGAAAATATTTTTCAGCACATTGTGCTCAAAAGGTTGTCCACCCCTGGTATATGTCCTGTATTTATTAGAGTATAGGTTTTCTACATTGAAGATACTCCTTCTTCAGAAACATAACAAATAATAAAAAAATAAAGGGCTACAGAAATTTAGCATTGAGTTATCTTTCCGCCTAGTCCGACCAGGTTGGTGACCCAACTTTTCTCAAAGTGGTAATGCAATAAAGCATGTCCCCACCCCTCCCCACAGCCTGTGACTAGACAATAAATGAGCAGCAGAAGACTGATAAGATCATTCCTCTTTTTTTACATTTGTTGATTGGTCCTAAGAGCTGTTTCTCCTTCTCTCAATCTAAGTTCTACTGTGCAGGAGAGGCTGATCAAGAAAATGTAAGTACTTAAGCTGTCCATACACTAGTAGAATTTTGTTCGAAATGTTTACATTTTCTAGCTGTTAGCGAGGTCAAACTGATGTCTGTATTGCAAAGTTGAATGGATGAAAAGTTGTTGAATGAACAAATTTCCAACAGTATATAAGGTTTTTGTTTGGGAAAGTCTATTCATTCCAAAGTCGAATGTTAAAAGCAGACAAAATTTTGAGGTACTTTCAAACAGCATTTATCAGGTTATCGTATGTACTGTGAATCTTCGTATGAATGTTCGTACAAAAACGACTAGGTATGAACAGCTTAAAGTAGAGTTCTAGCTAAAGCCTAACTAGTCTTAAAAATACTCCTTCCCCCCTCTTAACACCTATATTAACTAAGCTGTGTAAATAAGTTGTATTTACGTTCTTGCCTATTTTCAGCCCACTCCGTTCCAGTCATGTGATTCCCTGTGTCAACCAGCGGCAGCTGCAGGGAAAAGGAGAGAATGCCCGACAACGGCTGGGAAATCCAGGAGTGATGACATCATCCCTAGGCTTCCATGGTGCAGTCATTGTTAGTGGTCCCTCCTCTCCCCTGCAGCCGCCACTGGATGACATAGGAGAGCCGGATCATGTGACCAGAATGCACTGAAAATAGGTAAGTATATGCATCTTTTTTGAACAGGTTAGTTAGTATAGGTGTTAGGAGGGGGGAGGGAGAATCTTTTAAGCCTCGTCCACACGATCGGATTGTTCGCCAACAAAACCGTGGAATTTTGTCCAAACTTGTCTTGCATACACACGGCCACACAATTGTTGGCCAACAATTACGAATGTAGTGATGTACTATGTGGTTTTTCAGCTCTTTAGCACCACCCTTTGGGCTCCTTCTGCTAATTTCGTGTTAGTAGAAGTTTGGTGAGTGTTGATTCGCGCTTTTCATTTCACGTTTTTCAGTTTGTTACATTTAAAAAAATACAATGTAAAAAATTGACAAGGGACACCAACATAGTTGTATCTTTGATCTTAAAAACTACGGGATAATGGTGTTGTAGTAACTTGCCCAAAAAACAAAAAAAAAAGCATAATAATATTATTCTTGATATCACTAGAAAAAAAAGCCTTTGAAAATTTGTTTGTAATAACTTCATCAGTATCACCAGCAAAGCAGCTTCATTATTATCCCATTAAAGAAGAAGAGAATTGTTGCTGCATTTCGAGATTTCATAATTTGCCACGTCACGAATGTTAATTCTCCAGTACGAACGCTAGTTTACAAGAAGGACCGCTTCTGGCTCGTCCTTGCTTCCGAGCATGTGTGTTTGTACTTTGGACTTTTGTCCGACGGACTTTGTGTACACACGCTCGGAAAATCCGATAAGATACATTTGTTCGCGGAAAATTTGAAATTGAATTGTCCAATGGAGCATACACAGGGTCGGATTTACCGCCAACAGCCTGTCATCGAACATTTCCCGTCGGAAAGTCCAATCATGTGTACGGGGCTTAAAACTTGTTAGGCTTTGGCTGTAATTCTCCTTTAAGTGCTGCAGGGTGATATCAAGAAAATGTAGGTAGTTACTCTAGTCGTGTTGAAAATACATCCAGAGATTTATTAATGAATACAGAGCTAAATTTGCTGTTTTTTTTTTTTTTAATCTTCCTGGAGTTCAGCTTTATTATATGGTAATTACTAAAAGTAACATATAGGAAAATAATGATTTTATTGTACATTGGCGATTGTCGTTTCCAGGGACAGCAATTCCAGGAACAAATCTTAACAACCTGAAATATCCCTGAAATGAGGGTTAGTTGGTATCTATAAAGCTTCAATGTCACCACATTTGTTGTCACATGTACTTGTCTGCACTAAGTTCCTGGGAACTAAATGTATGCTGTGCTATCAATTTCTCAGTTCTCCTTTTAGGCTGTTTTGTATTTGGCTTTTAATGGATTGCATTTTCTTTTTCTCCTGCAATGAAAATACAATTTGAATTCCTTTTGCGGTTTCTTGAATGAGTTTCCCGTTAATAGTGGACACACGCGGTGCTGCATTCTTTTTCATATATTTACATTCTTTATATCAGAATGCGTCTGAGAAATCACCCCAGCATCTCTATTTTTCTCCTGGGAGCTTTGATTAGAGCTGGAAATTGTAATGCGTCTATGGCTGGTACCCAGCACTGTAGAGGCCGCATCACTCTTAGATAAGAAGATTAATACTCCAGGAGCACAAAAATATTCCAAACTAAGTTGAAGAATGTTTGCACAATACATTATGTGAGAGCAGAGAGCACTGTGGTGAATACCAAGTAAAAAACATTTTCTTCACATTATGTGGGAACTTCACATTTCAAATTTTTATTGGGATGGATAATTGTGGAGGCTGATTTCATAGCAACATCTCAATTTTATAAACAATGAATATAGTAGAGTGTGATATATCAAATCTGTGAGTTATGGATTGGCGAAGCTGGGCAAAGTACATTGGGTTCCACAACAAGCAATTGTATGCCACAGCCCTGGTGGTAGTTTTGAACCTGGTTTTCCTCTTTAGACCTTCTTCAGTGTCCAACAGCAGTCTAGCTGATGCCTCCCATGTATTCTAGCAGGTAAGCATAACGTGGGATGGATTGTAGCAAAGGCCGAGAGGCAGGTGATTTTTTGCAGGTGGGAAATAATGCAGATCTCTGCCTTTCTCTATTAAAAGGATAAAATACGGTAATAATAAAATAATGCACATCTTTTTGCAGGTAAAAAAAAAAATGTGCATTTAATTTTTTTTCTATTGGGAGCCTGGAAAGCATTGCACCCATGATCAGCAGATTGTGGGTGCTATGCAGGGCTCTTGCAGGCATTGTGTGTGAGCTGTTTGGCCATACATACAGCCAAGCAGTTACACATTAACAGGAAGCATTAATGAACTACCACAGCTGTCAACAGCGCCCTGGTACTTCATTGAGAACTACAAGCCAATAGCCACAAATACTGCCGGACCTTGTAGTTTTCGATTCACAGAACTCTGTGAATGAGTGACGCGGCCGGGCGGGTAGAGCCCCACACAACCATGTTCTTTACAGATTCTGACAGAGAGCCGTCTGTGACATCGGAATGGAGCAGGGGCTGGTGGATTTGGAAAATGTTACATGTTACACCCTGAATATGGGTGTAACATGTCACATGTTGCAAAAGGTGAACTTATCCTTTAAGGACTTTGACTTCCTCCAGACCTCACCACAGTTTTAACAGACACGACTAAACCTGAACCAGTTATCTGACAATTTTGGTATCTTCGGAAGAGCCAGTAGTTAAGAGAATAGACATGGGCTCCTTTGGGTTGCTCTGTCTTGAAGGTAATGTAAGTGTATTAGGGATGAGCCAGCAGTTCGAGTTGAACATCGGGTGTTCGCTTGTTCTAAAATGAACCGAACATATGGGGCGTTCGTGAGAAATTCAAGCTCCGCGGAACGCCCCATAATGCACTGACCTGACTTGACCTGACCTGCATGCTTTAGCCATTTACAGTGCGCTCTGCTGAGAGAGCCATAATTGGCCAAAGGCAGGATGCCTTTGGCCAATCATGGCTCAGGGGGACTAAGTCCATGCCCCACACTATATAAGGCTGCTTACACGGTGGTCGTGTGTAGTGCTGTTGGCGTGGACAGAGAGACAGCTTGAGTTAGATGATTAAGCAGGCAGTTTATTCAGTTAGTGGTAGTGTATTTGATATATATAGATATATATATATATCTATATCTATATATATATATATATATATATATATATATAGATATATATATTTATTTATTTATTTATTTATATACACAGTCAGTCTAATATATATATATATATATTATATGTATATATCCAGTGTAGCCTATATCTACAATGCATTCTGTGGTGTATTGTTTCTAATACACTTTAGGTGGTGTATTCATTTATATTATATATTATATTATATATATTAATATTTCAGACACTCGGTCATCCAACAATCAGACCGTGTGTATGAGGCTTAAGGGTTATATACAGTATCTCACAAAATTGAGTACACCCCTCACATTTTTGTAAATATTTTATTAAAACTTTTCATGTGACAACACTGAAGAAATTACACTTTGCTACAATGTAAAGTAATGAGTGTACAGCTTGTATAACAGGATAAATTTGCTGTCCCCTTAAAATAAGTCAACACACAGTCATTAATGTCTAAACCTCTGGCAACAAAAGTGAGTACACCACTAAGTGAAAATGTCCAAATTGGGCCCAATTAGCCATTTTCCCTCCCCGGTGTCATGTGACTCGTTAGTTTTCAGGTGTGAATGGGGAGCAGGTGTGTTAAATTTGGTGTTATCGCTCCCACTCTCTTATACTGATCACTGGAAGTTCAACATGGCACCTTATGGCAAAGAACTCTCTGAGGATCTGAAAAAAAGAATTGTTGCTCTACATAAAGATGGCCTAGGCTACAAGAAGATTGCCGAGACCTTGAAACTGAGCTGCAGCACAGTGGTCAAGACCATACAGTGGTTTAACAGAACAGGTTCCACTCAGAACAGGCCTCGCCATGGTCGACCAAAGAAGTTGAGTGCACGTGCTCAGCGTCCTAGAGGTTGTCTTTGGGAAAAAAAACGAGTCCTGCCAGAATTGCTGCAGAGGTTGAAGGCATGGGCGGTCAGCCTGTCAATGCTCAGACCATACACCGCACACTGCATCAAATTGTTCGGCATGGCTATCATCCCAGAAGGAAGCCTCTTCTAAAGATGATGCACAAGAAAGCCCGCAGTTTGCTGAAGACAAGCAGACTAAGAACATGGATTACTGGAACCATGTCCTGTGGTCTGATGAGACCAAGATAAACTCGTTTTGTTCAGATGGTGTCAAACATGTGTGGCGGCATCCAGGTTAGGAGTACAAAGACAAGTGTGTCTTGCCTACAGTCAAGCATGGTGGTGGGAGTGTCATGGTCTGGCGCTGCATGAGTGCTGCTGGGACTGGGGAGCTACAGTTCATTGAGGGAACCATAAATGCTAACATGTACTGTGACATACTGAAGCAGAGCATGATCCCCTCTCTTCGGGGACTGAGCTGCAGGGCAGTAATTCAACATGATACCGACCCCAAACACACCTCCAAGACGACCAGTGCCTTGCTAAAGAAGCTGAGGGTAAAGTTGATGGACTGGCCAAGCATGTCTCCAGATCTAAACCCTATTGAGCATCTGTGGGGCATCCTCAAATGGAAGGTGGAGGAGCGCAAGGTCTCTAACATCCACCAGCTCCATGATGTCGTCATGGAGAAGTGGAAGAGGACTCCGGCTCTGGTGAACTCCATGCACAAGAGGGTTAAGGCAGTGCTTGAAAATAATGGTGGCCACACAAAATATTGACACTTTGGGCCCAATTTGGACATTTTCACTTAGGGGTGTACTCACTTTTTTTGCCAGAGGTTTCGACATTAATGGCTGTGTGTTAAGTTCTTTTGAGGGGACAGCAAATTTACACTGTTATACAAGCTGTACACTCACTACTTTACATTGTAGCAAAGTGTCATTTCTGCAATGCTGTCACATCAAAAGATATAATATATATAATATATATATATACTCTGCCTCCAGTGTAGCCTATATCTACAGTGCATTCTGTGGTGTACTGTTTCTAATACACTTTAGGCGGTATATTAATATATACAGAGGAACGTTGGATTACAAGCATAATCCATTCCAGGAGAATGCTTGTAATCCAAAGCACTCGCATATCAAAGCGAGTTTCCCCATAGAAGTCAATGGAAACAAAAATTATTTGTTCCACATTGACTTCTATGCAATACCACATGTGGCCAGAGGTGGGGGTGCGCCGGAGACACTCGGAAATACTCGGAAACCCCTCGGATGCACTCGGAAACCGTATATAAGGTAATAAGTAGAGCTCTGGATTGCTTTTTTCTGAGCTATGTTTTCCATGCTATCCTTGGCTTCTCTGCTTTTCTCAAAAGAGCCCATTGCTTACAGAGCTCAATAGTGCAAGCTGAAATTTACAAACACAACTGATTGAGTGAACTGAGCTATTTATTCCCTTCCCCCACATTTCTCTATAAATGTGTATTAGGCTCGGTACAAAGTTTCTATTGGAGAGAAGGAGTCTGAAAATTATTTTCTGCTATGCCCACTCTTTCGGTAACTCATAGTGCTCTAGGATAACCTGTGTCATTGAAGCACCCTGTATTTAACTTTTGTTTGCAAAACAAATCCAGGATAAATCCAACTAATCATTAAAATGCTCCCTTCTCCCTCCGAACACATTTGGTGAATAACCTCTGTAAAAAAGATGTATATACTTATCCAATTTTCAGGCCATTCCAGTTAAGTAATGTGGCTCCCCTGCATCAGCCAGCAGAGGCTGCAGGGAAGAGGAGGAGGCACTAACAACAGAAGGGCCATAGGAACCTATAAGTGACGTCACAGCTCCCAGGAATTCTAGCCATTGTCAAGTGCTCTCTCCTCTCCCCTGCAGCCACCGTTAGATGACATAAGAGATTTCACGTGACTGGGCAGCCTGAAAATAGGTAAGTATTTACATCTTTCTTACACAGGTTATATCAGCATGGGTGTTAGGAAAGCGGGAGGGAGCATTTTCTAAAATTAGTAAGGTGCAGCCTGGAATTTCACTGGACACAAACTTTAAAGCTTGGTACACACCCAGCGGGCTGAAGATTGCCGTACTAGCAAAACCGATGTTAGTGCAGCAATCTTCCCTGCTGTGCCTTAATGTTGTGACGGGGGACTGCCTACCTCCTGGACACACTGATCAGCCCTGGCAGCAATTTCCCTTCAACCAAAGGTGGAGTCAGTCGTTAGACTGACTTTTGTTGGACAGGCTGCTGTACACACTAACCGAATGTCGGCCAGTTTCTGTTGAACTGGTTGATGCTGGCCAATATTCGGACCGTGTGTACCCAGCCTAAGCATTGCCTTATAAATCTTAAAACAATGTAGATAATAATGGAAAAATATACAGGGAGCAATAATTTCACACTGGCAAACAATGGTATAGCCACTGCACAAGCAGACACAATCAGCCCTTGCAAACCAGACCCCAAACCCTGCACACCAGACCTACAGTATAAATATCAATTGTGAATAGACTAAACCCTTGATAAACTACAATGTGAGCATTAGGAGTTGTAAAAATTAACAAAATGTAGCTAAAAAAATAATTATTTGATAAGATAACTGGTGGTTTAACAAAGGGCAGAATACCACAAGCACCCATGGTGCTCAATGAATAATCATTTTTAATCAATGCAAATTTATTGAATGAAAGGGAATATTGGACTGAGTGCTATAAGCTTTTGCTCATTTGCATCTATTTAGAATATTCACAACACTGATTATAATAGTCCAACCAACGTTCTTTTGTAGTGAAGGTTTGAGCTATTTAGGTCTGGCTGTCTTGGCTTTTACCTTGGCTTAACGCATCTGCTCCTGTTGGTGTTAATACATGCAGATTTTCAAAAAGTCTTTTCAATAACCATCTTAAATAATTCATCATTATGGTTGACTACACATAAAATAAAGGCTCCAACAGGCTATGACAGTTTTTATTATTGAGCCATATTGTACACCCAATGTCTAAGTGTATTCACTCTAGAGAGCGGAGGCAGCATTCATCATAACACATCTCACTAATTCATTAGATACCATTGTTCAAAAAAGGCCTTTTTCATGGATACACTTTTCATTAAAGCACTTCATGGATTTCATGGAGTAGAGAAACGTAAAAAATGTGAACACTTTGCTAGAACTTTATTTTAGGATGTACATTAGGTTGTTTAGAGGCATAAAAAATTAAGCTCAGCGTTTAGAGGCAGAAAAAAACTCCCTTCCATTTGCGCTTTTGAGAGCGGTTTTCTGGAAGAAAAAAAAGCTAAGTGCTTGTAAATGCTATGAGTAAGCACTTAGTATAAGTGTGAAACGCGTCAGCTGTTCTTCTGTACCACTCTGCTGTGGTGTCTTGTGTACTTTATGGTCCTGATCTACAATTAAAGGCATAAGAAATTTCTATCGGAGTGCAGCTGTCCAGAGTTCTTCTGCCCATTTCTATCTGCTTGTAAATGTTCCCAAACACTAGTACAAAAACTGATCAAAATTAGTGTTTTTTTCTGCCAAGAATTTTTTTCTGCCATTGTTTTAAGCCATCATGCATGGACTTTTAAAAGCTGAAATGTAGTTATGATTTTTCTTGCATAGTTTAATCAGCTTACCGGAACCAACAGCAGCACCAAAATTATGTAAATCTATCTAAGGCTTCATGTACACACAGCCTAAGTTGACTGCCAGCCATGGGAAAATGCAAAAAGCGGCAAAATTGAGAAAAAAATCACGCCGCGGTGTGTGGTGGCCAAAATGGTCCTATCCTGAACGTGATTCTTTCGCATTCAGGAGAGGCAGGAGAGGGAGGTTGAGGGAGGTTGAGGGAGGCTGAATCTCCCCTAACCCAGCAGCTTCTAAACTCTTGTAAAAGCCTATGTGTACATGGGTACATAGCTCTTATGGAGATGAGTTTAGGAACTTTGGCAAAAAAACGCCAAAAGCTCCTGAATTCAAGTTCCTAAAAAGCGGCCCTTAAGGTAAGCCTTAATATAGGCTTACCTGTAGGTACAAGTTCAAAAGAGTAGTTTACTACCACTTTAAACATGCCCTGCTTGGTGATATTTGAAAAAAGCTACAGTCTAACTAACCAGGTTAGTGCTCTTTTATGTTTTTCCCTAATAATGTCATTTGTAGAAGACAAAATACAACTTCCTATTCTAAAAATACAACAAAAACATCAAGCATTTTAAAACTAACCTTTACAGTTTCCTCTGTGACATTTTTATCGAGTTTGTCAGCTGCATTTTGCATCATTCGGTGAAAAAATGCCTATGAAAGAAAAAAGAGCAATGTGAAGATGTGTCATTTAATATGGCTAGAGAGGATCAGAAATATATCAGACTTACCCAATATCATTACCATCAATCAAAGTAAGATAAAACAATGCAATAGTTAAAGCTATGCCCGTTTCATAAAATAAAACGGCTAAATCAAGCAATTATATACGGTAAATACAGCCTTTAAAAAATAAAGTTTTGCCTTTACATGTAGTCTAACATTTGCTAACAATTCCCCAGCTTGGCTATTATATTTTGATAACTGCCACAGACGGCTGTCAGAATCCATAATTGGATACAGCTGTTGTTCTTTTGATTTTTTAATCAAAGGATTTTGGGCGGGAGGGGGCCACCCACCATGCAAATTCGAAAAGTTTATGGCTGGCTTTGCTGTGTAAAGGCATGGGTCAGCAAGATTTCGGAGGGATGAAGTTGGATACCTCTAAAACCAGTAACAAAAGTGTTCCCTGATTGGATGATGTGGAGATGGCAATGTCAAGGCCCTGCACTCCTCCGTCCACACCACAAACAAATCTCCTTTCTTTGCACGTTTCAGTCCTTTACCTTGGTAAAGGACTGAAACGTGCAAAGAAAGGAGATTTGTTTGTGGTGTGGACGGAGGAGTGCACTACTTGGGAATAAGAACTGCTGCTGAATTGTCTTTTGCCTTTACATGGCTGAAGGATCTCGAGATTTTCCTTCTGTTGTGGACCGTTATTTTACACGGTGGTACAAAGCCGGTACGTCCCTTCCACGAGCTCACTGTTGATGTTGATGGTGTGATGACCCCTAGCGGATGCTGATAGTGCTACCTACTGCCAGTGTTAAGGTGTACCTGCGAGCTATGATCCTCTGTAGTGGGGGATCGTGGCCATCCGGTAAGGAGTGAACCCTTCTATTTCTGGTGGTGGATCCTTTCCTGTTTTTCACAGATGAACATTTGTTAATCACTTGAACTTTATATATTTTCTTATTGGTGGTTCAGAGCCACTTTTTTTCATTTCAGTTTAAGACTTAATATTTTTTGGACTACACGTAGTTTTCATGAGGATTTATTTTTCACATTTATTTTGTGAATCAATTGATTTTTAAATTTTGTCACTGCTTAATTTATGCAACATTTTTCATTTATTTAGCGCGATTCCTTTTTCTTTATTATCAATTCACTAAGGTTTACCACATGCGATAAGGGTATCATATTACTGATTTGCATAAATTATTGCATGCGGTAAACTAAGTTCAATTTACAAAAAAAAAATAACGATTATGCGGCATTTACCGGAAAAAGTGGCGGTTAATACCGCATAAAAAGCTCTTAAAAACTGTGTTCCGCCTAGGGAAAAAAAAAATTAAAAGTCTTTATATGGACACGTACATGTCCAAGGAGCCCACGATGTCGGCACCCCAGATGATTTTTGGATCAGCTGTCGGGTGCTGCCGCCGCCCATTTGTCGTAAGGGAAACCAGCAGTGAAACCTTTCGGCTTCACAGCCGGTTCCCAATTGCACATGCGCAAAGGGTGCTGCACTTTCTAACTGGCCCGGCAGGGGAGTAAGTAGGAGGGGGGCCGAACTTCTGAGGGACTAAACCACAACAGTGGGAAGGGGTACCTGTCAAAAACAGGTAGCCGTTCCCCCCTGAAAGGTACCAAATGTGGCACCGGAGGGGGGAGGAAGCAGATAAGCAGAGATTCCACTTTTGGGTGGAACTCCATTTTAAGCCCAATTCACAAACTGACCAGAGCATTAAAAAGCATGCAATAATTACCACCAGGGTTTTGCTGGCGATATCACTTGTGGTATTTGTCAAAAAACTGCCTGGGGTCGAGGGAACCGGCCGCAGCATCCTTAACAACCGATGACTCATCAGCTGTCAGCAGGCTTCCCCGCTCACAGCTGATTGTAAAAAAAATACTGACAATTAAAAAGTATGAAAAAATAAACAGTGTGGGGTCCCTCCCTCAGTCCATACCAGTCCCTTCGGGTCTGGTATGGATTTTAACTGCTTCCCGCCTGCGCTATAATCGAATGACAGCTATAACGTGGACCTTAATTGCTGGGAGGCTGTCAATAGAAGTCCTGCTGTGCATGAGCTGCCTGTGCGCCATCTGCTGGGCACGCGTGGCACGCTCTGTGATCACCGAGTCAATGAGACTCGGCTGATTACAGATCGGAGTAAGGGGCCGATCCGAGCCCCTTAGCACATGATTAGCTGTCAGCCAATAACAGCTGATCATGTGATGTAAACAAAAGATCGGTAATCAGCTTTTTTTCTGCTTGCGCCGACAGCGTCCAGAATAGATTGGAGAAAAAGTATTTAGAGACATCGTTTTACACTAATGCCCCGTACACACGGTCGGACTTTGTTCGGACATTCCGACAACAAAATCCATGGATTTTTTCCGACGGATGTTGGCTCAAACTTGTCTTGCATACACGCGGTCACACAAAGTTGTCGGAAAATCCGATCGTTTTAAACGCGGTGACGTAAAACATGTACGTCGGGACTATAAATGGGGCAGTGGCCAATAGCTTTCATCTCTTTATTTATTCTGAGCATGCGTGGCACTTTGTCCGTCGGATTTGTGTACACACGATCGGAATTTCCGACAACGGATTTTGTTGTCGGAAAATTTTATCTCCTGCTCTCCAACTTTGTGTGTCGGAAAATCCGATGGAAAATGTCCAATGGAGCCCACACATGGTCGGAATTTCCGACAACACGCTCCGATCGGACATTTTCCATCGGAAAATCCGACCATGTGTACGGGGCATTACACTTATGCAATGTAGAATGGCTTCATAAAACAGAGGGGCTGGCAGTGATTTTTTTTTACTTTACAACCACTTTAATGAGACTTTTTTCATTGCTCATGCAGGGAAAATAAAAGCTTACACAGGCCTTACTTTCCCCAGTCCTGGTGGCTCAAAGCAGTGTGGCTGGAGCAAGGAAAGGTGTGAATATGCCACTATGCCAGCCTGCAGAGCAATGTGAACCTTTACCTTCATTTCACTTTAAAAATCACGCCTGCATATTTCTAAGAAGGCAACATAGCCCGCAAAACACTGTTTAAATTTAACACTAGATTTCGGAAAGTATATGTAAGAGACTATGGCAAATTGGGGGCAGGGTTGCCACCGCCAGTAAATTTACTGACAGTTTGTAAAATCAGTGATTTTTTTTTACAACTGCCAGTAAATATCCGGGGCTGATAAATTCATGCTGTATTGACTTTTTAAGTGTAAATTAAACAAATTACTTTGTTGTAGGTATTGTCAGTGTTTCCATATCATGTTTATACAGCTCAAATATTTACTGTGTTAGTTTTCAATAGGAGTTCTGTAATTTCTCAGGTTGCCAGTAAAAAAAATGTGCTCCGCCAGTAAATTTCCCATGTTTTGTCAGTAAAAAAAGCTGCGGGAGGTTGGCAAATCAGATTGGGGGAAATATGTTCTTTTTATGTGCCAGTGTCATACAACAAGCAATGAAAACACACATATCACACATTCAAAGTGTACATGGCAAGGAATCCCTGACTGAAAGGATTTATAGATTCATGTCATACGTTTGAACCTCTGTCAAGTCTCTTTATATTGCCCCAGGATTGCATGGAAGCAGAAATACACAGTAACTGGTATTATCATATACTGTACATTACACCAGGGATGCATTATCTCATGTATGTGCATATAAAGTCAAACTAGTTTCTGTTCCTTCTGCTTAGAATTACAGAAAATTAGGATTTATCTGAAATATTAACTGTGTGGGAAATCTGCTGGATTAAGTTCACACATATTAAAATAGTGAAGCATTTATTTCCCAGGGAAGCTGATATAAGCCCCAGCATGTGATTTTCATTTGGAAACATTTCCTGTTACAAACCTAAATAAATCGACGTGTTATAGGAAGTGTAACATTAACATTTTAATTAGGAGGCGATGTGGGCAATAGTATCTTTAACCGGCGCTTAGAAAAGGCCGCCACAGCGCTCATAGTTAAAGTAATCCTGGCACCGTGAAAACAGCAACAACAAAAAGAAAAATTACTTTCCGTAAGATTGGGAATTTCTTTTGTTTTTTTTCCATGGCACAGTGGAAGCCTTTGGCCCATTGCCATTTCCTGCTATAAGGGTCCATTCACATTAACTGCAATGGGACTATTTTGGGCAGCTATTCAAGCACAGTCCCAATGCAAGATAAGGCAAAATGCCTTGTCTCCCGTGTGCCTGGTTCACATCACTGTGTTTCAGTGGTGTGCGGGCAGGGTGTGGTGAAAAAAAGTACAGGAGGCCATACTTTTTTTCACCGCAGTGCAGTACGAGGCAATCCACCACCTCGCACCACACAGTGCCCAATTGAATTTAATGTGGCATTTCAATAAAGTCAAGTTAATAAAAAAATGGTGTGATTCGCTGTGTTTGGCGCATTGGCGCTTCAACAATCCCACCAGATGCACCACACACCTTAAAGTGTATGTAAACTCTAATGCCGCGTACACACGAGCGGACTTTACGGCAGACTTTGCCCGGCGGACGGGATCACGTCGGACAATTCGATCGTGTGTGGGCTCCAGCGGACTTTGTTTTCTCAAAAGTTGGACGGACTTAAATTTGAAACATGTTTTAAATGTTTCCGTCGAACTCGAGTCCGGTCGAAAAGTCCGCTCGTCTGTATGCTAGTTCGACGGACAAAAAGCCACGCTAGGGCAGCTATTGGCTACTGGCTATGAACTTCCTTGTTTTAGTTCGGTCGTACATCATCACGTACGAATTCGACGGACTTTGGTGCATTGTGTGTAGGCAAATCTGTTCATTCAGAAAGCCCGTCATAAAGTTCGTTGAAAAGTCCGCCGGGCAAAGTGTGCCGTAAAGTCCGCTCGTGTGTACGCGACATAAGAGCTCTTGCACACAGGCACCACAAACACTGCGTTATTAGGCATTCAGGCGTTTTAGCTTTTTTCTGATCTGAATGCAGCCTATTGCTTTTAATGGACGCATGGATATCAGTAAGCTATAAACCAATAATTACAGGCTACTGTGTGGGACTCACAACTGATAAATCAATGCAAGAGCTGTCCGTCAATCTCTCTACGCACAGAACCCACTAAGCCCTAAAACATAACTTTTATTCATACACAGCTAAAATAACGTATGTTGGCAAAAATGTTAAAATAATGAATCTGTAGGTGGATGCAGGGGGTAAAAAATCTGGTAGGAGTATTCAACTTGGGTTTTCCATAAAGAGAAACATTATTTATAATAAACAAAGTAAGGGAAATTGGCGCTGCTTAAAACGAATATTTAAATAACGTATGTGTTACCAACCGTGATGCTACGTGAATCTTAATATATAACATGATCCGTTAGTGTTAAATTATAAACTGCGCTAGAAGTTCAATAAATTACTTTAGATATATATCTTGAAATAAATTGAAAGTCCAAATTAATCCTCAAAGGGAAGCACTCCGGATCACCAAAACACTTCCATGTACACAAGATTAATTAACAGTCCAACTGAAGAACCCAAACACAGTAGTAGTAAGTTGCCCTTACCGAAACAGTAAGCAATATAGGCGGATGGCTTAAACCCAGCCAGGGCCTTTGAGGTAGAGAGTATTCGGCTCTTTCCGGGCTCAGGTTACCGTTGCCTCAGTTCATATGCACCGGAAAAGTGAGAAAAGCAAGAAAACTGGCCATAGTGTAGTATTTCTATATATCATATGTAGACCTTCAATTGTGACCAACACCCTGATGTGCACATAAACCAAAAGGTGATATTCCCACCACCGTAGCTGTAGAGTATGCTTACCAACTCGCAAGCTTTAAAACGCAATAGGAATCAATTGAATGGCGATAGGAAATACATTTTTCGCCCTCTGCAGCCAGGAGATCCGTATCCTCAGTATGTGACCCAAAAAGGAAATAAACTGACCATAGTGTAATACATCCAAGAGACAACTTTCACTGCAGAGTAGATCGCACATAAAAGGTCAGTTGCACACAAAACACTGCTCCTCATCCGCCGACAATGCCGACCTAGCACTGTGGGTGACGTTACTGGCTCCAGTACAATGACTCCAGTGAAAATCCGTTGTTTGTCTGTTTGAAACAGTATGATAAATATAGACAAGCAAATGAAGTGAGAATGAATTAAATAAATATATAAAAAATAATATGAGTCCACTTCTAAAAAAAATGTGTATGTAATAATAAAAAAATCTATCCACATCAAATGTCCATATTCCCATAAAGTGACTTGTGTTGATTTCCAAGTGATGCGATTTATCGCAACTTCCGTGCAAAAAATAAGTAAGGTGACTTTTCCGCGCTCCCCTTAGGTAAATGCACTCACCAGATGCCCCTACCCCTGCAGGGGTTAAGAGCAAATAGGTCTCCAATCCTGGTGTCCCGAAAATCAATATGATCTCCTGCTCTGTAGCGTACTTTACACAATAGGATATCCACATGAAATCAATAAAAGCGGGCACTCATAGTGTGAATCCAATAAAATCAAATTTATTTGCCAAGAGTAAAAAACTTTCTATAAGTTGAAGGGGCTCCAATTACCCCGATTTCATATACACATACAGGCAATTTCCTGGGTCTGGGCAGCATGCGTTCCACAGACCACAACCAGAAAACTGGAAGTTTCCGGAAATTACGCTGATGTGTACCAAGTCCCGCATTGCGCGTTTCGTTACTGGACATGGTCTTATGTCCAAAAACTGGTCATACTAATGAGTGCTTCCCACACCAGACTTTTTTTCAATTTTATCCTGCATCCCCGGATAATATAACCCCAAAACTCAACATGTTTCACCCATTAAAGAGCTTTGTCAGGAGTGAAAAACGCAGGTTCATGATTTTTACACTTTTCCCAAGATACGTTATTTTAGCTGTGTATGAATAAAAGTTATGTTTTAGGGGTAAGTGGGTTCTGTGTGTAGAGAGATTGACGCACAGCTCTCTCATTGATTTCAGTAAACTGGCATCGTATTTAGAGTAAAAAAAAAACATAAATCTGTGTATCTAGCCAGAATTCTACATGAATATGCGGGAGTACACATATAAGTCACACCTCCCTCTTGTATAGTAGATTAAATTTTTTGATTTGGCATTCTGGGAGCTAAACACACACACTATATGGACCATACACTCATTTTTTTAAGCAGGAATTTTCTGCCAGGAAGATTCAGTGTTCATACATCAGTACTGCATGCAAGGACCGTTACAATGAACTTCTCTTATGCCGCGTACACACGGTCGGACTTTTCGTCTACAAAAGTCCGACGGACGCCGACGGACAAAATACGGCTGACAATCCGATCGTGTGTGGGCTTCCCCGGACTTTCAGCAGACTTTAGATTTGAAAAATGCTTCAAATCTTAACATCGTAACTATGCCGGACCCAGAAATCCGCTCGTCTGTATGCTAGTCCGACGGACAAAAACCCACGCTATGGCAGCTATTGGCTACTGGCTATCAACTTCCTTATTTTAGTCCGGTGTACGTCACCATGTACAAATCTGTCTGACTTTTGTGTGATCGTATGTAGGCAAGTCCGTTCATTAGAAAGTCTGCCGCAAGTCCGCCAAAAGTCCGTCGAAAGTCTGTCGGACAGGCTGTCGGACTTTTGTAGCCAAAAAGTGCGACCGTGTGTACGCGGCATTAGGGTTCTTGCACAGGGGCAGCAAAAATGTAACATTATTAGGTATTCAGGCATTTAATTTTATTGATCTGAATGCAGCCTATTGCTTTTAAATGGGTCTGTACACACAGGCACATAAATATCAGTAAATTAGCGCCGTGTTTACATCAGTAAAAAAATACAAATCTGCCTTACACATGAATACACTTACTTAATTACCTTAGCCCTGTTTTCCTCATTGCTGGATGTGACCCACCATCCTTCCAGGATAGATCCTGGAATCCTGGGTAATGCAGTGCAGTCAAAATTCCAAGAGTAGACAGCCAGCTCATTGCAAAAACATCATCTTGCAAGATTTAGGCTGGGCTGTATTCTTCAGAATCTAACTGGAAGGAATTAGACATTATCCTTGCCTAGGTGCTGCAGGTGTAAAACAGGGGTGAGGTGAGTATACCTTACATTTTACACACTAATAGTAAATGATCTGTAAAGGGGAGGGGGTTCGGAAAGTGTAAGCAGGCGTGTATTTTGATGGGAAATGTGCATGGATTTCAGAGATTTTTTATTTTCCCTGATATACACTTTAGGCCTTTTTCCCCTCTCCCTGCATCCCTCAGTGCTGTATGCTGAGAACCTCCAAAAAAAAAAAATTCATTGCAACAGATGGGGTCAGAGCTTGGTCATACACTGACCAGACTTTGGCCAGTTCACTAGTGATCAGCTACATTTCAATCAGTGTGTGGCCGTCCCCGCTCAACAGAAGTCAATTATTTGATCAAAGGGACATGTTGAACAATTTTTCTCCATTGGGAGTTCATCCAATCAGCTGCAACCGCTGATCACTGTATTCTGAAAGCAGCAGGTGTCCCTGTCAGAATGCAATGTCCCAGCAGGATGGGGATTACTCCATCAGCCCATTGACTGAATAAAACAAAATAATGGCATTTCACCTGCTTCAGACAGTTGTCACCAGAATGTTGCGTGTCCCAGCGGAAGGATTACCCCTCACTTTCTATTCCAATTACAAATGTGAAATTTGCCACTCCCATATTCTACTTTACATGTTCATGACAATTAGAGAGCGGGGGAGAATCTCCACACCAGGGATAGAGACAACATTTAAACATCACAGGAGTTCTAATCCCTTCAATGCCTACTGTATGTAAGACATTATAGTAAATATTCAGTACAAGGTGTCAAAACTGGGGTCGTTCCATGGTTTGAACTCATATTGGTGGCGCATCAACACAGACTACTGGGATTTTTTTTTAATGTTGGATGTGTCTTCCCAAACAGCTCAGAATTAGAATGAAAACAAACAAGCTTCCTAAGGCCTCATGCAAACGGACACTCCCTGGGTAATCAGTCTTTATCAGAAAAGGCTGTAAACACTTATGGAGGCTGCGGACCTGGATCTAAGGTAAGTAAGGCCCCTTTCTCAGGGGGCAGACTCCACCAGGAGCCCACTTGCTGAGTAGGGGATCTGTCTGCTGATCCCCACTGAACAGGCAGATGGCTTGTCTGTGTCCGCTTATGCAGAGCAGATACTTCCTTTTCTCCTGTATGGGTGGTCAGATGTAAACGCACCTCCTATGCATTTACACTCAACTGCCATCTAATCCGATATGCTAGACGGAAGGGAAACAGATCCCCATCCCTCTATTTTTAGCGAAGCAGATATGATTGGATTTAAGCAGGTGTCTGTTTATACCCACTGATCCATAAAGGAGAATGGAGGGTCAGATCGGACCGCTAGTGTAAAAGGGGCCTAAGTAGCTAGGGAGTGGGTAGGTTAGTGCAGTTTTGCTTAGGTGGGCATAGAAGAGGTTACTAGCTGAATGTTGATATAAAGGTACAGATGTCCTTTAAATCAGCCTTTCTCAACCTGCTTACCCCAGAGAAATTTTCAAGGGTTGGTTTGGGAATCCACACATAACAACTATTACATGAACAGTTCACTGAATACTGGTGTAAATTGGTCCTTCGAGGAAACTTTAGACAGGATTTCCATATTGTCATTCCGGTCCTGCAAATCTTCCTGTTAGCATAATACCTTTACTTAAAAAAAAATAAAACAGACACAATAGAGCAGACTTTCTCAAACTTTATAGTATGGAGGAACCTTTAAAATAAATTTCAGGTCTCAGGGAACCCCTTCTAATGACTTAATATCTCATGGTACATTAGCATTAACAGTATATTGTAGATGTATGAATAAATTAAAAATAAGTAGTGTGACGCACTTAACATTTGACACCCAGGACTGCTCTATGTCACAAAATAATTTTTTCAGAAAAAATAATGAAATTAAACAAATAATAATTGCCAGAAGATAAGTGCAGACAAAGAAAATTGATAGCATTCCCTCACTTGGTGCTCAATAAAGAAATGCCTTCTTAATTTGCCAGTCAGTAGAAACGTGTCTTCTTACATTGGTGCATGGTGACATACCCTCTTACATTGGTGGTTGGGGGAAAAGGTACGTCTTTAAATGAAGATTAGTGAATTGCTCCCTTACATTTGTGGACGGAGGAGAAGTTACATCTTTGAGTGAAGGTTAGTGAAATGCTCCCTTACACTGGTGTTAAGAAGAGGAGGTGCATCCTTGATTGGAGGTTAGTGCTGGTAAGTGGAGAAGGGCCTTCTAAGATTGGTGGCTAATGGGAAGAAAATTTCCCTCATAGACAGCTTAAAAAAATCACTGGTATCAGTGGTTACATATTGGAGAGGCAGAAACTGCTCATTGCTAAAGCTACCCGAAGCAACCACTTAGGAAGCCCCTGGGCTCCACAGAACCCTGGTTGAGAAAGGCTGCAAAAGAATGTTAAATTATTCCTAAATCCTAGGCAAAACCTTCTTGCTTAGGATTTAATACTTACTTAATGATAACCTTTTAAAAAAAAAATTATTATATTTACTTACACTTTTGCTCCTTGAAGCCCTTTTGCACAGCGCTTTTTTTATGCCAGCTTCTTCTCTATCTGGCTTCCTCTTCAAGTGCCTACTTTCAGTATACAAGTGCAACATCCATTCTTGACATGGAGTGAGCACTATGAGGTCTATGGATGCAGTCTGAACATACATGTGTCAACATGGCAGCTTGCAGCCCTAGGCTTTTTCCCTCTGATTTCACCTGGTGCTGGCCAGTAACACACCTCCTTTTTTAAAGTTCCTACACTCTTGGTGGAGCAAGGACAGAGACACTTATGGACAGCAGCATTGTCAGTCTGAGGGAAGATGCACTACCAAATTTAGATACACTAACAAATTGAAGCCAGACTTTAGCTGCCACTTTTTAAACAGTTACAGTAATAGTTTTGTTCCTTTTGTGATAAAGGTCTTACATAAATGAATAAAAGCTGATCATTGTAAGCCCCCCTGTCAGTGGTAAATGGTTTGTCTCGACCCTCTAACTAGTTGTCTTGATGAAGTTCTTGGTGGAACGAAACATATGTAGACACAGGAACGGAACCCTCCCACCCCCTGATACACTGTATGCCTAACCATCTGAGAGGAACCCAAGGAAGTAACCAGCACAGGACTTGCTGATTTTGGATGACCTATGGCTGACGATACTATCAGTGTCCGCCTGGAGTGAATGGAGATACATTTAGTTGCTGTGCAATGCACACAAGGCTCAGTTCTCAGACTCAGTTCATTGCCTACTGTGGAATCTACACAGGAATGATATGCTTGCGGGATTCACTGAGGAGCATCACCTGTGCCGAATCACCTGCATGACCCACACCACAGCTGACTTTACTCTACTCATCCAGCTGCTGTGTTGATTTGAAGCATCAGAGAATCGTGACCACTCATTCACACCAATTTGTCATTGAGGAAGAAGGGCAATGAGTACACTCTTTATTACATGACCGACCATATCGGCAGTTCACACGGGGTACCCGGAGCGTTGGGACCCAATTATGTACTGGCCGAATCGGATGTAATTATCTATGCTCTCATGTGACTTTGACTGCTTGTACCCCATATGTGGGGACAGTTTCCCACTCCTTCAGCCCTGGGTTGTCTTTGGCGGGATGATCAATGGTGCCTCTCCATCCCACAGAGAGACTTTTTGTGTCATCTAATAATCACCTTTTTATTTCATCCCTTGTTGTGGTCTTAATGACAGGATGACTGGGACTTTCAATTATCAGTTGATTCAGGACTGAGTCCTGTGACACAATCAGGAGGTGTTCTCACAGGTGGTTACCTAGCAGTCAGACAGTCTTCCGGTATTTCCTGTTTTAGAGTAGGCTACTGCATCTGCCCAATGTGGATATAAGGTGCAGAGCTTTCCTATCAGGATACTGTGAGCTATCTGGCTCAACAACCATTCTGGATATTTTGGATACAGGTGCTATATCAGGGGTACCATCTTATGTTGGGGGGGGGGGTTATAGTTTTTTGGTTCCAGCTCTGAAGGGGAGGTGTTGAGTGGTCCCATGTATTGCAGGGGGAGGAGAGGGTTGGGTATGGTATAGTGGGTCTCTGCACATGTAGGAGAGAGTGGTGCTATATAACATATGGGGGGTGGTGGGACTTTGTGGGGAGGTTAGATGCATGCATTAGAGTCATTTTTTGTGCTGCTGTTTCACTATTTTTACAATATACTGGAATGAGGAGATAACCCCTGGGTGTGGACATTTTTTTTATTATTTTTTCTTTTGTCGACCCTCTAACTGCCAGATCTGCCAGACTAAGGCCTCGTTCACAAGGGTATACCACAGCATACATCTGTGCGATGGCCATGTTTGTTTGCATAGGGATGCACAGGTGTTATATGTTCCATTCATGTCAATTGGAATGCAGTGTCTGTATGACATACGGTGCCTTGAAAAAGTATTCATACCCCATCAACCAAAAACATTAATGTATTTTATTGGGATTTTATATGATAGACCAACACAAAGTGGCACATAACTGTGAAGTGGAAGGAAAATGATAAATGGTTTTCAACATTTTTTACAAATAAATATCTAAAACAATGTGTGGCGTGCATTTGTATGCAGCCCCCCTGAGTCAATACTTTGTAGAACCACCTCCAGCAGCATTTACAGCTGCAAGTCTTTTTGGGCCTGATCTGTAATACACCTGTATGAACTAGGCCTAACTGGGTAGATCACCGAGTGAAAATAAAAGGAAAAAATTCTAAAAAGAAAGTGAAGGCAGCCAGCACATGGAAGACTTGGTAAGCTGGAATGTGCGGCCTCGGCTTTCGGGGGTTATACCAGGATGATGCCCGCAGCTGCAGGCATCATCCCGGTAGCATTTTTTAGAACCAGCGATCGGCTTTCCAGGGATAACAACCAATGTGGCTAAAAGCCGCTCAGCTGTTATACCGGAGGAGCGGGAGGGGACATCCGCCCTCCCGCCACCTCCCGCCACTCTCAACGGGCCTCCTGTCCCACCCGGTGAACCGGTCGACAATCCGCCACCTCCGACGGCTAGGGACAGACTGGCATGAAGCCGGAAATGGCTTTGTTCCAGTCTCCTGATTGTAAACACGGAAGCAACGTCATGACGTCACTTCCCGTTTACTCGGCTGCCAATGGCGCCGGTTTTAAAAAAATATACAGTATTCAGAATCGCCGAAAACGGCGATCTGAATACTTTGAAGTGCAAAGGAGGGATCGGGGGTCTTTTAGACCCCCGATCCCTCCATAAAGAGTACCTGTCACCACCTATTATTGTCACAAGGGATGTTTACATTCCTTGTGACAGCAATAAAAGTGATCAATTTTTTTTATAAACACAATTTATTAATATAAAAATAAATAAGAAAAAAAAATATTTTAAAGCGCCCTGTCCCCGCAAGCTCACGCAGCAAAGAAAACGCATACAGAAGTCGCGCCCGCATATTTAAACGGTGTTCAAATCACACATGTGAGGTATTGCCACGATCGGCAGAGCGAGAGCAATAATTCCAGCACTAGACCTCCTCTGTAACTCTAAACTGGTAACTGTAAAAAAAAAATTTAACCTCACCTATGGAGATTTATAGGTACCGTAGTTTGTCGCTATTCCACAAGTGCGTGCAATTATAAAGCGTGACATGTGTTTGGTATCTATTTACTCGGCGTAACATCATCTTTCACATTATACAAAAAAATTGGGCTAACTTTACTGTTTGGTTTTTTTAAAGTTCATGAAAGTGTCTCTTCTCCCAAAAAGTTGCGTTTAAAACACCGCTGCACAAATACCGTGTGACATAAAATATCGCAACAATCGCCATTTTATTCTCTATATTCTCTGCTAACAAAATATATATAATATTTGGGGGCTCTAAGTAATTTTCTAGCAAAAAATACGGATTTTAACTTGTAAACACCAAATGTCAAAAATAGGCTTGGTCATGGAAGGGATAATAATTGTTTGCATTTGGGTTTAATACCACTTTACGCATAAAAAAGGGCATTATGTCTTGCATGCCACATGAGTGATACACAGCAGTGACTTTAATGCAGAGGTCCTGACTGTACTTCCAATGGGGAAGTTTCAGTGTTCACTAAAGGAAAAAAATGGTGCAAGTGCAACTTTGCTACCTGTTAAAGTCTCCTCTTGTGTACAGGAGGTATGATACTCCCATCATCAGTATGGCCTTATCTGAAATACAGAGCTCACTGTTCTTTTCATGCACCAAACTCAATTCTTTTCATTGAAAATTATTTGCAAGAAACAGAACTCAACCTATACCCAGCTATTCAAATACATATACATTGTTATTCTTTAAATGCAATTGCAAAAGTTAAACAAAAAAAGACTTTTAAACTTGAACTTTTTCTAAGTCAGCCTCACCAGTACATGATTTTGTCAGTCAGTGAATTCTGCAAATCCCATACATAAAGCAATAAGCCAAGAGCTTCCCCATTGAGTATCGTGCTGTGACTTAGTCAATAAATGTTAAGCTGAAATGAAAAATCAATACGTGTCTCAATTGAGTAGGTCACTTTCAGCAATGTTGCACCTTCTCAGTTACCATTTCACATTGTGCTACCAGTAGCATCGGGGACCAGGAGGCAATTCTAAATATATCTCTAATGGAAAATCATATTAAAGGCACAAATCACACCAAACGTATGTATATTTCATTGATGTAGCACAAACATGGCTTTACAATAAAAAGTGGATATAGTTCATTTTAAAAAAAAATCTAAAAACAAGAAAGAAATAACAAGAGTGAAACACATACTCTAGACCAATTGTCACGTAGTTGCTCACACTTGGCATATTCACCGGTACTGGTTGTAAACACTGTGGGGTTGATTTACTAAAACTGGAGAGTGCAAAATCTGGTGCAAGTGTGCATGGCAGTTAATCAGCTTCTAACTTCAGCTTGTTCGGTTAAGCTTTGACAAAAAAAAAAAAAATAACTCAGGGAGCTTATTGGTTTCTATGCACAGCTGCACCAGATTTTGAACTTTCCAATCTTAATAAATTCACCCCTTTAGGTTTATCTATGGTCAAAATGTAAAATCCTTTATTCATTTCCACGTTATATTTCAATTATTTCTAGCCTACTCTTATCAATCTGAACAATCTTGAAGTTTGTAAACTTACTTTATGAAGTTTCCCAGACATTTAATTTCTTAATTTCTGTGACACATATTCTATGCCCTGTGAATAGGCACAGCTGTGTCACACACTTCACAGAGCCTGCCTTCTGAACTTCAGAGATGCTGAGAGGAGGAGTTTCAAGAGGCAGAGACAGTACAGAAATCATTGCTTGCAAGCAGCAAGGTACCATGGGATATGTAGTCTCTAGAAATTGATAGGATACAGCTGAGGAGAAGCAGCAGGTAATCCAGGAAGTTGTTGAAAGAGACAACCAGCAGAGACAGCACTCGCAACATGAAAGGAGATTTTTCAAGTAAACTTATATTGGATTGTCAAATGTAACTATTATTTGTATTGCTGTTACAATGCTGATGTCATAAAAAACAAAGTTAAAGGTGTGACCATTTAACTTATTTAAAGATTAAAGGCTAAGTTCACCTTTACAGAAAATAGATATAGATATAGATATACTGTATATATTAAACGTACATATATTTGTTGCTAATGGTTAAAAGCGATGGTCACTATTCTGTACTCCTACTTCTGGACCTCTCTGCCGCCTTCGATACAGTTGACCACACCTCCTCAAAAAAAATGTCACTCCTTCGGTCTCCGTGACTCTATTCTTTGTTGGTTCTCATCCTATCAATCCTACTGCACCTTCATTGTCACTTGCAATTCTACCTTCTCTTCTCCTCTTGTAAGGGGCCCCTAAGGTTCTGTTCTTGGACCTCTCCTATTCTTGATTTACATCTCTCCCCTGGGTCAGCTGATAGCTTTCCACGGTGTTCACTAATTTACTATCAGATATATCAGATATATCAGTCTGGATGTCACACCACTTCCTCAAACTTAATCTATCCAAAACCAAACATGTCATTTTTCCTCCCCCTCGTGCCTCTTCCCCTGATCTCTCTTTCAAAATTGATAGCACAACTATAAGCCCATCCCTGCATGCCAAGGTCCTAGTTGTAGTCCTGGACTCTGAACTCTCCTCTAAGCCCCACGTCCAGTCACTGTCCAAATCTTGCTACCCTAACCTCCGCAACATCTCCAAAATACGCCCTTTCTATCCAGTGACACGACAAAGCTCTTTATTCACTCCCTGGTCATCTCTTGCCTCGACTACTACAACTCCCTCCTCATTGGCTTACCTCTACATAGACTACCCCCGTCAATCCATTGTGAATGCTGCTGCCAGTCTCATCCACCTTACCAATCGTTCTATGTCTGCTACTCCTTTGTCAGTCCCTCCACTGGCTTCTGCTCACCCAATGAATTAAATTCAAAATACTAACAACTACTTACAAAGGCTTCCACAAATCTGCCCCCAACTACATCACTGACCTAGTCTCTAAAGGCCAACCTAATCATTCTCTTCGTTCTGCTCAAGACCTCCTGCTCTCTAGCTCCCTCATCACCTCCTCCCATGCTCACCACGAGGACTTTTCCAGAGCCTCTCCATTCCTATGGAACTCCTTACCCCAATCTGTCCGATTATCTCCTACTCTATTGGCTTTTAGACAATCCCTGAAAACACTCCTCTTCAGAGAAGCCTATCCTATCCACACCTAACAACTGTATTTTCATTTTCTCCATCTGATCATCCCCAACAGCTATTACCTTTTGTTCCACTTGACCCTCCCTTCTAGATTGTAAACTCTAACGAGCAGGGCCCTCTGATCCCTCCTGTATTGAATTTTATTGTAACTGTACTGCCTGCCCCCCATATTGTAAAGCTCTGCACAAACTGTTGGCACTATATAAATCCTGTATAATAATAATAAAAATAATAATTTCTACGCTGATAACACCGAAATCTCTCTCTACCACTTAGCTCACTCCATTAGTCTCCTCACGCATCACTAATTTACTGACCAACATATTAGCCTGGATGTCACACTACTTCCTCACATTAATCTATCCAAAACTGAGCTCATAATAGTTTCTTCCCCATGTGCCCCCTCCCCTGATCAAGATTAATGGCGCAACCATTGACCTGTCCCCGTATGCCAGGGTGCTAGGTGTAATCCTAGGCTCTGAACTCTCCTTTTGGCCCCACATCCAATCACTGTCCAAATATTGCCGCCTCATCCTCCACAACATCTCCAAAATACACCCCTTCTTAACCAATGACACCACAAAGCTTCTTATTCACCCCCGGTTATCTCTCGCCTTGACTACTGCAACTCCCTCCTCATTGGCTTACCTTTACACAGGTTATCACCCCTTTAGTTCGTCATGAATGCTGCTACTGCCAGACTAATCCACCTTACCAACCATTCAGTGTCTGTCACCCCTCTTTGCCAAGCCCTTCACTGGCTTCCACTCACCCAACAAATTAAAATCAAAATTCCAAACTTACAAAACTATCCACAAATATGCCCCCAGCTACATTACTAACCTAGTATCAAAATACCAACCAAATCATTCTCTTCATTCAAGCCCTCCTGCTTTCTAGCTACCTCATCACCTCCTCCCATGCTCTCTTCCAAGACTTTTTCCGAACTCCCCCCATCCTCTGGAACTCCCTACCTACCCCCTATCTACCAACTTTCTCCTACTCTGTCCACTTTTAGGCAATCTCTGAAAATCCTTCTCTTCAGGGAAGCCCATCCTGCCTCCAACTAACAACAGTTTGTTTTTACCATCAGCCCATTCCTTTTGTATCACTTGACACTCCCTCCTAGATTGTAAGCTCCAATGAGTAGGGCCCTCTGATTTCTCCTGTATTAAGTTGTATTGTAACTGTAATATCTACCCTTATGTTGTAAAGCGCTGCGCAAACTGTTGGCGCTATCTAAATCCTGCATGATAATAATAATAATTTGCATGGAAAAAAATTTGCATTTATTTTATTTTTTTCCACAAGAGCCTGAAAAGCATTGCACCCACGATCAGTGAATCCAATGTCAGGTTCCTGCACACTTTTCCTCCAGCTTTCTGCCCTTATTTCTGTACGGACTTTCAGTTAGAAAGGAGGAAGTGTCAATGGACTACAAGTGTGCTGATTGCCGCATTTATAGTTCATTGAGAACTACAGGTCCGTCTGCTGAGGTGGAAGATCTTAGGCGCGGCGGTTCTCAGCACCCATTGAGAGTGCATTATATGCACCAGTCATTACAATTTCATTCTACATGGTCCGCGATCTGGCTCTCTTTGTATGCACATGGCCTGGGAGACCGTTGTGAAGCTGATTTTATGCCTTGGATACTTCTATAGCACATGTATTTTGGAAGTGAGTATGACTCTCACACATACCTTCACTGGATGTGGGGGGAATGTTATCTGTTTTTTGTGTGTGATGTTAATGTTTCTTTTTAATTTTGTAATTTCTTAGATGGTAACTCTCACTTAATGAACCCTGATGAAGGATTCCCTGAAACGCGTCGGTTCAGTGAGACTTATTACATTTCCACTTTTGGTTTTCCTCTCAATGTGATGCAGTTGTGTCCAAATTACATGTCCTTGCTTTTTGATGTATCCCATTGTATATATTGTTTGATTTGTATTTTTGTATATATTTTTTGTTGTACTTTTGAATTTTGTAATAAAATTATATATTTTTTACTTACATTGCATCATTGATGGTGGTGCCTCAAAAGTCCCACTCTAGGGGAATGTTTTGGTCTTTGAGGTGGACGATGGGACATTATAGTTCATTCATTCACAGGTCCCTGTAACACATCTGTGTGGGTGATTTTAGATTTGGAAAGAGATACCCCCCCACCCCGCTGTCACAGGAGGGGGACTCAGGAGGTGGTATGAGGGTCCTGCAGCAAGTACAGCTGTTGTGATTTGTTAAGGGGGGCGCTTTGGGGGTGGTCAACGCTATTGCTCATCTGTCTATTTTTCCACCCCTCCACTGACCATAAGGGTAACCAAGCCCTTACTGAAAAGTAATTTTTAAAGTAACATCTGTGATATTCATTTAATTTATTATATTTAAAATTCAAGATTTCTACTTCCCTTTCCACATGCGGAGCCCTTCCATAACTGTTATGTCCTGCAGACAGCTAGTATCATACATAGGTTGGTGGTTGATATAAAAGGACCAAGCATGTGGAGAAAAGTTACAATTGTAGAAAAACTAAGGTTAGAAAAACCCTAAATAAATAAGCAAAGCAATGGTGAGCAGCTGTGGTGTGTCTCACACCAACGACCAAGCATGGACTAGAATGGAGCCTAACAACTAGCCACAAAACGATGTAGAGAATCTTTAAATAATAGACAAAGAGCCTCCTCCTCCTCTTCTCTGTCTGCCCCATAGCAAGCACTTGCTATGTGGGCAGACATGCAGGCTCGATCCTGAACCGGCTCTGTGCATCTATTGACAAACACAGTGCTGCTTGACCCTTCCCCCCCCCCTCCCTAAGCTCTGCTCACAGGATTTGATTGACAGCAGCAGGGGCCAATGGCCACCACTCCTGACTCCATGTCCAGAGAGGAGAGAGATGAGGTTCAGGTAAGTATTTAAGAGGGGGATGGGGGGAGCTGACATTGAAAGGCTTTTTTATTTTAATACAAAGAATACATTAAGGTAAAAAAAAAAAATTGCCTTTAGATCCTCTTTAACCACGGAACAATGGCTACTGTGGTGTGTCTCAAATCTCCATCCTTACACAGAGAGGAATGGTGCCTTAAGCACTATG
The DNA here is from genome assembly GCA_037952925.1 of Lithobates clamitans. Taxonomy (NCBI): domain Eukaryota; kingdom Metazoa; phylum Chordata; class Amphibia; order Anura; family Ranidae; genus Lithobates; species Lithobates clamitans. The sequence continues at coordinate 2,483,822 of JBBGZY010000643.1, forward strand.
GTACAGCCATCTTAAAGGGTAAAGTGGCAGCTCAAATTTTGGATTTACTTTCATTCCACGTGACTTTGGTGATCAGGATGATGAGAGAGTGAATCTCCCTAACAGGGACAAAGACAGAAATAAAATCCTGACAAAGGCTCCTTACCAGTGGCGGCCGGTGGAATTTTTTTTTTGGGGGGGGATGGGAAACAGTATGCCAACCCCCCTCCCCTCGGTCGGTTCACTGGCGGCTTCCACTGCTCAGCAGTGGTGGCCTCCCGTTCTCCTGCTCTCCACGGGTCATCAATGCAACAGCGGCCAATCGGGAGTGCATGAATCTATCCATTGCATATAGGGGGTGGCGTGAAGAGAGGGGTGGCGCCCTGGTGCCCCTAATGGATGGCTGCCCCTGCTCCTTACTAAATCTCTGCACCACTTTACTGATTTTTGCATACCGCATGTGTGTTGTAACCATTTGAAATTAAAGAATGATTTTCAAAGGAATTACATATTTGAAATCCAATCTAAACCAGAAAGCTGGTTTTGCAATTTTTTGTTACCAAATCCTTAGAATTGTAGCCACTAAATCTGTTCATCCACAGACCCAAGGCAGTAATGAGAAAGATTTTACAACACAGGACAGTGTGCAGCAAGCGAATGATATGTCAAATTTTACACACTGTAAAATCTTACTATACAAATAGATAATTCAATTCAATAAAGCAGGACCCTCTTAATCCTCTTGTATTGTAACTGTATTGTCTTCTTTTTATATTGTAAAGCGCTGCGTAAACTGTTGGTGCTATATATAAATCCTGTATAATAATAATAATAATAATAAAACAAAATATGAGCATGTCATTTATATTTGTGCCTTGTAATTCGTAATAGCTGCATAAACTGTATGTACAGAATATACATGCATGGTATAGTGCCCCATAGACTTCTGTGGGCCTGTATCCCAAGGCAGGAAACAAAGGGAATGGGGGGCAACCCAGCAGAAGTCTATGCAGCTGTAATGACCAGGCTCTAAACAAACATGGGAGGCCATGGGTGTCTGATTGAGATATACTGTATATCACTGGGGGGGCAGGGGGGGCTAGGTCAGGTTAGGAAGGGGAAATCCTTATCTAGCTGCATCACCACGTTTGCGTAGCAATAGCAAGCATTCCTGCTCATGATTTTGGTTGAGCGATTTGCAAGCAATTTTTCATGCTGCATAGGACCAGCTCATTGAATTGAATGTGCTGCCCTGTGCATGTTTGTTGCCAGAAAAGGAGTTCCTGCTCATTTTCGGCTGACATGCTTTGCACGATTTCTAAGGGCTTGGTTTGCCGTGATTGCAGCAAAGTGTGAAAGAAGCCTGTGTTCGGTGCCAGACTGAGTATAAAAATCAGTTCTTGGATATGTAGCACACCAGCCGACCAAGGTCTACACAACCAATATTTATGAAGTCTTCAAGACCAATAGATACTGGGACTAAAAAAAACTTACAGTACAGAAATGCTACCCAGCTACAGAACATTTTTAAACTTTGTGGAATTTATTATTGCAATGATACAGGCCTGATTAAGGCCAGCCATATATGGGTTGAACTCCAAAAGAATTTTCTTATCTAAACATTTTCATTCGAATTTTGCATAATTAGTGGGCTGCAGGAACACCTGTTTTTGGTGCGGCCATCAAATTCGAGAGATCGGGCATGTTGGAAATGTTTTGAAAAACAAAGGACTTTCTAATTAATGATGGGAGAATCGTGTGAGAAATAAAATCGAAAAAGAAATGCGCATGAGCACAGGAAAAGAACGTTACTGGAAAGAAAACAAAATTCACGGAAAGAAAACAAGATTCCTGGCCAAAAAAATTCTTTTCTGTAACAACATGAGGTGAAATTGAAGGCTTGGTTGGTCGAATTTTTAAATCAATGGTGGCACCATCGTATCACAAAATGCACAAAATTTCTGATTTTCTAAAGAAAATTTGTTGGGAATTCGACCCATGTATGGCCTGCATAAGGCAGGCCTTACACGGTGCAAATTTCTCTCTTGCAACCATGCGTTGCAGGAAACAAATTCACATAATTCCCTCAACAACACAGGCAGTGCTGACAGGGAAGTCACCAATTGTCTTCTCCCAGCAGGGGCAGGGGAAGCTGTGCCCGCTGGAAGAAGACAGTGATAATTGCTAGTCCAACCTATGTGTGTAATTACATGTCAGTATTACATTGTATATCCCTGTATCCCCGTATGGTCGTTCAGGTGCTTATCTAATAGTTTTTTGAAACTATCGATGCTCCCCGCTGAGACCACCGCCTGTGGAAGGGAATTCCACATCCTGGCCGCTCTTACAGTAAAGAACCCTTTACAGTTTATGGTTAAACCTCTTTTCTTCAAATTTTAATGAGTGGCCACGTGTCTTGTTAAACTCCCTTCTGCGAAAAAGTTTTATCCCTATTGTGGGGTCACCAGTACGGTATTTGTAAATTGAAATCATATCCCCTCTCAAGCGTCTCTTCTTCAGAGAGAATAAGTTCAGTGCTCGCAACCTTTCATCATAACTAATATCCTCCAGACCCTTTATTAGCTTTGTTGCCCTTCTTTGCACTCGCTCCATTTCCAGTACATCCTTACTGAGGACTGATGCCCAGAACTGGACAGCATCCTCTAGGTGCAGCTGGACCAGCGTCTTGTAGAGTGGGAGAATTATCACCTTATCCCTGGAGTTAATCCCTTTTTTAATGCATGCAAATATTCTGTTTGCTTTGATAGCAGCAGCTTGGCATTGCATGCCATTGCTGAGCCTATCATCTACTAGGACCCCCAGGTCCTTTTCCATCCTAGGTTCTCCCCGTAGTGTATAGATTCCATTCATATTTTTGCCACCCAAATGCATTATTTTACATTTTTCTACATTAAACCTCATTTGCCATGTAGTTGCCCACCCCATTAATTTGTTCAGATCTTTTTGCAAGATTTCCACATCTTGCGGAGAAGTTATTGCCCTGCTTAGCTTAGTATCATCTGCAAATACAGAGATTGAACTGTTTACCCCATCCTCCAGGTGATTTATGAATAAATTAAATAGAATTGGTCCCGGCACAGAACCCTGTGGGACCCCACTACCCACCCTGACCATTCCCAGTATTCCCCATTTATCACCACCCTCCGAATTCACCCTTGTAGCCAGGTTTCAATCGATGTACTCACCCTATGGCCCATGCCAACTGACCTTATTTTGTACAGTAAACGTTTATGGGGAACTGTGTGAAATGCTTTTGCAAAATCCAGGTACACCACATCTACTGGCCTTCCTTTATCTAGATGGCAACTTACTTCCTCATAGAAGGTTAATAGATTGGTTTGGCAAGAAGGATTCTTCATGAATCCATGCTGATTACTGCGAATGATACAGTTTTCATTACTAAATTCTTGTATTCTTGTATATAGTCCCTTATCTTCCCCTCCAAGAGTTGCATACTATTGATGTTAGGCTAACTGGTCTGTAATTCACAGGGGTGTATTATGGGCCCTTTTTAAATATTGGTGCTACATTGGCTTTTTTCCAATCTGCTGGTACCATTCCAGTCAGTAGACTGTCGGTAAAAATTAGGAACAATGATCTGGCAATTACTTGACTGAGTTCCCTAAGTACCCTCAGGTGCAAGCCATCCGGTCCCGGTGATTTATTAATGTTAAGTTTCCCAACTCTAATTCTAATTCTGTCCTCTGTTAGCCAAGAGGGTGATTCCTATGACGTGTCATGAGGATAAGCACTGCAGTTTTGGTTACTAAAGACCCAATTCCCTTGTGAAGAATGAGGAGAAGAATAAATTCAATACCTTCGCCATCTCCCCGTCCTTTGTAACCAGATGTCTTTCCTCATTCTTTATGGAGCCAATATGGTCTGTTCTCCCTTACGTTTACTGTTTACATACTTAAAAAATTTCTTGGGATTTTTTTGCTCTCCTCCGCTATGTGTCTTTCGTGTTCTATCTTAGCACCCTTACATATCTTATTGCATTCTTTATAAAGTCTGAATGCTGATGATCATCCCTCAACCATGTATTTTTTGAAGGCCTTCTCCTTTGCTTTTATATGCATTTTTACATTGGAGTTAAGCCATCCATGACTTTTGTTCGCTCTTTTAAATTTATTACCCAATGGGATGCACTGGCTAATGCCCTAATTTAATATGCTCTTAAAGAAAACCCATCTCTCCTCTGTGTTCTTTGTTCCTAAGATTTTATCCCAATTTATGCCTTCTAGCAAGGTACATAGTTTAGGGAAGTTGGCTCTTTTCAAATTCAGTGATTTTGTATTCCCTTTATGTTTCCTATTTGTGTGGCTTATACTGAAGCCAATTGACCTGTGATCACTGTTTCCTAAACTGTCCCGTATTTCCACATCCATGATCAGGTCTGTATTGTTGGTAATCAGTAGATCTAGTAACGCTTTATTTCTAGTTGGTGCGTCTACCATCTGACCCATGAAATTGTCCTGCAAGACATTTAGGAACTGGCGAGCCTTAGATGAATGCATGGTTCCCTCTGCCCAGTCTATGTTTGGATAATTAAAATCCCCCATTATGATGACACTTCCCATCCTTGCTGCTAATCCAAATTGTAATAGGAGGTCCACCTCTGCCTCCTTCCTCAGGTTAGGGGGTCTATAGCATACTCCCAGTATTATTTCCCCCTTAGCTTCATCCCTTTGGAGCTCTATCCATAAGGATTCCACCTCCTCCCTAGCTCCCTAGCTTAGTGATGTCATCTCTCACATTCACTTGTACATTATTCTTGATATATAGACATACCCTTCCCCCTTTTTACCCTCTCTATCCCTGCTATAAAGGGAATACCCTTGAATGGTTGCCAGCCAATCATTAGAGCTGTTGAACCAGGTCTCTGAAATTCCCACAAAATCCAAATCCTCCTCATACAACAGTATCTCTAGTTCACACATCTTGTAACCCAAGGCTCCTGGCATTGGTGAACATGCCACGTAGTTTAGACCGGTCGTATATTATCCTCTTATTGGGTGTTCCGAGATTGCAACTAGGACTTGTTACTATACTTACCTTGGGTTTATGTGCTTTAGTCAACCTACTACTAATGCCCCCAATACTACCCTCTGTACTATGTTCCGCGCTGACTATCTATGCCTCTGGACCCTCCCTCCCGTCGCCTAAGTTAAAAACCATTCTTAACCCTTCGATCGATCAACGTGGTACATTTAGCCTCCCATTAACGTAACGAAACTCTGCCAGTTTCTGCTGAACCGTCTGAGATTTGAACCGTGAATGACTAGCCTAGGGCAACTTGCAGATGATCAAACTAGTCGAGCAATACTCTGCAACACACCAACCCTTCGGAAAAATGGCAGTTACCAAATCACCAGGCTGGACCTGAGGATATTAAGAAATGTTTATTGTACTTAAAATCTGAGAGATGTTCACCTACCCCAAGGTAACAGTGTAATATGTGGCCCTTAGATTGCAGTACATAAAAACACGTTATTGCTTTGAGACGGGTAGGTGTCATTTAAGTATTAGGCAAGGTAATATGTCCTAGAATCTTTTTCTAATAGATAATTCAAAGACAACTGTCCTGTAGTTTAAACAGATAAGTCAGTTCAAAGTTTTAAACATGATTATTTTTTAAATAATAATAATAAAATCTATGAATGTTTAATGAGAGACCCTCCAGGAGACTGGCTAATGGATCAAACAGAAACCACTTTTATAGCCCAGAGGGTTTTAAAGCCCTTTGTTCACAAGCAGGTTAATACTTAGCAAGCTGCCGTAGTCATTACAGTCTGCCTGCAGCTAGTTAAAACAGATTGTACTGTACTTATAAGGAGTATAAATGGTTCTCTTGCTTAGAAATCACATTATTAGTTTTAGAGGTTGCCGTGCTGTATTACAAACCAAGCTGACAATAGTAAATTAGACTAAATGGTTTGTCACCAAAGTCTTGTGAATTAAAATGTGTGATTTCTAACAAGTTCCAACAAAAGTAACTCAAAAGGAAATGTGATGCACTTATAAAAGACTGGTTGAAAGCACACCTGTCACCCACACAACAGCACAATAAACTAATGCCTAGACAGATGTTAGCTAAATGTACTAAAAGCACTGTATGTTACCAAGAGTGCACATTATGGCCGCACATTATAGTTTCTTTCAGCTACTATTAATTTTAAATGCTTATGTGAAAGATAAATATTAAAGTGGATCTAAACCCAGAACAAATGACAACTTAAGCACTGTGCATCATAGACAACTGTCAAATTTTCTTTCAACCTTTGCTGCATCTGAGTGCTTCTTATCTCCTGCGACCTTTTTCTGTCCACCAGCACTTCAGCAATGGCTTGATAGCACTTACCCCCGCAGGAGCCACTGGTGATGATGGGTCCTCTGTTCTGCCACAACTCTTCAAACTGCTAGTCCCCTTTAATACACTTGGTCATATACTAAAGCCGTCTATGCCTGTGCACTTAAGGGTTAGCAGTTTACCACTCTTTTAGAATACCCAGAAATAAGGCTACAAAGAACTTAGCGGTAACTCCAAGCAACATGGTACAGATAATTATACAGACATAAAGGCACTATGGTTGGTCAATGACCCACTAAGTGGTGCCCAAAGGCTATAGCAATAGCCAGCCCCCCCCCTCCGGCGGTCAGTAGGTAGGTCGGTCTAGCCCCGCACTTACCCCATCTAGGTTGCGGGCAGCGCTTTCTCCTCGTCGGCATCACCCAGCGTCTTTTCCTCCTCGACTTCATGGCAGCTTTCCCTGCATCTTCTCCTTCTCCTCCGCTTAATCTGGTGGCAGGGGATCGGTGTCAAGTGACACACTTAATCTGGTGGCAGGGGATCAGTGGCAAGTGACATGCTTGATCTGGTGGCAGGGGATGGGTGGCAAGTGACACGATGAATCTGGTGACAAGGGACCGGTTAAAGGGACATGCTTAATCTGGTGGCAAGGGATCGCTGGCAAGTGACACGCTTAATCTGGTGGCTGGGGATCAGTGGCAAGTGACACACTTAATCCGGTGGCAGGGGATGGGTAGTAAGTGACACGCTTAATCTGGTGGCAGGGGATAGGTGGCAAGTGACACGCTGAATCTGGTGGCAGGGGATGGGTGGCTAGTCACATGCTTTATCTGGTGGCAGGGGATGGGTGGCAAGTGACACGCTGAATCTGGTGGCAGGGGATGGGTTGCAAGTGACACACTGAATCTGGTGGCAGGGGATAGGTGGCAAGTGACACGCTGAATCTGGTGACAAGGGACTGGTGACAAGTGACACGCTAAATCTGGTGACAAGGGACCGGTGGTAAGTGACACACTGAATCTGGTGGCAGGGGATGGGTGGCAAGTGACACGCTGAATCTGGTGGCAGGGGATGGGTGGTAAGTGACACGCTGAATCTGGTGACATGGAACCGGTGGCAAGTGACACGCTGAATCTGGGCGCAGGGAATGGACGGTAAGTGAAATGCTTAATCTGGAGGCAGGGGACATGGTAAGTGACACGCTGAATCTGGTGGCAGGGGATGGGTGGCAAGTGACATGCTTAATCTGGAGGCAGGGGACATGGCAAGGGACATGCTGAATCTGGAGGCAGGGGACGGGTGGCAAGTGACACTCTAAATCTGGGTGGCAGGTGACGGTGGAAAGTGACATGCTGAATCTGGTGACAGGAGACGGGTAGCAAGTGACAAGCTGAATCTGGAGGCAGGTGACGTGGCAAGTGACACGCTGAATCTGGTGGCAGGGCACAGTAGCAAGTGACACGCTGCAAAGTAGAAATATTGTACTTTAATTCTTGAAAGTAGGTGCGTAAATTGGGGCAAGCTTGTAGGGGCCCCATAGCATTACTTTGCCCAGGGGCCCAAGATGCTATTAAGATGCACCCCGTATGGGCCGCCACTGCTCTGTAGCAGTATCAACTAACAAAAGGTAAACAGGTCCTTCTGTACATGCTCTGCGTGCAACCCCTAGAGCGCGTGGGTGTTTGTATCTCCTCCTCCAGGTGCAAAGATTTGTGGGAATTGATGTCCACAGTCTGCCAGCCTCTATTAACAAGCATTGTCCAGTGCCCCTTTAAAGTGGAGTTCTACCCAAAAGTGGAACTTCCGCTTAAAGTACTCCTCGTCCCCTGACATACCACAATCGGCATGTCATTTTTTGGGGGGGCTGGGTACCTAGTTTGGAGTAGGACTTCCTTTCCCACTTCCTCCTTCCGACTTCTGACCGCCTAGGCAATTCCTAGGCGGCCCCTCCCTCCTGGCAATGTTCTGGGACACGTGACAGGTCCCTGAACATTGCCTGGCCATTGACGGAGCAAAGCATGGCTCGTGCATGCGCAGTACGTGACCAGCTGTAAAGCCGTAAACTGTCACAGTCAGGCGCCCACACTCACAATGTCGGCGCCACGAAGAGGAGGGGGAGAGAACAGGGGCTTCGGGCAGCCGCATCGCTGGACCGTGGGACAGGTGAGTGCCTGTTTATTCAAAGTCAGCAGCTATACTTTTTGTAGCTGCTAGACTTTTAATAAACTCAAAAACCAGTGGAACTCCGCTTTAATTACTACAATTTCCAACATCCATAGTGCTTGGACAGTGAGTCTTTACTGATGCTCTCATTGGCTCTCTCTCTCCTCCTGCTCATTGGTTGGATCCACACTTCCCTGACAAGAGGCGAGGGCAGGAATGAGCAGACAACACACACAGCCACAGCACAGCCAGCAGTGAGAAAGAAATAAACTGGCTGCATTTCTCTCTGTGTACACAGCAGCCCAGCGAGGGGGGCGTTAGGGGTTTACACATAGCCAGCTGCAGCACCTGGCTACACATTAATAGCAATTATGGCAAAGGATTTCCTGATGGTGACAACAGTAGACCATGCCTGCGTAGTGTGTATTAAAACAGCCACTTTTAGACTACATCAAAAAACCATGTGGCTGAGTGATAATGCAGGAGCACTTCTGATAGTGACAGAGCTTTACCATCTCATAACAGAAAATGCCTGAACAAGGATCTTCATGGCAGGATTAGTAGGTTTTATTTTGATTAAACCTGTAGTTCAGGCTTTCTCAACCAGAGTTCCATCTGAGTTTACTAGGGGCTACTTGAGCAGCGAGCAATGAAAGATTAAAGGGGTTGTAAAAGCAGAACCTTTAAGATAAAAAACCTTCGGTGTGTAGCAGCCCCCCAGCACCCCTTAATTACTTACCTGAGCCCCTTCTCTCTTCAACGTCCACGAATGTCTAAGCCATCTGGGACATTCCTGATTGGCTGAGACACAGCAGCGGCGCCATTGGCTCCCACGGCAGACAATCAAAGTCAGTCAGACAATCAGGTGAGAAAGGTAGCGGGGCTAGGTCGGGGGTCCGTGTCTGAATGGATACATGAAGCTCTGACTTGGCTCGGGTGCCCCCATAGAAAGCTGCTGGCTGAGGGGGCATGCAATAGGAGGGAGGGGCCAGGAGCAGCAAAGAGGGACCTGAGAAGAGGATGATCTGGGTTGCTCTGTGCAAAACCAACTACACAGAGCAGGTAAGTTTAACATGTTTGTTTTGTTTTTTCTTAAACAAGACTTTACAATCACTTTAATCTCACACCTATAATGATCACCAATTTAAGTGGGCAATTTCCCAATGACAATCAATATAAGGAGTCACTTTGCCACTGATTCCACTGATCATCAGAGAAGGGGGCCTTTTTTCCACTGATCACCAATGATGAGAAGCATTTTTCCACTGGCCACCAATGTAAGGAGGCATTTTTCCACTGAACACTAATGCAAAGATGCATTTTGCCCTGGCCACCAATATAAGGGGGGATTTCTTCACTCACCACTAATGTAAAGTACCAGTACAATTTTCAGTCTTTGGTTCTGGCCTTTTTTATTCATGATTATTATTGACATACAAGGCCTCATGCTCGCTTACGGTGAGAGGAGGAAAACATGCCAAGTGTAAAATTCCGTGTGTTTTCCCATGCTCAGGGAGCCGCAGGTGCCACGTACAGCCTGCCATACAAAAGAATGGCTCTGTGTGGTTGTACTTATATAAACATCAATGCTTCTGTGCATCGGCATTTACCCATGTAAACGCGCACGCCGTATTTCCTGATCACAAGATTTTTATATTTGGAAAATATGTTGTAATTCCACGAAAGCATTGGCATTTACATAAATACAGCTGTATGCAGCTATTCACTTTTGTGGCATCTGGGTTTTGCATTATGCACAACTCCCTGGAAGAACATGGGACCACTAGTAAGCCTTATAATTGCTCTAGCAGTTGGAAACAATTGTCAGTCCTGGTTATTTTATCTTGCTACTGGGATCAGCAAAAGATTTCAAGAGTAACTCCACTTTTGTTGAGAAAGAAACGTTCCCCTCTGGGTAATCTATGCCCATTGCAAGGATTTTAACAAACTTTGTTGCAGATTTATACATTTTGTTATTCAGATGAAATAGCTGTTTGTTTGTCTGTGTCCATGTGGACATTGAATCTGTATTGGTGTGGTTTTATAATTATCAATCAGCTGTTGCACCTGCAGGGCTCTAATGAGGAAATTGGCAGGGTCTAAATCCATTTAGACGTGATTTCTCTTTGGGAGTATATCACAAAAAATTTCATTTTTGGTTCAGGGGATGCGCAAAATCTGATTTGTATCTTGGTGCAGACTTCTGGGAAAATCAATATGCCAAACACTTAAGGAGGAAATTACATTTTCAGGAGGCATTCTGTACATTATCTGTGTACAGAACGCCTCCAGGTAGCCATAGTACATTGCATTTTACAGAAACTTACAGTGCTGTAAATTGAAAAGGAAAGGTAGACAACCCCAATAAATATAACCTCAAAATGAAGAACCTAGTATAAGCTGCAAAAAATACCAACATTGAAATAGGTTATAATTAGCCAAAAATGATTTATTATCGCGGGAGAGTTATCGGAGTATCAATAGAAATCCACTAAGAAAAAATAAAAAGAACCTGACTTTGATTACCAACCCCTACATGAAGAGAAATATCAAAAAGTTAACATGACCTGTTCGGATGGAAATATATAAAACATAATACATTTTATTATTAGCATAGTAAAAGCATATATTTCCATCTGAAAGTGTCATGGTAACTTTATATTTCTCTTTAAGTAGGGATTGATAGTCAAAGCCAGATTCGTTTTACTTTTTCTTAGTGAAAAGAAAAGGTCATTTTTAATAACATTCGATCACAATATGACTTGTGTTGCAGTAAACGCTATATTATTATATTTTTTTTTTACTTGTTAATTTTTCCCCCCACGAAAGTGGAATTACCATGCCTTTTTCTGACATTTGATGTTTACAAGTAAAAAATCAAGATTTTAGCCAGAAAATCGCTTAGAACCCTCAAACATTATATATTTATTTTTAGAAGAGACCCTAAAGAATAAAATGGTGGTCATTGAAATATTTTATGTCACACTGTATTTGCACAGCGGTCTTTCAAATGCAATTTTTTTGGGGAAAAAATGCACTTTAATAAATAAAAAAATATTAAAGTTAGCACAATTAGTTTTTTTGTATAACGTGAAAGATGATGCTACACTGAGTAAATAGATACCTAACATGTCATGCTTTAAAACTGTACATGCTTGTGGAATAGCGACAAACTATGTGGTCCATAGGCCACACTTCAAATTTTTTTACAGGTTATCTGTTTAGGGTTACAAAAAAGATCTATTGCTATAATTATTGCTCTTGCTCTAACGATTGCGGTGATACCTCACATGTGTGGTTTGAACTCCGTTTACATATGCAGACGCGACTTACGTATACATTCGCTTCTGCGCGTGAGCTCGGAGGGATGGAGCACCTTAAAATTTTTTTTCTTTTACTTTATATATATATAGATATATATATATATAGATATATATATATATGTTAAACTGCCCCTTTTTTTAATCACTTTTATTTCAATACAAAGATGTAGACATCCCTTGTAATAGTAGTAAGCATGACAGGACCTATTTATTGAGAGATCTGGGGTCAAAAAAACATTTTGTCTTTAAAAAAAAAAATTACTTTCTGTCTGCCCCAGAACAGGAAGTGACGCCAGACGTCGCTCCGGTCCTCCGAGGGCATAGAGCCTAGGCTATTTTGCCCTCGCTTAACATCCTGTCTAGCCATCGGCCGCATTGGATCGGTTCCGGGCTTACTGATGGCTCCGGTAAGCTCAGAAGTGACTGGAAAGCGGTGGGAGGGGTGGAGCACTATAAAAGTGATCCCGCAGCAAATCCGCTACTGGGACAACTTTTATCTGGAAGCCTGCCGCCTCCTGAAAAAAAAATATTGGGGTTATGGCATTTTACGGTATTTAATGTCAAAGTAATGATGTACATTTAGAATTAGGCAGTTGGCAAGTGGTTAAGCCAATATGTGATTCCACTGGCAACCCCACAAAACTATTCTATATGAATGGTAGGGATGAGCCGAACACCCCCCGGTTCGCTTTGCACCAGAACCTGCGAACGGACCAAAAGTTTGTGCAAATTTTAGAACCCGTTAAAGCCTATGGGACTCGAACGTTCGAAATCAGAAGTGCTAATTTTAAAGGCTAATATGCAAGTTATTGTCCTAAAAAGGGTTTGGGGATCTGGGTCCTGCCCCAGGGGACATGTATCAATGCAAAAATGATTTTAATGATGTTTAAAGTGAAAAAAAAGTGAAATATTCCTTTAAATATCGTACCTGGGGGGTGTCTAGAGTATGCCTGTAAAGTGGCGCATGTTTCCCGTGCTTAGAACAGTCCCTGCACAAAATGACATTTGTAAAAGAATAAAAGTCATTTAAAACTGCTTGTGGCTTTAATGTAATGTCGGGTCTCGGCAATATGGATGAAAATCAGTGAGACAAACGACATGGGTACCCCCCCCCAGTCCATTATCAGGCCCTTTGGGTCTTGTATGGATATTAAGGGGAACCCCGCACCCAAATTAAAAAAAGGAAAGGAGTGGGGCCCCCAGGCCCTATATACTCTGAACAGCAGTATACAGGCGGTGCAAACAAGACAGGGACTGAACGGGTACATTTTTAAAGTGTAGCACCAGCCAAAAAATCTATGTTTAAGCTTTTTGGAAAACATAGGGAAGGATTATCACCCCTGTAACATTTGTTTTGCTGTCTGTGCACCTCTTCAGAAGATTTCACCTCACTTTCTGTCCCAATGACAAATGTTTTTTGAAAATAAGGGTTTTTTTTGTGAAACAAGGATTGGTGATAAAGCATCAGTGGAGAGGAGACACGTTTTTCCCATATTAACTCTTACAGGAGAGAATTTCCCTTCCTAGGGGTAGATTTCATCTCACTTCCTGTTGTCTCCTTCCGTTTGCAAGTAGGAGTCGTTTGTAAGTTGGATGTTTGAAAGTAGGGGCCTGCCCTATATACTCTGCAGAAATTGGGGCCTTAGGTGTTGGTGTTGCCACAACACTGTAAGCCCTCACAGTTACTCTTGGTGGGCGCAGGAACGGGCCCTGCTGTGAAATATTAGATCAAGAATTGTAATTACATGCCATTGTTGAACAGTGGTAGAAAAATTGGGCCTTTGGTGGTGGTGGTGCTGGTGCCACAACACTGTCCTCACACTTACTCTTGGTGGGCGCTGGAACGGGCCCTGCTGTGAAATATTAAATCAAGAATTGTAATTACATGCACCTGGTGAACGGGCAGAAAAATTGGGCCTTTGGTGGTGGTGGTGGTGTTGCCACAACACTGTAAGCCCTCACAGTTACTCTTGGTGGGCGCAGGAATGGGCCCTGCTGTGAAATATTAGATCAAGAATTGTAATTACATGTCCCTGTTAAACAGGGGCAGAAAATTTGGGCCTTAGCCACTGCTGCCACAACACTGCAACCCCTCACAGATATTATAGTTGGAACGCAGGAATGAGCCCTGCTGCAAAGTATTGCATCAAAAATTGTAATTATATGCCCCTATTAAATAGGGGCAGAAAAATTGGACCTTGGGCACTGGTGCTGGTGCCACAACACTGCAACCCCTCACAGATACTATAGTTGGAGCACAGGAATGAGCCCTGCTGCAAAGTATTGCATCAAAAATTGTAATTACACGCCCCTATTAAATAGGGGCAGAAAAATTGGACCTTAGCCACTGGTGGAGGTGCCCAGAACCAAAAATGTTCTTGCAAGCTATCAGCATGAAAATTGAGGAGGAAGAGGATTGTCACTCAGCATAACAGGATAGTCACTCAGCATAGGCAGTCTTGAAGGGATCTCATATTTAAAAAAAAAATATTTGGTTACATCAGCATCAGGTGCTTGGTAGCTGGTGATCCAAGACTGATTCATTTTTATGAAGGTCAGCCGATCGACCGATTCGGTGGACAGGCGCACCCTGTGATCGGTTACAAAGCCTCCTGCAGCACTGAATGTGCATTCCGAAAGAACGCACATCCCAGAGGATATTTGGTGGGAAAGGTGTCCAAGTCTGATCTTGCCCCTAGGTATTCCTGCACCATGTGAATCAGACGCTGGCGATGGTTGCTGGAACCAATCATACCTTGGGGCTGCGGACTAAAAAATTGTCTGAACGCATCGGTCAGACGACCACCTTCTCCACCGCTCCTTCTGTGACTGACCGAAGCCTCAGCAACATGTTGTCCAGGAGGACCAGGAAATTGTAACCTCCCAGGCTCTGGAAACGCGTTGCACAAACCTTTCTGCAAGGCCTCCCGAAGATGTTTCATCCTCTGCGACAGCAAGATAAGGTCTGCAACCTTACCCTTGTAACGTGGATCAAGGAGGGTTGCCAGCCAGTAATGATCCCTCCCCTTGAAACCACGATTACAAGGATCCTTCCGCAGGCTTTGCAGGATCAGGGAGGCCATGAAGAGTAGGTTTGCTGAGGCATTTGGTCCAGAGTCCTCTGGGTCACTAAGGACGACATGATCCGCGGCCACCTTCTCCCTGCCACGTACAAGTCCATGGGTTTCTTTGGACTGTAAATGATCCCTTGAAGACTGCTGCTGATGCTGAGTGCCAGGCTCCACTTCCATGCTGCCACAATCCTCCTCCTCGTCCTCCTCCTGTGCGATCAGCGGGCACGCAGGAACACTGTCTGGATAAAGGGGGCCTTGAGAGGTAAGGAAGTCCTCCTCTTCCTCCCTCTGTTCTGCCTCAAGTGCCCTGTCCATTATTCCACGCATCGTGTGCTCCAACAGGTGGACAAGAGGGACAGTGTCACTGATGCATGCACTGTTACTGCTCACCATCCTCGTGGCCTCCTCAAATGGTGACAGGACAGTGCATGCATCCCTGATCATAGCCCACTGGCGTGGGGAAAAAACCACGCTCCTCAGACCCTGTCCTGGTGCCATAGTCGTATAGGTACTCATTGATGGCCCTCTGCTGCGTGTGCAGCCACTGCAGCATGGCCAACGTTGAGTTGCACCTGGTGGACATGTCACAGATTAGGCGGTTCTTGGGCAGGTTAAATTCCTTTTGGAGGTCAGCCAGCCGAGCACTGGCATTATATGACCTGCGGAAATGCACACAGACTTTCCTGGTCTGCCTCAGGAATCCTGTAAGCCCGGATACCTGCCCAAGAACCGCTGCACCACCAAGTTAAGGACGTGAGCCAAACAGGGCACATGGGTCAGTTGTCCCTGTCGGAGGGCGGAGAGGAGGTTGGTGCCATTGTCGCAAACTACCATTCCTGGCTTAAGCTGGCATGGCGTCAACCACCTCTGAACCTGCCCCTGCAGAGTTGACAGAATCTCTGCCCCAGTGTGGCTCCTGTCCCCAAAGCACACCAGCTCAAGCACCGCATGGCATCTTTTTGCCTGCATGCTTGCGTAGCCCCTTGAACGCCTATGGAGCACCACTGGTTCCGAGGACAAATTAGCACAGGAAGAAGAAAAGGAGGGGGTGGAGGAGAGAGGTGTGGCAGAATCACCACTAGTAGAATTTTGGAGGCGTGGTGGCGGAACAACCTCCAACACTACTGCACCCTGTCTTGCATCCTTCCCAGCTGCCAGAGGAGTCCCCTAGTGTGTGGTGAAAGATAGGTAACGTCCCTGTCCATGCCTGCTGGGCCATGAGTCAGCAGTAATATGCACCTTACCGCTGACCGCCCTGTTCAGCGAGGCCAAGACATTGCCTTCCACATGCTGGTAGAGAGCCGGAATTGCCTTCCATGAGAAAAAGTGGCATTTGGGAACCACTGAGGAACCGCACATTCCACAAACTCACGGAAAAGGGCAGAGTCTACCAACTGAAAAGGCAGCAGTTGAAGTGCTAGCAATTTAGCCAAGCTAGCATTCAACCGCTGGGCATGTGGATGGCTGGGACCAAACTTCTTTCGGCGGTGCAGCAGCTGGGGCAGGGAAATTTGCCTGGTACAATCTGACGTTGGTGTACCGATAGCAGATTGCCCGCAAGTACTTGGCTATGACACACCTAATTCTACACCTTCATTCCTCCCAGTGCAGGTTTCAGAGAGGACTGAAGGTATAGTGGGGGTGGAGATCCCAGCTGATGAGGAGCAAGGAGAGGTCCGCTTTGTTCTTTGGTGTGGGTCTTTTAGGTACGCTTGCCAACGAACTGCATGGCAGGTCGACATATGTCTGGGCAAGCATGTGGTGCCCAAGCGGGTGATGTTTTGGCCACGCGAGATACGCTTGAGACATATGTTGCAAATAGCAGTGGTGCGATGTGATGCACTCGTCTCAAAAAAGGCCCACACCAAAGAACTTTTGGAATAATGCGCAGAGACAGCAGCGCCCTGCACATGCGGAGCCCTGCAGTGTGATGCAGTCAGTGTGCTGCCCTTAAGCTGGCCCCTGGAGGGCATCCTGCCTCGTTGGAGATGTGCCTCCTCCTCCTCCTCCGCCTCCTCCTCTCTCCTATCAGGCACCCACGAGGAGTCAGTGACTTCCTCATCATCCCCTCCCTCCTCATCACTGGAGCAAAGCTGGCAGTAAGCTGCAGCTGGGGGAACATGACTGCCAGTTTGCTGTCCTTGGGCACCCCCTCTCTTTGGGCTCACGTTACTGCCTTCCTCTAGCTGGGTACCATCATCGGAGCCTTCAAAACGCTGGGCATCCTCCTGGAGCATATACCCAACACTGTGGTCAAACAGTTCAGGGGACTCCTCAGGAGAACATGGTGGGGCTAGGGAAGGAGTGACCGATGCCATTGAGCCGAGGGAAGAGGCCGCGTTGGCAGCTGCTTTGCCAAAGTACCCTGAGCCTGGGTGAGAGAAGATGAGGAGGATGAGGACGGCTTGGTCATCCACTCTACCAAGTCTTCGGCATGTTGCGGCTCAACACGGCCAGCTTCCGAAAAAAAGGACAAGCGTGTCCCACGGCCACATGCTGATGAGGATGCACCGTCTCCACGACCAGCACTGTTGCCTCTAGACACAGAGCCTGCTTGCCCTCTTTTATTGGCTTGTGACTGTCTGCCTCTCCTTGTTGGCCTTCCAGACATATTAATGGCCTGCAGTGAGATGTGGCTGCACAAAGCTGGGATGTATATATATATACTGATTATACTGCAGCTAGCAGAATCAACTGCCTGCCTGTAGTATTATTAGTATGAGAACACCAGCAATTGTCTTCAGGTAGCTTTAGGTGCACACCGTGCAGAGGACACAGTACACTAACTGTAAATACTGCAGCTGCCTGCCTGTGGTATTAATAGGATCAGTAGAACACAAGCAATTGTCTTCAGGTAGCTTATCGTGCACACTGTGCAGAGGACACAGTACGCTAACTGTAAATACTGCAGCTGCCTGCCTGAGGTATTAATAGGATCAGAAGAACACTAGCAATTGTCTTCAGGTAGCTTTAGGTGCACACTGTGCAGAGGACACAGTACACTAACTGTAATAACTGCAGCTGCCTGCCTGTGGTATTATTAGTATGAGAACACCAGCAATTGTCTTCAGGTAGCTTTAGGTGCACACTATGCAGAGGACACTGTGCGCTAACTGTAAATATTGCAGCTACCTGCCTGTGGTATTAATAGGATCAGAACACCAGCAATTGTCTTCAGGTAGCTTTAGGTGCACACTGTGCAGAGGACACAGTACACTAACTGTAATAACTGCAGCTGCTTGCCTGTGGTATTAATATGATCAGAACACCAGTAATTGTCTTCAGGTAGCTTTAGGTGCACACTGTGCAGAGGACACAGTACACTAACTGTAAATACTGCAGCTGTCTGCCTGTGGTATTAATAGGATCAGAACACCAGCAATTGTCTTCAGGTAGCTTGAGGGGCACACTGTGCAGAGGACACAGTACACTAACTGTAAATACTGCAGCTGCCTGCCTGTGGTATTAATAGGATCAGAAGAACACCAGCAATTGTCTTCAGGTAGCTTTAGGTGCACACTGTGCAAAGGACACAGTACACTAACTGTAAATTCTGCAGCTGCCTGCCTGTGGTATTAATAGGATCAGAACAACAGCAATTGTCTTCAGGTAGCTTGAGGGGCACACTGTGCAGAGGACACAGTACACTAACTGTAAATACTGCAGTTGCCTGCCTGTGGTATTAATAGGATCAGAAGAACACCAGCAATTGTCTTCAGGTAGCTTTAGGTGCACACTGTGCAAAGGACACAGTACACTAACTGTAAATACTGCAGCTGCCTGCCTGTGGTATTAATAGGATCAGAACAACAACAATTGTCTTCAGTTAGCTTTAGGTGCACACTGTGCAGAGGACAGTACACTAACTGTAAATACTGCAGCTGCCTGCCTGTGGTACTAATAGGATCAGAAGAACACCAGCAATAGTCTTCAGGTAGCTTTAGGTGCACACTGTGCAGAGGACACAGTACACTAACTGTAAATGCTGCAGCTGCCTGCCTGTGGTATTAATAGGATCAGAAGAACACCAGCAATTTTCTTCAGGTAGATTTAGGTGCACACTGTGCAAAGGACACAGTAAACTAACTGTAAATACTGTAAAAACCCCTGCCTGCCTGTCAGTATATTAGGAAGAGAATAACAGGAACGGATCTAGCTAAACTGAATACAGTGTGTGTATGTATATATATATATATATATATATATATATATATATATATATATATATATACACACAACACCTAGGATGCATATATATACACAATACACTGTAAGTGCAGCTAACTGACTTGTCTGCCTACTCTAACTTAAATCAAATGACACTGTCTCTCTGTCTGTCTATCTCTCTCCGCTGCCACAACACACTACACAAGGCCGCCACACAGATGGCCTTATATAGTGTGGAGCGTGTACTAAACCCACTGATCCATAATTGGCCAAAGCCACCCTGGCTTTGGCCAATTACGGCTCTCTGTACAGACGGCGCTGTGATTGGCCAAGCATACGGGTCATAGTGCATGCTTGGCCAATCATCAGCCAGCAATGCACTGCGATGCCAGTGAATTATGGGCAGTGACGCGCCACTCGAATTTGGCGCAAACGGCCCATGACGTTCGCAATTCGACGAACAATCGAACAGGCTATGTTCGAGTCGAACATGGGTTCGACTCGAACTCGAAGCTCATCCCTAATGAGTGGAGATGACTTATGTAGACTATATTTATTCTTATACAAATAGATTATTCTGTTTCTAGCCCAATGAATGAATGAACCTTGTGGATCAAGTGAATTTGTACAGAGGCGGCTCTAGGCTTTGTGAGGCCTTAGGCAAAACTTACACATGAGGCCCCACGGACTGGGACGCTCCGTGGTAAGGCCGCTATTCCTCAGGCTGCGGGCAGTATCTGATTTGTCCGTCAGCTCCTAAGCCACAGAGTCCCAGTGGGGGTAGGCGAAGCCGCCGGCGTCAACTTCAGTGATTGAGAACAGGCAGCCGCGAGGCCCCTGTGAGTGCAAGGCCTTAGGCGACCGCCTAATTTGCCTAATTGGAGAGCCGCCTCTGAATTTGTATATTCATGTCCATTATCATTTTTCGGTGCATAAGAATGGTTGAAAAGAGATTAAACTCTTCCATATGGCATAGCAATTGGAGTAAATGTTCAGTGAAAAAAGAAAACCATTCAGAAATATGTGTTTAAACCATCTCTGAATGTTTTATTCCTCAGAAATTGATTTCCGGAAAGTTGTAACTAGATGTGAATAAAGTGTGCAGTGAGGCACAATAGGAGATAATTCTTCTATAAATAAACTTGAAATGTAGACATAAAATTCACTCACTGTATATTTTTCTACTATTTCTTGCTCACGTGACCTCTTACACAGCAGACTGCTCCCTTAGGGGACTCTTCTGCCTGTGACGGAGTTATTCTTTTTAAATGTTCTGCGCTAAATCAAAAGCAGTAATGTAAAGCAGACAACTGAGATGATGATCTCCATTCCAGCAGTTTTCTATCGACAATCTCTTGTCCATGATGGCAGATGCCTATCGGCTCATGGGATGGCCAGGTTATAAAACTTTTTTTGCTCATAGTTTTGCCTGGATTTACCAAAACTGATCAGCATTAGGAATTCGTCCTGGTTCACACCACTGGGGCTTTGAAGTCGTGCTACTTCAGCGTGACTTCAAAGCCGACTATCAGTGCAAGTTCATGAAATCTGTAACTTAATTTAACAGATTTCAATAAAAGTCGCACTGAAATCGCCCAAAATAGTAAAGGAACCTTTCTGGAAGTCGCTGCGACTCTACGTCCCATTTCCACAAATGGGGTGCGACTTGTCATGCGACTTCAAACAGTCAAGTCGCATGACAAGTCCCACTGGGGTGAACCAGGGCTTCAGGATTGTAATGGAATTAAATATATTTTGAACAAGTTAATTTAGTAAATACCTGACTATGTATGTTTGTAGATTTGTCTGAAGGGGCATGGCTAGACAATGTATACATGTGATATGTCTAAACCTGGCAATACACTATACACACTGTCAAAATACCCAATCTGATTGGATGCAGCCACTGTTGTTTTGACAATTTTCTGCCCAGCTCCTTCGATTTTTCAATTGAAGGATGTCAGACGGGAGGCAGTCGATAGGGCCACCCACAGAGCACATTTCACAGTTTATGGCCAGTTTAACTTTCATGCTTTGTATCAGGCTTCTAAGGATTTTACAAGTAATAAATCCAACCAAAGACCTTAAAGGGGTTGTAAAGGTTTGTGTTTTTTCACCTTAATGCATCCTATGCATTAAGGTGAAGAACCACCTGGCAATGACGGCCCCCCAGCCCCCCCGTTTACTTACCTGAGCCGTTCACCTGCTGTGCGCGTCCCCCGGCGTTCTCTTCTCCACGGAGTCTGGCCATTGATTGGATAGACTGGATAGATTGATAGCAGCGCAGCCATTGGCTCACGCTGCTGTCAATCACATCCAACGACGCGGCCCGCCGTGGGGCGGGACCGAGTCATACACGCTGTGTCTATGGACGCAGCTTGTATGACAGGGAGCGCGCCCGCAAGCTAACCCCCTCGGGATAGAGCTTCACAGAGGGAGGTTAGCTATTGCGGGGAGGAGCTGAGACAGCCGCCGAGGGACCCCAGAACAGGAGGATCGGGGCCACTCTGTGCAAAACGAACTGCACAGTGGAGGTAAGTATAACATGTTTGTTATTTTTTTTTTTTTAAAGTGAACCCTTACAACCCCTTTAAAGAGGAGGTCCAGCCCCCCCACGAAAAAAATTTAAAGTCAGCAGCTACAAATACTGTACCTGCTGACTTTTAATATCAGGACACTTACTTGTCCTGGAATGCAACAAAGTCAGCACCCCAGCCAATGTTTCCATCGGCTCTTGGGTGCTGCCGCCGCCATTGCCTGTAAGGGAAACCATCAGTGAAGCCTTGCCGCTTCACAGCCGGTTCCCTACTGCGCATGCTGTGCTTTGTGAATGTCCTTAGGGCAGGGGAAGGAGGGGGGAGGCCAAACTTCCAGGGGACCTCGTCGCATCTTGCTGCAGCCAGGTCTCCCGGAATTGGGGACAGGTACCTGTCAAAACCAGGTACCTGTTCCCCCCTCAGAAAATAGAAAAAAGGTCTTGCGAGCCACAAAGGATCAATGCCTATAAATTAGAAAAGATGAAGATAACCAGCTGCAGACGCAGATCACGTTTCATAACCGTGCAATAGTGAAATAAATAAATATGTGCATTGCGCTAGGAAAAAATGATATATATATAGATAAATATATCTGAAGTATGTATCTTAAATAAAAAACGTTTGTATACAGATGTGTATGATCAATAAATAATAAACTCCATCCAACAATCCAACAATCCATGATAATAATTAAAGTGCAATGTGCATATAAATTATCGCAAAAACCAAAGTGCATACAAAATATGAAAGTGCACAATAATTCTACATATATATCAAAGATAAAAGTTCATAAGTGATAAGTGTAAATAATCAAAATTATAACACAGTGTCCATCAGTGGTGTCATCCAGCATGCTCATCCAATATGTGTTGCTGCCATATCATGCTCCGGTGCACTTCTGTGACCCCCCAAAATCTTATGCGCTCACCTCAGAGCATGTGACACAGTGGCTAGCTGTGTTCAAACACGCTTTGGAGCCACCCCTGGGCTCGATAATGAAGTGCAGGTGTTAATCTCCAACTGGTTCAGTCAGTACCGCTGCAGGAGGCCCATATGACTAGTGAGTTGCAAGTTAGTTGCAATAGATGCTGCTTTGTGCAATGGTTTTGCACAGAGCAGCTCAGACCCTCTTCTTCTGGGGTCCCTGCCAGTAATCCAAGCCTCTCCTCTTCCTGTTCCCGCCTCCACCCCAAAAGGTGGCAAATGTGGCACTGGAGGGGGGGGGCAGCACTTTTTGGGTGGAGCTCCACTTTAACTACTTTCTGACCCCCTAACTGAGAAAATACGTCATTATTTTGATGTTTAATACCAGGGTTATGGCTGCAGCTAGATGCCATAACTTCAGTATCATTTTTTCCCTCAGGCGCCAGTCTTACTGATAAAAGTGGTCCGAGTGGCGTATTCACCACTGGATCAATTTTAGAAGTATCGGAAAGGGTGCCCCCCCCTCTCCCGCTGCTTTCCATTGGTTCCCAGGCTTACCTGGGCGATTGGTAGCTTTGGGAACCGATCCGGCATTGGCGGTGGCTGGCCACAGGTCCCATATAAACAAGGCTATTTTTTTTAAAAGCAAAAGATCAAAAATATTTTTTGTTTTTTTGATCTCTTGATTTTAAGGGTAGAGGAGAGCACCAAACCTCCTCTCTAACTCTAAACTGGTAACCTATAGCGGTAACCTATAGGTTACCATAGGTAACCTATAGACATTTTTTAGTGCTCTGTTATTTTAAAGTAAGAAAGCAATTATAGCAGATGAAATAAAAAATGTTCTTACTTCTAACTTTGTTCTATTTACAGTGCAAAAGCTGGAAACACAGAATAAATACATATAAGGGAGCAGTTCTACCTGAATTCTACCTGAATTTCTGTTCATGTAATTCTGAGATTCACACAGCTCTGCTACACAGCATAGCCCCGTCTGACTTCAGCTGGCCATTTCTGGATCAAAATTCGGCCAGTTCAGCAAGGACCAGCCAAATTTTACTCCATGTATGGGTACGCTGGTTGTACAGAAGTCGATGTACCAGTCAACTTCTGTACAACCAGCATGTCAGGTTTTTTCAATCGTTCGGTGCCACAAGCTATAGCCGGCAGCACTGATCATTGAAATTTGACAGTGGGTAGGTCTCTCCACTGTCAGAACACACTAGCACAATGGGAGTGATTCCCCCATCCACCATCTGAATGTGTGGATGGGGAAATCAAATTTTGTTTTTTTCGAGCTGCTGGTCGAACAAAAAAAATGATTATTGTAATGGGCTGCCTGCTGCAATACCACTTATGGCTCTTGTCTATCCCCCACCCAGTGACTGGACAATGAAAGAAGAAGAAGCACAGTAATGAGCTCATCTTCGTCACACTGCTCTCTTTTCTTATCACCATGTCCCTTGTTAGCACATGTGTACTGCAGCACAACTGACTGACACTTTGTGCTGCTTCTCCTTCTCTGAGTCTGAGCTCAGCTGTATAGGGGACTGAAAGAGGTTGATACCAAGGTACATTTAATTTACTCACAATACATTTAAAACTGTGTTAATGAATACAGAGCTCCATTAATTTGTGTATTTTTATATCTGCCTACCTAAGTAGTTCAGCTTTAGCAGACTGGATTTTTATTGGGTCCACCCCCCCAACACTACACCCCCCCTCCCCTCCCCCTATCGAGGAATAAGCTTTTCACTTTTTTTTTTTTTTTAAAGAAGGTGCACACAAGACATTACTTCTGTAGATTTACTTAAATGTTAGTTAACACTAAAACATTTAAACTATGAACCATTGTTGTCAACATTATGAAAAAGCATTCTTCAAAGGTTCTTTTATCTCCTAGAATACAAGTCAACTGTCCTCAGAGTATTTTATTGGACTTAATGTTGGAGGCATGAAATATTTTAGTGATTGATGTATAACACCCTTGAGAAAGGAAATGTGCTTTATTTATAAAGTTGGTAAATATGAACCTTTGAAGACTATCATTTTTGTGCTTATCTCAAGGCATAGTAAAAATGTAATTGCAGACATGCAAAATTAAAATCCAGTAACCCGAGTCTGCTTTTTGTTTCCAGATGTTCAGTAAAAGGAACTACAGTTGTATGCAAAAGTTTAGGAACCCCTGACAATTTCCATGATTGTCATTTATAAATATTTGGGTGTTTGGATCAGCAATTTCACTTTGATCTATCATATAACTGAAGGACACAGTAATATTTCAGTACTGAAATGAGTTTTATTGGATTAACAGAAAATGCGCAATATGCATCAAAACGAAATTAGACAGGTGCATAAATTTGGACACCCTTGTCATTTTGTTGATTTGAATACCTGTAACTATTAAGCACTGATTAATTGGAACACACAATTGGTTTGGTGAGCTCTTAAGACCCCTTTCACACCAAGCTGCCCATAGCGTCGGCGGTAAAATGCCGCTATTTTTAGCGGCGTTTTACCGTCAGATTTGCGGCGGAATTCGGCCGAACAAGTACAATGTTCTGGAATGGCCATCCCAGTCCCCAGACCTGAATATCATTGAACATCTGTGGAGTGATTTGAAGCGGGCTGTCCATGCTCGGCCACCATCAAACCTAACTGAACTGGAGATGTTTTGTAAGGAGGAATGGTCCAAAATACATTCATCCAGAATCCAGGCTATAGGAAGCGTTACCATTACAGGCTATAGGAAGCGTTACCATTACAGGCTATAGGAAGCGTTTAGAGGCTGTTATTTCTGCTAAAGGAGGCTCTACTAAGTATTGATGTGATTATTCTGTTGGGGTGCCCAAATTTATGCACCTGTCTAATTTCGTTTTGATGCATATTGCGCATTTTCTGTTAATCCAATAAACCTTATTTCACTGCTGAAATATTACTGTGTCCTTCAGTTATTTGATAGATCAAATTGAAATTGCTTATCCAAACACCCAAATATTTATAAATGACAATCATGGAAATTGTCAGGGGTTCCTAAACTTTTGCATATAACTTTATTATAGTCTTTTCTAAATTTTCAAATTTAGATTTTAGCAAAGTGTGCCCATCCTTTGAACGGTTCATTTGGAATGACGTTTTTTTTTTTTTTTTTTTTTTTTTTTTTAACTTAAGGGCCAAGTGGTACCAATGCGCTGATTGCAGAACATCACATTTAATTAAGCTCTATTAACCACACTGCAGTGCAAGCCAGTCAATTGGATCACACTGCACAGTGCTGAAAAGTGCTGCATGTCTTCCTTTTTTCAGTGCACACCACCGCAACACAGTGGTGTGAACTGGCCTAGTATGAGACAAGACATTTTGCCTTGTTTTGCTTTGAGGCTGCACTAGAATAGCTGCCAAGCACAGTCCTAACGCACCTGGTATTCTGACATATGCAGTCGCTGGTTGTCAGAATACAACAGCCGACAGGGGGAATTCATCCTTTTGAGCTGTTTATCGTAGATGGAAGAATCTGTTAGATTGTGTAGCCAGGTGCTTGGCTAAGAATTGGCAGCGGGGGAAATACTGGCTGCAACTGCTCTCTGTAGCTGCTGTCCTGCGGTGCTGAATTGGTTAACAGTTAGCTAACTGGTTAGCTACAGTAAATCAGCAAGAGGAGGGAGCTGCTGAGCAGGAGGAGTTCAATAGACTGAGTCAGACAGCACTGCACTGTGGGAACTGTAGTCCAGAAGAGAGAGACTGCACTGTAATCAAAAGCTTTTGAACTTCCCAGAGGAAGACTGCCAGTAGAAGGGGAAAGAGCTGCATTTTCTCAGGCTGTACAAGACACTGCTTCCTCTTGCTGTGAGTGAGACCGGTGCTCATTGCTGTCCAGTGTGCACCATCACTACTGCATAACAGTGGTCTGAGCGGGATCTGAAGTGCTGAGTCCAGGAGTGCCCTTAGTCAGAGTTACCTGGGTGCAGAGCAGAGAGTGGACTAATCACTATGTGTGACCAGGTGGTGAGCTGCAATATCACTGGGACTGGTGAGCTGCTGCTGTGGGGATTTACTATCTGATGCTAGAGAAAGAGACTGAGTGCTTTAGGAACTGACCAGATAGCCATCTAATAGACTTATTGCTACCTGCAGGCTTGACTGAGACTATTCTCAAGTGTACCAACAGTACTGCTGGGCCTCAAAGCTAGCCGGCTAAAGAGTTAGGACTAAAGACTGTGTCTTTACAGCTGCTACACAGAGACCTTTATTTATTGCATGTGCTAAGAGGCACCTCTCAGGGGACATTGCACCATATCCTAACCATTATTCTACAGTGCACTCTAGACTTGTTATAGCCTTGCAGTTGAAGCCTATACAGTTGTGCTCATAAGTTTGCATACCCTGGCAAAATTTATGATGTCTTGGCCATTTTTCAGAGATAATGAATGATAACACAAACACTTTTCTTTCACTCATGGTTAGTGTTTGGCTGAAGCCATTTATTATCAATCAACTGTGTTTACTCTTTTTAAATCATAATCACAACAGAAACTACCCAAATGACCCTGATCAAAAGTTTGATTACCCCGCTTCTTAATACCTAATTTAACATCAATGACAGCTTGAAGTCTTTTGTGGTAAAAGTTGACACAAAGGGGTTTGAATGGCTATTAAAGGTAATCATCCTCACCTGTGATCTGTTTGCTTGTAATTAGTGTGTGTGTATAAAAGGTCAATGAGTTTCTGAACTCCTGACAGACCCTTGCATCTTTCATTCAGTGCTGCACTGACATTTCTGGATTCTGAGTCAAAGCAAAAGAATTGTCAAAGGATCTGCGGGAAAAGGTAGTTGAACTGTATAAAACAGGAAAGGGATATTAAAAGATATCCAAGGAATTGAGAATGCCAATCAGCAGTGTTCAAACGCTAATCAAGAAATGGAAAATAAAGGGGTTCTGTTGAAACCAAAGCACGGTCAGGTAGACCAACTAAAATTTCAGCCACAACTGCCAGAAAATTTTTCGGGATGCAAAGAAAAACCCACAAATAATTTCAGGTGAAATACAGGACTCTCTGAAAACATGTGGTCTGCAAGGGTATGTAAACTTATGAGCACTACTGTATGCTTTGTTTATTGCTGACTTTGTTGATATATGTGTTAATTTCAGTCTGTTGGTACAGAACTCTATTCTAAGTTACCTCAGCATAGTGATTGCACTATCTAACGGACTGTGTCTGAACCTACATTCTGTGTGTTTATTTGTACTCTGTAGTTGCAGACCAGTCAGGGTTCCCATGCAGACTCATGTCCATAGCCAAAAGCACCTACAATGGACATGTGAGCGTTAGAACTGGACCACGGTTTAATGGAAGAAGGTGGCCTGGTCTGATAAATCAAGTTGTTTCTTTTTACATCAGGTAGATGGCCAGATGCATGTGTGCCACTTACCTTGGGAAGAGATGGCACCAGGATGCAGTATGGGAAGAAGGCAAGCCAGCAGAGGCAGTGTGATGCTTTGGGCAGGGTTATACTGGAAAACCTGGAGTCCTGCTATTCATGTGGACATTACTTTGACACATACCACCTATGTACTTAAACATTGTTGATGACAAAGTACACTTCTTCATGAAAATGGTATTCCCTGATGGCAGTGGCCTCTTTCAGCAAGATAATGATCCCTGCCATACTGCAAAAATTGTACAAGAATCGTTTTTGGAACACAACAATGAATACAGGGTGTTCACTTGGCCCCCAAATTCTCCAGATCTTAATCCAATTGAATATCTGTGGGATGTCCTGGAAAAGCAAGTCCAATCCATAGAGGCCCCACCTTGCAACTTACAGGACTTAAAGGATCTGCTACTAACAGCTTGGTGACAGCTACCACAGCATACCTTTAGAAGTCTAGTGGCGTCCATGCCTCGACAGGTCAGGGGTCAGGGTGTTTTGGTGGCAAAAGTAGGGGGACCTACTCAATATTTGGTTGGTGGTCATAAAGTTATGGCTGATTTATATATACAGAGTATTATATATGCAATGCATATCCATTCATTCACACAGTTTCTTCTTAGTCCCCTTGCCAGTCCACCGTGCCAATGAAGTCCACCTAATGCAACTTCCTATGATGGGGTGCCAATGATGCTACACTGCTTCTGAATTCAGGACAGAGCTGTGCTCTCATGTAGGCTGTACCTGCTAGCACTAAAATATGATGACAAAATGTTACAGGGGTATGGCTATCAGCATTGGTACTAATGATTCGCAAGCCTTTAGCCTGTCAGTCAGCAACTGGCCACAGCTAGTCCTACACACCTTTCAGGATTGACAGCACTGTTTCTATTGAGCTGCAACGTCTAGGAGGGGCAGCATGTGAGACACAAATGAAAGAGGATTAGGTGCAATCAGGGAAAGTAAGGGAATTTTCTTTAGGTTTGTGCAACACATAGTAACTGGGATTTGGAATTTGTTTAGACTGCCATATAGGAGCTTCTGGTTGTAGTTAACCACTTTCTGCCTGGCCTATTGAAAAATTACCACCGGGCAGGAGCAGTATCATCCCAAGAGGACGTAATATGATGTCCTCTCATTCGCACGCGTTGTGCGCGCCCTAGGCGGCACGCAGTGGCATGTTCTGTCACCAAATCAGATAAATCGTTGTACCAGAACGGCCCTAGTACCATGTAATCGCTGTAACTAATCACATGTCAATAGTATACAGTGGCTGTCATTCACATCCATTCATTGTGTGCTATTATGATTGCACACAGTGATCGCATGGTACAGGGGCCAATCACTATGGACCTGTGCCATGTGATAGCTGTGGCCAATCACAAAAAAATTACAACTTCAAAAATTTCACCATGCCTCTTACTAAATACCTTGGACTGGCTTTTTCCAAAAAGGGGGCATTTGGGGGTATTTGTATGATCTATAGCACAGTGCTAGTGCTGTGTAATTTGTCCCTTTCTATATTGTAATATACCTGGTTGATCCTGCCTGTTCGTGTGTCCCTCTGTATGTACTGACCACAGTAATCATGGCTGCTGAGCCATGATTACCATGGTCAGTTTACGTGCCTCCATCATCCCACTCTCTGCTGTGAGTCTCTACCCTCTCCCTTCCTGCCAGTCAGTGTGAGAGCGGATCTCCTCCCCACCCCTCCCGCCCCTATTCTGCTTCAATATGCAGCAAATGTACTTGTATCCCCTCTCGTTTATACAGTTATTAACTACAGTGTGTGTGTGTGTGTTTAGTTTTTTTAAATAACAAGGCTAAATACCTTTTTTCACACTATCGCTGTGTGGTCATGTGACTTCACTTTGACGTGACTGACGTCAAAGGGAAATCTCAGCCCTTCCCGTGGCTCCTTAGATCGGGGAAGGAGAGTGGAGGGGATCACGTGACCTCACAGCTGTGGTGTGAGAAGAGGTATTTAGCCTTGTCATTTTAAAAAAACACCCACACTATAGATAATAACTGTATAAACCAGATTGGCTACCAGCAAAGTCACAATGTGACTTTACAAACACTTAAAAGTAGCTTAACTATGTCAGAAATTGGAGAGTTTTACAGATTGCTTGTATACAGATCGCCCCCAAAAATGTAATTCCCTTCATGTGTGATTGGTCACTTAGATTGAGTATGATTATAGCAGGCAGACCATTTAACAGGCTGTTTGAAGCAGTTCAATGGCCTGTCATATAACCTGTGAACAGAACAAAGCAGGAATCTTCAATGAAGTTTGCTAAAATCTTGTCAGTGTAAATACATTACTGTCCTAAAGGATGTTATTGATATGAAGTATCACACAGTGGGTGGACTGTGGAATCACTGTGACATCTGTGTAAAAACTGCTACATCATATGGCACATATGACTGAAATAACTCACAATTTCCAGAAGAATTGTTAGAATTTAGAATAGCAATCATATTTATTTTTTATAATATATTTATTGAATTTTTTATGACTGTCTTTAATTAAAGCTTAAAGTGGAATTCCAGTAAAATTCAAACCAAGAATAAATCAAATCGACTTCAATGCCAAGTCTAGGACTACTCTACTATTATCTACCCTGTAAAAGAAAAGATGTCCTTCCGTGGGTTTCCAAAGTGTTTTTCACCTTTACTGACTGAATCAACTGCCTTCAATTGTAACGAGCTTTGTAAGAGAGCGCGGTATTGGATGCTGCTTATTGCTCTTGTCCTTTGGGAAAACTGGACAAAACAGTGGATTTAAGTTCTGTGTCAAACTGTATGCTGAGTATTAAAGTGGTTGTATACCCCAATACGGAAGTTGTACCTATAGGTAAGCCTATAATAAAGCTTACCTATAGGTACTGTAAATATCTCCTAAATGTGCTCAGTTTAGGAGATATTTACCTTGTAGTGCACTGATGATGTTGTGCCGTTTCTTCACTAGCAAGTGCCATGACTGACGGCTCACACGACTCCAACCAGTCACAAAGCTGGAGTCCGCGGCCCCAGAAGGAAGAGGGGCGAAGATGGATGCAGCCACCAGCGGGGACAGCGCGGGCTTCGATTGCAGGTAAGTGGCACATAATGGGCTAGTATGTGATGTATACTAGCCCATTATGCTTTTACTTTGCAGGGGAAAAATGACGAAGTAAAACCCATCAGGGTTTACTTCCTCTTTAATACTGTTTTCTATTTTTCTTAAATATATACAAAGTGAAAGAAAAGATGTTCATACCTATTTTGAAGCTGATCCAGTCTGGTCACATGATCAGGTCCCAGCAACCGGCTTTAGTGTAAAGGAGAGGCATCAACAATGGCTGCAGAGCCTTGTCACTGACGTCACCCATAGGCTTATTATGGAGCATCCATTGTTAGCTGTCTTTCCTCTACACTGAAGCCGGCGCTGGGAGCTGATCATGTGACTGGACCAGAACGGCTTCAGAATAGGTAAGTATAGACATCTTTTCTTTACAGAGTAGATAGAATAATCTTAGATTTGGAATGGGAGTATGTTTAGGCTTAGCTCGAAAATGACCGGAATTCCAATATAAGTTTAGTTAAAAAAAAAATTAAATCAGCACAAGGGACCATACTTACACTGAATGAGATGTGGCCTTGTGCTGGTGGCTCTCTGGGTGAAATCTTCTGGCCCTCTGCATAACCCCAAAGCAGTCCCTTGTGCTGGTATTATACGGGTGCAATGGGAATAAAATAAGAGTCGCTGGACCTGTCATCAAAAGTGCAAACTATGCCTGCCATTTCCATTCCCTGCTCCATTGATAGAAGCTGTACTATTGCTTACCTTAATAATAAGTGCTCTATGAATGGAGGATGCAGACCTTTCATAGAGCAACCCTTTAAAGCTATAATCTTCCAGTGTCATGAGAATTAAATAAGAGCCGCTGGACCTGTCATCAAAGGTGTAAACTATTCCTGCCATTTCCACTCCCTGCTCCATTGATAGAAGCTGTACTATTGCTTACCTTAATAATAAGTGCTCTATTATTGGAGGATGCGGATCTTTCGTAGAGCAACTCTCAAAGCGGTAATCTTCTGGTGCTATTGGAATTAAATAAGAACCACTGGACCTGTCGTCAAAAGTGCAGTCTATGCCTGCCATTTCCACTCCCTGCTCCATTGATAGAAGGTGTACTATTGCTTACCTAATGATAAGTGCTCTATGAATGGAGGATGCAGACCTTTCATTCATCTGCTCAACCTCCATTTCTAGAGCACTTTTCGTTGCGGGAAGCAAGAGTACAGCTTTTATGAATGAAGCAGGGGAGCTGGCATAGTTGGCCTGTGACAGGTCCAGTGGCTCATATTAACCCCCACAGCACCCGAAGACCACAGCTGTGGGTGTATAGGGCGGCAGATGAATGAAGATTTTACTAAAAAAAAGCAGACACCAGTGCAAGAAATACTTCTCATTCAATGTAGGTACTGTCCCTTGTGATGATTAGAAAAAAATGAAATAAATGTAATCTTTAAGAAGATCTGACAAAAAAAATCTTTTCATTTATGGCCAGTCTATAAGCACATTTAGCTGTGTGATAGAAATATTAAAAGCAATTGCTTTTGACTGAAATCTGTTATAGAGATGATGGCTGATTTCTTAGAGAAATGTACACAATGTACTTCACTAACTAGAAATAAGCTTTTAAATGACAGCAGCATCAATGACAGGAACTCTCTCTGAAGGCCACAATATTCTTTTGTGCCTCTCCCAGTAGGCTGCCCACTCTTCATTATTTATTACAACACAAAATAAAACTCAGCAGAAAATGTGATTTTCTCCTGGATCTGGGTGTATGAAACAAGAGAGCCATGTAGAAAACCTGACAACAGCTCTGTCAGGATCTGGTATATTGGATTATGTTATTTTACAAAGAGAACGCAGTAACCGGCATATATAGGCTGGGATAAAAAAAATCACCACAAATAAAAAAGTTGTGCATCCAATATTTATTAATAGGTAACAAACTAAAGCACGCCTATAGCTACAAATATCATTTTGTGTCTTGAAAACTCCTAAAGTAACATGATGTCCACGAAACTGTAAAAGCTTTCCATTTCTTTTGATTGCAAATGGATGGCTCATGTGATCTCTAGTAGGGGGGGGGGCTGATGATGTTTAAGTAGAGTCGGCCAATCAACGGCTCTGCCGAACTGCAGTGACATGGCACTGGTCACATGAAACAATGTAAAATACCATAAAATACTATATTGTACCTGCAATTCTTCCTTAAAGTGGAATTTTAGTCAGAAAATTAAGTCCTGCTAGATCACTTCAGGCTGGCCTCTTTTGCAGGTATAACCAGTGGTGACTGCTCCATTAGGGGCGCAGGGGCGCCGCCACCCTACTCCATGCGCCCAACCCCTAATTGCCATGCAGTGCGCTGCACGCATGAATTTCAATGGGTTTTTTTTAAGCACATGGTTAGAGCCTGAGGCTCTAATTGGCTTCAAAAAAGGGTGAGCTCGGAGCGTAGAGCACTGCTAATGTCGCTAATGTCTTCCTGCTTCTCCTCCCGGCCAATCAGAAAGTAGGTCCTGAGACCTGATTGGTCTCAGGACTCCTCAGGACTCCCGGCCACTCGGGTCTCTGGACCCACTTCCTGTTCATCCGGGAGGAGAAGTAATGGCCCTTGGTCTTCCCTCAGCAAGCTGGAGCGAAGAGCAGCGGGCGGATGGGCAGCAACAGCCCCTTCGAGGAGCCCTACCCCAGATCCAGCACCACCTCATCATCAAAAGGTAAGGCCACGGATCTTCCCATCCGACCCACCCGGAGAGGGGGGGTTGTTTGCCGGTTTGGTTGGGAGCACAAGCAAATGTGACAGTTAGCAATCCTGGCATTCGCTAAAGAACATTATTTTTTATCGGGTTGTTATGGGTAAGGTTTTAAATTCATTCTGACACTGAATCATGTGACCAATGTCATGTTCCCTGCTGTTTGGGAAGATTTCCCTATGTGCACAGACGTTTAAGAAATAACTCAAGCAAGCGCTGTATCTTTTATGGAATCTCAGTATGCTTTAGGGCTCTTTCACAATAATCATTGTTAGATCAGTTAAAAAAAAATAGAAGAAAAATGCATGGAAAATGCATCCCTACATCCTATGAAACTCATCACACTGGTAAGTTGTGTTTCAGTTGCGTTTTTAAAAGTCTTGCCTGCTCCATCTTTGGTGTGCTGTTCAAAACCGCACTAAAAATGCAGCTACCTTTTGAAATGAATAGAGGACACATCACAGTTTTGATGCATTGTTTGAATCACATGTTCACATTTCACAGGTGCATGCTGGGAGTCAGGCAACCAGAAAACTCACCAGAAGCGCATCAAAAATGCACATGCAAAGTCATTTTCAAGGATGTCAAGCTACCCCAGGTATTCATCTATTGCACAGAAGAAATAAAACTGTAAGTTGGCTTTATGAACGTACTTGAACAACTCCCTAATGCCACGTACACACGAGCGGACTTTACGGCAGACTTTGCCCGGCGGACTTTTCGACGTACTTTACGACGGACTTTCTGAATGAACGGACTTGCCTACACACAATCCACCAAAGTCCATCGAATTCGTACGTGATGACGCACGACCGGACTAAAACAAGGAAGTTCATAGCCAGTAGCCAATAGCTGCCCTAGCGTGGCTTTTTGTCCGTCGAACTAGCATACAGAAGGCGGACTTTTCGACCGGACTCTATTTCAACTGATTAATTTAAAACATGTTTCAAATCTAAGTCCATCCAACTTTTGAGAAAACAAAGTCCGCTGGAGCCCACACACGATCGAATTGTCCGACCAAATCCCATCCGCCGGGCAAAGTCTGCCGTAAAGTCCGCTCGTGTGTACGCGGCATTACAGTAAACACCTGGCATAATGTTTCTTTTCTTGGGAACAAAAAGCCATTTGCCAACATTTCTGACCGAACAGATTCTGCTTACGTAACGTTTCTCCCAGTACCTAAACCTGGCTATAGAAACTAGATAATGAGTGGACATGCACAGCCTACCAAATGGTCCGTACTTTCAAAGGCTAAAACATGAACACACAGTATGTTTTGAAACTACCTGTATACACTGTGGAAAGACTGCGCTGTAAGTGTCTTTAAGAAACAATAGCAATTTCCCAAC
This sequence comes from Lithobates clamitans, assembly GCA_037952925.1. NCBI lineage: Eukaryota > Metazoa > Chordata > Amphibia > Anura > Ranidae > Lithobates > Lithobates clamitans. Next base: position 2,518,917 of record JBBGZY010000643.1, read on the forward strand.
AGCAGGAGATCTTATCCTTTTCAGGTAACAGAAACTCAAAGGGTTGCCTCAAAGGTTTGCCCAATATGCCCGCATAACTCTATTGACGGAAATCATCATCACCACCAATTCTATTATGTACCAATATGCCTTTAAAAGATGCCAGTAGCTTGTTTCTACCTTACATGTGATGTGTATAGTTTGGAACAGAACAGCTAAAACAAAATCATAAGGATTTTATCATATCTATTTATGTGAAAATGCAAATCATAAACACACAGGCTAGATACAACTAGATGGATTTTTTTGCGCAAACAATGATATTGAGGTACTATTATTGACAATGATACTCTGCGTCATCTGAAACATCATATCAAGTTCAATTTCAATCTATTTTTTTAGTCAGAAATCAAGTGTCCAACTCCTTTCATTTGGTTTCCAGAACCCAGTGACGGCCAATGGTACATCTTCTTGGGGGGGCGGCAAACCGTGCACAGCCAAACATCCCCCCCCAGTCGGTCGGGCACCTGCAAAACTTACTCCAGGCAGCGCTTTCCTCCAGTCGACGGTGGCTGGCTTCCCCCGCGTTTCCTCCTCGGCCTCATGGTGGTCTCCTCGCCGTGCGTCTCCTCCTCCGCATTATGGTGTTATCCTCGGTGTGCATCTCCTTCCTCCTCGACCAATAGGGTAGCTTCTCCTTTCGGCCAATCAGGAAAGGGGCGCACCTCCTGATTGGCCGGCAAAATCAGTGTGACAATAGCGAATGTTCATTCACTTATGTCACACAACTGGATGAGTACTGTACTCCGAGCCCACCCTTTTTTTAAGCTTATTAGATGCTCAGGCTCTAATCACGTGTTTAAAAAAAAAAATCCCCTATTGGAATCCATGCATCCGGTGCCCTGCATGTATATCAGGGGGGCGGACACATGGATGGGGGTGCGCGCCCTATGGACCGGACACCACTGCAAAAATACCTGACCTAAAAAGTCAACTCTACCAGAATTAGCTAATTGATTGCCACCATCATCAGTATGGCATGTGTAAGCATTAGTATTTTGAGTAAAAAGGTATCTTTTTCTTACCATAAATAAAAAAACTCCTCTCAAGCTCCATGATGCGACCTAAGCCTAGCTGAAGCGAATACATCGCAAGGTGTGATAGGGAGCTAAAAAACTTGGCATCTATAGACACAACATATAGTAGGTTCCTAATGAGTTTCTGATAAAGATGTAGGGGTACCAGGTGGTACCAGCAAGGAGATGAATGTCCATAAAGTAACAATAACGGGCAGAATAGGAAGGCATACACTGGGGTTCATTTAATAAAACTGGAGAGTGCAAAATCTGGTGCAGCTGTGTAAGGTAGTGTAGCGCTAGCCCCTTAAGCTCGGTTCACACTGCCGCGACTTGGGATCCGACTTGTGAGACCCCAAGTCGTATGACATTTGAAATACCATACTAGTCAATGAAAGCTGTCCTAAAGTAATTGTAAAGTCTCATTTTTATTTCTATTAAAAAAAAACATGTTATACTTACCCGCCCTGTGCAGTGGTTTTGCACAGAGCAGCCCAGATCCTCCTCTTCTCGGGTTCCTCTTCTGTGCTCCTGGCCCCTCCCTCCTGTTGAGTGTCCCCACAGCAAGCAGCTTGCTATGGGGGCACCCAAGCCGAGTCACAGCTCTGTGTGTCCATTCAGACATGAAGCTGCGGTTAGGCCGTGCCTCCTCTCTCCTTATTGGCTAACTGACTTTGATTGACAGCAGAGGGAGCCAATGGCGCCACTGCTGTGTCTCAGCCAATCACTCCACTCGTGGACATCGATGGACAGAGATGGGGCTCAGGTAAATATTAGGGGGGCTACTGCACACAGAAGGCTTTTTTTCTTAATGCATAGATTTTTTTTTACTTTATAACCCCTTTAATTAGCACTACTGAAGTCGCTCCGACTTTAGAAAAGGAGGTTCCTGTACTACTTCAAGGTGACTTCTATCAGACTTGTGCCCATAGACTTTAATGGAAGTCGCCTCCGTGTCAGATCCTCATATATATTGATGTGATTTGGATCTAACATTACAGGAAGATTACCCAGGCATTACCCAGGTAGTATTCAAGTCGCCAGGAAGTCACAAGTCGCGTGACTTTCAGGTCGCAGTAGTGTGAATCAAGCCTAAAGGGCCGCTGGATTTTTAGGTCCCCCACAGCCAGGCAACAGGAATTTTAAGCAATCACTCGGTAGTCAAAAACCAGTCCGAGGTGCTTTGTTTTGTTTTTATTTATTAGGAAATAAACTTGGATAGGAATGGGAAGATATGGGATGCCCAGAACTGTAATTGAATGTAACTGTCTCTACTACCAAACATCGCACGGCTGTCCTCCCATAGGATAAATGGATCAGCTCCACTGATTAAAGAAAGGATTTCAAAACCTGAATGCAGGTGCTTTTCCTCTGTAGAAAAATGCCAATGCGCCTAGCTTCTCTTTAAGTTCCCCAAGCAAGAGGTATAGAGTAGTTGTGGTGGCTTTAAGTGGCTCTAAGCCATGGTAGGCAACCTCGGCCCTCCAGCTGTTTTGAAACTACAAGTCCCATGAGACATTGAAAGACCATGACAATCTCAGGCATGACTACTAGAGGCAGAGGCATGATGGGATTTTTAGTTTCATCACAGCTGGAGTGCCAAGGATGCCTACCCCTGCTCTAAGCTGTCCCTCTGTAGATAGCTAACTGGGTATTGCAACTGGTTGCTTCTCCTCTATGGGCACTGTGGTGTAGTGGTTGAAGCTACTTACTTAATCCCTTTGAAAGATCATGTAGCTCATGTGGTGCCTCCTGAACAGCCTTCCCTCTGGACAGGTTCCATTGGCTCCCAGGGACTCAGCTAGGCCTAGTTGAGGCTGAAAGGGCGTGAGGCTTCCTCTGCTGCTCTGCCTCCAATTCCTCTGGCTCCTTCCTTCTGCCCAGGGACAGAGCCCCCCCTCCAATATAAGGGCCCCCTCCAGGCGATTGGACCCTGGACTCTGCTCCCAGATGGCCAGGCTCCAGAATACTTATGGGCTATCTCTCCACCTTCTGAGCCATCCTTACCCAGGGATTAGAGATAACTCCAAAAATCTGCTCTGCCCCTCCACCCTTTAAGCTCTAGAACTCTCCAGTAGTTCTAGAAGCCCGGGGGAGGTGTGAGAGACTCAGACCTTTGAGCTCTGCCAAACTAACTCTAAACAGATTAACACGGACTCTTTTGGTTACAAAGGAGCACACCTAAATGTACCTATTGTACAAAGGGGGTGCTGCAGTAGACAATCAGCTTCTTACTTCAGCTTGTTCAATTAGGATTTGACAATAAAACCTGGAAGCTGATTGTTTTCTATGCAGAGCTGCACCACGATTTGTACTCTCCAGTTGAACTCCATTGTTTCCTTGCAAAAACGCCAATTGGACATTTTTATGTCCAATGCCAATCAAAAACTGTGCTGTATGCCAATCAGCATTATTTTCTTTCTTGAGTTTATTGGAAAATCCTAAATTCAAAGAAATTATACTAAAAGCAGGAGATAAACATAAAAGAAAATAAGATACTTTGATTAGAATGTTGGCTTAGTGGAAAACTGAAGACAGGCCTGGGGTCTTGTCTACAGCACTGCTGTCAAACATGAGCTGAATGGAGCCCATTCTAATATTGTGTAGTAATTGTGTTTGCACTTCCTTTTGACTCCTCCTGACGTCCACTGGCCTCTTTACATAGGAAAGGAAGAGGAAATCACAGAGCCTTATCGTTAATTACAGCTAGCCAAAGCCCTTCCCTTCTATTCACTGAGATTTGTAAGTTGTGCAATTAATCCCTCCCTTCTTCCCAGTTTTCCAAAATGTATATAGGGATTTACAGAAAGTTTATTTAGACTTGGACAGGAGTGTCAATGCCAACAGTGATACTGAGTCATTTAAAGCATATCCTATTTTGCTCTGAGTGTCATCACTTTGTATGTCAAGATATGGGAGCTGACTTGTTCCAAGGACTTGGAATAGGAAAAATAAAGGTCAATGGGAGGAAATGAGAAAGTCACATTAAGAGTCTTTCTACTGTTTAGTGATTTAAGTAGGTGCTCTTGTATGTCCCCAACAACTGTAAAACCACAAATCCCACTACTAACCCAAGGAATTAGATTCATGGCTACTTCCTGCAGTCTGGATCAATTTATTTTTTACAGAACAACATGTTTAAACAACTAAAATCAATCAGCAAGCCAATAACGCTGTAGAGGAAACAGTGCATATATGGTCAAGACAGAAAGTTCAAGATCAATTTACGATACTTGTAAATAGAAGTCTATGCAAAGTACTGCGGTTAGATTTCTGCAAACTCTCGCATGTTGCTCTGGATACAACTGTTGCATGATATGATTATGTCCTTTCTCTGTCCGAGACCAGCAAGAGTTGGGAAAAGCTAAATTTTCACATGGCTCTGTAGCTGGTGTTCCAATAATATTGGATTATCTAGCAGTGCAGTTTCACGCAGTAGTGTACTATAGCTAAGTACTTTTACCAGAATCCAAAGTTCTCATGCAAAGTTGAATCACTTAGCCTTGTTTCTATGTCCTATGCATGAAAACATAGGAACTGGGGTGCAGAAAACTGTCATCAGGTGCTCTAGACTGATGAGTCAAAATTTTAAATATTTGGCTGTAGCAGGAGGCAGTTTGTTTGAAAAGGGCAAGAGAGCTCTACAGGCAACAGTGTTTAATCTATATTTATTGAAAAACAATTTTATATATACATAAAACTGTAATACAAAGGTGATATATACATCTCTGAAAAAAACAACAATTCTCAAATCACTAAGAGACACTACAATATAAGTGTGTACATGATATTCGACATAAAAACACCCCGCAGGGACCATTACGCCAATATAATAGAAATTAATTCTAATACTAGTGGAGAGGATGGGCCAGTACTGAAGCATGTCCTTTCACAAGAAAAATAATGTTTTAAACAGCTCTCATTGCTTGTCTTGAAAATTAATTGGAAACATTCGAACCTCTTAATACCAGAAAAAAAAAAAATAGTAAATAGTATCTTGATCTTTAACATCCATCATCGAAACTAAGAAAATGTGAATAACAAAATACAAAAAAGATGGAAGAAAAAAAAAGGAAAAAGGAAAACAAAACAAAAAAAAGTAGAGGGGTATATTACAAACAGGGGTGGACAACCAGATGCTGCTCCACATAAGGCAACCATGGACCAATTCAGGTCCTACAGTTGTCCCCCGATAAGATTTCAAATTTCTCATGATTTCCTGAATAATTTCCAAGGGAGCCATAATTGTTGATATTGTCCATATGTTTCCAATTCAAATGCCAAATGAGACTCCATCCTCTCAATATAGTCCATCTCTATCACCCACTCAATTAAATCAGGAGCATGTGCTGTTCGCCAATGACACAGTATAACCGACCTTGCTGCTGTCAGCTAATTCCCACTAAATATGCAGAAGGAATCCCTTGGTAGAATGACAGCGCCAACATGTATCTGTAGCATCTGGGTTTATCCAGTGAAGTAGCATCAGACACCAATACCAACGGGAGAGAAGTTTAAAATTCATCTCATGCGCCTTAGTCGCCAATGACAGACAATGAGTAAGGGTAAATGATTTAGCCCACTCCTCTGTTGTGATTTGTACCTTCAAATCTAATGCCCATTTGACTGTATATTTTGGCAATCCAGGATGAAGTTTCATAAGAAGCACCTTATATACTTCTGAAAGGACATGATTCGGAACAGAGTCTTGCAAAAGCAAAGACTCAGAAATATCTGGTTCCTTGATTAATAGGTCTGTTGAGGAAAAAGAAGAAAGAAATGACTGTAATTGACAATATTCTAACCAATGCTTAATTGACTGCTGTTGTATAGGGATCAGATTTGACAAAGACGGGAGAGTTCCCTAACAAAAGATTTGAGATAGTCGACGGTGCGACTCCTTATTCTACACTAAAAAACGTGTCCGGGCCACCGCAGGGGGGAACTGTGGATTGCCAAACAAAGGGGTCATCAGGCCCACTTTAGGAGAAAGTCCCAGTCGTGAATGCATTTCAGCCCAAATGTACAACAGAAGAGGTAGCGATGAGGAAGGACCACGGATAGATGGATCTATCCAATCAAGGGAGCGCCCTTCAGGCAACAGTGAAGATAGTGGAGGGTCCTTGCAAGTTTGCAGCTGCATTTTTAAAAATAGAGTTGGAGGTTTGGTCACGATCAATGATGTCCTTAGTGCTGAGAAATATAAGTAGATACAGTAATATCCATCATGCCATACTATCAGGGAGGTGTGTGATTAGCCCCATATTTATTCTGCAGCAGGACAATGACCGTGAACATACAGACAATGTCATAAGGAACTGTCTTCAAGAAAAAAGGAGTCCTGGAAGTGATAGTCTGGCTCCCACAGTATCTTGATCCCAACATCATTGAGTCTGTCTAGGATTACATGAAGAGACATAAAGATCTGGGGCAGCCTACATCCACAGAAGACCTGTGCTTAGTTCTCCAAGATGTTTGGAACAACCCACATTTGAGTTCCTTCAAAAACTGAGTGCAAGTGTACCTAGATGAACTGAAGAATTGATGATGTTTTGAAGGCAAAGGGTGGTCTCACCAAATATTGATTCGATTTAGGTTTCTCTTCTGTTTATTTACTTTCCATTTTGTTAATTGATCAAAATAAACTATTAACACTTCTATATATGAAAGCATTCTTAATTTACAGATCTTTTTTTACACCCGCCTAAAACTTTTGCACAGTACTATGTATATAATTATATATAGAGTGTAAATGCTTTTTGCCAGCTAAGGATGTCTCCACTTTCCTGTTGTATTCTTTATAATGAAAAATACATTAAAATATAACAAGAATAGTGAAGAGCCTTTAAAATTGTTAAAAAAAAAATGCTGAAGGCCTTCTGTAAACTGCAGGATATTTATATCCCAGACCAAAAATTCAACATTTATGGCTGCCACGTTGTATTTGCTCCTGATACATTTTTCCTTTAAGCAGAAGAACATTAGTCTTTCTTTATTCAGCAGAAGAACATTAGTCTTTCTTTATTCGGCAAATATTCACAAAGTAAGTGATCTTTTAAGGCACATTTCAACAATAAAGGTAAGTCTGACATGTAAAGCGTTTTCTTCCACCAGCAAAAATAAAGTCTGATTCTGTCTGAGCTGCGCTACTAATCAATAATATGGAGCTTAGCATGGAAAAGGATGTTAGCAAGCTCTAAGGCAGGTAAATGCCTAGGAAGCAGCTAACTTTGACCATGGAGTAAGTTGTTCCCACTAAACATTCCACTTCTGCTAGCACTGTACTGTTCTGTATATATAGACCAAAGTGCATGCAAACAGGTTTTAAAAGCACAAATGTCTAAAATGAATGTTTGGGTGGAGTCTATTTTTAATATACAGTAAAACCTTGGATTGCGAGCATAGTTCGTTCTGGAAGCATGCTTGTAATCCAAAACACTTGTACAGTATGTAGCGCTGGTAGATTTTTAATCTACCGCTGATAGGTAAATCTTGTGGGTTACTTGTTAGGTGAAGTTAGATTTGCCTCTGTTCCAGCTTGGCTGAGTTGCGTGTAGTTCCACACTGTGCCGGTGGTGTCGTTGTCACCATGGGCTGGTGTTGGAAAGGCAACGTGTTGAAGCGTATGAGTGCTCCTCTGTCCCGGAGACAACTCGTGGAGGTGGTCCTCCAAGTTGCATTCTGGGAGAGGGTATTTATGGGACAGGCACCATGTTTAGGGGTTTGTTTTCAGCCACCTGCTGGCCCTCCTGGCCGACAGGTATGCGCTAAGAGTACCACCTCTTGGTCCTCTGTTCCGGAGGCCCACGTCGCTGTGGCGTGTGGGTGGGCCCAGAAGCCTGTCTGGGGCCTACCATAGCAGCAGAGGAATGGTCCTGAGCTGTCTATCCTGAGTGAAGAAGCTGGACAACCGAGAAGATCCCAGGGGAGGACCCGTCATGGAAGGATCATGCAGAGTGCTGGTCTGGAGAGGGGCCTGGTGACTCAGTTGGAGGACGCATCCTGAAGTAATCTTACTGCATAGTACTGCCGGGTTGGCTTAAAGGTTCAAGTACTGTGTCTGACATTCATCACAAACCAATACATCCTGTGGCAGAGGATCGTACGGGTTTTATTCCAAACAAGTCTGTGGCAGAGACTTTTGTTCGTGCTGCGTACTGGCTGCTAGGCAAGTGAGAGAGGCCTATCCAGGCGGGCAAAGATTGAATCCCACAAGGGTAGTGCATTCAATTACAAGTGTTCAATTCCAAAGATTGTTCTAAAGAATACTAAGGAAAGGTATTTGAGCTTCCCTGCAACTTTCCTTCTTTCTTTTCCTGCTACTTCCTTTATGACTTGTTCATTAAAGCATTGGAAAATATACTCAAGTGTTTGGTGTCGACATCGTCCATAGGTAAACTCAACGGGACCTTAGACATGGTGCCGGTGAAACAAAGGTATTGAGAGTGAAGGTAACAGCCTGCTTTAAACCAGCAGCTCCACCGAGAGTTAGTGCTACAAGTATATCAAAGTGAATTTCCCCATAAGAAATAATGGAAACTCAAATGATTCGTTCCACAGCTATTTATTCATAAGTCCTTCGGTTTATAGTCCATATAAAAAGATTATAACAATGTGATTTGGTTGTGTAACCATAAAATGTCCATCCACAAATGGAAGCCTCCACAAGGGGATTAGAAGCAAAATCCAGCAGGAGTTACAGAGTATAAAAGAGAAGAAAAGAGAGGCGCCTCTAAATGTAGTAATAAGGTTACAATTAAAGAAGGTACAACATTTAGCAACTCACATGGTTGATGATTAACCACTTGCCGACCGCCGCACGCCGATTTACGTTGGCAGAATGGCACAAGCAGGCAAAAGGGCGTACCTGTACCTCCCTTTGAATTTGCCGCCTAGTGGGTAAGTGCGCACCGCGGGTCCCGTGAACTCGATGTTCGCCGGCGGCCCTCAATTGCGGCGAGGAGAGGTAGAGGCTATGTAATTAAGGCATTTCCCTGTTCTGCCTAGCAACATGACAGGGATCTACTGCTCCCTGTCATCGGGAGCAGTGATCTCTGTCATGTTGTAGTGAGCCCATCCTCCCTACAGTTAGAACACATCCAGGGAACAGCTCTGATCGCTGTATAAATGTCAATGGTCCCAAAATAGTGTCAAGATTGTCCGATCTGTCCGCCATAATGTTGCAGTCCCAATAAAAATCGCAGATCATCGCCATTACTAGTAAATAAAAAAATAATAATAAAATTGCCATAAATCTATCCCCTATTTTGTAAACGCTATAACTTTTGTGCAAACCAATCAATATACACTTATTTTTACCAAACATATGTAGAAGAATACATATCTGCCTAAACTGTGTAAGAAATTTGTTTTTTTATATATTTTTGGGGGATATTTATTATAGCAAAATGTAAAAAATATTGCTTTTTTCAAAATTGTCTGTCTTTTTTTATTTATAGCGCAAAAAATTAAAACCGCAAAGGTGATCAAATACCACCAAAAGAAAGCTCCATTTGTGGGAAAAAAAGGACGTCAATTTTGTTTGGGCACAAGATCGCACGATCGCGCAATTGTCAGCTAAAGCGACACAGTGCCTTATCGCAAAAAATGCTCGGATCAGGAAGGGAGTAAATCCTTCCGGGGCTGAAGTGGTTAAAAGAGGCACATCTAAGTATGCAGGCATCCGGGGTAAAGCTGTCCACAGAGACTATCCCCCGCACCGCCGACTCTCACCGCTGTCAGTCTACAATCGTGACTGGAAAGACTACCCTGCAGTAGAGAGATCTGAAAGCGAGGCTTGAACCGCTCGTGGAGCGCAGCGTAGAAGGGACGACGTCAATGTATTATTGATAGGGGTTATAATCCCATGAAAAGTCAAACATACTGGTTGTTTAACTTGGGTACAATCAGCCTGCCCATACATGGTTCGAATCTCTTGGCCTGTGGATGGCCCGGTGCATGTGCGTTGATTACCTGAGGATGAGGTGGCATCAGGATGCAGTATGGGAAGAAGACAAGCTGGCTGAGGCAGTGAGATGCTTTGGGCAATGTATTTCTGGAGAACCTTAGGTCCTGCCATTCATGTGACTATTATTTTGATACATGCCAACATTGTTGCTGGCCAAGTTCATTCCTTCATGTGCGTCTTTTGGTCCGTTTCAGGCCTGAATTCAGCCAAAAATTCAGGTTGAAATCGGACCTGAACTGGTGAATGGAGACTCACCAGATCCCTGCTGTAAGCCACTCCATGCTCTAGTGTGAACCCAGCCTGAAATTTAACTCTTTATGTTACAATGTTATAAACCTGAGTAGTCCTAATACTGGAGCTGGGCTTATTGATGAAAATTGGAGCAAGGAACAAAGGAAGAACTTCAAGGGCTGTCCAGAGCAACCAATGAGGTTTGTCTTTGCAGCAAAATAGGATTTTGGCTTCCAAAGCTCTATCCTTACAGCAGTTTTATTAGTTCAGCCCCGAGTTTTCCCAAAATGTATGAAATCTTCAGGTTTATAACAAAAGCTGCAGCATAGCTCATTTATCAGTAGTTTAACTGGAGTAACCCGATATCTGACTGCTGTAGTTTACAGCACTTAGAATATCAGAATTTCATTGTGCCGTCTTATTGAATTAGCTTTTTAGCATAGCAGCCAAAAGTCACATAGCATTCATTTTCTCTTGCGGATTTCCAAAAATAACGTATTAAATAGATTTGCCACTGTAAGCTAAAAATGGGTCACAGCCAGAGTAGGTCCTGCTATTGCTTACAAGGAAGTGCAAAAGATGGAAACTTTCAATGCGTCTACAGGGGTATGTCTAGACCAGGGTCTGATTCAGATTCATGTGGAGAACCCCTTTAAAGCCGACCTGTTTGCTAGAGCTATATTTTAGGCAAACGAAGAATCACCATTCAGAGTGCTTTGAATCCCTTTAATTGTAGGCGCATATTCTATATATAAATATATATGCACATACATTTGCAGAATTATTTTTCTTGGCAGACTCTGTCCAGGAAAACCACTGTATCCGGGGTCAAGTAATAAAAAAAAAAAGTCAATCTTCAGATGAGCTCCCATGTGCTTTACAGATGCTATATATTATAATGAATGGAGTATACCATAATCTTTATATAAAACATGCCTAGTAGTAGATCAGAGAAAGCAGTGCACACACGTCACAGAAGAAGCTTGTCATCAAAGTGCACAGCAAATTCCACTGCGGTTTCACTAAATCAAATGTGTTCTGGGTACTACAATTACACATTTCATAAAGCCTTTCATATTGTCATCATTTTCAGATACAGCCTGATAATTACTTGCATTCACCTTTTTAATGCCATAGCAAATAACTTGAGCCATCCAGAGAATAACCTTTGGATCTTTGAAGTCTGGATATCATTGCTCATTTTCATGCTGTGTTATCACTCTATTTAATGTCACACTTTCAATTCTCGTTACATTAAAACTTTTAGCAGAACCTGACGACTGATTCACAAAGGTATGGATTTTTTGAAGCCTAACACCAGCCACAACTTTTTCTTTTTTTTAATTTGGAACAGAGCAAAAAACGATTAGAGCTTATGTCTGTTTTTGTTTCTTTTTTCTTTTGCATACATGTTGGGGAGAACTCCTCTAGCCTGTGATACCAGGGCAAGGAATAAAGAGAGTAATGCTGCATACACACGATCGGACATTCCGACAACAAAATCCTGGATTTATTTCCGACGGATGTTGGCTCAAACTTGTCTTGCATACACACGGTCGCAAAAATGTTGTCGGAAATTCTGAACGCCAAGAACGCGGTGACGTACAACATGTACGACGAGCCGAGAAAAATGAAGTTCAACAGCCAGTGCGGCTCTTCTGCTTGATTCTGAGCATGCGTGGAATTTTGTACGTTGGAATTGTGTACACACGATCGGAATTTCCGACAACGGATTTTGTTGTCGGAAAATATGAGAACCAGCTCTCAAATTTTTGTTGTTGGAAATTCCGACAAAAAATGTCTGATGGAGCCTACACACGGTCGGAATTTCCGACAACAAGCTCACATTGAACATTTGTTGTTGGAAATTCTGACTGTGTGTACGCGGCATAAGGGTTAGGACTAGGGCTAAGGAGCTTACAATCTAAGGTCCCTAACTCACATTCGTATACTAGGGCCAACTTACACAGATGCCAATTAACCTACCAGCATGTCTTTGGAGTGTGGGAGGAAACCCGCGCAGGCACAGGGAGAACATGCAAACTCCAGGCAGTAGTGTCTTGGTTGGTGACCCTTTTTACTGCTAGGTGAGAGTGCTACCCACTACACCACTGTGCCACCCTCTCTATTGTTATTACCTATTGTCACCAGGGCAGGAAGTACAGGGAAATCTCCCAGTTGTGGCACAGACGGTAAAAAAAATCTGATAGGGATTCTAACCCTTTCCCACTTGATTTAAAATAAATAAGTGCTGCTAAATTCCTATGTAAGTTTTGGAGGACAGGTGCAATGTTCAGTCCCACTGAAGGAAACTTATCAAAGTCTACGACAGGCTGCAGATGGATGGGGCTGAACACTGTATTGAGTGGTACTAGCATTTGGGATCCTGTTTGTTCATGAATGAGGTTTCAAAATGCAGGTCCATAGCTCCCAAATGTCCCTAATTTGGAGGTACTGTTCCTCTTTTGAAACCAAATCCCTCTGAACCTCATGCAGCCTCAGTTGTCCCTCTTATTTATACCAAAAGTTTTAGGCTGCACTAAACTTTTTTCTCTATGTTACTGAATTTTTTTTTTTTTTTGGAAAGCCAATGTAAAGGAAAAAATAGAGGTTTTCTGCATATTAGACCTTTGTAAGTAGTGGCCGTGGCAGAGATGTGCCCTTTGCCTATATATTGTGTGCTAAAAACTGAGCCATGTCAATCTTTAGCCTACTATACTACTATAGCTATACTATACTATAGGCTTTGACAGGCTGCATGCAGAATGGCTGAGTTCTCTTTCACACAGGCGTTGAAAATAGGCAGTTGGATTGTGTTTTTTCACGTTTTCTGAATGCTTACCAATAGTTAAAACAGGGAGGGGATGAAAGTGTTTACACTGCAGCATTAGTACTGCCTTGCTTTGTGGCAAGGCAAAAATAACGTTGCCCCCCCCCCTGTGATTGTATACAGCAGTGTCTGTCAGCAGGCCAATGATTCATGGCCGAGACCTGCTGTGTCCTATCACAGCTCAGAGCCCTGTGTTGACAATCCCTCTATACAGTGGGAATAATCTCTGTGTTTCTTATGCCTGAAAAGCAGGCATAAGAAACAAAGAGATTATTTGTAAGAAGCAGTACACATTATACACATTAACACTCGTTAGGCACACAGTTAACCTTTTGATTGCCCTAGACACCTTCCCAACCAGCAGGGGCATCGCTAGGGGGTGGCTTTTGGGGCTATAGCCCCGAATCTCAGGCCCATAGCCCCGAGTCTCTGCAGGGGTCCCCAAGAGAGGGGAGGCTCTCTGGGGACCCTGATGCATGGGGGAGGCTCTCTGAGGACCCTGATTTAAGGGGGAGGCTCTCTGGGAACCCTGATGCAAGGGGGAGGCTCTCTGGGGATATATACACACACACTTATATTATATACATGTGTATGCCCACCCAAGTGTATGACATTTTTTACTACATTGCTATGGGCTCTAGCCCCAGATCTTTTGTAGACCTAGCAACGCCCCTGCCAACCAGTATCATTAGTAAAGTGATAGTATATATTATTAGCACTGATCACTCTATTAGTATCACTGGTGATGTCAGTGGCAGTTAGTCAGTTCCCACCCAGTGTAAGTTAGTGTCAGATTGCCCACTGCACTAGCACAGTCGCACTATACTTTGCTGATTGGCATTAGTAGTAATAAAAAAATTAAATTTTGGCCCAAAATCGATGAAGACATTTATTTTTTTTTATTTTTTTTTGGCATGTGTTGTTGAGATTACAGTTAACTTTTGTACTCAGTATTATATTTTCAGATGTGATACAGGTGTTGTAAATATGTATTTCAACGCATTGCATTACCTGCTACCAAAACTGCCAGCTCTCATCTGCATGTTCTGGATTGGCATCAGTGGGATGTCCCATATGCCTGATCTCCATACTGGACCAGCCATGTAAAATGCCCAGATTATCTAAACTGGCACTTGGAGAGTCACTGATTTTGTTAAATTCCCTTATAAAGTATACAATTTCCAAGCAGGCTGAATTTTTTGTACTAAGAAACTGCAGTTGACCATTGATGAATAAGAAAAGATCACTCTTTACTGACACGGAGCAGATTTACATTGATTTCAGTTTCCTGGCATTAAACACACTGCTCATTCTTCACAGAGCCATTGAATATGATCATTCTCCCGCTTTCTCAATCCCCGCAGTATCTTTTTCATCCGGTATTATAAGTTCTACATGTACCGGTCAAACACATTCTAAGAGCAGTGGGCACTGTGCTTGCATACAGATGAGTCAGGAAACAAAGGTTAAATTCTCTACACATTTTCAAATGGTTAGTGATGCCAAGAGGAGCTGAGTGGTCATTTCTGCACTATGCCTAATTTCCACCAAAATGCCAATTTGTTTTCTCTTACATTTTTTCCTAATTGCTTCAACAGGTGAAGTAGATGTTCACTGCTTAACCAGTTTAAGTGAGTGTGTACCTGCTAATTAAAGGCAGATACAAAAATGTTTATAAAAGGCAGCAACCTAAGCAGGAAGTTAGCCACAGGGTATGGTTCCCCTGAGTGTTCCGAAGGGGGTGGGTTGTATAATTGTGTGTTCAATCGAAAAAAAGAAAGCCAGCAGCAAAATAAAGGAAACAAGAAAATACATCGAGCTTTGATTCCAAATCTCCATTTCTGGCTCTTAACTGATTGCATTACAACCCAACCTCCCTTGGTTCCTTTTAACTTCTGTAAAAGCGTTGCTACTCCTTATCTTGAGATGCCTTTCCTCATCCTTCATAGGACCTATTTTTTAAACTATCAAGGTTCAACTATATTGCAAGATCTTAGGTTGGTGTTGTCCCTTTCTAGTGATTTTGTTTGCCTCGAGAAAATGTGCTATTTATTTTTTTGCATAATGATGACACAACCTCGAAAGAATTGACCAAATGTACGGGACTTGTCTAAAATGTAAAGGCTTTAAATGTCTATACATAAGACAAACTATGAACAATTACTTGTCACTATATTATAGTTCCCCAGAGGAGCTATACTTAGTACATTTTTACCTTTCCTGCTGCCTGGACCGCTGAACACCACTCTGATCAAGATAAATCATCCTCTGAAGTCCGCTGGGAAATTGACTTTTCTGATTGACACTTTTCAATCTCCTTTGTTCTCTGCAGCTCTCACTGTTAACCTTCACATTATTACTCTATACTTTAGCTTTCGCTGAGAACTTTAGTATAGTGATAGTGTCACTTTAAGGCCTTGTTTATATGGATGTTTGTATGGATGTCAAGGGAGCCATAAAACAGGCGATTGAGACAGTTTTTACCAGTTAAAACATTTTAGTGACCCCAAAATGCCCACCTAAAAGATAACATACAGCCAGAGGGGGCTGTACATATGAAATGGCAAATTTAACTCAGCTTGTTAAGTTGGACAAGTGGCACCTCCTGTCAAACTTGGTTATTGGAGTCAATGGGGCTATGCCACCACTGCAAGTCAAACCTTTGGCTCATGGTTGTGCCTGCATTCTTTCATCTATCTTGGCATATCAGTGTAGCACTCTCCCCCGAAAAGGCCACCAAAAATGACCAGGTCTTCCTTGATGCAGGACAGAGGCTGCCAGGCACAGACACAGTTCCAAGCACACCGACAAATGTAGGCTCAGTCTAGGGGATGCCTTTTTGTGGAATTATTGCAGAAAACTTGAACAGGCGGGATGATAAGGGTGCAGAATACTCCAAAATGTTAGAAGGAATCAGCAGGAGGACAAAATCCTCTTGTAGCAACATTTGCTGGGGGTAAGAGGAAAAGGCCAGCTAATCTAGGACTTTATCTATCTATGCGAGCAGTCCCAGTCCTTAGACCCCTTTCACACTGAGGCACCTTTTAAGGCATTTTAGCGCTAAAAATATCGCCTGAAAAGCGACTCTCTTGTCTCCCCAGTGTGAAAGCCTGAGTGCTTTCACGCTGGGGCAGTGCGCTTGCGGGACATTCTGAAAAGTCTTGCAAGCAGCATCTTTGGGGTGTGTGCACCGCTCCCAAAATGCCCTGCCCATTGAAATGAATGGGCAGCGCTGCCTAAGCGCCTGCAAAGTGATTCGGCAGCTTTTAACACTTTCTTCGGCCGCTTTCTAGCGGCGCTTTACCACTGACGCCCAGTGCTTTCAGTGTGAAAGTAGCCTTATAGCAACCTCTGGCATTTACTTCCTGAAGCGCATGCACACCTGGAATCCACAATCAAAGTCTTACTCACAAAGCCTGATGACAGCTGTTGCCCATTCCAGCTTCCACTAACACTCCGCTGTTAAAAGGGGATCCCCTCTTTAGGCCAGCTAACTTAGGTAATGACCTGCAGAAGGTAACTTTCAATCCAGATTTCTTCAAGCCCTCAGCCAAGCATCTACTAAGGCCCAACATCAGCTCTCCAGTACACAGGCTGAATCCCAGGGGCAGTACCCAGACCAGAGCACCCTGATCAAGCCTCATAAGCAGTTATCATCTTCCCTGCCATGTTCTGGGTGCCCCTTTCTAGTGATTGACTGAGGTGTAATAAAGATTCATAACTCAGTGGTTGATCCTTCTGGAAACTTCCTCCAGAAGCAGGCAGGGGTAAGCAACCACCAAACCTAGGGAAACCTGCCCTGACCAAAAAAAACAGATCACCACTTCACTAAGTACAGCATAACCAAAACACTAAATTAACCTAACGAGGGCAAGGCGCTTCGTCAATACTTATGATAATTTGCAGCCACCTCCTGTCAGATGCTGCACATCATTTCTCAGAGTGCACTTCCTAATGACAACAGTGGAATGTGGAACAGTGTGCCATGTGCATTGGTAGTTTCATTATTAAAAACATTTTAAAGCTATGATCATATTTTAATGATTGGGTTTAAATATATTGTAACTAGCTATGACCAAGTAAGGATCTGGTAGGGTACAAGATACAGCAGTGGGATAGCCATAGCTTATCACATACACAATCATTATATGAGAATTTCTGATGTTATATGCATAGATGTATATAGCAATCTCAGCCTGCCAGGCCAAGTAATCAGATCTGTTGACATGTGACCAATTTAGCTTCCAACAGCCTTATTAAAAAAATAATCTGATAAGACAGAATAGAGGGCTAACACTTCCCAAAATGCCAGTATATTGGCATTTTGCCAAGTTTCTATGGCAGCCATTGGTTCTCACTATGCAATAACAAGAGATGACAACCATTGAGGTGTCAGTTACCCCTTCACAAAAACAGAACCTCAAAATGGGAAATCAGAAATAATTTCTAAATAGCTTGTACTCTTAGATCAGGGTCTTATATTCAGTGAAATTAGAAAAAAGAATAAAAAAGGCCAAATCAATCTATACTGTCCCATCTTGAAAAAAGAATGGACATGCATGAAACCATAGTCCATATTTTATCCTACTTTTTTATTTTAGGAAGCATCAAATTTACGAGTTTGTAGCTGAGAATTCTCCATTCTTTAGGTGGGCTTCAAATCCCTGCAGGCATTTTGTGAGCTGGTGTTGAGCACTGGCACTTCCAGTAAAACACATTTAATGGGGATCAGTTTAATTTTGTCAGGTACTGGGGACTGTCACCAGATGTAGAAAATACCACTTTACAACCACTTTGTTGCAATTTATTTTTCTTTATCTTGCTAAATCATTATATATTACAACATATTACCTGCTAAAGTTTGGTTCATATTGATGGTGAAATGTGATTTAATTTAAGAAATTAACGAATGAAAAGACAAAATCATGAATAACGGACGATATTAAAGTGATATTAAAGGTTTATTTAAAAAATAAAAAATAAAAAAAATGTTATACTTACCTGCTCTGTGCAGCGGCTTTGCACAGAGCAGCCCTGATCCTCCTCCTCTCAGGTCCCCCGCTGGAGCTCCTGGCTCCTCCTCTTCAGCCAGTGCCCCCAATAGCAAGCTGTTTGCTCTGGGAGCACTGGTGCGTCCTCACTCCCAAGCCCTGATCTATGCGTCCACTAGAGACACAGATTTGCGGCCACGGCTAATGGCTCCCGCTGCTGTCTCTGCCAATGAGGAATGAGAAACCCAGGAGAAGCTCAACTCTCGTGCACACCCCTGGATCAAGAGGGGGCTCAGGTGAGTTATAGGGGGGCTGGGGGTGCACTACACCCAGAAGGTTCAGAGCCCCCCAGAGAGCCCCCCCTTACATCTGAGTCCCCAGAGAGCCTCAGCCTTGCACCAGGGTCCCCAGAGAGCCCCCCACTTACATCAGGGTCCCCAGAGAGCCCCCCTTACATCAGAGTCCCCAGAGAGTCCCCCCTTACATAAGGGTCCCCAGAGAGCCTCCCGATTACATCAGGGTCCCCAGAGAGCCCCCCACTTACATCAGGGTCCCCAGAGAGACCCCCCCACTTACATCAGGGTCCCCAGAGAACCCCTCCTTACCTCAGAGTCCCCAGAGAGCTGCTCCTTACATCAGGGTCATCAGAAAGAGGGCGGGCAGTGAGAGATGATGTAATCTCTCTGCTGCCCACGGCTGCACAGTAAGGGTGGAACAGTGGTGATGCAGGGCGGGCGGTGAGAGATGATGTCATCTCTCTGCTCTCTCGCCACCCGGCTCTTCCATGCTGCCTGCCCGCTCTTTGGCTCTCCCGTGCTGCCCGCCACACAGCTGCAGAGAAGCCATGGCCCAGTAGTAGGCCGCTGCCCTGTAGTTGAGGACCCCTGGGACTCAGGGCGATGGGCTCCAGATTCAGGCGATGCCACTGGCTGTCACTGAAACAGGTCCACTGAGCCATCGGCCCACCGGGAAACTCCCGGTAGTCCCGATGGCCAGTACATGCCTGGGTGTGAATGGGGATTTATGGCTTCACTATACTACCAATATGTTCATGAAACCCTAGTACATTTATTTCTGTAAAACTGAGCACAAGTCATAGGTCCAGACTTTGCAAAGTATAAAAAGAAACTTCACAGTTTCTTTTAACAAAGGCTTAATTGTAGTGCATTACATATTGTTATACTAACGTTAGTAGAAAACACAGTGATTACATGTTATAAAAGGAAAGCTCCATGAATTATCCATGAAAAGCACAGAGGGGGGTAAGTGTAATGTGCTAATTACTCTTATCTCATGCTCTCTATTCCAAGTATCAGCTCTCCTAAAACCCTTAGGAACACAGTGGTATACTTATCTCTGGGGTATGTGCGCATTCCACTAGCAGCCCCTGCTTTTCGAGTGCTAAATGAAATTAGTTGTGACAGTAGAAGTTAACTGCAGTGACTTTGTTCGGAAAATAGTGGGTGCTGTACAGAGAATGGGCTTTAAGCATTAGGTGAACACTACTGCTGCCACTTTCTGTCACTGTGGACTTCCGAGATGTAAGGAAAGTATACAATAAAATGTTTCCCGTAATGTGCGTGGGTTTTTTTTATGTGTCCATTTTACATGGGGAGGGGGGAGTTGAACTAATATGTAGACTTTACTATTACTATATATAATGTAAGTAACTAGCAGAACATCATGCAAGTTGAAAGGGTAATTAAAGTTGGCCATAAACACATTCCTCCATCCATCCACACAGATTCCATCCACGAGATGAATGGAAAAGTCCCTCCGGCCAGGACATTATTTTCTGACAGCAGCACAAGCCTCTATCAGAAAACAATGAACAGAAGCTGCTGCCGATTGGCTACAGCTGATGATCGCTGAAATTTTTCCAACATGTCTTTTCGACAGAAGTCGATTAAACAATTAACTTCTGTCCAGCAGAGAAGCCCACACTGTGATAAAAAGTCACTGCATTTGCTAAATTCCCTACTGAACTGGCCAGATTTCAATCAGGGTATGGCCAGCTTTAGGCAGGCTCTCATAACGCATAGTAACTGACACATTTTGCTGTTCTAAAGCTGTCCAGCAATGAATTGGTTTCCCCAATTCAATAGGGATGGGGTAATCCCCCTAGCTGCACTGCAGTACCAGTACCCTGGTTAGCATTTGCAGCCAATTGGCAGTAAGAGCTGATCGAACAGAAATATACTGACGGTCCTGTTCGGGAGGAGTTGATCACCAGACCAACTAGTTCCTGAATGGGAACAGCCATAGATGGAACAAAATTAATCAATTTCCTACTGAACTGGCTTATTTTCAACCCATGTATGGCCAGCCTATCACAGTGGCTTGTAGTTAGTACTAGTGCATGGAGTTTGCATGTTCTCCTTGTGCTTGCATGGGTTTCCTCCCACAATCCAAAGCAATGGACACACAAGTGTGTGTATATACAGTATCTCACAAAAGTGAGCACACCCCTCACATTTTTGTAAATATTTTAATATTTATTTTCATGTGACAACACTGAAGAAATTACACTTTGCTACAATGTAAAGTAGTGAGTGTACAGCTTGTATAACAGTGTAAATTTGCTGTCCCCTCAAAATAACTCAACACACAGCCATTAATGTCTAAACCACTGGCAACAAAAGTGAGTACACCCCTAAGTGAAAATGTGCAAATTTGGCCCAAAGTGTCAATATTTTGTGTGGCCTCCATTATTTTCCAGCACTGCCCTAACCCTCTTGGGCATGGAGTTCACCAGAGCTTCACAGGTTGCCACTGGAGTCCTTCTCTAGTCCTGATATTTTTCTGGTTGATTTGTAGACAGACTATCTCTGGCATCATCAAAGGGCCAGAGAACACCCTCTATGTAATCACAATATACAGTACGGTATTTACCTGCAGGACCCAACCTACTGTAGCTAGTGTTACTGGCAAAACTGTCAGAGCACAATAGCACAGCAGGGGAGATCGTTGTACTAACATCAGATTGTTATACAGTGGCTCGGACCTTGCCTGTCAGGTTTTTTCCTGTTTACCCCCTGTAGTAGTGTGTACAAGGCTTAATGCACATTAGGTGTAATCATCACACAATGACCAATCATGACCCCTCAAAGCTCCATTATACTACAAGGACAGGTTGATGTTTCATATTTCACCAACAGCTTCTTTTGCTTCACCAGGGAGTCAGAAAAAAACAGGAATTCCTTTCAGTGCCAAAAGCTGTTTTATACAGACCAACATTTCTAAAGCCAACTCTGTTTTTCTGCAAAACATTATTGTTTAATAAAAAATCATGACCACAGGGGGCCCAATCATACCATATGCTTTGGGCTGTAATGGCAGCTTTGCCCAACGTGCAGACAAACAGACAAGGCAATCTGCCCGATGTCCTATTAGTACAGTTTTATGTTGAAAAAAAGTAGTACGTGCTTCATTCTTATGTAGCGTGGTATGTTGTGACACACTTCACCAAATTGCAATATGCTACGTTGTATAATAATAAATGAAATGTAACTTTTTGACATTTCAATGAAGCTATTATCGTACAGGAATGTATATAGGTATGTATATAGCACCATCAATTTACACAGCGTTTTACGTGCTGTACATTCACATCAGTCTCTACCCTCAAGGAGCTTACAATCTAAGGTCCCAATCTCACATGTATACATGCACACACACAAATATGAGGGTCGATCTAGACAGGAGCCAATTACCCTACACGAATGTCTTTGGAGGAAACCAGAACGCATGGAGGAAATCTATGCAATAACAAGGGGAACATGCAAACTTACATGCAGATACTGAAATGTCCTGACCAGGATGACCTGACTGTTCAACAGTCAATGCGTCACAATCCCCTACACAAACAAGATATTTGGGGGGCACACCTTAACATTAAAGCTGGTGCAGCCATAAGACCATACAATAGAAGAAAAATATTACAGCGCACACATGCAAAAAAAACCATTCACCTCCAGCAAGGCTAGTTAAAAACACCTAAACATTCTTAAAAAGACAATTTCAAAAATATGGGGATTTGGTCACACCATATTGCTATATGGTGCTAAGCCCACTTACTGCGACAAAGTACCCCAAATCCCCTACACAACGCACACCAGCAAAACAGAGCAAAAACCATGCCCACTGGTGTGATTGGACCCTACAATCTTGTACAATAAGGCCCAAGAGAATAAAATAAATCAACTGCAATGTTTACCTATGCTGCTCCTTCCTATTCTGTATATGTGTACAGATAATTGGATCCTGTCTAAATTGTCCCCAGTATGTATGAATGTGAGTTAGGGACCTTAGATTGTAAGCTCCTTGAGGGTAGGGACTGATGTGAATGTACAATGTATATGTAAAGCGCTGCGTAAATTGACGGCGCTATATAAGTACCTGAAATGAATAAATAAATAAAATATGTGCTAGTGAACTACTACGCTGACATCGCTGAGACGTATTAAACCTTCATCATAGGCCCTGCTACAAGAATGGTAAGGAAGCGCTAATACCCAGACATGCATGGACCCCAGTGATCACACTGTCTCTTTATGCTCCTCAGTACAATTGGGCACTGTGTGCTTTTGTGATATACAGGGGCATGCCATCCCATCCTCGCAGACCATCAATCCCAGACTAAACCTCGGATGGGAGGAGGACTTGTATTTCTTTTTATTCATCCATCAAGTGTGACACGAACATAACTGAGTGTAACTTCTTACATCGCTAACAAGCCCTATACAAGGCATCTCTAACATAAATTCTAAAAAGCTCCATCATCCAAAGCTTTAGGCCTAGGGTTGCCACCTTTTCTTCAAGCCAAACCTGAACACTTTAGCGGAAAGTGGAAAGAGTGGAAATAGGGGATGCAGCAAAGATAGGTGGTAGGTTGGTGGAGTTGGGTGGAATTCAGACGAGGATGGGGAGGGGAAAAGGAATGGAATGAGACTTGCAGGGAGAAGGAAGCTTGCTCTATAAGGTGAGAGATGCAGATGGAGGTGAGCAAGGAGGCAATCAGGGAGGACCAGAGTTGGTAGTGAGGAGAAGTAAGAGGCTGAATGAATGGGAGAGCTGCAGTTCTGAAGTGAGATGTGCCATTGCTAGTGGGAGTGAGATCGAGCAGCATGTAATGTGAATGAAAGGCAGTTAGGTTGTGTTACAGTGGAGCTGGACCAAAGCATGAATGGATGAGGAGCAGGAGAGGCCAAGTGAGAAGGGAAAACAGTGTAGCCGGGGGGTGGGGGGGGATGGGGGGGTAGAGTGTAAACTGAAGGTGCCGATGGAGGGGGGCAACTGGGGGCGGTGATCGGCTGAAGGTGCAGAGGGGGTGGCTGTTATAGGGAGAATCCTGATGAGATTAGCTCTGAAAAATGTGTCCAGGTTTCAGGTGGACTGAAACTCAGACACATGATTCAAAACCTGAACTGTCCGGGTGAATCCCGGACAGGTGGCAACCCTATTTAGGACTCATGCACACGGACACTAAGCAGCTCCTATGTGCTGAGGCATAAAATCCCTGGCACTTTCTGGTGTCCAGGAAGCTGCATGTCCCAACTACAGCAGGCAATACAAGTGAATGGCTTTATGTGCCCATGCTCAGCTGTTCACATGCGGTGCTTCTCCCCAAAAACGAAAGTGGTGCGTTTTGGGAGAAGCACCGTCCATTTATACGTAGGTGAATGACAATGCAGAAGCCATCAGTGTTTATCCGTACAGCCATTCACTTGTTTTGGCACTGTATGTGGCACATGTGGCTTCCTGGGTGCCAGAAGGCACCAGGGAAGGTATGCCTCATCACACAAGAGTACATAGGTGCTGCTAAGCATCTGTGTGCAAGAGGTCTTATCAACATAAGATGGTAACTACTTGCAACCAACAATATTTCAGTTTTCACAAGGACTAGGTTATATGAGCATATTGTATGTAGTATATTGGCGGACTAAGCCACACTCGAGTTGTAAACCTTTTGCTCCTTGCAACTGATGAACCACAAGTCCATGCAACTAGGAACCATTTAAATCATATGCTTTGGTCTACTTTGGGCAACCTTGCCCAGCGTATAGACATGGTAATGTGTCTTATGTCCTATTGTTTAGGTTCATGCCAACATGCTGCATTGGTGTGCTCTGGACCAAAAGTAGGACATTCTGCATTTTTATGCAGCGTAGAACTTTGCAATACAGTATACCATATCGTAGCGCTGGGATGCATAAAGCTAAATGAATGGTCATTTTGTGACATTTCAATAAAGTTAATAAAAGAAAAAAAAAGTAAACAGTGCTCTATAACAATACATGGCACCACCCATTCACAGCGCAAACCAGCAGGCGTGCATTATACAGAACATACTGTATGTGAATGAGATTTAGCTACCCACATAGATTAATATTATACTACATATTGTGGCTGATCTCTGACAAGTGATCAGTGGCATCAAAAGCAATCATGTAGCTTTAATTCTACAAATCCCAAAGTGAAAAGCTTATTTCTGATTGGTCGATATGATTCTGTACACTTTACTGCATCAAGTTAATAAATGATGTCTTTAGAGTTATGTAAACATTACTTTCATAATACTACAAATCAGATTATTGTCACTGAGGTTATGTAATGATGCAAAAAGCAACATGCCGTAACTTGCACCAACCAATCAACCTTCTTCGTTAACAGCTGGTTGATATGGGTTACTGTGCTTTTGTCTTTGCCGTATGCTTTGTGAGTGAGCCCCATTATTACATTGTGAAAAAAACAAAACAAGATAATAGTTACACTTTGGTTCTCACAAAAGCATTACACGCTGCCAAACGATTACACATTGGCCATACACTTGGCAATTAAAATCTTAAAAGCTGAAAAATAGAAAGCAATTGTACGGTCTATACCAATCCACCAAATACTCTTTTGATCATTTTCATCTTCGTTCTTAGCAAAAGCATTTTGATCAGCATTTCAGTGTTTATACATCGATTTTCACAGTGGTTTTGATCACATGATGGTTCAAATGTGGGAAAATTTTGAAACAGCGTATGGCGGATCACTGCAAACGTTCAATTCCTTGCAATTATTTATTTTTTAATCAAAATTTTATAGGAACATTTCCAAAAATGCCAAGTGTATGTGCAGCATAAAGGTTTATGGAGATCATTATTTTCCCCCAGTCTATTTCTGAGTGTCACCTTTTGTTTGCACTTCTTTGGTTCCTTCTGATAATCCCCTTACTCTGGCTGTCTGAGCAGTGATAGAAAACATTCCCCATCCCCCATCACATACACAACTCACCAAGGAGCTCCAGGGTCCCCACATAGTCCCTTTCATTCTTCAATAGCTCACTGAACACACAGACCCGGAGCCAGACCTGCAATTTCCACTCTACCAACATGCTCGGTCGTGGCTGAATGTTGTTGATCGCTTCTGATCAATCGAATAAATATCCGCGCGCCTAATTCAGATTGATCAAATGATTGTTTTTATTAGATCATTTATATTAAAATTGATAGATTGCTGATTGCATGAATGATAGAATAATAGCGCTGCGTTGCATCGAATTTAATTGATGATAGATCGATAGTTTGCGATAGCTATGAGTATGGCCACCTAAATTGTTAGCAGAAGGAACCACTGAGCGCAGCAGGACCAGAGATGTCAACTGGTTGTCTGAGCAATAATAGAAAGCATCCCGCGTCCCCCATTCCATACACAACTCACCGAGACAAGGAACTCCAGGGTCCCCACATAGTCCCTCTCCGTCTTCAATAGCTCACTGAGCACACAGACCCTGAGCCGGAGCTGCCTGTCCACATCCCTTCCATCACTTCTATGATGTTCCTCGCTCATGTTCCAAGAGTCAGTACAGATCACCCACAAAGCTCACAACTTTTCTCAACTTCTGCTTCACTTAGTGAAACTTTCTAACACTCTTTCTTCTTCTTCAAAGGCATCACTGTTTCTCCAAATCAATCCAATCTAAAAGAGATCCTTGTTAATCAAATCCTATAAAGCGTAAAAACAAGACTTCTAAAACAAGAAAACAAAGTTTCTCTCTGCCTGCAGATATCCAGCCTGTGGTTTGGGAGCAGAGCAAGTAAAATTTGGACATTAATCAAAAGATTGCATCCATGTGACTCCAACCCCTTCATCCTGGAACCAGCCTCTCTCCCCACCACCCACCCCCAACAGTGCTGTCCCCTCCTTCATCCTCCAATGAATGGCAGGAAAGAGAGCAGAAAGCTTGGGAAGTCTATCCTGCCAACAATGCCCCCTCTGCACAATCACAGCGCAGGCTGAACAAGGGACCAAGATGGCAAAAGGATGTCTGAGCTCCAGTTCAAGTGTGGGGCAAAGGCTCAAGGCGTCTTCCTAGGCATAGGCTGAGCTCTGATTTCCAGGGAAGATAGGCTGCAAACAACTTCCAAACTTGTGTGTGAGAGCCAGAAGTTTAGCTGATAGTTTAGCTGCCCCCCCCCCCCCCTCCTCCCTTGTAATCAGGGCACTGGGCGCTCCTGCAAATGCAATTAAACACAGGAAAGAAAAGTCATTTGCAGTATTCTCAGCATTGAAATGCTCCTTGGGTCTAAAGGATGGGAGATGGAAACTGCTAGCAGATGTGTGCACAGTCAGCAGGATTAAGTTGCTGAAGGCGAGTACCACCAAGTTTACTTTTGTGTCATGTAAAGTTTTGTAAGCGAATCAAGCAACAATGTGCTGAGGAAAACATTCAAGATGTGTCATGTCACAAGGTCCTGAAAATCACTTTAAGCGATATTAAAAGATGTAATGCGATGTTAAAAGAGAATTCCAACTTTTGCAAATAAATAAAACAAAATAAATAATTAGAAATAATAAATAAATACACATATAATGCAAGAAAGTGCTGCACAACCAGATCATACAAATAAATATTTACATGTGCAAAAATGCAAGGGTGCAAAATGGATATATGTGCAAAACATAATAGAAGCAGTTTATATAATATAGATCACCAGTAATAAATAGTGAAATCAAAAAGATAGAAATCGTGACCCATAATAAATGCACACTTTAAAAAAAAAAAAGTGCATTTATTATTTTGTGCAGTGGAACCTGAACAGTATTGCAACTGTGATCATTGATCCATGCTCTGGTTCCTGCAGAGTATTCCTCCAGGGTAGATCTACGTAGGTGCAGTAGCTCAGTTACTGAGTTGGAGGAAGTATCAATGAACTACAAATGCAGTGACAACACACACACTTGTGCTCCATTGACAACTACAGTCATGCCGCAGTAGCAGATGAGACTTTCATTTTTTTTCATTCCCAGCTCTCCGTTATTGAATGAGAACCATGCAGAGCTGCACCAAATTCAAATACAGTTGGAGTTGGTGGGGAGAGGAACCCCCAAATTCTGTAGATTTCAGAAAATATAGGAGGAAATGTGAATACAAACATGATTCAAAAAACAGCTCAAGATGAATAAGCAGTGGACTTACCTATAAAACCCTCATTTATTTTTTACAATTTTTAGATGTTGATGGTAATGCCGCATATACACGAGCGGAATTTCCGTCAGAAAAAACTTGGATGGTTTTTCCAATGGAATTCCGCTCAAGCTTGCCTTGCATACACACGGTCACACAAAAGTTCTCTGAACTTTTAACCGTCAAGAACGCGGTGACGTACAACACTGCGACGAGCCAAGAAAATGAAGTTCAATGCTTCTGAACATGCGTCGAATTGTTTCCGAGCATGCATGATTTTTTGCGCGTCCGAATTGCATACAGACGAACGCGTTTTCGGATAGGAACTTTTCCCGACCGAAAAATAGAGAACATGCTCTCAATCTTTTGCTGCCTGGAATTCCGCCAGCGAAAGTCCGATGGAGCATACACACGGTCACATTTTCCGACCAAAAGCTCACGTCAGTCTTTTGCTGGCGGCATTTCCGATCATGTGTACGCGGCATTAGACTCAAGCTGGCCATACATGTAAAGATTTCTCTTATAGGCTAAATGAGAGGAATCCATAGATGTCACATTCCACAGCATAGATGGAGGAATCTCCCACTACCAGCTACGAGTTCTGGCTAGCTGGCTGTTGTCACTGTTCGGCCAACTTTTTTATGCTCCCAACTCCTTCAGTTTCTCAAAGTTTTTTTAAACTCTGTGGTGTTGGCATTCAAAAGTACTTAAAAAAAGTCTTTCCTTTTGACATTCAACTTTGAAGAGAAAGGACTTCATTGAATGAAAACTACAACACTGTCAAGCCTCATACACACAATGAGAATATCAGACGAATGATCGTTCTTTTTCTTTTTTTTTGCATGCTAGTCTCATATTGAAAATGAAGAGGTTATTAAACTTAGGAAAATTTTCACACGACAGAATACAACTTCGGAAGTGATGTACAGTAATGTGATGCATTGTATTGCAATGTATTCTGTAGTTTCCGAGCAATGAGCATGCGTGGTCTTGGTCTTCCAATTTTTTCAGATGAATACTGTACTGAGGCACTGATCGGATGCCAATCGGCTGCAGGCTTTCCAACATGCTTGTTCGACCGAAGCCAGTTTGTGAGATCGGCTTCTGTACACACGGGCCAAATGTCGGCCGCTATCTACTGTACTGGCTGATTTCGTCCGATATTCGACCCGTGTGTACGGGGCTTTATAAGGAAAGACGTGGCTGAGCAGGCAGAGCCATGCAAAGCTGTGCCAAATACAAATACCATTGAGGTTGGCTGGGAGAGGAAGCCCCAAATTCTGTAGGTTTCAGAAAATACAGGAGGAAATGCGAATACAAACATAGTTCAAAAAACAACTCAAGATGGATCAATAGTGGACTAACCTTTAAAACCCTAATTTATTTTTTTACAATTTATAGATGTTAATGGTAAGACTCAAGCTGGTCATACATGTAAAGATTTCTCTTATTCAGCCACTGGGCTAAATGAGAGGAATCTATAAATCCCCTATTCCCCAGCATGGATGGAGGAACCTTGCACTGCCGGTGTCTTGCCGAATAAGTTCCTTCGGCGGATAGGTTCCCCCCCTGTACTGCGCAGGCGCAGCGCCTGCGCAGTACGTACTACTGTTGGCCGCCGGAGATAGCCGAAGCTCAAACGCTTCGATCAGCTGTACACGGCGCCTGCGCTCTGGGTCCAGATTCCTTCCCCTCTATCCAAGTGGACCTAGAGGGGGAATCTAAAAGTGCCGAGCGTAGCGAGGCCGTGCCCAAAGCGTGGCGAGCGAAGCGAGCCCGCGAGGGGCCCTCTTACAGGCGCCGTGTACAGCTGATTTTCAGCTGTTCCGCTTCGGCTATTTCCGCCGGATCGTACTGCGCATGCGCAGTACAGTCAGGAACTTATCCGCCGAGCGGAACTTATTCGGCAGAACACCGGCTATTGTGTTCTGACAGCCACAAGATCTGGCTAGTTGGCCGCCCTCACTGTTCAGCCAATTTTTAAACTGAGTGGTGTTGGCATTCAAAAGTATTTAAAAAAATTTCTTTTGACATTCAATTTGACATTCAAATTTGGAGCGAATGGATTTCACTAAACAAAAACCACAACACTGTCCACAACACAAGCCCGAGGGCTTTCACACTGGAGCGGTGCACTTGCAGGACGGTCAAAAAAGTCCTGCAAGCCTCATCTTTGCAGCACTATAGGAGTGGTGTATTCACCGCTCCTAAAGCGCCCCTTCCCATTGAAAACAATGGGGCAGTGCCGCAAACCCGCCGGCAAAGCGCCGCTTTGCGGTTTTAACCCCCCCTAGCAGCTGAATAGCGCCGCTAAAACAACAGTAAAGCGGCGCTAAATATAGCGCCACTTTACCGCCGACGCCCACCCGCCCCAGTCTGAAAGTAGACTTACTGGTAGGATCCTCAGATTTAAAAAAAAGGTAAAAAAGCCTGAAAAAAATCAGTTGCACTTCACCATACCTGCTTGAATACAATAACTATGGCTAGCAGTAGTAATACATAGCATACATACATAATACAAAGGTTTTGGTACAAGAAATGTGTACAACTTCAGCTCCAGTGCCCTATGCGGTTAGTTAAGCTGGCCATCCAATTAGCACATTTCGGACAGTTGCTAAAGAACTAGCTAAAATTCACCCCAGGGGTGGCCCTACCAGCCCTGCATCAGGAGATTGCTGGAATTTTTTGGGCCGAACAGTGGCTGCATCCAGTCAGATGTGGCTGCTGTTTGAGTATTCTGACAGCCGCTGGCAGCAGCTGTCCGAATACAATAACCCAGCAGCAGTGGCGGTATGTCCATACGGGCTGCAGGGGCGCCGCCCCTAATCCATGCGTCCGGCCCCTAATCTACATGCAGGGCGCCGGACGCATGGATTCCAACGTGTTTTTTTTTTTTTTCGAAGCACATGATTAGAGTCGATGGTTTCAAAAAGGGTAGGCTCGGGCCACAGAGCAATGTGCCCTGAGCCCACCCGGTTGTGTGACAATAGCGACTTAATATTAACTATTGTCTTCCTGATTCTCCTTCTGGCCAATCAGGAAGCGGGTCCTGAGACCCGATTGGCCGAGAGGAGGAGTGACCGTATTGGCTGCCGAGGAGCTGAAGGGGAAGCCGCCGAGGAGACGCAGGAAGGATCCGAAGCTGCCCACGACCTAGATGGGGTAGGTGCGGGGCTAGTGGGCGGGTGGACGGACGAGCGACAGGAGGGGGGCTGGTGTGTTTGCGTGGGCGGACTGACTGACCGGGGGAAGGGGGGTTGGCGGGTGGTTTGTTTGCCACCCCCCCCCCACAAATGGAGCACCAGCCGCCACTGCCTAGCAGGGTGAATGACTCCATCGCCTCCATCTAGGCTGTTTATCCATTAGATTTCTTTCTGTCAGGCCGCAGGTCAAACAGAAAGAATGTAACAATGTATGGTCCACTTTACACTTCATAGGGTGAAGGATAGAATCTATCATGCCAAACACACAGCAGACCTCTTGTCCTGTAATACCACTGAAAGATGCTGTAGCAATACTGCCATTTCTCAAGCTTAAGGTATTGGAATATTTTTGAACGTTATTAATAGCTTCTGTATGTAAGACAGCATGAGATGAGATTTAATCAGGTGAGGTTTAGGTGTATTTAAATAGCCACGCTATAAACAAAAGCTGTCCTTATTCTAATTCCCACCACAGCTGAAGATTTCACACCACTTAGAATCAAACCAGGTAAGTTTTCTGTACCAAAGTTTTTTTTATACTTCTGCGTTTTCTTTATTGTTTGATGCTAACTCATACTACATAAGCTGAAAAATAAAGTCTGTAGCATCTTATTCAGAAACTAACATGTTTATGATCACTATCAATACATTGCTGAAAGTGGAATTTAAAGTGATACTAGACACACACTGTTTAATTTGCATTCTCCCTTCTATTTCTGTATGTGGATGATGGCAGTGTAATTATTTTAATAAAAAATACATCTAAACAAGTACCATTTTCCTAATTGATATACAGCTGTCACATGGCCCAGCTCTTTCCCAGACTGTGTGCAGGAAAACATTAGCAGGAGGAGCTTCTAGTCCTCTGCTGCTGGTCACATGTTCAAAATAAAAATAAACAGCCTATGGAATACAAAGTAAAAATAAATAAATAAGATCAAAAAACTGTTTTAAATTTTCAAATAAATATATATATATATGAAATCAAATATTTATTATTTTGTGGAAATAACATGGTGTGGGTGGATTTCTGCCATTGACAGGCTGTGTCACGCCTCTCCAG
Source organism: Lithobates clamitans (assembly GCA_037952925.1). Classification (NCBI taxonomy): domain Eukaryota; kingdom Metazoa; phylum Chordata; class Amphibia; order Anura; family Ranidae; genus Lithobates; species Lithobates clamitans. The sequence goes on from JBBGZY010000643.1 coordinate 2,550,712, forward strand.
TCTGTGTCTTAGACGGAGATGAAGCCTCCATCAATCTACATGTAATATCCCGCCCTCATTGTGTTTAGCTGGTTAGTGGGCATGAAGGAGAAGGGGGTGGGCTGTCATTTACCACTGTGTATACATCCACATGTGTGACTCTATAGTCACATGGGCTGCTCACATGTGATAGGGAGGAAATGCTCATCATAGAAACTCACTGAAAACTGAGCATGTACAGAGTTGCCACCACAGCTGCAAAATCTCTAGCTGCATTGGGGAAATGAACAAAAGGTGGAGCTAGAGAGCAGCAGGATCAACCAGGTTTTTTGCAGAATACAGTAAACGAAGATGTGGGTTTAGTGACGCTTTAAGTCATATCATTTAAATAGATTTTAAAAGTAAACTTTTAAAATTTCTCATAGTATTTCCATAACAAAACATTTTTTCAGTTTAGGATAGAGTAGGGATTGGTTTGAAGAACCTCTGATTCTTCTGGTTGTTTTTACTGTGTGTCCTGTGGGGGTGTTTTGTCCAGGGGCGCAAGGAAAAGCTATACTTACCCGATCCTCGATCCCCACGTCCAGCTGTCCTCACATTTAGAGCACCAGCTATGCTATACATTTATACATTTAGAGCACCAGCTATGGGCATGATAATATCAGGAACATTCCATTTGCAAGACCGCTAGCGTCTGGGGGACAAGAATGGCGGGGACTGGTCTTGCGCTCAGAGGATTAGGTAAGTATATCTCCGCTCTCATCACCCCTAGAAAAAAAAACAAGAAGTTAATCCATGCAGTGCTCCAATACTTGGGAAAATAAAAATTTTGCCCAGAGTTTATCTTTCACTTCAAAATTCCCTACTTTCCCTTAACGTCCTAATCTGATACCAGCGATGGTCAATATTTAAAGAATAGGAGGCTGCAACTGCCAAAGGCAGCCCTCTGGCAAAAGGTGGGCACCAGGGAAATAAACCATACACCTCCCTGCTGTTAATGATTAGAGATGAGCTTGGTCATCTTCAGAACCCATCTGTAAACCAAACTCCAAAATGAAACGTGTTTTTGATACTCCAATGAGCTGCAGGCCAGGTCATTCCCCACCCTACAGCTTGCTGGAGTACGATAAAACAGGAGTTCAGAGTTTAGGTTAGAGATGATTATGGAGGATGTCCAAGCTCATCTCTACTAATGATATGGGTAGCAGGAGAAGTTGGGAGATATATTTTAGAGGTTTAGGGTTAAAATGTTACTAAGTTAAAAAAGTGAAGATTTGCTACATTAGGGAACATCTACCAGTGCTAATAGTGCATAAGTTGTACCCTGAAACATTGTTCAGGAATGCCTCTTGAAAAATAGCAGTGCACTTCCTTGTATGTGAGTGCGCCTAGGCACTCCTGTGCCTACAGACTCTTAGCTACAGTGTGAGAACCTAAGGTGTTACTAAACCCAGGACCCTGAATTCACTATATCTGGTCTCCCACAGTACACAGACCATGGAAATGCAATTATTTTAGTAAATATAAACGGATAAATACCTTTCATCATCAGTATATAAGGCCCCTTTCACACTGGGGCGGTTTGCAGGCGTTATTGTGTTAAAAACACAAGTGCCTGCAAACCGCCCCTAAACAGCCTCCACTGTTTGTTCAGTGTGAAAGCCCGAGGGCTTTCACACTGAAGCGGTGCGCTGGCAGGAGAAGAAAAAATCTCCTGCAAGCCGCATCTTTGGAGCGGTGAAGGAGCGGTGTATTCACTGCTCCTAGACCGCTCCTGCCCATTGAAATCAATGGGACAGCGCGGCTATACCGCGGTAATACCGCGGCTATAGCCGCGCTATACGAGTGGTTTTAACCCTTTTTCGGCCGCCAGCGGAGGGTTAAAACCGCACCGCTAGCGGCCGAATACCGCGTTAGAACATCGCTAAAAATAGCTCTGTTTTACCACCGACGCCCCCTACCGCCCCAGTGTGAAAGGGGCCTAACAGCTCCTAGTAAAGCTTGTAGGAAGAGGTTTCATTCTCCCCTGATCCTCTGTATGGACATGTTTGGACAGTGCTGATTGGCCTTGTGCTGATCACATGCACTCTCACAAGAAAAAAAAAAACTCTTTAGCAATACACACCAAACTGAGCATGTGCAGCCCGTCCTTTGACTCTGTAAATATCAGGTTATTTTTTGGAGACCGTGGAAGAAGAGGAGGATCAGAGAGACAGAATCAAACAGCCTTTATAGGCAATGCAAACGATTAACCCCTTAGGCTCCACAGTCATAATAACAAGCATGCTTTACTGCATTTTACTGTTTGGTAACATTTTAAGCCAGCCATAGATGGTGCGATTTTGCATGGTTGCAGGAAACAAAATCACTTGAATTTCCCATCAACGCAGACAGTGTTGATGGGGGAATCCCTCCCGCAGAGCTATTGTGTTCTGATGGGGGAAGGGGACGTGGAGAGTCGCCCCCCCTGGGAGAACACACAGTGATTATTGCTAGCGGCAATCATGAAAAATCCAACAGGCTAATTGTACCCAATTTGATCGACCGATCAATTTGGGTACAATCAGTCTGCCTATACATGGTTCGAATCGAGGCCGGTTCCTGCTGAACCGAACAAGATTTGAACCCTCTATGGCCAGCTTAAGTCCCAGCTGCTTCTGACAGCTAGTTTCAGAAGACTTGGAGTGAGATTTTACATTACTGGACATTAGTGAAATAAACTGTGTCCAGTGCCGTGTCTGTACGGATGTAAACACTAAGTTGTGCTAGAAGACTTGTACAGCTGCTGCATCTCTAAGCCTGTCATTGACTTGACATGTTGGCTGCTTGGAACACCAGTCATTCCCATGGCTCTTTGATTCCGGGCCAAGGTTGCACTCCAATCCTGCCAACGTGTCTTTTACAAATCCGGAAATAAATGTGGCCAACTTCTTGCTAGGTCTGTGCAGAAGATGGCGACCTATGGGTGGCATAGGTGGCAACCCATATACCGTGCATCACTCGTTTCGGACGACCGATCGGCCACTCTTCCTAAACACATTGCCCATGCCTTTTGGGAGTTTTACTCCTCCCTGTATAATCTTCATGCTACACCCGCTTTGCAAGAACAATTTGAGGAGTATTTGACATCTTCTTGCATTCTTAGACTCCCAATCCCTATCCGACAGGAGTTGGAGGCTCCAATTACTGTAGACAAGCTACAGCTTGTGATCAGTATGACCAAACAGGGCAAAGTCCCAGGCCCAGACAGTCTTACTGTACAATATTACAAACTTTTGTTTGTTCATCTAGGCTCCCATATGGTTGAACTATTTAATTCCTTGGTCACCACGACACTTTTACTTCAGACACACTTAAAACTCCTATAACTGTATAGTAAAGATCTCTCTTACTGCGGCAGCTATAAACCAATTTCTCTCCTAAATATTAATCTGAAACTTTTTACAAAGATAGTAGATGCCTACAGCACCATCTACTTCAGTTAATCCATCTGGACCAGGTAGGATTTATCCCGACCCGCGAAGCCAGTGACAATACTATTAAGGTACTTAATTTGATCCATGTAGCCAATCTGACCAATACCCCATGCGTGTTCCTGGGAACTGACGCAGAAAAAGCTTTCTACCATGTAAACTGAATTTATGTCCACTGTTTAAGGCTGGGTTCACATATGAGGAGCATGCGGCTCACAGCAGGGGTCTGGTGCATTCTGGTTCACCATTTAAGGTCCAATTTCAGCCCTAACTTTGGGCTGAATTCGGACCTGAAACGGACCAAAAGATGCACAGTGTTTTTGTGCAAATCGCATCGGACCTGCTGCAGAGATATGTTAACCGGCTCCATAGAGAGCCGGTCAAAATCTCCTGCTATTGCGTATTAAATGCGGGGAACCCGCATCCAATTCACACTGGTGTGAACCCAGCCTTACTCCATATAGGCATGGGGGATAATATGTTCAATATGTTGAAATTCCAGTGTTTATATGGTGCCATCGGCATCAGTTAAGGCTAATGGCATTCTCTCTGATCCTTTCCCTATCTCAAACCGCACCAGACAGAGCTGTCCATTATCACCCCCTACTATTTGCCCCTACTTTAGAGCCTTTTCTGTGTACAGTCCAGCAGAACCCAGATATTCAGGGGCTGAAGGTGGGGGATGCTCAACATTAAGTCTTGGTGTACGCCAATGACATGTTGTTCACCGTGATTAATGCCGTAATATCTATTCTGAATCTTCTTTGTTAGTTCGATATCTACTGAGCTTTATCGAATCTTTATCAATTTCACCAAATCGGAGGCGATGGGAGTAGCAATGCTATACTCTATGCAGTCAAACTTTAAATGTAAATGGATCACAAAGGCTTTAAAATATCTGAGCACTCTTTTTTCCCTGTATCTGTCCTGTACATTTGACTTGAACTTTTCTCCACTCCTAGGTAAAGAGCGTACCCTTCTGACTAACTGGCTCCATGGACTGCATTCTTGGTTCGGGTGCTATAACATTGTCAAAATGTGTATTCTACTGAAATTTCTATACTTGTTCTAAGCTCTGCCTATTTACATACCTGCGACATTCTTTAAACAGACACACTCTCTTTTCTCTGATCTTATTTGGGCACATGGGAGTGCTCAGATTCGTCATCATCGTCTTACTTTGCCTAAGCATTTAGGTGGATTAGCTATCCCAGACCTCCAAAAACACTAACATAAAGCTTGGTGCCACCACAGGAATAATAAATTGTGGCCACATATTGAGCAAGCTCAAAGTCAGATACCACTTCAACACTTAAATCAGGTCGTTTTCAAGCATCTCATTTTAAGGAGGCAGGCTCTTGGCCTTCATTACAGACCCTTATGAATCCAACAGGCCCCTATAAGTTGGACTTTTGGAGAGCTCTACAAATCCATCATTTTCTTCAGTCTCTCCCCCGTCCGAAAATCCATTGCAGACTGACCACACTAGAAGAATACTGCTCGGACAGCGGTGCTCTTCCTCATGCTCTATCTAAGCTGTACTCACTTTTGGTTCTCTCTCCGGAGGACTTCACACTGCCCTATTTTAAGGAATGGGAAGCTGATTTGGGGAGGACATTTTCAGAGTCCCCAAAAACTGTCATGGTTCGCTTTGCATTGCATTTGTGTGCTCTAGCAGTGACCTGCTTAAATCCACTGTGAAAAAATGCAGGTCAGCTCACTAAAGTTTCTGTTAATGAGCCCTAATAAAGAAATATCAGATGTCTCTTGGACACAGCTTCCTGAGTTCAGTTCCTTTTAAGAGGTTGTACCACCAGACTCCAGCCCTCTAAGGCCTGGTTCACACTAGTGCAATGAGCTTTGAATGTGATTTGAGGTGTGATTATGCAGTGCAGGTGGTGTGCAAATGGTTTGCAATTTTGATGCAATTTTACTGCTGTCTGTTTCTGATTGAGATTTTTTTGGCATGGGTGTTCTTGCATACTACTACCACCACCAGCACCACCACCACCACTGATTGTGGGTAGGTGCAGCAGCAGAAAACCCTCAGAGACCAGGTGCAGCGTAAAATAAAAATATGAAAATGTAGATAACTCACATTTATCAGGTGTAGTTAGTTGTCATTCATCAATGCTGAAGATGCTAACATATATAACTTATCAGGGACATTTGCATTGTCTTTTTCCCATGACCTCTTCATCAAGGAGCATGCCCTTAGCAGGAGATTTGAGTTTGCCTAATGTCAGACACTGAGGGGTTTATGTTTTTCTGTGGTTGCAGTAAATGGCTCCATCCTTTCAAGCCAGGTCATATGCCTCCCTTTGAAGATGTCTTCTAGGATAAACAAAAAAACAGATGCCACAAAGCATGAAACGCAGGCAAATTCCTTATTCTGTGTTTACTTCTTGGTTTATAATGTAATCTACGTCTATCAGATTCTAAGATTTGTTGGAAGTATTAAGCTGCTTACAAACATTAGAGAGTGGTTAGACGTGTAGACGCGCTCTGACCACCAAAAGATATTTAGTATGAAAGAGCATGGTGGTGTCTAAAAATAGGTTCACATCTATGCATGTGAGGTTGATGGGTTTTTGTGGCGTGTTTTAGATGTGTTTTTAATGTGTTTTGCATTTTGTGTTTTTTGGGAAGTGTTGATGTTGCTAGGTGGTGTCTGTTATCAGGCAGGAAATGCACCAAAAATGCATGTACATGCATGTTTTATGTGTTTTTGATGCAATCCCTTTAAAGTCTATGAAACCAAAAATGCACTGTGCTGCGTGAAAAAAAGTCCATGCACCTTTCCAAAAAACGCATTATAGGAAACTGCATAGATATGAACAGGACCATAGGAAATAACGTTAAATGAATTGTAGTGCATTTCTATTAATCTGCAAACACACAAAAAATGCATAAGTATGAACTTAGCCCAAGGCTGGCTATACAATGGTATAATTCCAAAGCTGGCTGTAGACGGATCAAAATTTGGCCGGTTCAGCAGGAACCTGATGAATTTTGATCCATCTATGAGCAGGCTGGTTGTACTGAGGTTGATCCATTGATCGACTTCTGTACAACCAGTCTGTTGTGTTTTTTTGCCCTATCACTGCCAGTGGCTATAGCTGCCAGCAGTGATTATTTTATTCTACCGGTGGGGAAGGCTCCCTGCACTCCCGGCTGGTAGAACACATGGGATTCCCCCATCAACACTGTGTTGATGGGGGAGTCAGGCAATATTTTTTCCTTGTTAGTTGAACAAAAGAAAATCACTCAATTCCCCCATTCATATATGCGATGTGGATGGGGGAATCCCTCCTGCGACTAATACTATTGTATTCAGACAACAAGTAGATTTCCCGGCTGTCAGAATATACTCATCAGCCAGTGGCACTACTTAAAGAATATTTTCCAGCAGGCTGGTTGTACCCAGGTCAATCGATAGATCAACTTGTGCACAACCAAAAGAAAAAAACTGAAGCATTTCTTGGAATTTTTAGGTGTCAGCTAGGAAACACATACATGAATATAAAAACTAGATAATTTTATTCATATCTTTCATGAAATAAATCAGCATGTTTAAATTATCTTAAAATCACACAGACATATTTTCATAGTTCATTTAGCACTTTTATTTAGGCCATAAAGTGAGTTGCTAGGTGTAGTTATCTCAACATGTTTCGCCTTAATTACAGCTTTCTCAAGAGAATATACCACAAGCAGGGTTTCACCTTCCAGCAGGACAATGCCCCTAAACTTACAGCCTAAGCGACAATAGAATGGTTTAGATCAAAGCATATTCATGTGTTAGAATCGCCCAGTCTAAGTCCAGACCTAAATTCAATTGAGAACCTGTGGCAAGACTTCAAAATTGCTGTTCACAGATGCTCCTCATCCAATCTGACAGAGCTTGAGCTAGTTTGCAAAGAATAGGCAAAAATGTCACTCTCTAGATGTGCAAAGCTGGTATAGACATACCCAAAAAGACTTGCAGCTGTAATTGCAGTGAACGGTGGTTCTACAAAGTATTGACTTTTGAAAACCATTTAATCATTTTTCTTCCACTTCACAATTTTGTGCCACTTTGTGTTGGTCTATCACATAAAATCCCAATCCCAAAACACATTTGCTGGATGCCCACTGGGGCCTGGGCTTTCGCTTTCTGGAAATCAAAGTGGTTTTAAAGGCTCAAGATGTCTTAACTTAATGCATTCTATGCATGAAGGTAAAAAAAACTTTTGTTTGCAGCAACCCCCCAGCCCCTCTAATACATACCTGAGCCCCATTGTGATGTGCAATGTGAACAAGAGCTCTCCAGAGACTCTTCGTTCTCATTGGCTGATGCAGCAGTGGGAGACATTAACTCTCGCCGCTGTCAATCACAGCCAGTGAGCCAATGAGGAGTGTGAGGGAGCGGGGCCTGAGCCGTAGCTCTGTGTGTGAATGGACATGCAGAGCTGTTTGCTCTGGGGGCCTTTAATATCAGTTTAAAGAGATACTGTCACCTTGCAAATGAAAGGCAAAGTGATAGTATCTCTGCAAAGGCATGTCCCACCCCCTATATATTCACATTATTTGCAACTCCTCGCTCATGTGCATCTAGTGCTCAAATCATCAGCGATCTGGGGAAGCAGTGATGTAACTTTGTGAGCCAAATGACAGTGCTGGGACCTAGAAAATGGCTGTTAGGCCTTTACCCTGTCACAGTTAGGTGATCAGATTTTTAAAACTAAATCCGGGACATATTTTTTTTTATTAGCAAATGGCACAGGACTGTATATTACACAGAGCGCTGGGTACAGGACTGCATAATACACAGAGCGCTGGGTACAGGACTGTATACTACACAGAATGCTGGGTACAGGTCTGAATACTACACAGAGCGCTGGGTACAGGACTGCATAATACACAGAGCGCTGGGTACAGGACTGTATACTACACAGAACGCTGGGTACAGGTCTGCATAATACACAGAGCACTGGGTAAAGGACTACATAATATACAGAGCGCTAGGTAAAGGACTGCATAATATATAGAGTGCTGAGTACAGGATTACATAATACACAGAACACTGGTTACAGGACAGCATATTACACAGAGCGCTGGGCACAGGACTGCATAATAGACAGAGTGCTGGGTAAAGGACTGCATAATATACAGAGTGCTGGGTAAAGGACTGCATAATACACAGAGGAAGACGTCATCTTTGACGAAACGGCGTAGGGAGGAGCAGCGTGCTGAAGTCACCACATACCGTGCTGATCCCGGAAGCAACGGGCAGCTATTGAAGAGCTGGTCGGCTCATGTTTTTTGAACGCTTTTTGTATACGGCATAACTGCAAGTGCAATATTTTAGCTTTTAAAAAACGCATTTTTTAAATGAATTACGCTATGGAAACCTTTATATTCTTTCATGGGGAATGAGCGTATATCTGCTGCACAGAGGATACCCCACATAGAGAGTCTGGTGACATCTAGCCATTCAAGTTTTAAAGACCCATGGCTGGGGATAAGAGCCACAGGCCCTCACGATCTCCTTAAACAAGAGATCTTAAAAGCTGGTAAGTGGCATTAATATCACTGGTGGAGGAACTTTCCTGTCACACTTTATCACATATATATATTTTTGCATTTATTATATTAATTTTTATGTTCATTCTGCACATATCACTTGTGATTGCATTTAAATATTCATATCTATTTTATTAGATGAATATTCTTTAGGTCACACTTTTGATCATTAGTATTTAGCGCAGCTTTTTTTCTTGTGTTGTATTTGGTGTGTGTGTCTCACAATGTGGTTGCGGCTTTTTTTCATCATTTTTTCATTCTTTATGATTTATTTGGATAGCGCAGTAAAATTCCCCTTTTTTTCAAAACACAGAGCGTTGGGTACAGGACTGCATAATACACAGAGTACTGGGCACAGGACTGCATAATACACCGGGCACTGGGCACAGGATTACATAATACACAGAGCATTGGGCACAGGACTACATAATACACAGAGCGCTGGACACAGGACTACATAATACACAGAGCACTGGGACAGAACTGCATAATACACAGAGCTCTGGGCACAAGACTACATAATTCACAGAGCACCGGGCACAGGACTGCATAATACACAGAGCACTGGACACAGGACTACATAATACACAGAGCGCTGGGCACAGGACTACATAATACATAGAGCACTGGGCCCAGGACTGCATAATACACAGAGCTCTGGGCACAGGTCTACATAATACACAGAGCGCTGGACACAGGACTACATAATACACAGAGAGCTGGGCACAGAACTACATAATACACAGAGCGCTAGGCACAGGATTACATAATACACAGAGCGCTAGGCACAGGATTACATAATACACAGAGCACTGGACACAGGACTACATAATACACAGAGCTCTGGGCACAGGACTACATAATACACAGAGCACTGGGCACAGGACTGCATAATACACAGAGCACTGGGTACAGGACTACATAATACACAGAGCACTGGACACAGGACTACATAATACACAGAGCACTGGACACAGGACTACATAATACACAGAGCACTGGACACAGGACTACATAATACACAGAGCGCTGGACACAGCATTACATAATACACAGAGCGCTGGGCACAGGACTACATAATACACAGAGCGCTGGGCACAGGACTGCATAATACACAGAGCACTGGGAACAGGACTACATAATACACAGAGCGCTGGACACAGGATTACATAATACACAGAGCGCTGGACACAGCATTACATAATACACAGAGCGCTTTGCACAGGACCACATAGTACACAGAGCGCTGGGCACAGGACCACATAGTACACAGAGCGCTGGGCACAGGACCACATAGTACACAGAGCGCTGGACACAGGACTGCATAATACACGGAGCGCTGGGCACAAGACTACATAGTACACAGAGCGCTGGGCACAGGACTGCATAATACACGGAGCGCTGGGCACAAGACTACATAATATACAGGACAGTGTTAGGCATATAGTGCAGGGTTCAGAGGTTTGCTATGCACAGGGGACACTTCTGCCCTCACATCCATAGCTCACCTCTGCTCCCTTCTCTCACAGATTATTTCTGCAGCCACCTCTTAGCCCTTCCCCCACAACAGTTAAACTCTCCATCTCTCCATGCATCAGCTCTGACCCCTGCTCCCCCACTGCCCTCACCTGTGTACAAACACCCCCCCCCCCAATCTGCTCACCTCCCGGTCTCAGCCCTCCACACAGTTATTTTTTGACTCTGCCTCTTCTCCACTGAACAGCAGCCGCAGTGGCAGTGAGATCGTCCAGCAGGGGGAGTCGGCACCCGAGCCACCAGGCCTTTTCTCAGCCAGCATGGGATGCTCTGTCTACCTTAATCTGGCCCTGAATCCGGGACGAATCTGGGGACAAAACCGGGTATAGACTTGGTCCGGGGACGTCTAGTCAGCTTATGTCACAGGGGAGGAGGCCACATGCTCCTCCATAACCTGAACTGCTAGGTATTCTCATGAAGAAGAACAGGTGAGTAAAGGGGGTTGGGGTAGACCAATTGCACAGACAACTGTCTTTTTGGAAATGTCTGTAGATAAACCTGCCACATAGCACCGGCACACACTCAACTTCTTTTGCAGCAGCAATAAACCCCGGACAAGAAAATTGGGTTAAAATAAACCAACCAGCTTTCTTACTGGTCAGTCAGTGCAACATCACCAGCCATCCAATGAGGTCTTTCCTGCACTCCATTGAGCATATTACCTGTGAGCATAAGTGCATTTAGCAACTGGCTTTAAGTTTTGGCCCTCCAACTCCTAGCCCATCATTGCTGTGCAGAGGATTCAAGGAGATTTATACTAACACAGATCAAGGATGTCAGTACTACATGCATTTAAAAATACATTGGGAGCCTATTTACATTTTTGCAGTGTGGTGATGTGGTAAAATGCTTATTTTTACCACAAATGCAGTGCAGCAAAATTAATTTTGACCGATTCAGCATTGCGCTAACACAAAACATTATCTTGCATTAAAGTGTATTTATGGCGAAAATGTAAAATTATATATTAGTTTCCACATTATATTTCAGTTATTTCTAGTCTACACCTATTCATCTGAATGCTCCTAAAGTTTGTTAACTTACTTTATGATGATCTCGCCATATTTACTTCCGTGAATTCTGTGACACTTATTCACTATGGCCTGTGAGTAGGCACTGCTGTGTCACACATTTCGCAGAGCCTGCCTTCTGAACTCCAGAAGTGCTGGGAGGAGACGTTTTAGGAGGCAGAGTTTGCACAGGAATCACTGTTTGCAGGCAGCAAGGTATCATGGAATATATAGTCCTTATAAATAAACCAGAGGAAGGAGTAGAGGAGAAAACACAAATCTTGCAGTGAGTCCAGAAACTATTGTTTGTATTACTATTACAATGCTGATGTTATAAAAATGAAAGTCTATGCTGTGTCTATAGATCTCCTAAAAGCTGAACCGTGCAGAAAGGAAAATTCCTCCCCTGCAGTGGGGCTGCTCCTGCATTGAAAGGGTTAAGTTCACTGCAAGTTAAATACTTTACCTTACTCAATTCTCAGCTCCCATAGGCTTCCTCTGCGCTGCTAGACTGGTTCCTGCAGCCTCCTCTCCCCTATGCTCCCTATGCAGTACAATACAAGGCCAATAATCCTGCACTGGACATGAGAACAGAAGCAGGGGGTAGAAGAGAGCTCTGGCTGCCAGGGAATCAGTTAAGTCAAACAGATTTTTCCAATACCCTAGACCTAAGCGAACATATAACCCTTGTACAGTAGTGTGGAGTCAGCAGAAATAGGCTGAAAGGTGCACTGTGTTCTAACACCCCATTAAAGTGTTTGTAACTCTAATGCCCCGTACACACGGTCAGATTTTCCGATGGAAAATGTCCAATCGGAGCGTGTTGTCGGAAATTCCGACCGTGTGTGGGCTCCATCGGACATTTTCCATCGGATTTTCCGACACACAGAGTTTGAGATCAGGATATCAAATTTTCCGACAACAAAATCCGTTGTCGGAAATTCCGATCGTGTGTACACAAATCGGACGGACAAAGTGCCAGGCATGCTAAGAATAAGTAAAGAGATGAAAGCTATTGCCCACTGCCCCTTTTATAGTCACGACATACGTGTTCTACGTCACCGCGTTTAGAACGATCGGATTTTCCAACAACTTTGTGTGACCGTGTGTATGCAAGACAAGTTTGAGCCAACATCCGTCGGAAAAAATCCTAGGATTTTGTTGTCGGAATGTCCGAACAAAGTCCGACCGTGTGTACGGGGCATGACAGTTACACCCGCTGCCAGCCCCTAACTTGTATGGAGCGATAATGTATTGTATACGTTTTTGTTAACATTGATGCCTCTAAATACCTTTTTGCATGCATCTTCAGACCGGTCACGTGACTCATGGCCGCTCTACACCTCCGATCCAGGGCTACAGCCGGAGGGGCCAAGATCTCGACATCAGCCGGGAGGTCATGTGGCCACTCAGCCTCTCCTGCTGTAGCCCTGGATCAGAGGTGTAGAGCGGCCAGGAGTCACGTGGCCGGCCTGAAGATGCATGCAAAAAAGGTATTTAGAGGCACCAATGTTAACAAAAACTTATACAGTACAATAACAGCAGCAAGAGGGGGGCCGAGACAGCTCACACGGAAGACACACGAGCTGACAGGCGTGGAGGGGAGGGGGGAGAGGAGAACAGAAGAGAGCTGAAGGAGGCACATAAACTGACCACGGTGTCAGGGCTTAGCAGCGGGGAGGGCAGAAACTGGCAGGATCAGTCAGGTTTTTTACAGCTTCCAGAGGTGCAGGTTAGATAGCATAAGCTCTGTGCTGTTTAACTTGCTATATGGTAACAGGATCTCAGTTTTTGTTTTTTGTAGGGTTACAAACACTTTAATTATGAACATGCTGGCAGTACACTGCAATATACAAAAAAACTGACAACTTTTTTTACAACATCACATAACATATGCATTTTCGTGTGCTAGCAGCAGCAGTATGGGGCAATGCACCCACAGCATAGCACAATGCACATACCATGCTTTGTGGTATGCTGCATTAAAAAGAAAAGGGTTAGGTTAATTAATAATGTTTTATTACAGCACACCTTTAATGCAGCTGAAAGTTTTTTTAACCCCTTGACCACCATGATCTGAAGGACACATCTTTGACAGTGGACCCCAAAATTTCTCAAGGATAAGAACCTGCACAGTTCTTGAGAATTTAGATACTTAACGTTCCAATAATCTTGCTGGAAGTGATGTCAAACTTTCCTAGACCGCAGGAGAAGATAAATGAATAAAAAAGTGCAACACTAAATATAATACAAATTGTAAACAAATATATGCTTAGGTAAATGCATAAATGCAAAGGTAAATGGTGATGCTACCATATACAAGTAATAAAGTGCAATGTGCCATAAGTTAATAGGTGCAATAATTTCAGGAACTTTCTACAAGGGAAAAAAATATAAATGTAGACTGACCACCATGTGATGGGACAGTCCAGGTATAATGAGTGGAAAACAAAGTCTGTTACAATAGTGATTATAAAAGACAATCTGTGTCCACTTAAGGAGTCACCGTGACACATGCATCCACCACCCAGGAGAGAGAATAAACACTCTTACCAGAATGCACAGATTCAAGTGAGTCGAACAAGCATGAAGGTGGAAATGTCAGGATGATGGTCAAAGGAGTGATCTCTAGGGGTTTGACACCGCAACTCTCCACACCGACCAACCCTCTTGATAGGTCATGGACTCCAACATTTATAGAAAACAAGAAACCTCCATATAGTCTAAAACCGTCTTATTAAGAATTTATTTAAAAGGAGAAAACTTACAGCAATTCTGAAGTAACAAGCATCAATGAGATATCTCCATAGAAGTGATCACATAAGAATTCAAAAAGGCGCAATGACATGGAGTGGGCTAATTCGGACCCGACGTGTTGTCCACAAAGACTTCAACTGGGGTATGCGGAAGTTAAGCTATGATAAATGTGTTTCCCATGTTTTTGGTTTTAGTCCAAGGTTCAGTTTAAATCATTCAATGTAGGCATTTCAGGTGGTGAAGAGTCTCACAATGAGTACCTACATTACCATGTCATTGCCTTTAATGCAAAGCTATTTTGAGCAGGTATTGTTACATACTACAACAGGATAGCACAAAGTCCCTGAACTGGTCAGGGTCATAAATGAGATGCAAAATGGATACTGTAAGTATTTTGTAATCAATGTAAATACTGAGCAATCATAGAATCTGAGTATGAGAAAGAGGATCATTGATTCTGTATGAAAAAATGGGTGCACTATTTGCAGTAATACTTGAAATGACAAAATCTTGAAATGTTGGGGTACCTAGAGCAAAGCAAGGAAATGTATCACTCTACAAGTAATTGGGAACTAAGGAAAGACTGCAGCCGAGGAAGAGAAACGTTCCATGTAGTTGTAATGGCCTGGTTCTTTTATTTTTCCATGTGCATAGACTTTGGTTTTATGAATGTTCTTCGTGTTATATTGATCCTTCGCTCTGAAGAAAACTCCCATTTTTAATCCTGCAGCTATTTCTCTATTACTCCCAACTCCCTCTGTTCATTGCTGTCTGAACATATATCACATCCAAAACCAGCAGGAGATATATAACTATGTCACAGAGGCAGATAAAAGCGTACTATTTATTTTTGAACTTGCAGCTTCCTCTTTGGAGAAACCAAATATTTCTATGGTCAGCCATCTATCGACCCATACATAAATATAGAGTTACTAAGGAGTGTTTCAATAGAGTTTACCTGAAAATAGTACATTCAACAAATTTGAAGTTGACTACAGTATTTTTGTATTTTGTTTAAGTTTCCCATTTGAGTGGGGAGTGCTCCTTGAATCTGTGCTTCACACTTGTAGTTCATTTGCACAAACCCAGAAAAATATTTAGAATGTTGTGAATCCTAATGCCGAAAAATCATTATTAAACAGTGATGTTAAAGTGGTTGTAAACCCTTGTATATACCCAGTGATACACAGGGATGAAAGAAATCCTCTTACATACATTTTACTTGTTTATCTGCTGTCTTCTCTTTTGTACATCCTTTCAAATGTGCTGATTTTAGATGAAATCCTCCACTGCATTTTTCAGTATTACAGAGGGGGTGAAGAGCTGCAGTTAGAGGTCTGAGATGGGGGGCGGGGGGGGGGGGCATACTTACTACAGGAAAATCCACTTTGCACTAAAAGTGCACTTGGAAGTGCAGTCGCTGGAGATCCGTGAGAGACATGCAAGGAGAATAAAAAACAGCATTTTTGCTTGTACATGATTGGATGATAAAATCAGCAGAGCTTCCCCTGATTTTAGATTTTTCCCCTCAGATTTACAGCTACCACACTTCCAAGTGCACTTTCAAGTGCACTTGCAGTGCACTTGCAGTGCAGAGTGGATTTGCCTTTAGTAAATCAACCACACAGTGTGACAGCTGATAGTAGAAAAGGGACACAACCCCCTTCACACACAGCAGAACTGCGTTCTGAATAGACAAGCTGTGTGCTCTCCTCCCCGGCACTAATTTTAGCTCAGGACGGGACAATTCAAAAGTGACTCATGCTGATAGTAGAGAAATGAAGGACCAGAGAGAAACGGCACTCAGAGCTTTGGAGAGAGACAAGTAAACACTACAGATACTGTATGTGCTATGTTCAGATTTAATGACTGAGGTTTACAACCACTTTAAAACAATAGCCAAAAGTTCTCACCCTGGATGTCCAAATTGATTACCTAGTGGAACCAGACTAATGTGGCTTGATGCCTGAAAACACACATTTATTTATATACAGAGACTATACAAGAACATGTACCAAGTTCTGCAGCCACAGTGGAGGAGGGCTGTAGTGTCATTGAATGTATGATAAATGGAATTACCTATGATCAGTCCTACAAAAGATGGGGATACACCCTGTTTTGCCACCCTTCAGGATAAAGGGATTAGACGGTTACTATTATCAGCCTGAAAGTTGGGGGACCAAAAAAATATGTGAATGGCATTTTATTTTACCTAAGTGTTTTCAGTGAGTCTTTATCAGCTCTATTTGAGTTGGTCAGCCAATTCAAATATTTCTCTGGCCCTCATGTAAGCAGGGACAAGTCAACCCTGTTTATCACGGGGTCTTCACAGATCCCCTTTGCTGCGGCCTGTACAGATCTCAAGTATTTAGGAGTATTATTATCTAGTGAATCTAATATATCTAGTAAATCATGTGTGGAATTTAATTTAAACCTGATCTTTGTGTCTATTTAACTAAATAATGTTTTTATTACATATTTTTTCACTAACTTATAATTAATTATTAGATTTTTTTTTTTGGCAGGGTCAGACCCCAGGGTGGAAAGCTCTTTGCAAGCCCCTAAAGACCCAGTTTCAACTGTCATCACATTTGGCTAAAGTGAAAGAGCTGCTTAGCATAGCCTTCATTTCTGCCATGTTTTCATCTTAACAAGAGTTAACAGCTCTGTTAATCTTGTAGAGAATTGCCACTTTCTGGAATGTCGGATCCTTGGAGAGCCGCAATCATGGTATGGTCTTGTTTACGCTAAAGAAGAATAATGCAGGAGGTTGTGGTACAACAACCTGATACGCAAAACAATAGTACTCAGTACTATCAATATGGAGCATTCAGTCTTCATAACAACAACTACTTACACTTCTCACCCACAAAACCAAATTTTCATGTGGTGCACCTTTGCTGTGGAAGTGGAATGCTGTCTCCTATGAGTCGTAAGGCTGATTTGCTAAAAGAATGTAGAATGTTCACACAATAAATTATGTGAATATTCAATTATCCAATCATCTGCACATGAAATAAGTAACCAGCAATTTGCTTTTCCAACAATTCTCAAATCCTTTAGTAAATCAGCCCCAGTCAGCCAAAACTAAAGCCCCGTACACACGGGCCGCATGTTGGGAGGCAGCGGACCGCTAAAAAAAAAAACGGCTGACATTTGGCCTGTGTGTATGCTGGTCTGTCCAACAGAAGCCAGCTGACCGATTACCAATCAGCGCTCTCAGCCAATGACAGAGAGCGCTGATCAGAGTGTTTTGGTGGTTGTGGTGGTGGGGGGGTCCCCCTGTCAGAACACAACAGCTCAGCAGGGGAGATCGCTGAACTAACAATATTGTGTACAAGGCTTAACTTTCTAGACATATTTACTCCATGTATCTGTATAAACAATTACTGCCATACTCTTCAGCCCTGATACTGCAGCCTAGAGCTGCACAATTAATTGTTAAAAAATCGTGATCTCGATTCACCCCCCCTGATGTTCTCTCCTGCAGATTTTGCCGATTCTTTCATATAAACACGTGGAGAGACTTTATCTGCTCACTCAGCTGTCAAAAGAAAGCATCCGGGCATTCTGCCAAGTCTTTAACTTGAAACATTGTAACTAAGCTTCCTTCTTAGATCAAAGGGATAGAACTTCTGCGTAAATAAATAATCTGGGCAGTCTGACAAGTTTTCAACAATGTGTAAATGCAGGAAGTTTAACCACTTAAAGTCTAAATCTTTTTATGACACTTATTTCTTAAGTTAAAATCAATATTTTTTGCTGGAAAATTACTTGGAACCCCCAAACATTATATATATTTTAGCAGAGACCCTAGAGAATAAAATGGCAATTGCTGCAATATTTTATGTCACACTGTATTTGCCCAGGGGTCTTTCAAATGCAATTTTTTGGGAAAAAATACACTTCAATGAATAAAAAAAAACGAAACAGTAAAGTCGAGAATCGTGAGAGAATCGTGATCTATCTTCTAAGCAAAAAAATTGTGATTCTCATTTTAGCCAGAATCATGCAGCTCTACTGCTGTCCCTTCCTAAATCAGGAAGATACCTTGTTACTATGGTACTATACAGGTTTTCATTACTTTTGTTTTTTTTTCACCTAACGTTTAGGCTGTAAGCTCTGGAGAACATGTATGATACTGTGACACAGCTAGAACCATTACTTTTGCAAGTCTGCAGTACTTATATTGCAATTTTATATTGTTATGTGTGTATTAACTTTTTACAGTTTTGCACAACACAGTATAAAAAAAACATAATAATAGTACACTCAATCTGTATATGAAAAGTGTTGTATTATTATTTTTTATCATTATACAGGATATATATAGTGCCAACAGTTTATTCAGCGCTTTACAAAATAAAGGCAGACATTACATTTACAATACAATTTGGTACAAGAGCTTACAATTCAAGAGGGAGGGTCAAGTGCTACAAAAGGTAATAACTGTGGGGGATGTTATAAGTAAAAAAAAAATGGTATTTTTATAGCTGGAGGGAAATTCTAATTTGAAGGCAAGAATTGTAATGCAAGAGCTTTGCTATCAGTTCCCTTTTATGTTTTGTTCCTATTGTTGTCTCACCTCCACCTTTAAAGGTCAATTGTTTAAAAAGACAGAATTATCTACTAAGTGTCTGATTGTAGGTAATTTGGATGCTGTTATTTGGTCATTTATGAACATTTGTTTAGATGAAGGCTTTGAACTGAAGACTCATTCGTTTATAATTTACAGCTTCCTCTCCTCTATCCTGTACTGTATGTGAGTGAAGTGCAGTTTAAAGCAGTCAAATCACAAAGGCAGTCAGGTTACTAACTCACTCAAGGACAGACAGATAGATAGATCGATAGATTGATGGATTGATGGATCGAAAAATAGATAGATAGATAGATAGATAGATAGATAGATAGATAGATAGATAGATAGATAGATAGATAGATAGATAGATAGATAAACAGCGTAGACACTAGGAACTGTATTAAATGACATGGGGGTTGATTTATTAAAACCAGAGAGTGCAAAACCTGGTGCAGCTCTGCATAGAATCCAAACAGCTTCCAGGTTTTTTTGTCAAAATTTAATTGAGCAAGCTGAAGTTAGAAGCTGATTGGCAACCATGTACAGCTGCACCAGATTTTGCACGCTCCAGTTTTAGTAAATCAACCCCACTATGTCATTATGTTGAGGAACACAACATTTAGGAAAGAGCTTCTTACCAAAAATATAGATCGTACCCTACACAAAGTGTGAAAGTAAGTTCGGCTATAGACAGCTACAGCGATTAGGAAGAGTTAATAGGTAAATAATGCAAAGTATAACAGGACCTGTATAGCAAATTGTCTGTCATAGTATAAGTAGGAAATCCAATTAATATAAATATCAATCAATATGATATAAAAGTGAAGCTTCCTTATAACCAGAAGTACTTATTTTAAAAAAAATTAAATTTGTCAAGATTTCATCATCTTAACTCATTACATTTCTTCATTTTCAGTTTCCATCTGAGTTTAGGTGATAGAATGTTACATGAAAATGGTGTACATAAGACTGTTAAAAGATACACTATGGGGTTTATTTACTAAAGCTGGAGAGTGCAAAACCAGGCTCACTTCTGCATAGAAACCAATCAGCTTCCAGGTTTTATTGTCAAACCCTAACTGAACCAGCTGAGGTTAGAAGCTGATTGGCTACCATGCACAGCTGCACCAGATTCTGAGTGCTCCGGCTTTAGTAAATCTACCCCTGTGTATGAATGGCATTTACAATTGGGTTAAGCAGATTCAAGAATTCCAGATTCTATAACCATAGGGGATCTTGTGCGTTTATCCTCCATGTAGTATGATATTCTACTGTGCACCCCCAAGATGGCTGCATCCACACTTGCCCCGATAAGTGCTTCCAGTCCCAGGAAGAAAAATGCTATATAAAATTAGGAAAATTATGAATGCACAGGAAGTACTTTATTGATAAAAAGGTGGACTTTGTACAACACACAATTTAAAAAGTCGGTAGGCTGAACAACTTCTTATATACAGTACGATTTGGGCAAGTTAAGTATGTTAGTATGTCCAGAAGAAGAAAGTAATTCTTGTCTGGAAGAGCACTGAAGGATTACATGAAGGGGGGCACGGTGACCAAAGATCACAAAGTAAAATCACTTTAAAGATTAAAAATGAGCATTGAAGGCTGTGAAGCAACAGGCACAAGTCATTGACTGGGCCAAGAGGTTGCTCAGCTGGTGGCTTGGCCCTGGTAGGGAGCTTATGCTTTAAGGTAAGAGATCTTAAGTTTGACTTAACTATAGCACATGGTGTGACCCCATTCACAGATAAACAGAGACACACTTCAAAACAACTATATTCTCTGTCTTGCTGTGAAATCAGCTCCTGAAAGCTTGGGGGGGGGGGCAAGTTTCCTGTAAAAAGCGAGACAACGTGGTATCTAAATCTAATTATTCAATTGCTAAATGAATTATAGCGAACAGTGGTCACTGGATTATGTTTTTTAACTTGCCTGAATATTGCCCCCTGACAGGAGCCTGCTAGCAGGATTGGTGACTTCCAGAGGACTGCTAGATTAGGCAATTGTCTTCTTAGGTCTATGGTGGCTGTTTTTAGGAAACTATATATTTTTTATAACATGTACTTATATATAGGGATGGGGGAACGGTTCGGGCCGAGCATAAGTTCGGGCCGAACTTTGGTTGTTCAGCGCAAATTCGAAAGCCACCGGAACACCGTTAAAGTCTATGGGACACTAACATGAAAAATCAAAAGTGCTCCTTTTAAAGGCTTATATGCAAGTTGTTGTCATAAAAAGTGTTTGGGGACCTGGTCCTGCCCCAGGGGACATGTATCAATGCAAATTTTTTTTTTAAAAACATTGACTTTTTTTCGGAAACAGTGATTTTTTTAATGCTTAAAGTGAAACAATAAAAATTAAATATTCCTTTAAATATCATACCTGGTGGGTGTCTATAGTATGCCTGTAAGGTGGCATATTTTCCCCATGTTTAGAACAGCACCACAGCAAAATGACATTTCTAAAGGAAAAATTATCATTTAAAGCTGATCGTGGCTGTAATTAATTTTCAGGTCTCGGCAATATAGATGAAACTCATTGAAAAAAAGTGCATGGGTTTCCCCCCAGCCCATTACCAGGCCCTTTGGGTCTGGTATGAATATCTGGATGAGAGTCCTTACGAACTGGGTGAGATAACGTCTTCCACCAGCACCAGGCAAACCAGTGTACCTCTCCTATTGGTATCCGCGCTTGGTCTGACTACCTGTAATGGGTGTCAATTTCTTCTGGTGAGTAGATTGTTTGCCTGGTGGTGGAAGACGTTATCTCACCCAGTTTGTAAGGACTCTCATCACTCACGTTGATTGAAGATTTTGGTGGTGTTTGACGGACATTTAATTTGAATTCAATTTTCTTTGGAAGTTATATGGACATTTACCATTAGTGCTTCCGCACATATGTTTTATGAATTCACTTATGATTTTCAGCACTATTATTGTTTATGTATGTATATTTGATTACCTAGAGCGAGGTATGAAATTTATTTGATTTCTTTAACACATCATTAGACCTTTGATCTCACTACCAGCTGCTCCTTAAAAAATTATTTAGCACAATTTTCATTTATTCATGTTCAAGGGGATGTGTTGTATGTGTTGGCAACAATCTCTTAAAAAAGTGTAATATATAGTCAATATAGCAAACAGACTGCATGTTTATGCCTGTAGTTATCCTGGTATGTTGAGCTACTATTTTTGCTTGGAATTGTGTGTGGAATTGCGTGTGTGTATGTGAATGTAGGATGGGGGGGCAAGTATTTTTGTTTGGAAGAGCAAAAGGATTACAACCCATAGTATAGGTTCAGCACTGGACAGATCCTTACCGTTGTAAACCATAGGAAAGGGAGGGAAATTGCCATTGCCTAAGACCAAAAAACCTCTGGGCGTTATGGACATTAAGGCCTCATGTACACTGCTGCTGGTAAACGGATGTTTAGGAGCAGTTGGGCATTTTTTTCAGCTGCCTCTGAACTCTCCTCTATGTTATCTTATGGGTACATGTACACAGGGTCGTTTCTAGGCAGTGGAGTTTAGAAACATTTTTTGGAACGCAAAAAAATGCATTCTGGACCGATGTTCAGAGGCATTTGAAATGCCAAATGCCTGTGTAGCGCTGGCAATTTTTGCTTCTAATTCTATGTAATGCTGTAATGTTATGAAGTTGGTATATGGCGCCATCTAGCGGGCAAAATATAAAAGTACTGCATCTTTATTTTTCATCATTTAAGAAGTTGACATGGAAGTGTTTTGTTATTTATATTTGGACATTAACTTGACCTACCCATGATGCCCATTAACTCCCATGAACATTGGGAGAACTGAACTGCATTGTGGGAAGACTATAAAAAGGCCATCTTAGCTCTCTTAGACATGCATGACCAGCCTGGGAGGACCTATGTGAGGTCTCCAGCACAGTGCGACCTACCTCCGCGGAAGAGGGATCCGAGCAGCGATACTGTGACACACCTGTGAGCTGGGCTGACGACGGAGCAAAGACTGGGAAGGAGCCAGAGAAGCTTGTTGGAGACATCTGAGAGTGTCGGAGCGTCCCGTTGTGTGGAGTGGAGCCGGACAGCAGTGCCGGCCGGCCAGAGACAGAACTTAGTACATCAGACCGGAGACTTCTGACAACACTGTCCTGGTTGGCTGAGAGGGCTGTTGCCCAAAAAGCTTCTTGATGCACTTTTACACATCCCTCTGTACAAGACAGAATTGCTGAGACCCATAGTTCCACAAGCGGAGTCAAGAGGATTAGATTGAGTTAATATTAGGCTTTGGGCCTGTACCTCATTGAGACATTTAGTACTGAGTCACTGACACCAAAGATAGCTATAGTGCTGTGGCACCAGAACTTTGCTTCTATCTTTCAGCCTACTTTGATCAGGAGTCATTAACCCTTGGATTACAAATTTACTTTATTTTTGCTAGCAGAAGACAGAAGAAAAGAAGGACTGTTTAGTAAAATACAAGGCCTTGTGTTCCTTTACCATATTAAGGTCAATGTGATACTAAATATGGGAGCTCTCTAATACTGCATTATACTTTATCAAGTTAATCTCTGATTTGGTATAGTTATAAGCGTGCATAGAATAGGATAGTGCTCCTAGTGAGAACAATTCACTCTGACAGTTATCCTATTTACTTTAATACATTACTCACAAATTATTTCAGACTCTTTATATCTGTGTAATATATTTGTAAGATAAAGTTCAGTTGACTGTCAGACTATGTTGGTCTGACAGTACAACCATTGTAGTGTTTACCCTTTAAAGCAAATACAGTAAACCAGGTTCTTATTCAGGTACAACTGTGTGAGTGTTGTTTTCCTCTGCATCATCCTGCGAATGGAGGGCAAGGTAAAGACAAACAGGTATATCACATTGTGTACTGTGAACTTGTCTTTAAGGTTTTGCTACACCTGTAACAGCTTGTAAATGCTGCTAAACGCGGCATTTAGCAGCTTTTCGTTTACAGACGTTTTCAAAACGCTCCTAAACGCAAACGTGGCAAAACACAGCAAAACGTCGTTAAACGCGGCATGTAAACGCAGCTGAATGGACGTTTTTTAAACATCGGATTCTAGCTGTCAAGTTAAATCGTTCAGGAGAGGTTAAACAAGGTCCTGTGTACATGAAGCCTTAGGTGTTTACATATTTTTAACAAGCATTAAATAAGCTTTAAAACAATTCTTTACTAACCTCTGTATGTGGCTGGCTGTTGTGGAGCAATTCATCTCCAAAGCCCATAGCCTAAAAGCTGAAAGTAGTTCTATAGGCTCAAGGTTTTTTACCTTCATACATTCTATGCTGCTTCTGCTTTTGTGTGCAGCAACCCCCAGCCCCTGTAATCCTCACCTAAGCCCAATTGCGATACAGTAATGTGCAGGAGTACTTCAGCTCTTCGGGGACTCTCACACCTCATTGGCTGATGCAGCAGTGGGAGCCAATGGGGAGAGAGGGGATGGGGCAGAGCCACTGCTCGGTGTGTAAATGGACAAGCAGAGCTGCAGCTCGGGAGCGAGCCTGCTTGGGTGCCTCCATTGCAAGCTGCTTGCTCTGGGGGCAGGAGGGAGGGGCCGGGAGTGCCCATGGGGGACCTGAAAAGAGGTGGATCCAGGCTGCTCTGTGCAAAACCACTGCACAGAACAGGTGAGTATGGCATGTTTGTTATTTTAAAAAAACTCACAAGCCTTTAATATCACTTGAAGTAATTCAAATTGTTCTCTGAGCAGCCTATCCTCTCCTTTCAGAGCTCTTGCCCTGTGTTTATATTAGAGAGGCTAGGAGGGGGAGCAGGGTGAAATGAGCTAGCCAGTGGCGGCTGGTGCTAAAAACAATTGGGGGGGGCACAAACAAACCCCTCTAGGTCCGCACTTACCACAGTCATGGCTCCATACACACACACACTGTATATATATATATATATTCACACACACACACATGAGGGGGTCTTCAAAAACTTTCAGCACTTTTAATACATTTAATGAAGTTAAAAAAGTGGGGAAACTTTTTGATATCCCCTTGTAAACACACACACACCAAGACTTATAGCACTGACATATTCCGTGGTACCTTACGAAGAACCATATCCTCCAAGCTCACACATAAGCAACCTACAGACTCAATGCAGACAGGAATCAATCCTAGTACCCTGCAACTCAAACACAAGCAACCTACAAACTCCATGCAGGAAGCTATTAAACCCAGTACCCCACAGCTCAAACACAACAACCTACAAACTCTGTGCAAACGGGAATTAATCTTAGCACCCCACAGCTCAAACTCATGATTCACCAATGAGCTGAAAGCCCCCCTGAATACATCAAACCCAACACAACTGATAAAGAACCACAAGTCCCAACAGAGCCACCATAACAATCTCCAGCAGCCAAGAACTACATCATTATAGAAGAGAACCTGCCTCTGTCCATCAACCATCAAACCCAGCCTGCCCCCATAACTCAACAGCACCAACTTTACAGGAGAGCTCTAGTAACCCTGGCAGGACATGCTTGCACTTGTAGTTCACCAGCAGCAGGTGACTGTACTGGTCCTGATCAGAGCCATGCTGGGGGAACAGAGAGAGCTCACATCATCCATCAGCAAAGGGCACTACTGGACTACCCAGGGGCCAGGCAGAGTTAACCCTGTCCATGCCACCTGAGCCAGCAGCAGCAGCAGCTAGGCAGGCAGGGAAGGCTAGATCCCTTTCTTGCTGCCTGCAAGTTATACACTGGTGAACTAGGTCAGGCAGCCCCCCTCTACTGACTGAATAGCAGATGCAGCCTGGTGGAAGGAGACAGCTCCAGGTTTCCCTCTTGTTGGTGATCTGCAGGCAGTGCGGGGACACCTTCTTTCTGTCAGAGGCAACTGGTGGGTGGGTGGATCAGCAGGCATAGCGGGGACACAGTGTGGGGACACCTCTCAGCGGCGGCTGGTGGGTCGGTCAGCAGACACAGCGAGGACACAGTGCAGGCCGGGAAACCTCCTCTCCAGACAGTGCAGAGTGCTATTCTGAAATGGCTCTGCTCGGGCCGTGCATTCCACAGAGCTGCTGATGTCACTTCCAGTTTATTACTGACGAAGGGAAGCCCGTCGGGTGGAAGTATTCCGGCGCAATGGATTGCGCCACAAGGCAGGTCAAAACCCTGCAAATTAAGCGTCTCCTCTGCAATCTTATGATTGCATAGATGTCACACTTCCCATAGTGCACTGTATCCAGTGCCCAAACACAGTGCACTTAAAGGACCTTTTTTTCTATTTTTTTTTTAAGGGCCTTTTAAAAAAAAATATTTATTTATTTATTTATTTTTTGTGACTGCCTAGAGGGGGGGGGGGGCGTCGCCCTATGGACAGGCCACCACTGGAGCTAGTTTAGACAACAATTTTAGTTCTTCTGCTGTGAACTATGAGGGTGAATTGCTCCACAGTGCCTGCAGCTACAGAGGTAATGAGAATTTATTTTTAGGCTCATTTCCTGCTTAGTAAAAATATATAAACACTTCAGTGTTCACTTTAGGGCACATTTTTGTGGGAATATTGTAAAATAATAAAAAGTTTGCAGCTTTGCTTGGTAATCTCTGCTATAAATACCAGATAATGTGAGAGCACAAAATGAGCTTAAAAGAATGCCATGTATACAGTACATTCCCATAGAAATTCTGAATTTCCCAATATTTGTTTACAGCGCAAATAAACAATTTAATGTAAAATGAACCTTAAGGACTTTTTATAACATGCATTTCTCAGGTCTACATTTATTCAAGGCTTATGCTGCAACATTATTCTATGGTTCCAATGATTGTGCAAGGTTCTTATCCAGATGTTTTATATTCCATCCAAAGTTTGCTATAAAGTGCTTTGCTCAGCTATACAGTTTATGTCCGCTAAAAGCAAACATACAAATAAAAGAAAAACAGGAAACCTTGACACTGACTATGCAGCGTGTTTAAAAAACGAAAGTGACATAGTATTAAACACGTCAAGTAGAAACGCAAGCACACAATGCTAATGTTTACAGAAGGTTCATGTTCAAAGATCTAAAAGAAAAAGCAATCATGTATATATATATATATATATATATATATAATATTTAGATATTAAAGCCTAGTACACACCACTAGCACTGACAGCTCCAGTCTGAGCCGCTTTACTAACAATCCAATGTTAGTACAGCGATCTCCCCTGCTGTTCTATTGTGTTCTGACAGGGGGATGACCCCTCCACCAGAACACTCTGGTCAATGCTCTCAGCCTGAAAGCGCTGATCGGGAGCGGGTTAGCTGCTAGTTTTCCAGCATGCACGTGCAACGAAAGCTCGCCAAACGGCCTGCTTCGCTCTGATCGGCTGCCATATACACGGGCTAAATGTTTTTATTGTTTCTTTTTTGGTTTTTATTATTTTTTATTTTACCGGCTTATGTCACCCAATATATACGGTCCATGTGTACTAGGTTCAAGAGTAGTTATAGTAACCCTGCTTGACATTCAATTTAGAGTAACCAGATTAGGCTTCGTAACCACTTGCCGACCAGGCGCTGTCATTATACGGTGGCAGGGTGGCACGATCCCACAAACCGTCGTAGCTGTACGTCGGTCCCTTAAAGGGTAATAGCAGGTGTGCCCGCTGCACAGCAGGGGTGCCGATGCACGTAAACAGCGTTGACCGCTGGCATGAGAGGCAGAACAGGGACGTGTGTGTAAACACACATATCCCAGTTCTGTAAGGAGAGGAGAGAGAGAACGCGAGTTCCTACGAGCTGGGAATCATGATCTCTCATCTCATATAGTCAGTCCCATCCCCCACAGTTAGAACACACACATAGGGAACACAGTTAACCCCTTGATCGCCCCCTAGTGGTAACCCCTTCCCTGCCACATTTACACAGTAATCAGTACATTTTTATAGCACTGATCTTCAGTACTCTCTTCTCTACAGCTGTCCAAAGTGAACAGTTTATGCAGCATTTCTGAGCTTCAGGAGGCAGGGGTGGGAACATCACTGGGGGTAGGCGATGTCACACACTGGACACCATAGAGAGGAGAGCTTTGTGAAATTTAAGACCTGAATGGAGGGAATGGACACCACACCCTTCTCTACACAGTCACATAGGGAGAACATAGGAAACATGCACAGCTGTTAATCACCTGTTGTGTGCTTGGGGGGGGGGGGGCATCTCAAGGATTGCTTGGTGTAAGGCCAAATGATCAGAAGTGACTCATGCAGACAGCGGAGGGAGGAGAGAAAATCCGGAAATCACACTTGGTGCATTGGATTGAGGCAAGTGCACGCTTTGTTCATATTTTCATTTCAGAGGTTTACATCCACTTTAATTAGCCCAACCAGTGGCAGAACTATCAGGGTCGCATCAGTCACCCCTGCAACTGGGCCCTGCCGTTCCGCCACTGTGGGGGGCCCCAGAACAGCCAAATAGTGCTCAGGTTTGGACAGCCTCGTAGGGCGGGACGGCCGTGTGGTGACGTTTCAAGGAGGAGGAGGATAGGACAGCAAACACCAATCCTGCAGAACGTCTGCAGAGTCGCTCTCTGGCTGGATGGGACATCTCCCCCTCAGCTCTACATCAGCTGGAGCCCGACCCCTGCCAAGCTAATGTCTCCATTGCCGGCGCCATTTTGTTGACATTTGCCCATATACACAGGGTGGAGTTGGTCTTCAACAAAATGGTGCCAAAACCCCACAACTATTGGACAAATTGTATTTGTGAATGAAATAAACTAAACTACACTGAAAGGGCAAGTGATATGAAGAGGGGGAGTGGGAGAGCCGGGAGGAGAAGAGAAGAGGATCAAAGAGCCAAGGTCTGCCTGAGCCTGTCTTGCACCCAAGCAATGGAGCAATGGAGGTGAGGTCAGTTCGACAGCTCCAGCCAGGCCACACAGAGTCTCTGGGGGGGGGTCAATGTGGTCACCAGAGTCCCCCCTCCACATCATACCCTATACATCAAAGTCTGAAGGATTCCCCCCAGTGCAAGGGAGAACTCTGCGGACCCTGATGTAAAGGGGAACTCTGTAGACTCTGATGTAAAGGGAGGGGCCACCTTACATCAGGGTTTCCCTTTACACTTGAGTTTGCAGCATTCCCCCTTACATTATGGTCCACAGCATTCCCCTTTACATCAGAGTTCCCCTTTACACCACGGCCTGCAGAATTCTACCTTACGCTGTAAGGGGGAACCCTGCAGACTCTGGTGTAAAGGGGAACTCTGATGTAAAGGGGAATGCTGCGGACCATGATGTAAGGGGAAACATGGTCACCAGAGCCCTGCTTACATCAGAGTCTACAGCGTTTCCCTGTACATCATGGTTCGCCACCTTTCTCTTTACATCAGAGTTCTCTTTTACATCAGGATTAACAGAGCTCTCCTCTTCATCAGGGTACACTGTAAGGGGGAACCCTTCGGACTCTGATGGAAGGGAGAACTTTGTGGTCTGTGATGTAAAGGGGAATTATGGAATCGAATGTAAAGGGGAACTTGCAGACCCTGATCTAAAGGGGAACTCTGCAGATCCTGATGGACTGCGGACGGACTGCGATATAAAGGGGAACGATATGGACTGTGATGTAAGGGTGGGGGTGTAGGGGGGCCCTTCATGGTTTCTTGCACCGGGGCCCTGAAGGTTCTAGTTCTGGGTCGAATGAAAAAAAACTGTCAACACAGGTCGGAGCGGCTGTATTCACTATGCAAAGTAAGTCCCCCATCTCCCCCCGCCAGAACACTCTGATAAGCGCTCTCTGCCATTGGCTGAGAGCGATGATCGGGAGTTGGTCGGCTGCTGGCTTTCCAGCATGCTAGTCCGACTGAAGCCGGCCAAGCAGACCGACAGACACACCGACATACACACAGGCCGAAGGTTGAACAGTTGTTTTTTTTTTCATTGAACCGGCCAATGTCTCCCGACATTTGGCCCATGTGTACCCGGCTTTAGTCTTTAAAATAGCGTCCTTATAGACAATCTATTGCCCAGGGCGATGAGGCAGATCTTCACGGTAGGGTCCCAGACAGAAGTAGAGATCTGGAAGGGTGTATAGTGTACAATCATCTCCCACTTAATCCAAAACAGAGAAACCCATTTGGACTTTATCTTCTTTTACTTCTTTAACTTATCGAGGTAGATTTTCTATTCAGGATAATGAGTCTTTCTATAAATACAGGATATCACAAAAGTGAGTTCACCCCTCACATTTTTGTAAATATTTTATTATATCTTTTCATGTGACTGAATAAATGACACTTTGCTACAATGTAAAGTAGTGAGTGTACAGCTTGTATAACAGTGTAAATTTGCTGTCCCCTCAAAATAACTCAACACACAGCCATCAAAGTCTAAACTGCTGGCAACAAAAGTGAGCACACCCCTAAGTGAAAATGTCCAAATTGGGCCCAATTAGACCTTTTCCCTCCCCGGTACATGTGACTCGTTGGTGTTACAAGGTCTCAGGTGTGAATGGGGAGCAGGTGTGTTAAATTTGGTGTTATCACTCTCACTCTCTCATACGGGTCACTGGAAGTTCAACATGGAACCTCACGGCAAAGAACTCTCTGGGGATCTGAAAAAAAGAATTGTTGCTCTACATAAAGATGGCCTATGCTATAAAAAGATTGCCAAGACCCTGAAACTGAGCTGCAGCATGGTGACCAAGACTATACAGCGGTTTAACAGGACAGGTTCCACTCAGAACAGGCTTCGCTATGGTCGACCAAGGGTGTTGAGTGCACATGCTCAGCATCATATCCACAGGTTGTCTTTGGGAAATAGATGTATGAGTGCTGCCAGCATTGCTACAGAGGTTGAAGGGGTGGGGGGTCAGCCTGTCAGTGCTCAGACCATACGCCGCACACTGCATCAAATTATTCTGCATGGCTGTCGTTCTAGAAGGAAACCTCTTCTAAAGATGATGCACAAGAAAGCCCACAAATAGTTTGCTGAAGACAAGCAGACTAAGGACATGGATTACTGGAACCATGTCCTGTGGTCTGATGAGACCAAGATAAACTTATTTGGTTCAGATGGTGTCAACCGTGTGTGACGGCAACCAGATGAGGAGGACAAAGACAAGTGTGTCTTGCCTACAGTCAAGCATGGTGGTGGGAGTGTCATGGTCTGGGGATGCATAAATGCTGCTGGCACTGGGGAGCTACAATTCATTGAGGGAACAATGAAGGGCCAACATGTACTGTGACATACTGAAGCAGAGCATGATCCCCTCCCTTCAGAGACTGGGCCACAGGGCAGTATTCCAACATGATAACGATCCCAAACACACCTCCAAGAAGACCACTGCCTTGCTAAAGAAGCTGGAGGTGATGGACGGGCCAAGCATGTGTCCAGACCTAAACCCTATTGAGCATCTGTGGGGCATCCTCAAATGGAAGGTGGAGGAGCGCAAGGTCTCTAAAATCCACCAGCTCTGTGATGTTGTCATGGAGGAGTGGGAGAGGACTCCAGTGGCAACCTGTGAAGCTCTGGTGAACTCCATGCCCAAGAGGGTTAAGGCAGTGCTGGAAAATAATGGTGGCCACACAAAATATTGACACTTTGGGCCCAATTTGGACATTTTCACTTAGGGGTGTACTCACTTTTGTTGCCAGCGGTTTAGACATTAATGGCTGTGTTTTGAGTTATTTTGAGAGGACAGCAAATTTACAGTGTTATACAAGCTGTACACTCACTTTACATTGTAGCAAAGTGTCATTTCTTCAGTGTTGTCACATGAAAAGATATAATAAAATATTTACAAAAATGTGAGGGGTGTACTCACTTTTGTGAGATACTGTGTGTTTCATATTTACGATATATTCCTTTTACCTTTTTAATTCTGTAATCCAATCCTAGAGGACTTTGAGTATTCAGTAGAAACGTAATATATGGTATATAGTCTATTTTCGCTGAACTTATTGGGAAGTTTTCTAAACGGACAGTATGAAAGGTGAATGTTCTTGTAGTAAAGTCATGTTACTCTGCTATTTTAATTACATTTGTCAGAATAAATATCAGTAGGTATCTTACTGTAGTCCAATTTGGTGACGCAGATACTCTGCTAATACTGTAGGCAAATGTATTTAGTGCTTTAGTCTCAGGTTACAGGGTTTAATTTCCAATTGCCTGAAGTCAGCTGCTGAACTGATTACACATCCATGTCTATTAATTAGGGGCCTATGTGAACAAGGGATTTTTTTCTCCCTTGCATGAATTTTAAATAAGAACTCTGCCATTTTCTTCTCTCCTGTTTGGAACTTGCCTGTCATTTACACTGTATTGGGACGCCTTTACATGCACAGGAACTTTAATGGCATCCCAGTCTTAGTCCATAGGGTTCAATATTCAGTTGACCCACCCTTTGCAGCTATAACAGCTTCAACTCTTCTGGGAAGGCTGTCCACAAGGTTTAGGAGTGTGTCTATGGGAATGTTTGACCATTCTTCAAGAAGTTTATTTGTGAGGTCAGGCAATGATGTTGGACGAGAAGGCCTGGCTCGCAGTCTCCACTCTAATTCACCCCAAAGGTGTTCTATCAGGTTGAGGTCAGGACTCTGTGCAGGCCAGTCAAGTTCCGCCACCCCAAACTTGCTCATCCATGTCTTTATGGACCTTGCTTTGTGCACTGGTGCGCAGTCATGTTGGAACAGGAAGAGGCCATCCCCAAACTGTTCCCACATAGTTGGGAGCATGAAACTGTCCAAATTGTCTTGGTATACTGACACCCTCACTGGAACTAAGGGGCCAAGCCCAACCCCTGTAAAACAATCCCACACTATAATCCCCCCTCCACCAAATGATTTGGACCAGTGCACAAAGCAAGGTCCGTAAAGACATGGATGAGCAAGTTTTCAGGAGGAGGGACTTGACTGCACAGAGTCCTGACCTCAACCTGATAGAACACCTTTGTGATGAATTAGAGTGGAGATTGTGAGCCAGGCCTTTTCGTCCAACATCAATGCCTGACCTCACAAATGCGCTTCTGGAAGAATGATCAAACATTCCCATAGACACACTCCTAAACCTTGTGGACAGCCTTCCCAGAAGAGTTGAAGTTGTTATAACTGCAAATGGTGGGTCAACTCAATATTGAACTGTACGGATTAAGACTGGGATGCCATTAAATTTCATGTGCGTGTAAAGGCAGCCGTCCCAATATTTTTGACAATATAGTGTATTTTTTTTGCTAATGGCCTATTCATAGACTGGTGGTTTGTCTTCTAAACATTCCTTAATTGAATGCTTGATGTAGAGTAAACATCTTCCAAGTCATCATTTGTTGCTCTCTCTTACTGAGTTGAAGTGTGTATGGTTTTTCGGATTCTGTCTCTACTACTGTGTCTTTAGTGGCCTTCAAAATCCCATGTGCCTCCATGTACATACAAGCATGCTATTTTTGGCTTCATGAACTCCATGTCTTCTATGTCATTGTTGATACACTAAAAGAGTCTGAATCATGAACAAAAAACTCAAAATGATTGTCGGTATAGGTATGGACACAGGGTGGCTCCCAAGGAACCTCAGTGATTTTTAAACAGGACATCACTAACAATAATTATTCTTGGCATTGGTTGTACGTTGGGAGTGAACTTTTAAATTCAGAAGCCTACTCAGCTTTAGTAATTAAGTGTTCTTGCATAGCAAGACCACTTACTGTTATCTCACATATATTTTTATTATTATAGCCAAATTTACCACCCTAACTCCTCCCAAAGTTTTTACACTAAATAGACAAGTAATATACCGAAACGTGCGGATTGTTCCCGATTAGTGTGCTATTACTTTGTGGAATGTTTCACTGAATGGTTCACGAAATATCGTTGTTTTTGCAGCAAAATTGGTCCTATTGGAATGAATGGCGAAATGTTCAAAACTAGAGTGGGAGGTGACAAAAGCTGACAACCACATGATCATACCACCCTAACTCCTCCCACAGCTTTTAAACTACATAGACAGTAATATACCAAAGGTACGGATTGTTCCCGATTGGTGTGTTATTACTTTGTGGAGCGTTTCGCCGAATAGTTCACGAAATATCGTTGTTTTTGCGGCAAAATTGGTCCCATAGGAATGAATGGCGAAATGTTCAATGTCATTTAATTGGTGTGCTAATTACCTTGTGGAACTTTGTGAAAAGCTGAAAAATACCAGTGTGAATCCGGAATCAATGTCATTTAATTGGTGTGCTATTACTTTGTGGAACTTTTTTCGCTGAATGGTTCACGAAATATCTTTGTTTTTGCGGTGAAATTGGTCCCATAGGAATGAATGGCGAAATGTTCAAAACTAGAGTGGGAGGTGACAAAAGCTGACAACCCCAAGTTCAGCCAAAACATTATGACCACCCCATAATCAGCCAAAACATTATGACCGCCCCATGAAAAAAAATATATTTTTGAAAAAAAAAAAATCATTTTTGAAAAAAAATAAAATTTCATTTTTGAAAAAAAAAATTTTGTTTTTGAAAAAAAAAATTTTGTTTTTGAAAAAAAAAAAATCGTTTTTGAAAAAAAAAAATCATTTTTGAAAAAAAAATGTCTTTTTTGAAAAAAAAAAATTATTTTTGAAAAAAAAAATCATTTTTGAAAAAAAAAAATCATTTTTGAAAAAAAAAAATCATTTTTGAAAAGAAAAAAAAATATTTTTGAAAAAAAAAAAAAAATTTTTGAAAAAGATAAAATTAATTTTTGAAAAAAAAAATCATTTTTGAAAAAAAAATTAATTTCTAAAAAAAAAAATTAATTTCTAAAAAAAAAATTCCTTTTTGAAAAAAAAATTCATAATTTTTGAAAAAAAAAAATAATTTTTGAAAAAAATGTTCAGCTCTTTCAGCTAATGATGGGACTTCTTCAACTTTTTTACTACTATTTATACTTTTTAAATATTAAGCTTTTTAACACTTTTCACAGTAACTCCAGCCACTCCAACCACACAACAGTTACTCCGCCCACTCCAATTGTAGAGGCAAGAACACTTTTCACAATTTCCCCAGAAATTGTAGCTTTTCTAGTTCTTATAGTTTAGAAATCAAAAATATCTATCATTAGAAAAAGTGGAAATTTTTATTCTGTAAACCAGAGTTCTGGTCTGTTGGTACTTCGTGCAAATACATACAGTCAGGCCCATAAATTTTGGGACATCGACACAGTTCTAATCTTTTTGGCTCTATACACCACCACAATGGATTTGAAATGAAACAAACAAGATGTGCTTTAACTTAGACTTTCAGCTTTAATTTGAGGGTACATCAAAATCAGGTGAACAGTGTAGGAATTACAACAGTTTGTATATGTGCCTCACACTTTTTAAGGGGCCAAAAGTAGCAGTTAAATTTCAAATCCATTGTGGTGGTGTATAGAGCCAAAAAGATTAGGATTGTGTCGATGTCCCAATATTTATGGACCTGACTGTATGTGGAAAAGATACTGTATATGCAGTGTTTTACTAAAGGATGATTTTAGTTCTTGTCAGCCATTCTTGAGATTCACTCATCTTTGCCAAATCGCATCACTAGGGCATTTACTAATGTTTTTTGGTCCAGCTGTACGGCTTTCTAGGTCTGCTTGGTTCACATTGCACTTGATGATTCAGTTGATGATTCTAAATCACTGTTCAATGAGCAAACTGGATAAAGACCCATTCAAACCAGCTGCTGAACATTGCTGTGCTGCTGTATTATCACACTATTCCAAATCACTCATTATATCCCGAAACACGTCATTTTTACTCATTTTATATTAGGTATAAACTTTGTTTTGGTCTCGAACATTTTGGTGTGGCATTTCAATTCTAGATCTAAATATGGCACTACAATGGGGCAGAATTGTGTAAAGAAGAGCTTATCATTAGGCTGGGTTTACACTATTGCGAACACAGACACTGCATGTGATTTGCACCGCATTGCTGTGCAGACCACATGCGTATTTACATAGTCACTTAGTGTACTTAGTCAGGTTGAAAAAAGACACAAGTCCATCCAGTTCCACCAAAAAAAACCAAAAAAAACTACAATCTCATATACACAATCCTATACCCACAGTTGATCCAGAGGAAGGCGAAAAACCCCAGCAGAGCATGATCCATTTTGCTCAAGCATGGGAAAAAATTCCTCCCTGATCCCCTGAGAGGCAATCGGATTTTCCCTGGATCAACTTTACCTATAAATGTTAGTACCCAGTTATATTATGTACATATAGGAAATAATTCAGGCCATTTATAAAGCAATCTACTGAGCTGGCCGGAACCACCTCTGGAGGGAGTCTATTCTACATTTTCACAGCTCTTACTGTGAAGAAACCTTTCCATATTTGGAGATTAAATCTTTTTTTCCTCTAGATGTAAAGAGTGTCCCCTTGTCCTCTGTAATGACCTTAAAGTGAATAACTCAACACCAAGTTCACTTTATGGACCACTTATGTATTTGTACATGTTGATCATTAGACATGTGCAGGATGAAAAAATTTGTTTAGTTTAGTTTCGATTCGTTATTTAACTAAATTTGTTTAGCTAAATTAGTTGCATTCCTTACATTAGTTTTCAGTATTCATTTAGTTTCGTATTCAAATTCGAAAAATTTAATAATGCGTTTTGCTGACATCAGTGCTGGGTTTAATAATGCGTTTTGCTGACATCAGTGCTGGGTTTAATAATGCGTTTTGCTGAGACCAATGCTTGGTTTAATAATGCGTTTTGCTGACATCAGTGCTGAATGAATGAATGAATGTTTTGTAAAGTGCTGCAAATGCGAACTGAATCGCCTCAAGGCGCTAATGCGTTTTGTGTCTGAGCAGCTTGTTAGAAGAGGAAGGTTTTTAGCTTTTTCCTAAAGGCCAGATGGTTTTCTTCCATGCGGATGTGAGTCGGAAGAGTATTCCATAGCCGAGGTCCCTGGACTGCGAATCTACGTTCTCCTCTTGCTTTGCAGCGGTATTTGGGAACGAGGAGGAGGTTTTGGTTGGATGATCGCAGATTGCGATTGGGTGTGTAGTGTTTTATTTTCTCTCGGAGGTATTGAGGGGCGTTTCCTTGTATGCATTTGTGGGTGAGGCAGAGGGTCTTGAATGTGATCCGATTCTTTATCGTTAGCCAGTGTAAGCTCCTCAGGGATGGGGAGATGGACTCCCAGGGTTTTTTTCTTGTTAGCAGTCTTGCCGCCGCGTTTTGAATGGCCTGTAGGCGCGCAAGCTGATATTGGGGTAAGCCTATGTAGAGTAAGTTTGCGTAGTCAAGACGGGAATTGATGATTGTTCCAACTACTGCTGCTTTGTCCTTTTCTGGGATAAAGGGAATGAGTCTGCGTAGCAGGCGGAGGAGATGGTGAGATCCGCTGACTACTGATCCTATTTGTGCATCCATTGTCATTTCTGAGTCAAAGACAACTCCAAGACTTTTGGCTTTGGTGCTCAGGGAGATGGTCTGTCCAAAGATGGTGGGAGGTATCCATGGAGACTTGGTTTTGGGATTTTGGTTAGCGTTTAGGAGGAGAAGTTCTGTTTTTGACCCGTTGAGTTTGAGGGAACTGATGGTCATCCAGTCATCTATCAAAGTGAGACATTGCTCTAGTTGATGATGGTGGTCTTTTTGTCCGGTGATGCGAAAGTAGATTTGGGTATCGTCAGCGTATGAGTGGAAGCAGAGGTCTGATTTTTTGATGATTTTGAGGAGTGGGCGGATGTAGATGTTGAATAGCAATGGCGACAAAGGTGAACCCTGGGGGATTCCACAGGAAATTGTCTGGGTGTCGGAGGTGAATGCTCCAAGTTTCACTGTCTGAGAGCGATTCTCTAGGAAGGATGCAAACCATTGTAGACTCAAATCTGTGGCTCCTGCAACTTCTGTGAGGCGGACAAGTAGAGTATTGTGGTCCACTTTATCAAATGCTGCACTAAGGTCTAGCAGTATCAGGAGACATGATTCTCCGTCATCTGCAGCTTCGAGGGCATCATCCCATATTTTTAGAAGTGCAGTTTCTGTGCCATGGCCTGGGTGGAAGCCTGATTGTAGAGTGTCCAGAAGTTGATGTGTGTCCAGGTGGTGTTGTAACTGTTGTACTACCGCTTTCTCCATGATCTTGGAGATGGTGTTAAGGCTTGTTATCGGTCTGCAGTGGTTAGGGTCCTTGGGGTCGAGATTGTGTCTCTTTAGCAGGGGTTTGACGGTGCCTTGCTTGAGGGAGGTTGGCACAATCCCTTCTTTGAACGACTGATTTATGAGGTGTGTTATGGTGGGAGCCAGGATGTTGGAGCATTTTTTCAGGAGTTTCGTGGGAATGATGTCATTTGGTAATGTGCTGTCTCGAAGGCTTCTCATAATGGTTTTAGTCGTGTCAGTGGTGATCGGGGTCAAGAAGAAGTCTGGTGGTTGTGTGATGTTCGTGTTGATGTCCTCTTTTTGCTTTGGTTGGGTGAGGTTTGTTGTTTTTTTCTGTTGGATAAATTTTCTGATGTTGTCGATTTTGTCGATGAAGAAATTTGATAACTCATTGCAGAATTCTTGAGTATCGTTTGCTGGGGGCTCTAAGCAGGATGGGTTCATTGACTGGGCGACTATTTTGAAGAGTTCCCGCGGCCGGTTTATGGCAGTTGAGATGATATTCGAAAAATGTTCTTTTTTGGCTATGAAGATTGCTTTGTGGTATTTCACCGTGAGTAGTTTATAGTTTGTGTGGTTTTCCTTGGTAGGATTCCTTCTCCACGCTCTTTCAGCTCTTCAACGTTCCTGCTTGAGTAGGGTGAGGGTGCCATTAAACCATCTTGAGTTTTTTTTGCGGATGAGTGTTCTGCGTTTTGGCGCTACTGAGTCTGCTGTTTGTAGTAGTACCTTGTTTAGGGAGTCGAGTGTATGTTCCGTTGAGTTTAGCGATTGTATTTTGTTTAATAATGTGGTTTTGAAGAGTTCAGAGTGCAGCCTCTTCTGAGATCTGTTCCAGTGTGTTGTTGTTGCGTGTTTCTGTTTTTGGAGGGTGGTGTTAAAGGTGATTTTAAATTTGATAGCGTGGTGGTCCGTCCATGGTAGTGGTGTGTTGTCGAATATGTTGATGTCCACATTCTGTTGGAAAATGACATCTAGAGTGTGTCCTGAACCATGCGTAGGAGTGTTTATCAGTTGTTGAAGACCTAGTTCTTCCAGTTGGTTGATGCAGGCGGTCGCAATAGGGTCTTGGGTAGAGTTTGCCCAAAGGTTGAAGTCTCCAAGTAGCAGAAGGTTTTTGGTTTTCAGGGTGTGCATTGTAATAAGTTCAGTGAGTGGTGTAGGGAGATTGGTCTTTGGTCCTGGTGGTCTGTAGCATAGTAATATGTGAATGGTGTCTTGGGGTGTTGTTTGGAGATGCAGGGGGAGCGTCTCCATGAAAGGCACTGAGTTCAGTGCTGGGTATAATAATGCGTTTTGCTGACATCAGTGCTGAGTTTAATAATGCGTTTTGCTGAGACCAATGCTGGGTTTAATAATGCGTTTTGCTGACATCAGTGCTGGGTTTAATAATGCGTTTTGCTGAGACCAATGCTGGGTTTAATAATGCGTTTTGCTGACATCAGTGCTGGGTTTAATAATGCGTTTTGCTGACATCAGTGCTGGGTTTAATAATGCGTCTGCTGTTAGGGTCTCATCTGCTAACTCACTTAAAGCAAACTTGGCTCATCTAACACAGAGCAAATTGCTCTGTATTAGATGAGCCAAGTTTGCTTTAAGTGAGTTAGCAGATGAGACCCTAACAGTAGACGCATTATTAAACCCAGCACTGATGTCAGCAAAACGCATTATTAAACCCAGCACTGATGTCAGCAAAATGCATTATTAAACCCAGCACTGATGTCAGCAAAACGCTTCATTAAACCCAGAATTGCTCCCCACACTCCATAAATACTCCCCACACTGCACAAATACCCCCTACACTTCATAAATACCCCCCACACTCCATAAATACCCCCCCCACACACAGATTTCTACCCCAGTCACCCCACTAAGGACTTACCTCAGTGTGATGGCTCACTCACCTCTCCTCAAGTCAGTTCCTGGCATCAACACAGGGCTACCAGAGAAGGACACGATCTCCCGCCCTGAGGTGGCAGCAGGACCCTGGATCCGATCACCAGTGCCTAGATGGGTGGGGCGATGGGCGGATCCTTCCTCTGCTCTGTTCTCTCTTTGGGCTGCAGCAGTGTGCAGCAGAGAGGACACGGAGACAGGGACAAAGCTCTTCGGCGCTTCCCCCTCTGTGGTGTAAAACCGTCCAGGATCGGCCGTGGCTGCTGGCCATTTATAACCAGTCCGCGGGCCGCAAATGCCCCAGATCCTTCTCCACTATGGATTCCCCCAGTTGTACTCCCCCTAGTATGTATGATGCATGAATATTCTTAGCCCCCAAGTGCATTACTTTACATTTATCAACATTAAACCTCATTTGCCACTTAGCGATGTCTGTGCAATGCGAATTCAGCCATACAGTTGTATGGCTGAACTCGCATTGGATTTGCACGAAAATAGTGCAGGAACCTTTTTTTTGCCGAACTAGAATCAGATCGCATGGGTGTTCACACCCATGCAATCCGATTCCTGGTCTGAATTCACAGTTCGCACTGCGATCTGCAAACCGATCTGGGGGTGTCATTAACTTTGTATTGACACCCGCAGCAGCTCGCAGAGGGCAGTGTGAACTGCCTGTGAGGGAGATGCAATGAGGGAACCGGCACTGGAATCGCCCTGGTTCCGTATCGCATATGTGTGAACCCAGGCTAAATGCTAATCCATTTGCAGGTAAAAAAAAAAATACTATAATGTATTGCAAAATTTTATTTAGCTTTATGATCGGAGTTCCACTTAAAGTTTCTTCCTCTCTTTCTTTCATTTCCTTTGAAGTTTTTATTTATAACTTACTGATAAATGCCA
Source organism: Lithobates clamitans (assembly GCA_037952925.1). Lineage (NCBI taxonomy): Eukaryota > Metazoa > Chordata > Amphibia > Anura > Ranidae > Lithobates > Lithobates clamitans. The sequence goes on from JBBGZY010000643.1 coordinate 2,591,496, forward strand.
CTGTTGTTTGTTGTTCTACGTTTCAGGAAATAGTTTAATTAATTATCAGTTGTTTCAATGTTGCTAGTAATTATGCCAATGTTTATTGATATTTTAATGTATTATTCTGAATTATATTTGTCTTTAAAACATACAAGAAAGTGCATATTAATGAGATTATTCTGAAAGAGATACACACAGCAAGAAAATCCAAGGACAACTCAAGTACACAACAATAGAAGATCACTGTCCATTTCACTTTCCTTAAGTGCACTGAGGTTTGAATAGCAAACAGTGTCTTAATTATTTTCCAAGCAGTTAGGACAAACAAGAGCATAAACAACATTACTGTGTCTATCCATAATTATTGGTTTATTTCCAAATGATAATTGTAACGCTTATATCCTGTGGACATTACTATTAAAGAGTATGTAAGTCCAACATTTCACATTCCTGATGTACGCCTGCTGTACCATGAACTTGTTTTAAAAAGTATCCTGTTCTCTTTTTTACAATTACTTTAATGTTTTGTTTTTTCTTAAAGCGAAACTAGCACCCCCAAACCAAAAGCGTTATTTGATAAATTTTTAACATTCAAAGTAAACTCCCTCATTCATGTCACCATTCTTTTTGCTTATAAATCCCATTGAAAAACACCCTCAGGCAGGAGAAAACCCTGGATGTATGACATCATTTACTTAGGGCTGGAAACCAGAAAGTAACTGAAGAAATGTAAAGCTCCATGTACACTAGCATTTTTTAAGCTCCTTGAAGCTATTATGAGCATTTTAGAAGCTAATAGTGTTATCCTATGTGTCCTTGTACACTTTTTTATGCTAGAAGCAGTTTTCAAGCTTCAATGTTTAGGAGCAGGGAAAAAAAAGTTTTTGTACGTTTTCCCAGCAGAATAAAAAAATGTGAAATGCTCCTAAACACTCCTAAACAATTCTAAACGCTACTAAAAATCTCCTAAAGCTTAAAACAAGTACCCATGATATATATTTCTACATTTCCGGTACTTTTACTGTGGGTGGGTGGCATGGGTAAGCTCAGCAATGTACTGTATATAAGTTGCTTCACCCATGCGCACTGACTCTCCCCCTGCTCATCACTGTTATGCCCCGTACACACGGTCAGATTTTCCAGCGGAAAATGTGTGATAGGACCTTGTTGTGGGAAATTCCGACCGTGTGTGGGCTCCATCACACATTTTCCATCGGATTTTCCGACACACGAAGTTTGAGAGCAGGTTATAAAATTTTCCGACAACAAAATCCGTTGTCGGAATTTCCGATCGTGTGTACACAAATCCGACGCACAAAGTGCCACGCATGCTCAGAATAAATAAAGAGATGAAAGCTATTGGCTGCTGCCCCGTTTATAGTCCTGACATATGTGTTTTACGTCACCCCGTTCAGAATGATCGGATTTTCCGACAACTTTGTGTGACCGTTTGTATGCAAGGCAAGTTTGAGCCAACATCCGTCGGAAAAAATCCTAGGATTTTGTTGTCGGAATGTCCGATCAATGTCCGACCGTGTGTACGGGGCATAACAGCAATTACACAAAAAATCCCTGAGCACCCCCCCACAGTAGTACAGTGTCACTGTGGTGACATTGAAAGTGGTTGTAAACTCTCCCCCACAACTTTGTCCCATGTGAATCAGCATAAAAAACCCTAATGAACACTGCTTGTAGATATCTCCTTACTTGCATAGTATTGTTGTAATCCTTTTTGTTCTTTAGAATAATATCACTGAGCATGCCCATATCTCCCATGATTTACGTCACACTCTGTGTGCTTGTCTGTCTATTATCAGGACTTCCTAACGGCACAACACTGAAAACCCACGAGACTGCATAATCACTCAGAGCTTCCTACTACTCCCCATGTGACCATGTGACATCACATGGAGTGGAAAAAAGGTATTGGACAGCATTACTGCAGTCTTATTAGCTGAAGCTGATAAGACTGACATAGGCAAACATTAGATAATTGGCACAAGTAAATACTATGAAATAAAACAAGTCAGCTATGAGCAGGGAAGCAGGGTTGCCATAGAAAAGTTGGATTGAGAAGGAGGCTTGATTACCAGTACAGGAAGTGCTCAATGTAAAGGCGGAAATACACTCTACTGTGGACTCAGAAAACAATACTTGAAATGGTGCTGCCTTACCCCTGGAAACAATTTTTTTAAAGTTTCTTTAAACAGTAAGTGATAAGCGATTTGGGCTGGATTACAGTGGCCTTAGTTTGATAATTACTTATTATAATGGACTAAATGAAAAGAAGCATCAGAGTGGGAGAGTTTAATTCCTCATCAAATACTCTGATGAAAGTATGTAAAAAGAAAATGTTTTAAAAAAATAAAGAAATTTAAAAAATGTAATAAAATATTTATTTATTTATTCACATACTGTCACCAGTCAGAGCCGGTTCACCCGGGGGCGACTTGTCAGGCGACCTAGCCGCCTGACAAGTCGCCTCCCGTTCTGTACAATGGAACTGTTCTAATCGGAGCGACGCGCGTCGCTCCGACTTAGAAGAAAGGTTCCTGTACTACTTTGGGGGCGACTTGCATAGACTTCTATACAGAAGTTGTCTTGCAAGTCGCCCCGGCAGTCGTGTGCAGGTCGCCTCGGTGAGGCGACCTGCAAGTCGTGCCGCCACTGGTGTAAACCGAGGCTGAGTATCCCCGATCACCGCCACACTAGTCATAATGATGATGCTGTACTGCATTGGTGACAGTATGTATAAAAAATAAATTGAACAACAAATTTTATTTATTTTCTTAATTTTCCAAAAAAGTGACAAAGAATTACAACTTCAAAAAACTACTTTCCAAAAAGGAGTCATTTGGGGGGTATGTATACTGTCCTGGCATTTTAGGGTCTCAAGAAATTAGATAGCACATCAGAATTGATACATTTTTTATTATATACCATAATTTGTGGACTCTATGACATTCACACACACAGAATAATATATACTGATTTGGTTTATTTTTACCAAAGAAATGCAGCAGAATACATTTTGGCCTAAATTCAAGAAGAAAGATTTTTTTATTTGCAAAATTTTACAACAGAAACAAAAACATGTTTTTTTTTTCAACATTTTTGGTATTGTTTCACATATATAGCAAAAAAACAATTAAAAAAAAAACAATTGGTGATTAAATACCACCAAACAAAGCTCTATTTGTGTGAAAAAAATAGTATAAATTTCATTTGAGTACAGTGTTACATGACTAAGCAATTGCCAGTTAAAGTAGCACAGTGCTGAATAGCAAAAAACTGACTAGTATCACACAAGATCATAAGTCATAGTAACGAGCCGGGCCCTCTGATTCCTTCTGTATTGAATTGTATTGTAACTGTACTGTCTGCTCTCATGTTGTAAAGCTCTGCACAAACTGTTGGTGCTATATAAATCCTCTATAATAATAATAATAATAATAGTTATATTAGTCACTCTATGGAGACTCAGGGAGCTTCACAATAGTTACTTCCATGTCCACAGTGATAAAGCAAAGCTATCAGTTGTGATACGGGAATACAAGATAAATATTTGAGGTAAGCTTACTCCCCAAGTTGACCTGCTGGCTGATGGGTCCTGTACCATGTCCACCCATAGCTGTGAAGGTGGAGGTGGGCATTTCGGTCATGTAACCACCATGATTGGCTCTATCAGCGGTCACATGATCGCAAATCTCCTGGGAGCTTTTCGTTACCCGCCAGTAACTGTGTCGGGAGGGAGTAGGGTTCACACTCTCGGCACAGCATTGTTTACATTTTGGTACACATATATGCGGCCTCTTGGTGTTAAAGCCCACTTGCCGAGAGGCCGGCGTGAAGAGGTTAAATGTGCAAATGGGGCAATCATTTTAAAATTTGTGTATAATATCAATTTTTTTAATTATTTTTATGTATTATTTTTATACATAAGGTTTGCATTGGTTCACAACCCATCTCCCTAGCTATAACCACTTCCCGACCTAGTACGTGACCTGACACTTCCGGGTTTCGGGCGAGCACGTGCGCCGCCGGCAACCTGCTCCCACTGTGATCACACACAGCGGGAGCTCAGCGGCGGGTACCACTGACTCGATGTCTGCCGGAACCTGCCCATTGTACAGTACACAGGCAGAACGGCAATCTGCCTATGTAAACAAGGCAGAATGCCGTTCTGTCCATAGGGAAGGTATTGATCCTGTGTTCCTGCGTTCCTGCAAAGCAGGAACATGGATCAATGCCTTTCTGTAGTAAAAGCACCTCCCCCACAGTGAGAAAGCACAGGCTAGGCATGCAGTTATTCCTTTGATGTTAACCCCATCACAGCCAGTGTCATTAGTACAGTGACAGTGCATATTTTTTTAGCACTGATCACTGTATTAGTGTCACTTGTCCCCAAAAAGTGTCAAAAGCATGAGTTAGTGTCCGATTTGTCAGCTGCAATATTGCAATCCCGCTATAAACCGCTGATCGCCGCCATTACTAGTAAAAAAATAAATAAAAATATCCAGTATGTTTGTAGACGCTATAACCCTTGCACAAAGTACCAATCAATATACGCTTATTGGGGGTTTTTATTACTAAAAATATGTAGCAGAATACATTATGACCTAAATTGATGAAGAAATTTGATTTTTTTACACATTTTTATTGGATATGTTTTAAAGCAGAAAGTAAAAAATCTTTTTTTGTTTTCAAAATTGTCAGTCTTTTTTTGTTTATAGCAAAAACAAAAAAAACGCAGAGGTGATTAAACACCACCAAAAGAAAGCTCTATTTGTGGTTAAAAAAGGGACACATAATTTTTCTGGATACAGTGTCGCGTGACTGTGCAATTGTCAGTTAAAATAATCGCAAAAAAATGGCCTGGTCAGGAAGGGGGGTAAATCTTCCGGAGGTCACGTAATTAAAGGAGTTGTAAAGGCAGAAGGTTTTTTTATTCTAATGCATTCTATGCATTAAGATAAAAAACTTTTGTTTGTAGCAGCCTCCCCAGCACCCCCCTAATTACTAACCCAAGCCCCATCTCTCTCCAGCAAAGTCCAGGAATGTCTAAGCCATCCGGGACACTCCTCCTGATTGGCTGAGACATAGCAGCGGAGCCATTGGCTTCTGCAGCTGTCAAAGTCAGTTAGCCAATCAGGGGAGAGAGGGGGTGGGGCTGGGTCGGAGCTCTGTGTCTTAGTGAACACATGGAGCTATGATTCAGCTCCAGTGCCCCCATAGAAAGCTGCTGACTGTGGGGGTACTCGATAGGAGGGAGGGGCCAGGAGCTGCAAAGAGGGACCCGAGAAGAGGAGGATCTGGGCTGCTCTGTGCAAAACCAACTGCACAGAGGATCTAAATATAACATGTTTGTTTTTTTATTTTTTTTTAAACGAGCCTTTACAATCACTTTAAACTGATTATATTTGGGAGCCATTGGATTGTACATGTGCACATTTTTAATGGTTAACCTTTTTTTTTCTATATTAAATTTAACTGCTATAATCTTAAAGTATAATTAAGGCAAAACTTTTTTCTTTTGGATAGAGTGGAGAGGGATTAGAACCCCTGTCAGGTTGTTATTGCTGCCTGTGCCCCCCGTTAGGGAGATTCACCCTCTTTATTTGTCCTGTTTATCATTATTATTGAAAGTGAAAGTAAAGAAAAGCCCAAATTTTGGGTTGTCCCCAGAAAATTAATAGAAGGGAAATCTTCCAATGGGGACACTAGTTCTGGTGACCTGGGGGTCCCTAAGGGATTCCCTTAATTTGCAGGGATTTCCTCTCACTTCCTGTTTGGCTATGGGACAGGAAGTGAAGGCAAATCTTCGAAATGGGACACAGATAGTGAAAAAAAAAAAATCTGACAGGGCTTATAAGCCTTCCTTGTTCTATCAAAAAATGGGAAAAAAAGTTTTGCTTATAGTCCTACTTTAACCACTTAAGCCCCGGACCATTTGGCTGGCCAAAGACCAGAGCACTTTTTGCGATTCGGCACTGCTTCGCTTTAACTGACAATTTCGCAGTCGTACGACGTGGCTCCCGAACAAAATTGACGTCCTTTTTTTTCCCCACAAATAGAGCTTTCTTTTGGTGGTATTTGATCACCTCTGCGGTTTTTATATTTTGCGCTATAAAAAAAAAAAATAGCGACAATTTTGAAAAAAACGCATTATTTTTTACTTTCTGCTATAATAAATATCCCCCAAAAATATATATATAAAAAATGTTTTTCCTCAGTTTAGGCCGATACATATTCTTCTATATATTTTTGGTAAAAAAAATCGCAATAAGCGTGTATTGATTGGTTTGTGCAAAAGTTATAGTGTTTACAAAATAGGGAGTAGTTTTATGGCATTTTTATTAATAATTTTTTTTATTAGTAATGGCGGCGATCAGCAATGTTTATCGTGACTGCGACATTATGGCGGACAGATTGGACACTTTTGGCGCGATTTTAGGACCATTCACATTTATACAACGATCATTGCAATTAAAAATGCATTGATTACTGTGTAAATGTGACTGGCAGTGAAGGGGTTAACCACTAGGTTGAGCTGTCGGGGTTAAGTGTGTCCTAGGGAGTGATTCTAACTGTGGGGGGGAGGGGCTGTGTGTGACACGACACTGATCACCGCTCCCGATTACAGGGAGCTGTGATCAGTGTCCTGTCACTAGGCAGAACGGGGGAAATGCTTGTTTGCATTAGCATTTCCCAGTTCTTCCTCTCCGTGAGGCGATCGCGGGTATCCCTGCGGACATCGAGTTCGCGGAACCTGCGATCACGCTCACGGAGCTCCCGGCGGGCGCACATGCTCCCGCAAGCCGCCTCTTTAGGGGCAACGTACGGGTACGTGATTCTGCCTGTACGTGCCTTGCTGCCGCACCGCAGTATATCTGTGTGAGGCGGTCGGGAAGTGGTTAAGGAAAGATAAGGAAAATCTGTTAATAGCTTTTAAAATCACATTTTGCTTACTACGTAGATCATTTTTTAGCTAACAGGCATATTTTGACTTCCTGTTCTTTTTTTCACAGGGTAATAGACAAAATCCTATTCATCAGATAGTTATATATAGTGCAAACCCCTTAACACCTAAGATAACAATAAAAGAAATCTGAATTTGCTTAGGTGGCTTTCTGAGTAATGCAGGTGTGCTCATACAGGGTGCTCCACACTACACTGTGCCAACATGAGGTTTTCGTAGTCATCATTTTTGAGAGCTGTTTGCAGTCTTAAATGTCAGAGGTCTAAATATTACTGATGTCAAATAAGGCAAAGTGTAAAATCTACCAAATTCCTAGCGTTAGATGTTCTGAAAGAGATTTGACATATAAGACAGATTTTTGGAGTTCTTGAATATGGGCACTCATTTCAGTTCAGCCCTGTTCAGTACAAGATGAACAGAGTGTACCCAGGGGCCATTACACCTCCATGGAGAAAGTGGGAACAACTGTATAAGTGCATTCCAAATGGGTGCTGAATGTCCTATAACTTCTTTATGTCAGTGCTGAAATTGGCATTCAGTCAGCACCAGTTTACACCGCTCAGGGGAATCAGTAAGTAATTTCTGCAGCTATAGCTGACTTCTGTTAATTCTATTCTGAGCAGAGCTCAGTTCACACAGAGCAAAAACTAGTTATGGAAATAAACTTATTATAAGAGACGAAATTTGAAAATACAAACATGCTTGTTTCATTTATACTGTAAGGCCTAGTCAGACATCTCAACTTGCAAAAGCTCATTTCAGGGAGGTGACGCTTCACGCTGGTGCCGACCCCCACCCCAATTAAATACAGCCTAATCAGTGTCAATTAAATGCAGCTAAACCAGTGCAGACATCTCAAGTCTCCCGCAACTCGCAGGAGTCTCCCGCATTTGACAGCGGGCTCACGGACACCCGCGAGTGCGGCACAATCTCCCAGCTAAGCCTGCCTACACTGTCACCCACTGCCACAGGAGGCATTTGAACAGCGGCTGCGAACGAAGCTCCTGAGCTCGGCTCTCATTGGTCCATGGGCGGTGCCTGCGTCAGTGAAAGGAGGGAAGAGGGAGGCGGGCCCGTGCAGTGAACTCATTCCCGTGTGTGCTAATTTGCCTAGCAACTGCAGGTATTGAGGCGGGGTCACGTGATGTTTCTACGCATGTACAGTACAGAGACACAGAACAGCAGAGTTTCCAATCAGCTGTTATCTCAGGTTGCCAAGGCACGTTCATGTAAGTGAGGGGCGGATAGTTACATGATACATAAATGTTCCATGCTACCAGTGTGAATGAGGCCTACGTTTTCCATAGTAAAGATGTAGAAGTGTGCTGTTGCCAAGAAGTACAAAGCTGTGACTACACAGGGTGCTGGGCAAATAAGGGCAAGGTTTCCTTGTACTGACTGTCATTATTATATATTATATTACAGGACATAAGCTGCACACATGGCACACCGCGCTATTATTCCCCTCCTGTGACAATAGTATACACCCAACACTACACACATCCAGCCGCCCTCCGCTCCGGGCCAACACTGAACGTGGTAAACTCAGAGAGGACAAAAGAAGCCTGAGCCACGCCCCATCTTCTCTGGCCATCCAATCATTGTCATACTCTTCTGTACACCAGCTTCAATACGCTCAGTTGCTAGGCAAATTAGCCGAGCCTAGCAACCAATCACAGCGCACGCATGGGAATGATTTCACAGTTGGAAGGGGCGCATGTGCTAGGACCAATCTGCCAGCAGTGCAGCCAGAGGGGGAAAGAAGAGGAGAAGCTGACAGTGCAGCAGGTGGAGGCAGAAGAGGATCGATTTTGAACTGATGGGGCCTGGGCCCAGTACAGCAGGGCTGGCTATACTGCCCTATCAGCGGCCCTGGTTGGTGCATGGTGGTGCGGTCTTTTCAAGGTTAAAACGTTCACCCGTCAACCACCCTCTGAAAAGCAATTCTGCCACATGTGTAAATGTGCCCTTTGTTTGCTGTATTGCCTAGTTTATAACTAAATTCCAAAGTGGAACTTTAAATAAAAATTGTTAGAACAGGCAGGCTTTTTATTGCAGAGGAGTCATACTATGAGGTTGGTTTACTAAAACTGGATTGTGCAATATCTGGTGCAGCTCTGCATAGTAATGACATCGGCACATGCGCACTGGGGCAAACTGAAGCAATGGCACGTAATTGCCATTGCTTCAGTCTGTGTGCTGTTACCGGCAGCTACCGCGAGCATGTGTGGGAGTGATGTCATTGCAGCTTCGGCGGAGCCGCAATACTCGTAAGTAGCCCCCGGGAGAGATGTCGCTACCCGGAGGGGGAGACGAGGATGGCTGCGGGGGCTTCGTTCTCGGATAAGTAATTCATAATGAGCTAGTATGCTATGTATACTAGCTCATTATGCCTTTGTCTTGCAGGTTTTTTTTTACCAGGGTTTACAACCACTTTAACCACTTGCTGACTGCCCACCCGCAATGTACTTCGGGCAAGCGGTGGCAGTAGGCAAAAAGACATATCTATACATCACTGCCTACTTCCGGGTCTAGGGCGCACGCATGTATGCCCCCTTCCTGGCTCCCTCAGTGATACACAGCGGGAGCCTGTCAGCAAGTCAATGATTTATAGCAGGGACCTGCTGATCAATTGTGTACAATCACAGCCCAGAGCTCTGTGTTGGTAAACAATACAGAGCTCTGTACAGAGGGAACGATCTGTCAGTTGCTTTGCAGGAATGAGAAAATGAGAGATCTATAGTAAAAAGCAGCACACGTTACACACATTACACATAGTAAGGCACACATTTAACCCCTTGATTGTCCTAGATATTAACCCCTTCCCAGCCAGTGTCATTAGTACAGTGACATGTATCACTGATCATTGTATTAATGTAACTGGTGATGTCAGTTAGTCAGTTCCCCCCAGTGTCTGTTAGTGTCAGATTGACTGCCACATTATTGCAATCCCATTATAAGTTGCTGATCACCAGGGCTTTTTTTCAGGGGGAACTTGGTGGAACTCAGTTCCACCACCTCTGGCTCAGACCCTTTGGTGCCTGCTCACCACAATCACTTGTAAACACAGAAGTCTGGTTTCTGTGTTTACAAGTGACAGCTCTGCACTCTGTATGTAATACAATCCTGGTATGTAATGCCCCTTTAAGACCCTCCTACTGTTTTGTGAAATTTGACTGAACACACCCACTATTTGATGTGATTTGGAGGGTGTGTGTTGATCTTGGTCTCATCTGTCCATAGAATGTTGTTCCAGAACTGTGAAGGCTTTTTTAGATGTTGTTGGGAAAACTCTAATCTGCCCTTCCTGTTTTTGAGGCTCACCAATGGTTTACATCTTGTGGTGAACCCTCTGTATTCACTCTGGTAAAGTCTTCTCTTGATTGCTGACTTTGACACACATACACCTACCTCCTGGAGAGTGTTCTTGATCTGGCCAACTGTTGTGAAGGGTGTTTTCTTCACCAGGGAAAGGATTCTTCGGTCATCCACCACAGTTGTTTTCTGTGGTCTTCCCAGTCTTTTGGTTTTGCAGAGCTGCGTTCTTTCTTTTTAAGGATGTTCCAAACAGTTGATTTGGCCACACCCAATGTTTTTGTTATCTCTCTGATGGGTTTGTTTTGTTTTTTCAGCCTAATTATGGCTTGCGTCGCTGATAGTGACAGCTCTTTGGATCTCATATTGAGAGTTGACAGCAACAGATTCCAAATGTAAATAGCACACTTGAAATGAACTTTTGACCTTTTTATCTGCTCCTTGTAAATGGGATAATGAGGGAATAACACACATTTGGCCATGGAACAGCTGAGCAGCCAATTGTCCCATTACTTTTGGTCCCTTAAAAGTGGGAGGCACATATACAAACTGTTGTAACTCCTACACTGTTCATCTGATTTTGATGTAAATACCCTCAAATTAAAGCTGAAAGTCTGCAGTTAAAGTACATCTTGTTTGTTTCCTTTCAAATCCATTGTGGTCGTGTATAGAGCCAAAAAGATTAGAATTGTGTCAATGTCCCAATATTTATGGACCTGACTGTATATATAACATCTATGTAGGTGCTACAACTTCCACACAAATTAATCAATATACACGTATTGGGAAACATGTAGCAAAATACAATTTGGCCAAAATTTATGAAGACATTTTTATTTTTTAATTTTTTTATTTGATATATTTTATAGCAGAAAGTAAAAAATATTAGGGTTTTTTTTTCCCAACATTTTCGGTCTTTTTAAATTTATATTTCAAAAATAAAAAAACCCAGTGGTGCTCAAATGCCACCAAAAGAAATCTCTATTTGTGTGAAAATATGATATAAATCTTGTTTGGGTACAGAGTTGCATGACTGCGCAACTACCAGTCAAAATAGCGCAAAAAATAGCCTGGTCATGAAGGGTGTAAAATCTTCCAGAACCCATAAGATTGTAGGCCACACCCAAAAAAGCACATTCCACAGATATGACCCAGGAAATAATTGGACAAGATCCAATTTTGGCACATTTATTGGTTTGCATATAAAACAACAATTCTTTTTTATTGTCAATAATACATTTTAGCATAACTTTAATTAACACAAAATTATTAATCTGCCCAGTTATCAGAACTTGAGCAGCAAGTCACCAACACTCTAACATAGACAAATCACGTCCCCCCTAGAAGTCTAGGGTGACCCAACCACATAAACAGTGCACGCGACTAGGGAGGGAGGGAGTTCTTCTGCTGGTGCTCTGGTCCCAGGAAAAAGGAATAAGCCCCACTCAAGCAGCCCTTTTATAGGCAATTCCAACCTTCCAGAAAATTCCCAGTATTCCCACCCACGGGAATTGACTGGACTGGATCTGAAATTAACATATTTAAAGTGACAGTAACCTTTTTGCCAGACACTGGAAAATAAATGTAAATAGCATTTAAAGACATGAGGTGGGGTGGCCACAATCTCAAGCAGGTGGGCCCCAAATTGTGCCCCCACCCCTTTTCAAGTGGTTAAAATAATGTAATGTAATGTGATAGTTTATAATCCCATGGAATAGAAAGAACATAGGTCAGCTTTGCACCAACTGTGGCATCTGCTAATTTTTATTTTACTATCATAACCTGTCGTGTTATACATTCTGCAAGATCTGAGAGTGCAAAAAGACTGTACCTTATACAATGGATATAGTGCTCAGCTTTGTTCAAACCCTTTATGTTGGAGTGTATAGATTATTTTTCTTCATGTATTATTTCTTTCACTAACAGTATCTTGAGCAGAAACTCTTGGCAATACAGATGAGACAAAGCCATGTATTGATTTAAACAGGCAGCAGAGGTGTGATGTTTAGATTTGTTTCAGCTAAGTCTCTTTTGTCATAGCTTCTCAGGAGGACAAACATTACTGTATTTGCTGACTTTGCTCAACTGAGGCTTTTTGTCGTAAAAATTAATATAAATGACATTTTGAAGGAAACCACACTGTGCTTTTAGCAGCCTTTTGCAAATTGTGACTTCTATAGCTTTCTTTGTTCAAGGGATTCTGTCGAAAGACTATTGTATTTCATCAAAATTCTTCCAATAAGATTATATTAACGTTTAATGTAAAACTGAAGGCATTTTTTTGCCATCTGTGTCTCATTGGGGAGATATCCCTTCACTTCCTGTTCCATAGACACAACAGGAAGTGAGAGGAAATCCCTTCAAAATGAGGGAACACCCTGGTAGTTACTAGGGTCATCAGAACTAATGTCCCCATTGGAAGATTTTCCCTCTATTCCATTTTCTGACAACTCAAATTGTGAGAATTTCATTAACTTTCTATAATGGTCACCAGGACAAATGGAGAGGGTAAATCTCCCTAACAGGGTCACAGACAGCAATAAAAACCTGCCAGGTATTTTAATCCTTTTCTAAAACAAAGAAAAACGTTGCCTTCAGTTACACTTTAATGTATTTTCTGCATATTTAACTGATAACATGATATTTATGTAGCGCTGACAACTTTTGTTTCTAGTCATATGTATTGTTGTAAAGGTAATAAGTTGATATAGCGCCATCTAGTGGCTAATTATAAGGATGCAATCTGTCTATTTTTCATTATTTTGAGAGGTGACATGGAAGTGATTGATTGTTTACTTCTGGACATCAACTATGACCTACCCACAATGCTCAAGGACCAGAGGAAAACTGAACTGCATTGTGGGGAGGATATAAAAGGGCTGGGAGCGGCCATCTTAGGTCTCTTGTTCTTGGGACGCGTGGCCTGCCAGCAGAACTCTGTGGGTGTGTGTGTCCCACAGGGTTGCGGCCTACCTTGTGATGGAGCGGAGCAGCAGCAAGGATCCGCCATCGTATCACAGTGTGCTGAAGTGACAGAAGTGATCGTTCCAGAGACCCGTGGAGGAGGTAACTGCGGACTCCTGGTCGTTACAAAAACGGAACAGCGTGACAGCGAGGTTGGGGCTCCACACGGACTGAGAACTGCTGAAATGGAGACACCCATCTGTCCGGATCCGGTGCGGTGAGAGAGTTAACACCCAGAAGTTTGTTTAACACTATACACATTTAAAACTGTTACAGAGTGTTGCTGGGACTTTCCAAGTGAGTTGGAAAACATTACATTTACACAGACTTCAATATCCGAGAACTGATACTGGATGTCTGTCTTCTTTAAATAAGAACACTTAATCAATTTGCTGGATTATAATTGCCTTTGTGTATCACCTTGCACTGCGCAACACTCCAGAACAACTCTCTGTGGATTACAATTACTGATTCATAGTAAACAAAGATTCAAGACGTCAGGACTATTTTTTTTTCTATTGCAGGGCAATGCATCTAGTTATAAAGGATAGTGACTTTATGGTTTAAAGCAGGGGGAGCTCCCTAGTGTATATATATATATTTAGATATATTTGTGTATGTTACAAAGATTGTCATAATTATTCACTATACTGCCACACTACGTTGGTGTGATAGTGTAGCCATTGTAGTAATTTATATATATATATATATATATATATATATATATATATATATATATATATATATATCATTTCAGTAAAAAGAAGGTATTTTGTTTTTTACAGAAGTTGTTGTGCAGTGTTGTTATTTCTCCTGCAGGTGGTGCTACAAGCAATCAGGTAGAGGTAAATATATGTATAAGTGTATATTCTGGGCTAAAGTTGGCATTAGTGTCATTACAACACTGCACTACAGTTGTGTCAAGGGGCGAAAAACAAGTTTTAAGAGGGGTGAAAAGATCAGAGGACAGGCCCAGTAATAAACCAGCAGCTCCACCGTGAGTTATTGCTACATTTAATTTATAAATCTTTTATGTAGACATCCGAAAACACAGACTGCTGTTTGGTGCCCCCATCTTGAATGCAATGTCCGCAGCTCCAGCAGAATAAAAGCTGTCACTCAAATGACTCTCTATAATAGTCCCATTTGTTTCCCTCCCAATGGCTACATAAATAGCTATGTAAAGAGCTATTATTTATTTTTGCATTTGAGCCTAAAAAGCATTACAACCACGATCAGTGGATGGCGGGTGCAATGCTCAGGCTCCTGCAGACTATTCTTCCAGCTGCAGGTCTATACAGAGGTACGGACATTCAGTGACAGGGCTGGAAGAAGGGATCAATGGAGTACGGGTGAGGTGATGTCCCACACTTGTGTTCAATTCAGTGGAGGCACCAGGATGGGGGGTGCTATACCACCTTCAAAATTTCATTAAGCACCCCCATCCATTGGGCATCTGCCTGGGTTTCCAACACCAGTACATTCACAGTGCAGTGCAGGCTATACCTGTGTTCAAGCACAGAGGAGGTGCTACTGCAGTTGCTCCACCTCCTTCCTCAGCCAATAACGTGCTGTGAGTCACCCTGGAAACGCTCCCTCTTCCCGAACTGTCACATCGGATACAAAGCTAGCCTAGGAGAAAAGCCAGGGGACCCAGTTGTCTGCCACAGCTCCATATCCATATCATGTAGGAGGAGGTGAGCCTGACACCAGCAAAGGAATGCGTCTATGACTAGCGCACAGGGATTTCGTCGATGACCAGTTGGATCAGTGGTCCCCACCCCAGTAGTCATGGCATTATAGGTTATGTGTGGGCTCATCTTTCCATTCCTACCCCAGTCATAGTTTGTCTTCTCCTGGGTGCCTCCTCCCCCCTCCCCCCAATCTATTTAGTTCTCCCCCCCACCCTGTTTATCACTTTCCACTCTTGTTCCCCCCTTTGCTCTCTCTCCAATGATGGTACTTGTTTTATTCCCAGTGGCACAACAATGGGACTTATTCCACTGACACCAGTGATGGGACTCATTTTATTTCAACTGACCCTAATGGTGGGATTTATTATTTTGCCTTTGACATCAATGATGGAGTGTACTTTATCCCACTGACACCAATGATGGAGTGTACTTTACCCCACTGACACCAATGATGGAGTCTACTTTATCCCACTTACACCAATGATGGAATGTACTTTATCCCAGTGACACCAATGATGGAGTCTACTTTATCCCACTGACACCAATGATGGGGTGTACTTTATCCCACTGACATCAATTATTGAACTTATTTTAATATCACTGACACCAATGATGGCACTTATTTTATTCTCTTTGACACCAATGATGGGACGGATTTATTCACTGACACCAATGATGGGCTTTGTTTTGTGCTCATTGTCACTAATGATAGGACTTATTTTCTACTACTAACACCAGTAATAGGACTTAATTTTATCCCACTGACACAAATGATGGGATTTATTTTATTCTCATTGACACCAATGATGTACCCCCATGCCCTCTTGACAGCACGCTTCGCACACCTCATTTTTCTTCTCAAACTCTTTGAGATTTCCCTCTTAATTATTTTCAATTGTTTAAAACTATACTAAAGAATATATCTTTAATGAGAGCCTCACATTAAATCTGAATAAAATGGCATTGCTCCTAGGAAACAATGTGGTCAATATCAATAAAGATCACCTTCTCCCCTCTTCTGCCACAAGCTTGATCCATCTTGTTCCAGAGTGTTTCCAAGATCTGCACAACAGAATGTGCAGTGCACCACAACAAGCGACTTTGCATTGTGGTGTGTTGGGAGAAAATAATCTATAAATCAATGCTCTGCACATTGTTATACACCCTTTCCATTTCAAACAAACTTTGCATAAAAAGAGGGATTTTTGGTTCACATATATCGCAATACATGTTTAAGCTGGCCAACTGCGTCAAAGTAATCCCTCTCTGGACAGTTTTTTTTTGCTTCCTATACATACAGAGCAAGGCTTAACGGTTCCAGTATAAAAACACTGCACCTACAGGGAAGAAATTTTTGGTGGTGTCACTGTGTCTTTTTGACACAGGGCACAAAGTTTGATGGTTTTCATCAAAAGGGAGATGCTGTAGGTGCAGGACACAAGTTCTTGGTGTTACTTCTGTATGTATAGGAACTGATGATGGCATGTTTTGCAGGTGAATTCCATAACTCCCAGTTGATCCAGAGGAAGGCAAAAAAACTCTTGCGCAGCATTGTGTAATTTGTTCCAAAGGCGCAAAGAATTCCTTCCTGACCCCCAAAGGCGATCGTAATAATTATTTTCTGGATCAACCATCTGTGGTGAGCTGTCAGTGGGCAAATGGCCTGTGTAGTAGCTTTGAAATCTCTCTATGGCACTTGCAGGTTAGATGAGTGGCATTCTGATTGGTCATCGCCAGCACAGAACATCAAGTGCTGCAGATAGAAGATAGAGAAGAGCAAGGATTTCAAATCCCCGGACCACTACACAGGCTCCATGGGCACTAACAGTTCATCACCCTGGGAGTTAAGTACAGCTGAAGATGTAAAATGTTAGCTGATGTTGTTCTCTGTAATACTTCGGTATGTACAGGATTTGAGCCTTAACAGCTGTTGGTACAATATGGAACTCACCTGTTGATACAGAGGAAGGCAAAAAACCCTTAGGAAGCATGGTATAATTTGCTCCAACAGGGGAAACAATTCCTTCCTGACCCCGGAAGGCGATCGGATTACTCCCTGGATCAACTATCTGTGGTGTAAACAATGTTGGTAAAAATTCTGTGATGTTAAGTAATTGTCACAAATGCGTAGAATTGTTTTTTCTGAATCTTCGCAGGACGATCTCATTGTCTAATGCAGATTTACATGCGTGCCCACATGCCGTTGATGTATGTGAACATGGGTAAATATATCTCCTCTCCTTGATTCTTTGATGGTTGTGGCATTATAGCCGACGGAGAAAGTCGGTCGTCCATTTCCATGTTCATGGGCTGTAAAAAGAAAATGCGTCATATTCAGTGTTTATAGATCTCTGGACTTATTGTTTAATAATGACCCGCTCTCCCAATACAAATTAGAGCCAATCTCTTCTTCCTCATTTCCATTTAGTGAGAGAACAGATAGGACATATAATCTAGAAGCAGACTAAGTGTCTATGGTCATCACTTCGACCACATGGTGATTGATGACGTCATATCTCATAGACCTCATAGAGATTGTATCATGTACCACCTCTCTCTTTCCACTCACTCCCAACTGTGCACCTTTGTGTCTGGTGCATAGAAAGTTATGTTCTTATTTTCTTCTCTCATGGATAAGGGAACAATTTACATCACATGGCTCTGTATGGATTAGGAAAGAACTCTGACTACTGTGCGTCTCCTCCTGAGCGGTTCTTTTCAACCCAATAGAGCATCTTAGCATGTGAAGACACACATATAGACTAGTACAGGTGCTGGATGCAAAAATAAATGAGTTTGAGTTCTGCTTTGAAAGAATTATGAAATGTGCATATCAGTGATTTACTCCATGTGGCATCTTCTGCCCCCTCAGTCCCATGATGAAGTGTTACCATGGTTGTGTAACTAAACCTTTACCGGGGGGAAAAAGAAGCCAAACTACCCAACAGTCAAGCCAATGACTAGACTTGTCAGCAAACCTACATTATACCCCTAGAGCAGCAGCAGTAGTAGGCCCAGAAGCCTTTCCTGTTGCTATTTAGAGTTAAAAAAGGTCTTCTCATACTTACTCCTTTTATGAAGTCCGCCAGGTCCGGGTCCATGTCAGGGGGGTAATTGGGATGGCTGAAGTTCACCTCTCTCCTGTAATCATCAAAGGTCATCAAAGGTCATGCTCCTAAATGGCATATGCTTTGTGACCAAGATGTAGGTAATGACTCTTAGTGAAAACCAGTCAGGTTCAAACTGGTAAAAGTCATTGTTGACAACCTGCCAATCCAAATAAAAGACATCAATAAGTACATTGGTCACTACAGAAAACCAGAATACATCAAAGAAACCCACAAAGTTAATTTTTAAAGGGGCCACATAGGCTGGCCCCATTATCTTATAGGAAGCACAAGCCCCCCCCAACTCATACCCCTTTCACACCGAGGGCATTTTGCAGGCACTATAGCGTTAAAAATAGCGGCTGCAATCTGCCCTCAAACAGCTGCTCCATTGTCTCCAGTGTGAAAGCCCGAGGGCCTTCACACTGGAGCGGTGCGCTGGCAGGACGCCAGGAAAAGTCCTGCCAGCAGCTTCTTTGGAGCGGTGAAGGAGCGGTGTGTTTACCGCTGCTCCCCATTGACTGGCTGCATATGACGGACACAAGTGGCTGCATTTGATGGGCTCTAGTTGCTGCACATACTGGGCACAAGTGGCTGCATTTGATTGGCACAAGTGGCTGTATATGATGGGCACAAGTGGCTGCATTTGATTGGCACAAATGACTGCATATGATGGGCACAAGTGGCTGCATATGATGGGCACAAGTGGCTGCATATGATGGACACAAGTGGCTGCAATTGATGGGCACAAGTGGCTGCATATGATGGGGCACAGTGGCTGCATATGATGGTAACAAGTGGCTGCATTTGATGGGCACAGTAGCTGCGTTTGATGGGCACAGTGGCTGTGTTTGATGGGCACAAGTGGCTGCATTTGATGGGCACAAGTGCCTGCATATTATGGGCACAAGTGGCTGCACATGATGGGCACAAGTGGCTGCATATGATGGGGCACAAGTGGTTGCATATGATGGGGCACAAGTGGCTGCATATGATGGGCACAGTGGTTGCGTTTGATGGGCACAATGGCTGCAATTAATGGGCACAGTGGCTGCGTTTGATGGCACAATGGCTGCATTTGATGGGCACAATGAGGCTGCAATTTTGCAAAATTTTGAGCACCAGCCGCCACTTAGCCATGCAAGGAATTATTGTACTTTGCTAGTTTCTATACAGTGCTAAAATAAAACAATACAAGGATGGAAAAAGTATGGCATATGCATAGTTGCCAGGTGTCCCGAGTCCTGCAAGACAGTTGCAGTATTTTGCACACTGTCCTACTTTATTTAATATGAATCGATTAGGTAACAGAGTTATTTTACTGTATGGGCTCTTGCACATGGCTGTACAATAGATCAGTGTTTTTTCTTTCTTCAGTCAAGGCACCCTTTAAAATTCTATACAATCCCGAGGCACCCCATTCTACAATGTAAAAAAACAAAACTAATAATTGTATGTAACGCAGCAACTTCCACACACATAGGACACCCAATTCTTCTTCCAAAGCAAATACACCTTTGCACACTGGTACTTCAATTCAAATGTTTCTCCTCCCTCCCTTACTCTCCCTCGCTCAGCTACTGTGACCCCAGTGCTGATGGAGAGGGGCGGGGCAGGGGCTAACAAGGATGCTCTGCAGGCACCCGATGTCTTCCTTGTTAACCAATGACATCATTGGTTGTTAGCATGCCAGCAGCTAGAAGGTTGTAATGGTGCACAATGAAAACCTGTGGCTTTGTGTAACCAAAAACCAGGCTTCATCTATCCACCTGCTTGTATGCAATGTTTGGGCAGTTTTTAGGCATTTAGGCACCCCTAAAGAAATCTGAAGGGAACCCCAGGGTGCCTAGGCACCATGTTTGAAAAAGGCTGCGATAGATCACATTACATTAAAACATTACAGAGTAAAGTACATCTGTTGTTGTGGAGCCTGGGAACCACACCTGCAGTGTATATGTCTCTATAGGGCTCTTGCACATGGGCATATAACTGTACAGGGTACAATACATCCAGAGGCTGCAGCTGCAAAACAGGAAGTGAGAGGAAATCCTTGCAAATTAAGGGAGTCCCTAGAGCAGGGGTCTCAAACTGGCGGCCCTCCAGCTGTTGCAAAACTACAAGTCCCATTATGCCTTTGCCTGTGGGAGTCATGCTTGTAACTGTCTGCCTTGCAATGCCTCATGGGACTTGTAGTTTTGCAACAGCTAGAGGGCCGCCAGTTCGAGACCTCTGCCCTCAAGGAACCCCAGGTCACTAGAATTAGTGTCCCCATTGGAAGATTTTCCCTCTATTACTTTTCCGAGGACAACCCAAAATTTGGGATTTTCTTTTACTTTCACTTTCAATGATAATGATACTTGATGTGATTGTAGCCATATTTCAATTCTCTCAATGGTAATGATAAATAGGACAAATACAGAGAGTGAATCTTCCTAACAGGGGCACAAACAGCAATAAACAAGTGTTCTAATCCATCTGCACTCTCTCCAAAACCAAAAAAAAGACTTGCCTTTGGTTTTACTTTAAAGGGGTTGTAAAAGCAGAAGTTTTTTTTATCTTAATGCATTCTATGCATTAAGTTAAAAAAACCTTCTGTGTGCTGCAGCCCCCTTCAGTCTCCCTTATACCTACCTGAAGTCCCTCTTTGTCCAGCAAAGTCCACGAGTCTCCCAGCTGTCTGATATTCTCCTTTCTGATTGGCTGAGACACAGGAGCGGTGCCATTGGCTCCTGTTGCTGTCAATCAAAGTCAGCTAGCCAATCAGGGGAGAGAGGGGGTGGGGCTCCATGTCTGAATGGACACAAGAAGCTGTGACTCAGCTTGGGAGCCCCCATAGCAAGCTGCTTTCTGTGGGGGCACTGAACAGGAGGGAGGGGCCAGGAGCACAAAAGAGGGACCAGAGAAGAGGAGGATCTAGACTGCTCTGTGCAAATCCACTGCAACAGAGGAGGTAAGTATAACATGTTTGTTATTTTTATAGGAAAAAAAACGAGACTTTACAACCACTTTACGTAATTTTTCTCTGTTGCTTACCAACTTCAGTAGCTAAAGAAGAAATTTATACACACAAGTAAATCACAGGAGTGTCCTCCGTCTGTTCGTTTTCAGTTTCCGTTAAAGACAGTGGCAAAAAGTAAAACCTATTATGTTGTTCTCTCTCGTTATAGCACTCATAATGCTGTGGTCATCTTTTAGAGTATCAAATATATATGTATAAAACAAATATTTTACATAAATAGTAAAACAGAAATAACACATCAGTTTGAAAACACACTTAAAAAAAATAAGTACGATAGACCCCAAACCATTATTGTTTCTTTTTAACTGCACAATTGTTTGTAATAAAGCATTATATAAGATAAATTCTTTCATTATATCCTATAAGCTACACTGTTCTAGTGTGATCTACAGCCCTGCTTGCTTCAGATATGATTCCACTTTTAGGAGAATTTTCATGCATATTATAATCTGGGAGTCCTATCTATAGATGAAATACTTAATATTACATCCAACAACAGATTTTGGTCACAAGCTAATGGTTCTTCCTACTAAGATAATCAAAAGTATTTATCATTTTATATTTCAAACCACAGATCTTTTTTATTGACTAATAGACAGCCAAGACAAAGTACTGTTAAATTCTCCGGCGTGCAAGACTACAAAACAATTTTAATGTAGCAAACTGCAAGTATTCAGGTATTTATGTGCCAGGTTTATTGACAGCAATGTACTTAGATAAGGTCAATTACACTTCCAGGTCAGCTAGCCAAATAAGCAGTGAGCTCATCTGCTGTTCTTATTTGCAAGCTATGTAGTCAAGGTAAGCTGGAGTTTGATAAATGATATTATAGTGGTATGGAGATATGTGGAGGATGCATAATATCATTGCAGGTATGTAAGGGAAGACTTGAATAACACCAGGTACCTATTGTTTAAAAAAATGATTGCTATGAATATGTTTAAAAATCATGTTAAAAAGCATGTTATTTCATTCATGGCAGTCTGCTGCATGCATTTTGTCACATAAGGTAGCTGGCTGCTCAGTCTTACAGTAAACACAAGCAAAATTGAGCTTCTGGGAAACAAATAGCAGCTGCTAGAGACCCAGCATGCACCTGATGACAGGTGACCTAGACCATGGCATATGCCCAGTGTGTAAAGGCAATAGTCACTTACTAGAGAAAGTATAAAAAGTAAGATTTCATTTTTTTAACAATGCAGTTCCACTTTAGCGTTATACAGACTTTTTTTTTATGTTAACGTGTACGTGAACCCTTACCATGAAAAACAACCCATTCAGTTTAAAATAGAAATGTAAGGCAAAATGTTTGTGTGTGTATGTGACCAAAGAAAGCCACATGTATACTGCATAGTATATTACATATACATGTGGCTTTCTTTGGTCACATTTTTGGTTACACTAAGCGGCCGGTTCACAAGGGGCGCAAGAGCAGCGCCCCCCCCCCCCCAGCCCACACAATCCACCCCCTACCATCGCTCCATGTGTGTGGCCATGCACTGTGTGAGGTGCCAGACCAACAGGTCTCCACCAGGTCCGTTACCCCCTCACAAGCACGTGACCAGATTGGCTTCTCACCCTGGCCAATTAGGACAGGAGGCAGAAGACCCAGAGCTTGGAAAGAACACTGGGTCAACACAGAAGCCGCAGCGCTGGGCACCAGGAGAGCCGCGACCTCTGGTGGGCTCTGCCCGTAGGGTGAGAGTGGACCTGTAGGGGCCTGCCCACACCCCCCCCAAAGTCCTCTAGCACCCTCCACCACTGCACAATGCATTTATATTCATTCTTGACAAAGTCAGTTAATGGTGGAACATGTTGGGTTTCTTTTGGGACTTTGGGTTTTATTAGCACTTTTTTTTTGCATATTCTTTTGAAGAGTACAGCAATAGATTTATGTTATTAGGACTAGTAAGACATTGTGGACAGAGGAGGGTTCATTAGGACTGGATAAAGACACTATCAATAAATAAAGAATAAATGTTTGGAGCTAGATTTTTTAAATTCTTTTTATAATTCTGTTCTGTACTCTCTGTTGGGCAAAACAGTTTTAAGCCACAGGTGTTTTTGAAAGTTTTGATTTTAATTTTGAATTTATAATAAAAGCAAAATTTTAGGATTTTAGGGTTTGGTGCACAGCGATAAAGGCATATCATCTATGTGTTGTATCCTATGTATACAACTGCAGCTTAAAAGAGAAGTATGGAGTTTACAAAAAAAACAACCCATAATACTCACTTATGCTGCATCTGTCCCTTGACGCCTCTACACTAAGAACTGAGCCATCAAAGACCATTGATCTCCCAGTTCTTCCCTCCACTCTAAGCAGAGAGCAGTGACTGTTAGTCACGGACTCTCTGCTTTCCCCCTCCAGCTCCCACTGGAGCGCTAGGCTGTTGGGGGGGGGGCTGGCTTAGTCTTCCAAAGGCTTGCTGAAAGGCTGAGCCAGCTGCCAGTCCAGGAATCTGGGAGAATCCAGCCTGGACCAGTTGAGTGACATCAGAAGAGAGCAGGCTGTAGCCTGCTGTGGGCAGAAAAAGGATCAGAAGAGTGCAGAAGGAACTGCACTCCTGTGATCCATAGGAGAAGTAAAGCCAAAAAAAGCTCTGGCCATACTTCTCCTTTAACAAAAGTTTCAGGTATGTGGCATGGCCACTTTGTGAATCTTCGGGTGTGGTTTGGTTTGATGCATTTTGCTAAAATAAACTTACAATCATGTTGGCAGAATTTTCATGTCTTCTAAACAAGTGTTTTATATTTTTGTATGGATAATAAATCTAAAAACTTTTTAATAGCAATGTTTAACTATTTGTGTGTTACAGTATGTTTTTGAGGGGCTTACACCTAAACAATTAATTCATTTCGTTTATAGCTATGGCCAGTGGCGGCCGCTCCGTTAGGATTTCTGTGGGGTTTTTTTTTTTAAGCATATGATTAGAGCCTGAGGCTCTAATTGGCTTCAAAGAAGGGTGGGCTCAAGGCGCAGAGCACTTTGCCCTGAGCCCACCCAGTTGTGTGAGAATAGTGAATTAATATTTGCTATTGTCCTGATTCTCCTTACGGCCAATCAGTAAGCGGGTCCTGAGACGTGATTGGCCGGAAGGAGGGGCTTTCTAAGCTAAGCACACCCTACTGCCTGCATGTCTGACCTAAGGGCAGATAGATTCCAGGAAGTAAATGCAACATGAATTATTTGCCCTTGTTCAAGATGGCTGCAGCTAGAAATTCTATGAGGGTGTTTTTCAAAGCGATTTCTCAACAAGATAAAGCATGTGGAAATAAACTGATGGGTGGGTTTGCTTTGAATATTAAAACATGAATAAAATAACGTTTTTCATTTGTGGAGCCCAGATATGATTTAGTTATGCTTTAAGTGCTATGAAGGCCAAACATAGTAACCTGTATTTTATTCTCAGGTTGAGTGGAAGAGGCTAAATGATTTGGAAAGGGGCAGCAGAAAAGGAAGAGTGAGCATGGAAGAGTGAGCATGATATAAAGGTTCCAGTTTGTTTGAAATTGTCATGTATCTACTTCATTCTACAATTCCTTAGTTTGTGACTATGAATTAGAAAGTGATGTGAATCTTTTGTGAGTCTTTGTTTCCGTTGTCCTGTCTCCTCTCATTAGGTCTCTGACACCTGAAAACCCAGTTGAGTGCAACGCTGGACCTGGCTCTCTAACCATTTCACTAGTCAGCAGTTCTTTATACAGATCGTATCTATAAAACATCTGCCGTTCTTTATGCAGATTATTTATTCAGCAAGGCTGGTCATTAATTGAATGCGTTTTTTTGTCTGCTTAACAAAGATTGAACCCTTTTGTGCAATTGTGTGCGTGTTTTCATGTGCCCATTTTGAATAATTGAATATGAGTTTCTGTATGATAATGTGCTTAATCTAACTTTAAAAAAAAACAAAACTAGTAGATGATGTTCCTTAGAGAACCACGGGCCACTGAAATAACGACTGTATAGAGCAATCATCCCAGTTGCAGAAACAATCCTTTCACACTGTGTGGGCTTTTAACAACATTCAAGGTAATAAGAAAATTAAATACATCTGGAATCAATGCAAGAAAACAGGCTTAAAGTGGCTCTGTATTAAATCATACCTTTATAATGTCATACATGAATAGAATAGCAGCCACTTCCAGGTACCTGCAGGAAGCGTAAACCTTTTTTCAGATTTCCCTAGCTTAGTGGTTGTCAACTTACAAGCTATAGGAGGTTTAACTGTAGCCTCTGACATCACCAAAAAATAAAATGGAGTATATATAATGATAGAGAGGGCTGTCAGAGACTGAAGACATACTAGAAGAAATGATGGTCAGAGGCTAGAGATATGCTGAAGAAGACAGTGGATGGTTAGGGACATGTTACATGATGCTATTGCCACTATAAATGTCGGGATCGAAGGGTTGCACAACAGGTACTAAAGGGCCACAGGTTTATTATTATGGAAACATTGTCTTCAACCAAGAAGTCACAGGTTTGGCTTGCTCCTATTGGTCTATCATTGTGATTGGCTACCTTGCTAACCATTATCAAGGTTAAGGTAGATGGGCCAAACCTTAAACTTATTTTTAAAAGAACTGACATAAGGCCTAATCTATTAAATTAAAAAGTTGTTATTTCTCTTAATAATTGTCCTTTTCAGAGAGAAATAACAATTAATTACACTGAGCAAAATTATAAACGCAGCACTTTTGTGTTTGCCCCTATTTATCATGAGCTGAACACAAAGATCTACGACTTTCTATGTACACAAAAGGCCTATTTCTCTAAAATATTGTTCACAAATCTGCCCGAATCTGTGTTAGTGAGCACTTTGCCGAGATAATCCCTCCACCTTGTAGGTGTGGCATATCAAGATACTGATTAGACAGCATAATTATTGCACAGGTGTGCCTTAGGCTGGCCACAATAAAAGTCCACTCTAAAATGTGCAGTTTTATCACACAGCACAATGCCACAGATGTCACAAGTTTTGAGGGAGCATGCAATTGGCATGCTGACTGCAGGAATATCCACCAGAGCTGTTGCCCATGGAATTGAACGTTCATTTCTCTACCATAAGCCGTCTCCAAAGGCGTTTCAGAGAATTTGGCAGTACATCCAACCGGCCTCATAACCGCAGACCACATGTACCCACACCAGCCCAGGACCTCCACATCCAGCATCTTCACCTCCAAGATCGTCTGAGACCAGCCACTCAGACAGCTGCTGCAACAATCGGTTTGCATAGCCAAAGAATTTCTGTACAAACTGTCAGAAACCGTCTTAGGGAAGCTCATCTGCATCCTCGTCGTCCTCGTTAGGGTCTTGACCGGACTGCAGTTCATCGTCGTAACCGACTTGAGTGGGCAAATGCTCACATTCGATGGGATCTGGCACTTTGGAGAGGTGTTCTCTTCATGGATGAATCTCAGTTTTCACTGTACAGGGCAGATGGCAGACAACATGTATGGAGTCGTGTGGGTGAGCGGTTTGCTGATGTCACTGTTGTGGATTGAGTGGCCCATGGTAGAGGTGGGGTTATGGTATGGGCAGGCGTATGCTATGGACAATGAACACAGGTGCATTTTATTGATGGCATTTTGAATGCACAGAGTTACAGTGACGAGATCCTGAGGTCCATGGTTGTGTCAGTCCTCCACAACCTCACCTCACGTTGCAGCATGATAATGCATGACCCCATATTGCAAGGATCTGTACACAATTCCTGGAAGTTGAAAACATCCCAGTTCTTGCATGGCCAGCATACTCACTGGACATGTCACCAATTGAGCATGTTTGGGATGCTCTGGATTGGCGTTTATGACAGCGTGTTCCAGTTCCTGACAATATCCAGCAACTTCGCACAGCCATTGAAGAGGAATGGACCAACATTCCACAGGCCACAATCAACAACCTGATCAACTCTATGCGAAGGAGATGTGTTGCACTACGTGAGGAAAATGGGGGTCACACCAGATACTGACTGGTTTTCGGACCCCCCAGACCCCCCCAATACAGTAAAACTGCACATTTTAGAATGGCCTTTTATTGTGGCCAGCCTAAGGCACACCTGTGCAATAATCTTGCTGTCTACTCAGCATCTTGATCTGCCACACCTGTGAGGTGAATGGATTATCTTGGCAAAGGAGAAGTGCTCACTACCACACATTTAGACAGATTTGTGAATAATATTTGAGAGAAATAGGCCTTTTGTGTACATAGAAAAAGTTGTAGATCTTTGAGTTCAGCTCATGATAAATAGGGGCAAACACAAAAGTGTTTATAATTTTGCTCAGTTTACATATTGATCGTTATGGGAAAAAATGTACACATTTATAGGGAAATCAGTTTATTATTTGAATATTACAGTGTGCAAAAGAAACCAGAAATTATGACCATTGTGGAACAATGGATTAATTGGTATCTTGACCAAAAGGAGCTGGAGGAGAGGGGTATTTTTAGAAACTCAGTGTCCAGGGCACATAAGTCAATGGGGTTGGGCACAAAAATCTTTGGGGTTGATTTACTAAGACCCCTTTCACACTGAGGCAGTTTTCAGGCATTTTAGCGCTAGAAATAACGCCTGTAAAGTGCCTGAAAACTGCCTCCCATTCTCTGTGCTGTGTGCATTCACACTGGGGTGGTGCGCTTGCGGGACGTTAGAAAAAGTCCCGCAAGCAGCATCTTTCAGGTAGGTTGGGAGCGCTATTAATAGTACTCCCAAAACGCCCTGCCCATTAGAATAAATAGACAGCGCCTTAAAAGCGATTTGAAAGCGCTGCAAAATGGGTCTTTATTCGTTTTTCTTTTAAGGTCCGCTAGCGGCGCTTTTGCGGTACGCTAGCACCCAAAAAGCCCCACTAAAATGCAGCTAAAGCACCGCTAAAATGCATTAGCCCTGTTTTAGCAGTGCTCCAGTGTGAAAGGGGTCTTAAGGTAAATAGTCTGTGCACTGCAGTTGCTCTAGTTCTGAGGGGAACATGTAAGGAAAATAAAAATAACTGCATTTTGCTTGCACATAATTGCATGATAGAAATCAGCAGAGCTTCCCCTAATTTACGTATATTTTCCTTTAGTAAATCAACCCCAATGTTTTTCTTTCTAATAAGTAGGCACTGGAGTTTTCTGCAGTGCATCTCCCCATCCCTGCTGTATTGGTGTAATACAAATGGTCAAACAATGTGGCCAGTCGTGTTTAGCTAAGTCTTGTCCGGTACAGATGTCTGTACAGCAACAAATATTCTTTTCACCTGTTAAAAGTTGTATAACTCTAGACTTTGTAGATGCCTACTGCCAAGGAAAGTAACAGAGTGCTAAATGTATTTAATTTTATGAACTATAGGATTGGTTTACTAAAGGTAAATAGTCTGTGCACTGCAAGTGCAGATCTGATGGGGAACATACAAGAAAAATAAAAAACGGCATTTTTGCTTG
This sequence comes from Lithobates clamitans, assembly GCA_037952925.1. Lineage (NCBI taxonomy): Eukaryota > Metazoa > Chordata > Amphibia > Anura > Ranidae > Lithobates > Lithobates clamitans. The sequence continues at coordinate 2,619,982 of JBBGZY010000643.1, forward strand.
CACATGATTGGATGATAGAAATCATCAGAACTTCCCCTCAGATCTAGCGCAACTGCACTTCAAGTGCACAGTATATTTGTCTTTAGTAAGTCAACCTCCCAGTGTAACTCAGTCAAACAAATTGTGGGAATCCATTCTACAGAAAAACAGGCAATAACCCAGCAAATCTTTGGTATTAGTATTTTTGCTATTTGAGAAACAAACACGATGAAGTGTTTTGTGGTCATTTTTGTTATACAAGGAAACTTACCTAAAGCAGTATTAAACCAAAAATTTAATATAGTGCAACTTACCAATCAACAGATGTGGTAGCTGCATTTGTTTTTCCTTTTTTAGGTCTTTTTCGCTCTGTTTTCACCGGATGATTTGGCCAATAACACACCTCCAGTATTAGAGTGCCCCCACTCTGGGTAAAGGAGCACAGGGGCACCTTTGGTCAGCAGCATTGTCTGTCTAGAGAAAGGGAAGTGTAAAGCCTCGTACACACGGTACGACTGTTGGCCAACCGAGTGTCTGATTTTTGTCAAAAGGACGTGTGCCAGGATCTTATCTTACACATTAACGGTAAACAATTGTCGTGCCACAAACACGAACGTAGTGACGTACTACAAGGTATTTCAGCTCTTGAGCACCACCCTTTGGGCCCCTTCTGCTAATTTCGTGTTTGATGAGCATTAATTCCGAACATGCGTGTTTGTACTTTCGACTTTTGTGTGACAGTTTTGTGTACTGACTATACGAAAATCTGACGTCAAACCGTTGTCCGCCGAAAATTTACTAGCCTGTCATCCAACATTTGTTAGCTGAAAGTTGGACAACAATTGTCAAAAGGAGCGTACTAACAGTAAGATTTTAGGACAACAGTCTGTCAACAGACAATCCCCTGCCAACAATCGTACCGTGTGTACGAGGCTTTAGATGTACTTGCAGATTTGAATACACTAGCAAACTGAAGCCAGACTCCAGGTAATTCTTTATAAGCATTTACAGTAAAAAGTTTTTCTCCTTTTTAAGATAAAGGTTTTACATAAATGTAGCACTAACTCTCGGTGGAGCTGCTGGTTTAAAGCGGGCTGTTACCTTCACTCTCGATACCTCTGTTTCAACGGGACCCAGCCACAGGATGTATTGGTTTGCGATGAATGTCGGACACAGTACTTGAACCTTTAAGCCAACCCGGCATTACTATGCAGTAAGATTACCTCAGGATACGTCCTCCAACCGAGTCACCAGGCCCCTCTCCAGACCAGCACTCTGCATGATCCTTCCATGACAGGTCCTCCCCTGGGATCTCCTCGGTTGTCCAGCTTCTTCACTCAGGATAGACAGCTCAGGACCATTCCTCTGCTGCTGTGGTAGGCCCCAGACAGGCTTCTGGGCCCACCCACACGCTGCAGCTGCGTGGGCCTCCCGATCGGAGGACCACAAGGTGGTACTCCTAACGCATACCTGTCGGCCAGGAGGGCCAGCAGGTGGAGCTTGATGGAGGATCCACTTGCTCCTGAAAACAAAGTTAGACACAAACAAAGTTAGACACACACTAAATATGTACAATATCCTCAATAACAGTTTAGGAGCAAAGTCTCATTCCAGCAGAGGCCCTGGTGTCACCGCCCAGAGGAGTGACACCAGGGCCGCCGCTACACAGTGCACTATATTGCGCGCACTTGCAGAGCTGCAGGGGAGCGGTGCAAGGGAGGCTGCCTGTAACATTCCCCAGTCAGTGAAGCTAACCCTCGGGGATCTCCAATATCTCCTTCAGCCGGAGTTGGTGGGTGGAGCTGGGGGTGTGGCTGCCTCCTCCACTCCTCCCACAGACTTCTTTCCTCTAGCTGATCACACGGCTGAAGGAGGAGAAAGAGGCGAGGACACAGCAGCCTCAAGCTTCTTCATCTGCAGCTATGTTATAAGGTACTGCAAAGTGTCACTGCATAGATCCCTAACTTGCCCTCTAGCACCCCAAACTGCCCTATAATACCTCAACCTGCCCTATATCACCCCAAACTGCCTTATACCACCCCAACCTGCCCTATACTACCCAAACTGCCCTATACCACCCCAAACTGCCCTATACCACCCCAACCTGCCCTTTACCACCTCAACCTGCCCTATATCACCCCAAACTGCCTTATACCACCCAAACTGCCCTACACCACCCCAACCTGCCCTTTACCACCTCAACCTGCCCTATATCACCCCAAACTGCCCTACATCAGCCCAAACTGCCCTATACCACCCTAACCTGCCCTATACCACCCTAACCTGTCCTATACCACCCCAAACTGCCCTATACCACCCCAAACTGCCCTATACCAACCTAACCTGCCCTATATCACCCCAAACTGCCTTATATCACCCCAACCTGTCATATACCACCTCAACATGCCCTATACCCCCCTAACCTGCCCTATACCACCCCAAACTGCCTAAACTGACTAAAACTGTAGGGATTTTTTGTTGTTGTTGTTTAGCTAAACTTCAGCTTTAAAGCAGTATGGCAGAAAAATAGGCTACCAGAATGATAGTTGACTGGCTGTCCATCTGGCTTCTGACATTCCTGAATCACTGTCTGGGACCTATATGGAGGTCAGAAAAATCCAAATTGTTTATCTGCATTCTGTGGACTCTGGTAATTAACCATTTCAGTCCTGGAAGGATTTACACACTTCCTGACAAGGCCATTTTTTTTGCAATACGGCACTGCATCGCTTTAACTGACAATTGCGCTATCATGCGACGTTGTACCCAAACTAAATGTATGTTCTTTTTTCCCACAAATAGAGCTTTCTTTTGGTGGTATTTGATCACCTCTGCCGTTTTTATTTTTTGCGCTATAAACAAAAAAAAAGAGCGACAATTTTGAAGAAAAAACAATGATTTTAATGTTTTGCTATAAAAAATATCCCCCCCCCCTAAAATTGTCTTTATCAGTTTAGGCTGATATGTATTCTTCTACATATTTTTGGTTAAAAAAATCGCAAATGCAAAAGTTATAGCGTCTACAAAATAGAGGATAAATTTATGGCATTTTTATTATTATTTTTTTTTTACTAGTGTAGCAAGATCCCAGGCCTCCTTTAGTCTAATGAGAACCTCCAGGACCAAGAGTTGCTGGAGTTCCTTCTGTGTAGAATGGGTTGTAAGGCATAGTGGGTGTAATGCAAGGTAGGTTCCTGGGCACCAGACACTTGTTGAATGCAAAAAGATTTTATTTCTCTTGAACAAAACTTTGGGAGAGAGGGTTAGGGCCAGGATACCCTTAGGTAGTTGCAATGTTAATTTGGCAAACTCTTAGACTTCTACAGGTAGACAACCATGCAGGGAAAGGCAACCAGCAAGACACCACATCTGCATGTGTAGGAATGCTGTCTCCTATGACAACAGTCTTATGCCCTGTACACACCACCGGTTTTGATGTCGAAATAAACTCTGAAGGTTTTTACAACGGAGTTCCGATGGAATTCTGCTCAAGCTGTCTTGCATACACATGATCACACCAAATTCCGACCGTCCAGAACACGGTGACGTACAGCACGTACAACAGGACTAGAAAACCAAAGTTCAATAGCCAGTAGCCAATAGCTTCCATCTCGTACTTGCTTCAGAGCATGCATCGTTTTTGGTGCGTCAGAACAGCATACAGACAAGGGTTTTTTCCGATAGTAATTTGTTCCATTGGAAAAATATAAAACATGTTCTCTATCTAAGTCCGTCTGATTTTTTGACAGAAAAAGTCCAATGGGGCATATACACGGTCTGAATATACGATGAAAAGCTCCCATAGGACTCTTTCTGATGGAAATTCCACTCGTGTGTACGCGGCATTAGAACAGTTCCTAACACAAGTTGTAACAAACTACTTTACTTTTTCTACAGTCACTTCTTGTAGGTTCTCAACCCACTGAGCTCCCAGTTTCTCTCTCACTAGACTTACTGATTCACTGCCACCAAATCCCTTGAGCTCTTCCAATCTTCACCTAAGTATCTTCCTCAAGCGTCTCCCTCGCTTCTCTGCTGGGTCCAGGGCTGGACTTACCATTGGGCTTGACTGGGCTCAAGGCCATGGGCCCCGGCCAATAGGGGGCCCCTCGGGCCCCGCCGGCCCCGCCCGTTTCGAAAGCCGCCGAGAGCGGCCGAAAGCCGCCGAGATACACAGGACATCCGGCTCTGTATCTCTGTGGCGCCATTTTTAAACTAAAAGGCTGCAATGACAAGGCAGCAATGACACTGGAGCAAGGCTACACTGACAAGTCTGCAAATGACACTGGGGCAAGGTTACACTCACACTGACAAGGCTGCATTGACACCGACAAGGCTGCAGATGGACACTGATAAGGCTGCATTGATAGGCATTTAAATGTAAGTTTTTTTCTTTAAACTTCCCTCCTAAACTTGGGGTGTGTGTTATATGCCGGCGCGTGTTATACACCAATAAATACGGTAATTATCATTTTATCCATTTTTATTGCTTTTATTAATCGTGGACCCAGGACGAATACCAGTACAGTATCCCCCACTTATACGCTTATATATTATCTACTTTTGTGAGTAGCCATTTGGCTGTTTTGTCTTGTCCAATTAAACAGAAGTTCTTTAATACTGCACTGAGTCTGGCACACCTTGTCCTTTTCTATTTCTGTTTTATAGAGCTGTGCATATGTATAGAAGGGTAGGGCCGAAAGTGACTCAAGCCCAGGGGCCCCCACCACCCTAAGTCCTGCCCTGGCTGGGTCCCTAGCTTGGCACTCCAGATACTTCTCAAACTTCACCACACTGGCCTGCTCAGTCCCTAGCTTGACACACAAAGCTGCTCTGCAAGCGTCACCTCCGTTGGCTGGGTCCCTGGCTTGACACCTGCTGAAGTTTCCTGTTTCTTCACTGTCCCAGGTTGGTGAGAATACTGCTCTGGAACTTGCTTCAGCTACTCATAGTGGTCCCTGGTAATAAGGTGGATGGTCCCTTAGTGGCGACAGCTTCCCTTTTACTTCTGACTACGACAGGTTCTCCGGCCTGCAGAACCTATGTATATTGCCGGGATCCGATAATACTTTACAGCCGCAAGCACTTTTAAATTACATTTTTTCCTTTAGAAATGCCATTTTGCTGTGGCACTGTTATAAACATAGGAAAGATGCGCTACTTTACAGGCAGAGTATAGACACCCCCAGGTACGATATTTAAAGGAATATTTCATTTTTATTGTTTCACTTTAAGCATTATTAAAATCACTTCCCGCGAAAAAATGGCCATTTTTAAAACTTTTTTTTGCATTGATACATGTCCCCTGGGGCAGGACCCAGGTCCCCAAACACTTTTTATGGCAATAACTTGCATATAAGCCTTTAAAATTAGCACTTTTGTTTTTTCATGTTCATGTCCCATAGACTTTAACGGTGTTCGCGTGTTCAAACAAATTTTTTGCCTGTTCGCATGTTCTGCTGGGAACCAAACCGGGGGTGTTCGGCTCATCCCTAGTCACCAGGTACTCAGCCACCTAGCGGCAAAAGAGAGAAGTGCAGCAATTCTAGACTTAGGGTGAACTCAATTGATCCCTAATAATGAGCCAAGGTAACTACAGCTGGCAGGTAAATTTAGGAGCAACCCTGCCTAAACATCAGGGTGCTACATCAGTAATGGCGGTGATCAGCAATTTTTAGCTGAACTGCGACATTGAGGTGGACAGTTCAGACACCTTTGACACTTTTTGGGACCATTGACATTTATACAGCGATCAGAGCTAAAAATAGCCACTGATTACTGTATAAGTGTCACTAGCAGGGAGGAGGTTAACACTAGGGGGTGATCAAGGGGTTAAGTGTTCCCTAGGGAGGTGTTTCTAACTGTGGGGGGAGTGGACTGACTGGGAGTAGAGAGAGACCGCTGTTCCTGATCACTAGGAACAGCAGATCTCTCTCTACTTCCCTGACAGAACAGGGATCTGTCTGTTTACATTGACAGTTCCCCGTTCTGGCTCTCTGAGGCGCGATCGCGGATTGGTGGCGGACACGCGCATCGGCTCTGGCGGCACGGCGCACACTTGCCCCCTATAGCTCTTAAAGCGGCCGAAGTATTCCTACAGTGGTTTGCGCAGCCCTGCCAACCCGCCGCAATATAATGGCTGGTCGGCAAGCAATTAAAACATTGGGGTTGATTTACTAAATGCAAATATACTGTGCACTGCAAGTTCAGTTGTGCTAGATCTGAGGGGAAGCTCTGAAATTAGGGGAAGCTCTGCTGATTTCTATCATCCAATCACGTGCAAGCAAAAATTATGTTTTTTAATTTTTTTGCATGTCATTGAGTATTCTTTGCAAAGTGAGAGCCCTTTCACACTGGAGCCCTGTTAAAACAGTGCTAAAGCACCGGTCGTTTCAGCGTTTTAGCGGCGCTTTTCGGGCGCTAGTGGGCCGTTCTTTTTAAGGTCTTGTGACAACGGGACCTTTAAAACAACGAAAACAAACCCCTGTTTTGCGGTGCTTTCAAAGTACTTTTCATTTCAATGGGCAGGGGCGTTTCGGGAGCGCTATTATTAGAAAACTGCGTTGGGCCTCATAACATGGACGTTTTTACAGCTGTGTTTTTGAGCTTTTCTTGCAGCTTAATAACCCCACTCCATGTTATTCAATGGCCTCATACACACCATGGCGTTTTTGAGCTGTAACAGGTATTGGCGTTTTTAACCACTTGACGACCGCCTCACGCCGATGTACGTCGGCAAAGTGGCACGGACAGGCAAAATCACGTACAGGGTACGTGATTTGCCTTCCGCGGGTGGGGGGTCCGATCGGACCCCCCCCCGGTGCCCGAGGCGGTCGTCTTTTGTCCAGCGGCGATCGGTGATGAGGGGGAGACCATCCGTTCGTGGCCCCCCCCTCGCGATCGCCGCCGGCCAATCGAATCATTCCTTTGCTGCTGTATGCTAAACAGCAGCAAAGGAAGTGATGTCATCTCTCCTCGGCTCGGTAATTTCCGTTCCGGCCCGAGGAGAGAAGACTTCACTGTGAGTGCACCAACACACACACACACAGTAGAACATGCCAGGCACACAAAACACCCCGATCCCCCCCCGATCGCCCCCCGATCCCCCCCCAATCACCCCCCCCCCCCTGTCACAAACTGACACCAGCAGTTTTTTTTTTTTTTTTTTCTGATTACTGCATAGTGTCAGTTTGTGACAGTTAGTGTTGGGACAGTTAGTATTACCCCCCTTTAGGTCTAGGATACCCCCCTAACCCCCCCTAATAAAGTTTTAACCCCTTGATCACCCCCTGTCACCAGTGTCACTAAGCGATCATTTTTCTGATCGCTGTATTAGTGTCGCTGGTGACGCTAGTTAGTGAGGTAAATATTGAGGTTCGCCGTCAGCGTTTTATAGCGTCAGGGACCCCCATATACTACCTAATAAATGTTTTAACCCCTTGATTGCCCCCTAGTTAACCCTTTCACCACTGATCACCGTATAACCGTTACGGTTGACGCTGGTTAGTTTGTTTATTTTTTATAGTGTCAGGGCACCCGCCGTTTATTACCGAATAAAGGTTTAGCCCCCTAATCGCCCGGCGGTGATATGCGTCGCCCCAGGCAGCGTCAGATTAGCGCCAGTACCGCTAACACCCACGCACGCAGCATGAGCCTCCCTTAGTGGTATAGTATCTGATCGGATCAATATCTGATCCGATCAGATCTATACTAGCGTCCCCAGCAGTTTAGGGTTCCCAAAAACGCAGTGTTAGCGGGATCAGCCCAGATACCTGCTAGCACCTGCGTTTTGCCCCTCCGCCCAGGCGAGCCCAGCCCACCCAAGTGCAGTATCGATCGATCACTGTCACTTACAAAACACTAAACGCATAACTGCAGCGTTCGCAGAGTCAGGCCTGATCCCTGCGATCGCTAACAGTTTTTTTGGTAGCATTTTGGTGAACTGGCAAGCACCAGCCCCAGGCGTCAGGTTAGCGCCAGTACCGCTAACACCCACGCACGCAGCATACACCTCCCTTAGTGGTATAGTATCTGAACGGATCAATATCTGATCCGATCAGATCTATACTAGCGTCCCCAGCAGTTTAGGGTTCCCAAAAACGCAGTGTTAGCGGGATCAGCCCAGATACCTGCTAGCACCTGCGTTTTGCCCCTCCGCCCAGGCGAGCCCAGCCCACCCAAGTGCAGTATCGATCGATCACTGACACTTACAAAACACTAAACGCATAACTGCAGCGTTCGCAGAGTCAGGCCTGATCCCTGCGATCGCTAACAGTTTTTTTGGTAGTATTTTGGTGAACTGGCAAGCACCAGCCCCAGGCAGCGTCAGATTAGCGCCAGTACCGCTAACACCCACGCACGCACCGTACACCTCCCTTAGTGGTATAGTATCTGATCGCATCAATATCTGATCCGATCAGATCTATACTAGCGTCACCAGCAGTTTAGGGTTCCCAAAAACGCAGTGTTAGCGGGATCAGCCCAGATACCTGCTAGCACCTGCGTTTTGCCCCTCCGCCCGGCCCGGCCCAGCCCACCCAAGTGCAGTATCGATCGATCACTGTCACTTACAAAACACTAAACGCATAACTGCAGCGTTCGCAGAGTCAGGCCTGATCCCTGCAATCGCTAACAGTTTTTTGGTAGCGTTTTGGTGAACTGGCAAGCGCCAGCGGCCTAGTACACCCCGGTCGTAGTCAAACCAGCACTGCAGTAACACGTGGTGACGTGGCGAGTCCCATAAGTGCAGTTGAAGCTGGTGAGGTGGCAAGCACAAGTAGTGTCCCGCTGCCACCAAAAAGACAAACACAGGCCCGTCGTGCCCATAGTGCCCTTCCTGCTGCATTCGCCAATCCTAATTGGGAACCCACCGCTTCTGCAGCGCCCGTACTTCCCCCATTCACATCCCCAACCAAATGCAGTCGGCTGCATGAGAGGCATTTTTATGTCCTCCCGAGTACCCCTACCCAACGAACCCCCCCAAAAAAGATGTTGTGTCTGCAGCAAGCGCGGATATAGGCGTGACACCCGCTATTATTGTCCCTCCTGTCCTGACAATCCTGGTCTTTGCATTGGTGAATGTTTTGAACGCTACCATGCACTAGTTGAGTATTAGCGTAGGGTACAGCATTGCACAGACTAGGCGCCATTTCACAGGGTCTCCCAAGATGCCATCGCATTTTGAGAGACCCGAACCTGGAACCGGTTACCGTTATAAAAGTTAGTTACAAAAAAAGTGTAAAAAAAAAAAAAAATATGAAATAAAAAAAAATAGTTGTTGTTTTATTGTTCTCTCTCTCTCTATTCTCTCTCTCTATTGTTCTGCTCTTTTTTACTGTATTCTATTCTGCAATGTTTTATTGTTATTGTTATTGTTATTATGTTTTATCATGTTTGTTTTTCAGGTGTGTAATTATTTACACTTTACTGTGCTTTATTGTTAACCATTGTTAACCATTTTTTTGTCTTCAGGTATGCCATTCACGACTTTGAGTGGTTATACCAGAATGATGCCTGCAGGTTTAGGTATCATCTTGGTATCATTCTTTTCAGCCAGCGGTCGGCTTTCATGTAAAAGCAATCATAGCGGCTAATTAGCCTCTAGACTGCTTTTACAAGCCGTGGGAGGGAATGTCCCCCCCCCCCCACCGTCTTCCGTGTTTTTCTCTGGCTCTCCTGTCTCAACAGGGAACCTGAGAATGCAGCCGGTGATTCAGCCAGCTGACCATAGAGCTGATCAGAGACCAGAGTGGCTCCAAACATCTCTATGGCCTAAGAAACCGGAAGCTACGAGTATTTCATGACTTAGATTTCGCCGGATGTAAATAGCGCCATTGGGAAATTGGGGAAGCATTTTATCACACCGATCTTGGTGTGGTCAGATGCTTTGAGGGCAGAGGAGAGATCTAGGGTCTAATAGACCACAATTTTTTCAAAAAAGAGTACCTGTCGCTACCTATTGCTATCATAGGGGATATTTACATTCCCCGAGATAACAATAAAAATGATTAAAAAAAAAAAATATGAAAGGAACAGTTTAAAAGTAAGATTAAAAAAGCAAAAAAATAATAAAGAAAAAAAAAAAAAAAAAAAAAACACCCCTGTCGCCCCCTGCTCTCGCGCTAAGGCGAACGCAAGCGGCGGTCTGTCGTCAAACGTAAACAGCAATTGCACCATGCATGTGAGGTATCACCGCGAAGGTCAGATCGAGTGCAGTAATTTTTCCAGTAGACCTCCTCTGTAAATCTAAAGTGGTAACCTGTAAAGGCTTTTGAAGGCTTTTAAACATGTATTTATTTTGTTGCCACTGCACGTTTGTGCGCAATTTTAAAGCATGTCATGTTTGGTATCCATGTACTCGGCCTAAGATCATCTTATTTATTTCATCAAACATTTGGGCAATATAGCGTGTTTTAGTGCATTAAAATTAAAAAAAGTGTGTTTTTTCCCCAAAAAATGCGTTTGAAAAATCGCTGCGCAATTACTGTGTGAGAAAAAAAAATGAAACACCCACCATTTTAATCTGTAGGGCATTTGCTTTAAAAAAATATATAATGTTTGGGGGTTCAAAGTAATTTTTTTGCAAAAAAAAAAAACTTTTTCATGTAAACAATAAGTGTCAGAAAGGGCTTTGTCTTCAAGTGGTTAGAAGAGTGGGTGATGTGTGACATAAGCTTCTAAATGTTGTGCATAAAATGCCAGGACAGTTCAAAACCCCCCCAAATGACCCCATTTTGGAAAGTAGACACCCCAAGCTATTTGCTGAGAGGCATGTCGAGTCCATGGAATATTTTATATTGCGACACAAGTTGCGGGAAAGAGACAAATTTTTTTTTTTTTTTTTTTTTTTTTGCACAAAGTTGTCACTAAATGATATATTGCTCAAACATGCCATGGAAATATGTGAAATTACACCCCAAAATACATTCTGCTGCTTCTCCTGAGCACGGGGATACCACATGTGTGAGACTTTTTGGGAGCCTAGCCGCGTACGGGACCCCGAAAACCAAGCACCGCCTTCAGGCTTTCTAAGGGCGTGAATTTTTGATTTCACTCTTCACTGCCTATCACAGTTTCGGAGGCCATGGAATGCCCAGGTGGCACAAAACCCCCCCAAATGACCCCATTTTGGAAAGTAGACACCCCAAGCTATTTGCTGAGAGGTATAGTGAGTATTTTGCAGACCTCACTTTTTGTCACAAAGTTTTGAAAATTGAAAAAAGAAAAAAAAAATGTTTTTTCTTGTCTTTCTTCATTTTCAAAAACAAATGAGAGCTGCAAAATACTCACCATGCCTTTCAGCAAATAGCTTGGGGTGTCTACTTTCCAAAATGGGGTCATTTTGGGGGGTTTTGTGCCACCTGGGCATTCCATGGCCTCCGAAACTGTGATAGGCAGTGAAGAGTGAAAGCAAAAATTTACACCCTTAGAAATCCTGAAGGCGGTGATTGGTTTTCGGGGCCCCGTACGCGGCTAGGCTCCCAAAAAGTCCCACACATGTGGTATCCCCATACTCAGGAGAAGCAGCTAAATGTATTTTGGGGTGCAATTCCACATAGGCCCATGGCCTGTGTGAGCAATATATCATTTAGTGACGACTTTTTGTAAATATTTTTTTTTTTTGTCATTTTTCAATCACTTGGGACAAAAAAAATAAATATTCAATGGGTTCAACATGCCTCTCAGCAATTTCCTTGGGGTGTCTACTTTCCAAAATGGGGTCATTTGGGGGGGTTTTGTACTGCCCTGCCATTTTAGCACCTCAAGAAATGACATAGGCAGTCATAAACTAAAAGCTGTGTAAATTCCAGAAAATGTACCCTAGTTTGTAGACGCTATAACTTTTGCGCAAACCAATAAATATACGCTTATTGACATTTTTTTTACCAAAGACATGTGGCCGAATACATTTTGGCCTAAATGTATGACTAAAATTTAGTTTATTGGATTTTTTTTATAACAAAAAGTAGAAAATATCATTTTTTTTCAAAATTTTCGGTCTTTTTCCGTTTATAGCGCAAAAAATAAAAACCGCAGAGGTGATCAAATACCATCAAAAGAAAGCTCTATTTGTGGGAAGAAAAGGACGCAAATTTCGTTTGGGTACAGCATTGCATGACCGCGCAATTAGCAGTTAAAGCGACGCAGTGCCAAATTGGAAAAAGACCTCTGGTCCTTAGGCAGCATAATGGTCCGGGGCTCAAGTGGTTAAGCTCCAAAAAAAACCCAGGACCAGCTCCTTTTGAGGCTCCAGCTCTAGAGCTGTAAAAATGGCAGATGGCGGTAAAAAGTGTTAAACGCGGTTTAACAAGGCTTAACGCTGTATATACAGCGTTAAGCCTCGTCCGGCGTTTCTCTGCCTCTATTCAAAATCAATGGTTCCCTATGGGAGTCCATTGATTTGAATAGAAGTCGCACCAGAAGTCGGATCAAGATGATCTGACTTGCGGTGTGACTTGTGTGCTGAGAATCTTGAAGGGGAACCCCGCCAAAATGTAAAAAATGTTTTTGTGTGAGGTTCCCCCCCAAGACTATACCAGACCCTTCGGTTTGGTATGGATCTTAAGGAGAACCCCCACACCCACAAAAATAGCGTGGGGTCGAGCGAGTGCCCCCCCTCCTGGACCATACCAGGCCACATGCCCTCATCATGGTCTGACTTCTGGTGTGACTTCTATTCAAATCAATGGGCTACCATAGGGAACTATTGATTTTGAATAGAGGCAGAGAAACGTGGCAAAAAGCTAGCATGCCTAAACGCGCATTGACGCCAATGCAAAACACGGATAAAATCAAGTTTTTAACGCCTTTTTTCCCTGGCATCGGTACTAGCTTTACAGCTCGTTTTTTAAAACATCTGTGTGTATGAGGCCTTAGTGTAAAAGGGGTCTGAAGCTTTACCTCATTTACTAAGCTCTGGAGCAGTATTTTTGCTTTTAGTAAATCTACTCCATTGCATTTGAATGGCAGTCAGGCAAGCAACCAATATTTTCATAATATGATCAGTGAAGATAACTGGTCTTCTATAACAAGTTCACTTTAAAGGATTAGTTCAATTTTTCAGAAAAAAACTAAAAGGTGAACACCATCGCCCATCATCCCAGTCCCCACTGCACTTACCTCCATAGGTGATACAGTTTCATCATCCATAGGTCTAAAGGGGCACTCAAAATTCTGCATGGCAGAATCACAGGTTAGGATTCTATGTTTCTCTAAAGAAAAGGTTTCTTTATGCCAACTGTTTAATATAGAGATGGCAATGTTTTGTGTATTTGTCAAATGGCATTCTCTTTCTTTTTCATTATGACTTAGATGAAGATCAAATAGCATTTTAGGAGTCACTCATAAAAAAAAATCCACAAAATGGTTAAGGGCTTAAAAATCTTCTCCCAATTTTTTTTTTTTTGCCAAAACACAGTGCCCTTAAATTCTCTGCCACATGGACAAAATAAATGGTCTACAGATAAGGACTTTATTCTTTTATTTGTCAGAATGAAAATTATTGTTCAATGCTGCCATCTAGTGGATATACTTGCACATGTTTTATCCAAGTGCTTCAAAAGCAACTTCTTGCTATGCAAAATTGAATATACACATAGACTATATTGTCAAAAGTATTGGCATCCCAGTCTTAGTCTGTAGGATTTAATATTGAGTTGACCCGCCCTTTGCCGCTATAACAGCTTCAACTCTTCTGGGAAGAATGTCCGTAAGGTTTAGTCTATGGGAATGTTTGACCATTCTTCCAGGGGCCGGTGCTACCTATAGGCCAGGTCGGCGCTGACCTAGAGCGCACATCATTCGGGAGAGCCGCCAGGTGTAGACTGGGCAGGGTGGCAATTGCCCCCTTGGCCGCTCTGTTGTTGATGATTAACATAGGATAGGCCAGACACTGTATACGGCTGCCGCTAGACAGTGCTATGCTGTACGAGTGCGCTCCTGCATCTGGCCGGTAATTGTACAACCAACGCAGTCACTTCCCTGCGAACCAGACTTTCTTGTCTAACATCAGTGCCTGAGTTCACAAATGCGCTTCTGGAAGAATGGTCAAACATTCTCATAGACACATTCCTAAACCTTGTGGACAGCCTTCCTAGAAGAGTTGAAGCTGTTATAGCTGCAAAGGGTGGGCCAACTCAATATTGAACCCTACGGACTAAGACTGGGATGCCATTAAAGTTCACGTTTGTGTAAAGGCAGGTGTCCCAATACTTTTGACAATATAGTGTATAATCCTGTCATAGTGTATGCATAAACACCCAAAGTCAGAGAGGTGGTCGCATGTGAAAACATAGTCTGACCAGGAGAAGAGCTACATTTATTTCTTTAATAGATCGTGACATAAACAAATCACTTAAAGGAGTTCTATGGTCACAGCACAACACATTGTTTTTAAGACATCACCATTGTAACAAACACTTACTTGAAAAATCTCCTTTTATGTTGTGAGTTCTGCTTGTCTACTGGCCATCTCTTGCTACAATGTCCTGCATTCCCTGCATGCTCTGTGAAATGTGTGACACAGCAGTGCCTATCCACAGGACATGGTGAATATATATCACAGGATTCAAGGAAGTAAATGTGTGAGGATCTTCACAAAGTAAGTTTACAAATGTAGCACACCTCACATAGGAGCTGAAGATGAACAGGGATCCCCCACTCCTGCACAGCCAGGCACACCGAATCTGCACAGGCACACAGTAGTCAGTAAACAGTCCATAGCTTTGTTTTAGTAGTTTATTAGGGAGTTAACAACTTGGATTGGAATAGGGAGTTTTATGGGATACCCACTTGACTTCAACAAAACTTCAGGTACAAAGAAATCTATAAGAGCGGCGCTTAAAATAGATGATGTTAAAATAGTGAGTCCGCATGGACGTGATGACGTAGTGCGCATCACGGAGGGAGTGAGGTGAGAGTGCCGGCAGGAGAAGCGGGCTCTCCTAGGATCCCCGAGGAGCGCACTCTCGAACGCCGCTGTATAGGGGACTACACTGACCTACGAGGGGGAAAAGAAGACCCCCCGCACGCCGCAAGGGTAGCCCCAGTGAGGACCGGAAAAAAAGAGCTCCTTATGCCGCTGTCGAGCGGATCGAGGAAAAACGAAACCGAAAGTAAGGAGTGTGGCCGTAGGTGGATATGACAGCGTGCACAAGAGGTTTGGATGGCGCCCCCCTCCCCCCCTATCCCCCCCCCCCCCCGCACCTCTCATGTGAAACACGGAGGATCAGGAACGAATCCTACTGACGCCCAGAAGATGGTAATGTAGAATTTGATTGATTTCTCTCTAGCTTTGTTTTTTCTGCTCCATTTCTCGGTAATCAAAGGTATTGGAACATCTGAAGGGTTAAGCTGTGTGGAAGGGGATTACCTGCTAGCTTGTGTAAGGGGTAAACAAGGAATGCCATCCACTGTATAAAGGGAGAGGAGGTTTACAGAGGAAGTGAACATAAGTAGTTATACTATGTGTATTGATCAAAAAAACAAGAGACTAAATATATAAAAAAAAAAAAAAAAAAACCCTGCAAACTAAAGGGCATGAAATAAAATATAAAGAGGACAGTGATATTATAAAAGCCGGGAGAATAAATAGAAGAGCCCAAAGTGGAAAACTTGGATTGGGATTCCCCGGAGGTGTGTGGAGAGACCAGGAGTCAGGAAACCAGACACAGAGCGGCGACCCCCTCACCTCCCCCCCACCCCGGTAATCAGTGTGGGAAGAACAACGCCTTGCTTGGTCATACACCCCAGTAAGAGGTCTGTCCCTTAGGGGAACGGAGAAAGCTAGATCCAAAACTGGGGAAACTAACAGGAGGGTCAAGAAAGAAGGGAGCAATGAGTAAAGCTGCATCCAAAACAGGAAAAGGGGGAGTACCTAAAACCCCCAAGGATAAGGTCGCAGGAAGTACGATAAAACAGTTTATGTCCCAAGGTGGGAGCCCAAGAAGTGGAGAGCAAGGGGCCCAGGGAGGATCGAAGTTGGAGGGAAAGGGGGGAACCCCAAATAAAACTGGGGATAAAAAGTCCCAGTCCAGGGAGAATTCTATAATGGAAGGTGAAGAGGAAATAAGCCAATTGGAGGAAATAAGAACAAGCGGCCAGACACTCTTAAAAGAAGAACTAAGTGAGATGTTTAAAAAGCTTGAGAATTCAATCAAATTAGAAATAGGCCTGGTGAGAGCAGACCTAGGAAGTCTCCTAGAAAGAGTAGAAGCGACGGAAAGGAAAACAGAGGAATCTGAAAGGGAAATAATGAACCTCAAAGAACAAATAAAAAGCGCCAGGCAAAATCAAAGGGAAATTTTATATAAGATCGAGGACCACGAAAACAAGGACAGAAGACAGAATATAAGACTCTGCTTTGTTCCGGAAAAGAAAGGAGAAGATCTGAGGAGCATGATCTCCACAATACTTGGCCCAATATTAGGAGATGAGGTGATGGAATTCCCCAAAACAGAAAGGATCCATCGAGTGGGAAGGTTATACAACTCAGAGCACCAAAGGCCGAGGGATATAATAATAAGGTTCACTTATTATGAAGATAAGGCGACAATTATATCTAAAATGAGAAATAAACCCCCATTAAAATTTGAAGGGTCAGAGATCCAAGTGTTTACAGACCTCGCCCCTGAAACTCTGGCAAGGAGAAGGCTCCTGAGACCTCTATTAGACCAGATGAGAGATTTAAATATAAAATATAGTTGGGGGTTCCCAGCGTGTCTAATAGGTTTAAAAAATGGAAGATCAGCAAGATTGAGGTTCCCGGAAGAATTGAAGGACTTTTGCAGAAAATTGGAAATGAAAGAGCCAGAATTGCCGGGTTGGATAGAAGAATGATCTGGAGCGTGGGGAGGACGGGGGGGGGGGTTTGGATTCAGGGGGGGTTTGGATTCAGGGGGAGGAGGGGAAACTAGAGGGGGGGGCAGGAGAGAACGTGGACACTGGACTACCCCTTTTCGGCTTAAAATATCAGCGCGAAGGGGGTAGGGGGCACACTCAGACTTGCACCTCAACAAAAGATTTGCCAGCTCCATGGTATCCATGGTACCAGGCGAATGGGGAGCCAAGGAATGGCTGAGGGGAGGGGGGGAGGAGGGGGGGGGGAGGGAGAAGGGGAACTCTGTGCACAAGAAAGAGAAAAGGGAAGAAAAAAGGATAAAGAAAAAAGAAGGGAAAGGAAATCTAGTTTTAGTTCAATAATGCAGTTCCAACAAAAAATACTGAGGAGATGAGGAAGTTAAATTTTTTGACATACAATGTAAAGGGCCTTAATAATCCTATGAAGAATCATAAGATCTTGGGGGAATTGGAGAGATACAAAGCTGAGGTTGTGTTCCTCCAAGAAACCCATTTAACGTGTTACTCAAAGATTAAGTTATGGTCAAAAGTTTTTCCAAACTGGTTCTATGGGGATTCAATAACAACAAGAGGGAGAGGAGTGGCAATTGGAATAGCTAATGGAGTGAATTTTAAAGTAAAGGAGAGATTGGTGGATCCGGGAGGGAGGTACATCTTTTTGAAGGGCTCTCTGGAGGGATGGAAGTGTACCCTGGCCAATGTATATGCGCCAAACATAGAGGCTAGTGGATTCCTGGTGAAAACACTGGAAAGACTAATGGAGTTTAAAGAAGGGGGTCTGATTGTGATGGGAGACTTCAATCTATGTATGGTACCGGAAGTAGACAGCACGTCCCGTGCGCCGGAGACAACGAGCGAGAGATTGAGAAATCTAAAACGTAAGCTTCATTCCTGTCAACTGGTAGACATTTGGAGGATTATGAATCCAAATAAGAAAGATTTCTCGTTCTACTCCCCGGTGCATGGGACGTACTCTAGGATTGATTACATATGGATCGAACATTCGCTCCTAGACAGAGTGGTGGAGTCTAAGATAGAAGCCACTACTTTGTCGGACCACGCTCCTGTTAGGATGGCCATGCATGTCTCAGAAACCCAGAGAAGGCGAGCAGGTTGGAGATTAGAGGAAGATCTCTTACAAGAGGCAATAAATGTAAAGATTATTGAACAGGAACTTAACCACTATTTTCAAATAAATGATACCGGAGAAATATTGGGGTCCTCCCTGTGGGAAGCCCATAAGGTTTATATTAGGGGGATATTTATGAAAATGGGAGCTAGAAGGAAAAGAGAAGCAAAAGAGAAAATCAATAAACTAACGGTAGAGACATATAATTTGGAACAGGAGCATAAGGAAGGATTGGGCCAAGATAAGAGAATATATCAAAAGTTAGTCCTAAAAAGGGAGGAGCTAAAAGACCGTATGGACATAGAAACAAAAAAAGCACTTCTTAAGGTAGGATGGGAAAACTATCAAGGAAGAAACAAGAGCAGTAGATTTCTGGCAAAAGTATTGAGAAAGAAAAAAAACAGAAATTATATAGAAAAAATCCAAAATAGCAAAGGAGAAATGGTCCATACAACGAGGGAAATAGGGGAATCCTTCAGAGAATATTATAAGGACTTATATTCAGTAGGCAAAGATACAAAGCAGGAAGGGTTACAGCAAAAGAAGATAGCAGATTTCCTAATGAAAGCTAACCTCCCTAAATTAACAGAAAATGATAAAGATAATCTAGATAGCCCAATAACAGTAGAGGAGGTAAATAGAGCATTAGCTGAATCAGCAGTAGGGAAAAGCCCTGGTCCGGATGGATTCACTAATGCTTATTACAAAAAATTTAAAGATATTTTAGCCCCGAGACTCTGCGAATACATGAACGGCTTAGGGATAGATTTTGAGCTAAGCAGAGAGGCCCTCAAAGCTGAGATTACCGTCATTCCAAAAGAGGGAAAAAATGTCACGATCTGTTCAAATTATAGACCTATATCACTTATAAACACAGACGTAAAATTGTATGCTAGAGTATTAGCGAATCGCTTGAAAGAAAGAATGAGTGAATGGATCCATCCGGATCCATCCATCTAAGAGAGAAGGGAGGGATAATGGGGTTCAAGCACTCCTTCTGATGCAGCATATCAGGGACAAGGGACCCCCAGGTCTACTCTTGTCTATAGATGCTGAAAAAGCATTTGACAGAGTAGACTGGGGGTTCATGTTCCAAACCCTCAAACACATTGGAATGGGCCCGAAAATGATAAATAGGATAAGAGCTTTGTATAGTCATCCCACGGCCGCAATAAAAATCAATGGTACCCTCTCAGAGACATTTGTGATGGCTAATGGGACGAGACAGGGATGTCCCCTGTCCCCTTTGCTCTTCATCCTCTCCCTGGAGCCTCTGCTGTCAGTGATAAGGGGAGATCCGGATATTGGGGGTTTCGGGGTAGGGGGACGAGGAGCATAACGTCGCGGCATTTGCCGATGATATTTTGCTCTTTATTTCCAAGCCGAGAATTACTATGCCAAACATA
The DNA here is from genome assembly GCA_037952925.1 of Lithobates clamitans. NCBI lineage: Eukaryota > Metazoa > Chordata > Amphibia > Anura > Ranidae > Lithobates > Lithobates clamitans. The sequence goes on from JBBGZY010000643.1 coordinate 2,639,353, forward strand.
CTTAAAGTATTGAGAAAGTATGGGGAAGTGTCAAACTTCAAGATAAACTTGGCAAAATCAGAAATTCTAAATATTAACTTAGATAAAGAGGAGGAAAGTAAGTTAAAAAAAAGGGTTTAATTTTATATGGAAAAAAGAAATAAAATATTTGGGCATAAAGCTAGCAAATTCATTGGGGAAGATATATAAAGCAAACTTCATTCCATTGCTAGAGGAAATAAAAGCCGAAAGTAAAAAGATAATGAACAAACCATTTTCGTGGCTTGGACGCATAAACGCCATAAAGATGATATTATTACCTAAGATCATATATAAGCTACAGATGCTCCCACTAGATATCCCTCAATATTATTTTAGAAAACTTAAATCAATTATTATGAAAACAGTCTGGAAAAATGGAAGGGCGAGAGTGGCGTTTGATAACTTAAAACAGGAAAAAAAGAATGGAGGCCTGGCGTTGCCGGATATACAGGGCTATTATAAAGCGATATTGGTGTCTAGAGCGATTGAATGGAACAGAGAAAATAAACAGAAAAGATTGGTGAAAATAGAAAATAGTTTGAGTAAAGCACATTTAGGACTCATGATTTGGAATCCCCCACATTATAGAGTATTAGATAGTAACACACACGCACTGACAAAAGTAGTTCTGAGAAATTGGGACAGGGTATATACACAAATAAATAAGGAATATAATTCCCCCTTAATTTCACTGTGGGAAAATGATTATTTTGCACCGGGGAAAAAGAAAATTGGTGGGGGTTGGATAAAAAATGAAAGAGTACTGTTGAGAGACATAATAAAAGAAGGGAAGATAGTTGCATTTAATGAATTAGAGCACAATAAAGAAACATGGGTGTTAGATCGTTGGAGATACCTTCAGCTAAGCCATTTCGTCAACCGACTCCCTCAGCCAATAAGGTCAGGGGAGGAGCTATCAGAACTGGAAAAGTTATGCATGCTAAATAACACCAAAGGCATAATATCTAAAATTTATAAAATAGTATTGATGATGGGTAGCGGAAAGGTACCACCATTTATCACAAAGTGGGAAAAAGAATTAGGATTGCAGATTGACAGCAATAGGTTAAGGAAAGTAATGGAACTGATCCATGGTTCGTCGATGGACACCAATGTCGCTGAATTAAACTATAAAATCTTATCGGGCTGGTACGCCACCCCAGATAGAACTTGTAAATTTCAAAAGGATATAACATCAGAATGCTGGAGAGGATGTAAAGGCATAGGCAATATGGCCCATATATGGTGGGACTGCCCTGGAATTAAAAACTACTGGGTAAAAATCTTGAGGTATATCAAAGAAATAACTAAGACAGAAGTAAAGGCAGACCCCTGGTTAGTATTACATCATGGAATAGAAGGGGAGGTAAAAAAAGTATAAAAACTCTCTAGTTCCACACCTGCTGAACGCGGCAAAAAAGATCATTCCAAAAAAGTGGTTAAAGGTAGAATGCCCATTAATATGGGAGTGGGTGGATGCAGTGGAAGATATTCGACTCATGGAGGAAGGAAGGTATGGAGAAAAGGCTGCAACAGTAGCGGAAAACATCTGGAAAAGTTGGAAGGACTTTAAAAATTCATGGAGTATTACTGAGGGGCTGAACATTAGATTCGAATAAAGAGGGAGATATTAGATAGGTGTGCACAGAGGGGGGGGGGGGGGAGGTGAAGGGGGGGAAGGGGGAGGAGGGAGGGGGGTGATGGGGAAAATAAGAAGAAGATCTTTTTGATAAATTTCGTATTGGATTTAAGATAAATAAATGTTTAGTATACCCGCATAGAAGCTACACATGATGGGGAAAAAAAAAAGAGACAGAAATGACACTGATAAAGTGGAGGAAGTCTCTAATGGAATCACTGAGGTGGCAAAAGAAAAAAAGAAAAAAAAAAATAGTGAGTCCGAGGTAAAGGGAGGAAGGTTCCAGTCACCGTTAGAAGTGCATGGATGTAGAAGCACACAACACCACGTGGTAAAGTAATCTGCTTACCAGAAAGCAAAACAAGCTAGGCGTGTAATTTAATCCACGGCTCATCCAGCATGTCGGCCTCCACCACGCCTCTGAAGACATCCGTTTGCGATGAAACATGTCAGGCAGGTTGACACCAGCACGCTGAACGCTGCAGCCTATCGTTTCCTTGATGCATGCATTCCTGAATTTTAAGTGTAAGTTACTACAATAAATTATCTTTTTGTTATTACGGGCTTCACTATTGGTCGCTTATGTTTCTTTCATTGAGCATGGCTGATTGGTTCACTGAGAGCCTGTATTATTGATGTGAATCCCTGGAGAAGTTATATCGGGTGTGAATGTTATCTGGATATTGCTGTTCCAATCCTAGAGGGTGTATTGTGGAGGCCGACATGCTGGATGAGCCATGGATTAATACACCCTCTAGGATCAAGACAAGCCAGCTGCTAGCTTGTCTTGATCTAAATGCGATTACATGTTTTTGCTGTAAGTGCAATATTTTATACCTTCAATAAAGTTTTAAAAGATTTTTACAGTATGGCGAGGAAGCCTTTTGTATTTTGGGGACCATCTCTGATATCGTTTTCTGGATGGTGGGTCCACTTGCCATAAGGGGTTTCTGGGACGGTTAAAGGCCCTGGCTGAGTTAAGAGCCACAAGTGTCACTGACCTTCCCTGATAGGAGGTCCGTGCAATCTGGTAAACAAGCAGGTTGGTGGAGGTGACTGTCACAGGATCACTCAATTGAAGGTGGCGGATGGTGCAGATGTTACCAAAGAACCTTTTTTTACCACATTGGGACTCTTTGTATCACTGGTGCTTGACTCAATATTTATTAGTGCAACTCTGTTTATGAATATATGATTTGGGACTGTGCTATATCTCACAGTAGAGTTTGCGGCTGCTTTAGATATTCGGGTTTAGAATTTTAGAATAATTAGCACAGTTTTTTGCTTTATTTGATGCATATTACAAATACCATTGGTTATTAACCACTTGCCGACCCATCACAGTACATATACAGGCGCCCTGCGCACCAAATGACCATATGACCTTGTCCCGGCATTGGACACCAGTCCACCTGACTGACTCTTTGGAGATCTCCCAGGGAAAAAGGGAGACTGGCTATATGTGGCAGTCTCCCCGCTTTGTCCATTCCCACCAGTGTTGCACTACTCACTCTGTCCTCACTTTGCTTCCGTGCCTCCAGGAAAGCTTCCTCCATTGTGTCTTTGGCAGAATCCTTTCAGCACCCAAGCCCCATTGCAAGGCAGGACACCCCCCCCCAGACTAGGGGGTTTGCCTTAAGGGCCACCGACAGCCTCCTCAACACTTCATCTTCCACCCGACTTCCCCTGCTGGCCTTGCCCATGTCTATTTATGAGGTGATATATACAATGTAATTCTGCGCTGCCCTAAAGAAGAAAACAGCAGCTAACACGGCCAACAAGATATATGCCAAGTAAAAGGAAAACAAAATAAGTGTAGCGCTAAAAGGTATTAAAATATCCAATGTCAAAGATAAAAAAGTAAACCAACGGTTCCAAATGTAAAATGTGGGGGGAAATCATCCATATATGTATTAATCCAAATGATAAAAAGTCCTCAGGAGCTGTATGACTTCAAACCAAGAGCACATCAACAGGTGTATGACATCTCAAGTGAAGACAGACACACCACCACCGACAATGAAGAGGCTTACCTGATTAAATGGATCCAAAGGGGCATACACCGAGTTGGGTCAGACAAAGCTTGGGTGGTCAGTGGCTGTAGATAGCCCGGAGGGGTGATGTTTATGGGATGAACCATAGGTTGCTGTATCACTCAGAACGATGTTAGGAACCAGGTAATGGTGATGACAATTAGGAAGAAAGGAGGGAAGGCCACATAGTGTAAATCCGTAAACAAATGTGGAATTTATTAAAATTAAAGAAATACACTCACATGTAGATATATTAAAAAACAGTGCTGTAAAGAAGTGGCGGCAGTGGGGTCCCCACTGCCTCCACTTCTTTACAGCGCTGTTTTTTGTTTTTTTTTTATTCTATTTTATTCTGTTTTATTGTTTGTCTAGTCTATTCTTGCAACAATCTTGCTTACTTCCCTTCAACTTCCATCAGAAAATTTCCAGCAGTGCCATCAGCACAGAAGTAGTGGAAACCAGTGGGACCCTGGTATATCCATCTACTGTCCAGAGAAGTCTAGCCAGAAGTGGTCTTCATGGAAGAATTGTGGCCAAAAAGCCATACCTCTGAAATGGAACCAAAGCGAAATGACTATGCACAAAAACATAGGAATTGGGGGGCAGAAAAATGTCAGCAGGTGCTCTGGCAGGAGATAGACATGTGCATCTCATTTCGTTCCGAATCGAAATTCGGACGAATTTTTCATTATTCGGAAATTTGTATGCATCTGAATTTTCCGAATTACAAAAGTAACGAATTTAAACGAATCCGAACGAATTTGAAAACAAATTTGAATCGAATTCAAAAACAAATTCGAATCCAATTCGAAAAAAATAGAAAACGATTTCTAAAAATTGCAATAAAATAGAATATAAAATAATAAAACAATTATATATATATTTTTTTATTATTCTGTTCTATTGTTTTTCTATGCTTTTCTTTTCTATTATTTTCTATTCTATAATAGTCTTTTCCATTCAAATTCAAATTCTATTCTATACGAAATTCAAATTTCGGAACATGGCTTCTGAAGTTCGAATGAATTTGAATTTGAATAGAAAAGATTAGAATAGAAAATAATAGAAAAGAATAGACTAGACAAACAATAAAACAGAATAAAATATTATATATATATATATATTATATTTTATTCTATTCTGTTTTATTGTTTTTCTAGTCTTTTCCTTTCTACTCTATTCTGATCTTTTCTATTTGAATTCATTTTATATGAAATTCGAATTTCGGAAGATGGATATATATATATATATATATATATATATATATATATATATATATATATATATATATCCATCTTCTGAAATTCGAATTTCATATAGAATGAATTTGAATAGAAAAGATTAGAATAGAGTAGAAAAGAATAGCATAGAAAAACAATGGAACAGAATAGAAAAAAATATATAATATATATATATATAACCATCTTCCGAAATTGGAATTTGGTACAGAATGAATTTGAATTTGAATAGAAAAGATTAGAATAGAATATATATTTTTTTTTTTTTCTGTTCTATTTGTTTTTCTACGCTATTCTTTTATATTTTCTATTCTATTCTAATCTTTTCTATTGGAATTCGATTTCATTCTATACGAATTTCGAATTTCGCAAAATGGTTATATATAGTTTACTTTTTCAAATTCGGTTAAATTTTTTTCGAATGCGGTAGAATTTTTTTGAACTTGATAGTTTTTCGAATGCGGTCGAATTTTTTCGAATGCAGGCAAATTTTTTCAAATTCGAATACGAAACGAAACGAATTCCGAAAACGAATGTAACAAATGCAACAAATTTTACTAAACAAATTTAGTTAAATAACGAATCGAAACTAAACTAAACAAATTTTTTCATCCTGCACATGTCTAGACAGCGCCGGTCCAGGAATGACAGCACTTGTGACGTGTCATACATGTCACTTCCTGGTCTGGGCACAGGAGGGGGGCTCAGTGGACGGATGTTTGTTGAACTTCCGCCGCCCTTGCCAGCAACACCTGCCCAGTGCCTGCAGGTGGAACAGCGGAACACAGTAAAGATGATGAGGTCTGATGGGGGCTGGGTGTTTCTCCATCTCCGGGGCTGCGATGTGCGGCAGTCCGTTCCTCCCCCTCACTTGACGCGGGGGCAGGGTCTGGCCTCCTGTGCATCGACGCTACGCACGAGGTGTCACTGACGTCTCCGACGCTCTACTACCATCTGTGGCTGTGAGCGGGACAGGTGAGAGCACGCTTTATGGCGGCTCCGCCGTGCATAGTGGGGTTCTCTCTTCCCACCTCCCGTATGCTGTATGGCCAATTAGGCATGACGTTGATGGGGAGTACAAGGTGACCTGGGATGTTTGGTGGTTCATTTGCTTACTTCATTCACAAGACAGCACATGTAGACCTGAGCTGGCTTACACATAATATGTGAACCATAATGGGACTATTTCTTCCTCCATGTACATTCTACTGTGAGTTCTGTTTTTTGGCACATTTTATTTCGGTTTCATCACACATTCACTCTCACGTTATCCCCCTGTGTGAATACATAGAGACATTTTTACACTCTTATGCCCTGTACACACGATCGCACATTCCAACAACAAAATCCATGTTTTTTTTACGACGGATGTTGGCTCAAACTTGTCTTGCATACACACGGTCACACAAAAGTTGTCGGAAATTCCAAACGTCAAGAACGCGGTGACGTACAACACGTACGACAAGCCGAGAAAAATGAAGTTCAATAGCCAGTGCGGCTCTTCTGCTTGATTACGAGCATGCGTGAAACTTTGTGCGTCAGAATTGTGTACACACGATCGGAATTTATGAGAACGGATTTTGTTGTCGGAAAATTTGATATCCAGATCTCAAATTTTGTGTGATGGAAATTCCGAAGGAAAATGTCCGATGGAGCCTACACACAGTTGGAGCAAGCTCCCATCGAACATTTTCCACCAGAAAATCCGACCATGTGTACGGGGCATTATACTTCCACACCTTCACTGACCAATACCTTATCATTGATATTCTCCCACTTATTTCTCACAGATCAAGATGCACGTTACCTGCACACACACCACATTGGATAACGCTATGACCACCTTGCGGTCCCTTGTCTGCTTTCCCCGGTCCTTGGGGGGTTCCCCGTCTCAAGATATCCCACCTAGTATTCCCACTCTCCTGTGCAGATATCGGATCCAGCTTTGAGACTGAGCAGTAAGTTATTAACTTATTCTATTGTCCCTATTTCATTGAAATATATATTGCTGAAATCTTCTTTTTCCAGAGGACATGTTTAACTATCAATATCTATTTTTCTTTATAGTATGTCACATCATTACACTTCTGATGAATGGCTGAAATGCCAAGAAACGCGTTGAGTGCTACCAGATGTCAAGCGATATTTGGTTATATTCATATTAATATTTTTTTCAAGTATATTGTTTATACTTTTTCCCCAATTGTATTGTATGTTATGAGCAGTATTTTTTAGTGTAAGTCATGTGACTATCTATATACTTGATATAAAATTTCTCTTTAGAATGTGGTATGAACTTGTATATGCAACAAAAAATCTTGCATTGCAATTTTATTCATGTATTGATCCTATTTTGACATGGCAGGCCTCATATAAAGTCCCAGCTTGCTTTCCTTTCCCACATGACGAGGAAGGGGCAGATTGGCAGTTGTGGAAGTGATCGGCGGCTTCAAAGTCGCTTGTATCACTTCCACATTGAAAGCTGACAGTTAGCTTTACAAAAGTACACACACTTCCAACCGGGAGTGTGTTAAAAAACACATGTCTGCAGCATAGTTAAAAATCTTAATTCCCAGAAAAATGTACTGCCCCCCCTTTTCCTATCATTGCGCCCTGAGGTGGCTGCCTAAGAAGCTTTATGCTGGTGCTGGCCCTGGATGTGGGAGAGCTTACAGGTTCAGGTCTGGTCACTGGCCTGCACTATTCAATGGAAATAAGATACACCTGTGGTCAAATCCATCCAAATTGCATATATATATATTATATATATATATATATATATATATATATATATATATATATATATATATATATATATATATATATATATATATATATATATATCTGTATCCTCCGGGGGATTTACATCCAATTCTGCATCCACAGGATGCATTTTATTTGACACAGGCTGCATTTGATGGGACACAAGTTGCATTTTATGTGACACAGGCTGCATTTTATGTGACATAGACTGCATTTTATGTGACACAGGCTGCATTTTATGTGACATAGACGGCATTTGATGTGACACAGGCTGCATTTTATGTAACACAGGCTGCATTTGGTGTGACATAGACTGCATTTTATGTGACACAGGCTGCATTTTATGTGACATAGACGGCATTTGATGTGACACAGGCTGCATTTTATGTAACACAGGCTGCATTTGATGTGACACAGGCTGCATTTTATGTGACACAGGCTGCATTTGATGGGACACAAGCTGCATTTTATGTGACACAGGCTGCATTTGATGGGACACAGGCTGCATGTAAGGAGGGACTCCGCTGGGGGCACCTGATGTAAGGACGGACTCTGCTGGGGACACCTGATGGCATCTGGTGGCAGGCGACGTGGCTAGTGACACACTCAGGGCTCCCACTGATTCTGCATTATGGCGAGTTGAATGATTTCATTTTATATTACAATGTAATAATAGAAATAATGCACTTCAATCATCCTGACACCATAACAACCATGGTGCCGGGATGATTGAAGTGCTAACACCAAGTGTTTGGAGTACCTTTATCTGCTGATTGTTAAACTTTCTAGAATACACATATTTCTATTGTTTTTTCTATTGTTGTGTAGGATCTTGGCCTGTTGTCCCTCCATCCCTCTCTCCTTCTCCCCCCATCCCTCGTTCATCTCAGACGCTAACCATACCACCTTAGAGCCACGCCCATTTTCACAATGTGGGAGGGGTCAGAAAGGAAGGGCGGGGTCTAGCGCCCCCCATCCTAAAACTTCACCAGTCGCCACTGGAGTAGCCGTATAGAAAAGTTGGCAAATGTTAGCATAATAAAATCAAGCAATGACCATGAGGTCATTTCTATAATGTTGAAGGAAGATAGTCACCTCAACAACTAGCAAGTTCCATTATCACACAGAAACTTATCAACTTTTTTTAAAAACCTCCAGAAGAGCAGAACCCAATCCTTTACTCCTCCAAGTAAAGAGTGTAGAATCAGTGGTTCCAATTTTAACCATTGTCAATCAGCATCAAGCAAGGATTTGTGGTGGATCTCTGGAGTTGTGTCAAGACAGACAAATATCTCTCATCTGTTGTTTTTTGGGAGGCATTATCTAAGGCCAGTCAAAGATTCTACTTCATTCAGCAGATGAAAATATTCTATTGCTTCAAATAAGCTCTTGTTGACTCTGACCGTCTAATATTTTATGCAATATTTTATTCTCATAGGTCTCAATAGCAATAGCAAGTCAAATGTAGTATCATTGAGACAGAATGATTATCCCCTAATATGTACAAAATTTTATTTTTATAAATTCATTACTTAAAGAGAATGTCAGAACAAAGCACAGTGAAATTGCATAGTACAATACAACAATATCTGGTTACAGCTCCAGTTTCAGCTCAATAAGATAGGAAGTATTGAATATACCTATCACAGCTTAGGAGGTAGAGGCCATCTAGGAGTGGGGTTCCTAAATCTGGAACGATGCGTAGGTAAACACTCTTAAGATTCTGGTCACCTTCCTTGGCATAATACTACTGTGATGTGATAAGGTTTCTACCATACTACTTCATACATATAGGGGGTATTGCCATATCTGCAATGAAAAATGGACTTCTTCAGCTGGTGTCACCTCTGTGACCCATATGCAAGAACTTGTAGCGTCGCTCAAGGCACTACAAAGCCTACCCCTGCAGTTTAAAGCATAAAACGAATGCCAGAATTCAAACAAGCTCACCTAGGCTAGGAGAAGCAAATCAGAAGACAGAAGGCGGAAACACCAAACACAGAGCCCAGCCACTTTACAGAATTGTGAAAATATGGCCTTCTTAGAGGATCTTTATGATTAAGCCCCATGGGTGGGGCGAAACATGTCAGGGAAGCGTAGTCAGAAGAAGCTTAAGCTGAAGCCGTATCTTCACCTTTCTGTATAGTGGCTGGGCTCTGGTGTGCGGCATCTTCACCTTCTGTCCTCTGCTGTCTCCTCTGTACCACTATTTGTTTATATTTGAGGTGTATATGGATGCGTGTAGCAATAGCAAGAGTGTATGGAACAATGGAAAGGGAACGATGAAAAGGCGTGAGGGAAGAGGGAAGGGCCATCTCTTGCCCCTCATTGCATCCTATTATAGTTGCCCGGGTCCCACTTATGGTAGTAGAGGTTACACCTTGATTAGGTAGCCTATGATATTTGGTCACTATAAAAGGAACTAAGGAGTTCAGGTTTGCCAATATTTTTCCGACTGATCTTTAACGGCCAAGGTAAGGTTCTCCACCTGTTTGATCTCCTTACTCCTGTCAAGCTATTTTGTTTTTGTGGTTTTCCATTATATTTTTTCGATAGGGGAGTATTGTTTAGAAGCTATCCTGCTGGGATCTTTGCGAACGACACACCTGTAAAGGTTGTGACAGTTCTATTGAGTCCTGGAATTTCGGAATCCTAGGGCATTCCCAGAAAATTTGTGGGAGAATGGGTCAAGACATTTCCAGCTCAAATTATGTTCCAGCTAAAATGTTAACGTGCACTACTAAAAGATGCCCATCCCCCTTACTGTTTTGAGTGTTGATAATAGCTATACTTACCGACACCAGAGCTCAACAAAAATCTATATAGTGGGGTCTGGCTGGTACAGTATAAGCGTTCTCCATCTTCCTAATCTTGCACTGCACTCTTCCACCAGGAGGACTCTTCCCCCTGATGAAGACACGTGACCCTGTGTGGAACACGCGTAGGGGAGAGACCAGGACGGAGCACGGAGCTGTCTTTTTTGGTGTGATGCGACGCACGCTTTACCCCATCTGACATATCTGGAGGCTATTGCTAGGTTGGTGCACTCACGCACCCTGAATTTGTGAGTACCCCATTGTGGGGAGTGTTTTTTACGTCAATAAAACTGTTAAAACGTTATTACACCATCCAGTTTTTTCTTTTTATTCTCCTATATTTGTGGAGCTTCTGCTGCTGCTTATGCTGTGCACCTGGATACTATCACTAAGCCGTAGGATGGCTCCAAAGCATGTTTAGACTTAGTTTCACAGCTGAGTCACACGCTCTGAGGTGAGCGGCTTTCCCGGGGGAGTCACTGGATGACACTGGAGCATGGTTTTTTAAGCACTGGAAATATTTGGAGCATGTGGGATTTTTTATGGACATTGTTCATTCACCTATACTATTGAACATTAGATTCACAGATCACTTAACATTTAATTGTATATTTCACCATTGTGTGGCACTTGGCAATTTTTTATTTTGAATATTGCACATATTATATCTACTGTTGTAGATTTATTGCACATTGCACTTTAGGTCTATTGAATTGTATTATGTATATTGTTATTTGCTGATTTATTTGCATATTTTGCACTGATGTATAGTGGTATTTGCTGATTTATTTGCATATTTTCACACTGATGTTACTACATTTTTATAGCACTCTCAGCATACTACTACTACAGCGTACTATATATAACTACGTCATTAGTATTAGCACAAAATGGTGCTACGTAGTAATACTGCATCATATTATGTTATTATCATTTTATTTTTATTTTGTTTGGATCAGTATTTGATATACACAATTGATATTTTTCACCTTTAGCGCAGCATATTTATTTTTCTTTTCTTATTGAAGTCCACCTGTTTCTTTTTGCACATATAACTTTCATAATTTTTATCAGTCTTAAATTATTGCCTTTGTGATTTCCCCAACCCCCCTCCCACACACACACACACATGCTCTGTCTGATCAATCCTCAGCTTTCCGGAGTTCTTTTGTTAAGCGTTCAGCTACAGTCTGTCCCCGCCCGTTCCCTCCCTGATTAGCCCCATCGCTGTCTGTATGAGAGTATATATTCTCCCCCTCCAGGAGGGGCAGGTTAGTCTGAAGAAAGAGGCTGGGCCTCGGAAACGCGTTGCGGCCCGCTCCTCCACACCTTGAGTGTCTTGTGTTTGCTGCAGCTCCTAGAGGTGCGTGAGAGCTGGTGACGCCACTGGGCTTCTGCTTTCCTATGCCGCGGGTCCTGGCTAATGTTGGCGGTGGTTCCTTCATTGAGTGTGTCCACCTTTGGTTTTCCGGCGGTGGGAGTCTTTTGGAGTTTGCTGACGCTGTCAGCCTCAGCTGTCTTCACCAGCGAGTGTGGTCACTCACAGCAGCCCTCCAGTCCACCCTGTCTACCATCCCGGATCATCACACATGATATCACAGCACCTCTACATGCAGTTTGCAAGTTTCTTAGATGTAAGGGGATATTGGAATAAAGTATTGTTGGTTTTACTTACACTGACCTGGTGCCCTGTTTTTCTTCTTTTACTTAAGGGGAACATTTAAGGATAGCGTACAAGAAGGGCATTCACTTTTGAAAATTACCACACTTATTACAATATGTTTGTGCCATTATCTTTATATTTAACAACTATGAATTACAACGGCCTAACTGAACAATCCAGTGAATATCTATTTATAGATTTAAATTAATAGAAAGCTGGCCTAATAACTGCAGTTGTGATTATGAATTCATTGTCTGAATAGTCTAAAATTGTATTGCAAGGTTCGGTTTTGAGAACAATGATTTTATCCTGTTTATAAAAGATATAAGGGATTAAAAGCTCAATTTCTGTGTTTGCAAATGACACAAAGGGGTGGATTAAAACAAATTCCATTATAATTCACTCAATGAAACTACATGTACGTGTGAATAGGGGGAAACATTTTATTCATTTTTCACTTTTATCATTATTTTTTACATATGTTTTTTGCACATTTTTGAAAAATTATTTAAACTTATTTTAATTTCTTAAAATTTTTTTTTATTTCTTTTTCTTCCTTCCATATATTGGAAGTTTCCTTTTTGAGTTTCATACTTAACTTCCAAATATCTTATCACTTCACCTCATTATTTCAATCACTCACACGTTTATCTTCTCATCTTCACAGCCAGTGATTCATAAGTTCTTCCATCCTGCCTCTGCCCTTTACTTCTATGACTAAGCCCTGATGAGTGGGGCAAAATGCTGCAGAGGGCGTGGCTTATGGAGTGGTACAAACCGAGGCCATCACTCATCACTGTTAACAACATAGACTGGACTGGGAGAGTGATGGTTTTCTGACAGTAGGGGGAAAAAAATGTATTTCTTATGCTATATGCAAATGAGAAAATCCGGACAGCCGCACTCCAGGAAGTAATAATCCAAATTTTAAAATCAGGAACACATCAGGTACAGGACATCATAGGCAAAATGTACAGATCATAAGCTAACGCGTTTCGCACTTATCCAAGTGCTTACTCATAGCTAATGATAAAAGAAAATCAGACCACATATATACTATCCATTATTGATCATGTGACCAAGTAGTCAATTCAACATATGAAACAGCTGAGATTCAGCTGTGAGAGGTGTGAGTACTGGTGATTAATTGGTAAACATTTAGATTTTAAAAATCACTATGGATATAAGGTATATATGTATAAGCAATGGAGGTAGATATAGGGGTGTGGAGATTAATTGCTGTGAGAAGGTGCATAAATGTTATTTATATTGTAAAATAAAATATGTGATTTAAACATAAAAGTTCAAAGGTTTGGTTTGTAATAATTGACTAAAATCAAGTTTAAGTAAAGAAATAACAAAGTGAATATGAGTGTTACAATACAAATGTGAATTAGTAAGTGAATTAATAATAAGGAGACTTTTTTTATGAATTATTTTTATTATTGTCATAATAACAAATATAGCTCAAATAAAATAAATAAAAAGATACTTGAAAAAATCAAAAGCTGAGCTTGTGTGTATAATAACTTTTATAGCCAAACCTCATGTGAAGGTACATAAAAATTAACGTCTTTGACATATTTAAATATGACTTGTGTTGTAAGGTGTACCTGGTCACGTGAGAAAAGGTGGAAAAAAGGAACACAGAGGAAAGGGCTAGTGAATGCATGTCTCCACTGTTCATGATAAAAGTTATATAATTGTATCATAATCTTCTTTTTGTATATATACATTTGTTGTTTATGTTTGCTCCAGTGTTTTTTTAACATGCAATAACAACTTTCTGTGGTTTCTAAAAGTAAAACACTCCCTCTAAATAGACAAGAGTCAAAGCAAAAACAAATGTAATGAGAAGAGCTTTGACCGAAGAGCGATACCAATGAACATTTCATTGATTCATATGGTTTTGACATATTTTCATACACTGAGTGAGCTCTTGGGTGCTGTGGTGAAAGAAAATCATTTTATGAATCATAAAACTATATTTATAACAAAACTGAACATATTTAGTTTAAAACCCATGTTACAAAACTGTGCTTGTATGTGAATGTGTGTGTGCGAGCATGGATACGTTCATTTCAACCGAAACAAACCACCTTCCATATCAACAAGCTCACACACACACACACACACACCTGAGGATCGTGCTTATTAAGACTACAATTATCTATAAAAAGTAAAGAAGACACATTAATATCGGTGTGTGTATGTAGGTTAAATAAAAAACCACGTAGAAAACCTATAGAAAATGATATGTAGTCCTAAGTCTGAACCCTCAGCCAAGGGAATACTCGCTAATATATATTTATCAACGTGTTAATCAAATTTGGTAATAAATTTCCAGGAGGAAGGATAAAGAAAAAATGTTAATAAAAAAGGAACCAAATTTGATGGCGGGTTCCCAAGGTGAAGGATAAAGGAGGAAAGGGGGGAAAAGGGGAAAGGAACTCTCACAGATTAGTTTGTGTAGTAAAAAGTTTAATATGTTTCCATTGACTTATTGAATAAAATATGGATATTTAAGTAATTTAGTTTTCATTTCTTAGTTAATATTCATTTTCTTGTTTGTCCATCGTATCGTCCAAGTATTTAAAATGTTAAAAAGATGTTCGATTTGATATAGAATCGGCCGCTTTAACTTTAAAATAAAGAAATTTGGATTATTACTTCCTGGAGTGCGGCTATCCGCTGATTGTTGATGGAGTTTTTTTGAATAAAAAAAGTTTTTTACATACTACACCATGGAAGCTTCCTATTTTTTCCTTTCCATGAGGGAGCCATTGTGAACATTCTACCTATTAGAAAGCTACCTGTATACACGGTAAGACGGCGGGGGAGAGCAAATTGTGGTTGGAATACCCCATGCAAATTGTTCCATCTGAAACCGGAGGACCCGGGAATCTATTGGGATAACCAACGGAAACCATCCTGTAAAGCCCGCCTGATCAGCGTGGAGAAGAGACCATGAAAGAGACATCTTATGCTGGTTGCCCCTCTACGGGGTTGTTGGATCTGGTGAGTGGGGATCTGAAGGGGGAGCACAAAAGTCACAGGAATTACCCGAGAGCACCCAAGTCACGAAATTGTTTGGAAAACTGGATTTGAACAAGTTCTTTACCTTATGGACTACTATCACTGAAAAACTGTTAATATTGGTTTCCTTTGCACTTAATTTGATCACACTATGTTCATTTGCACCAATTGATTACAATATGTAATGTTCGGGTAACTTATTTTATGTATGTTCACTTTGCACGGTTAGCAGAGTGTTCGGATTATTTTGGCAGGAGAGCACATGTAAGGTTACACACACATGCTATAGGTATTTCACCTAGTGGTGGTATATGTATCACAGCTACAGGGGCTTCAGCCCACACCCCTTTTAATTAGGTCTATATGAACCATCATTAGAAATATTATCTTTGTTGATATATGCGGGTGTATATGGATGTATGTGTGTATGTCTAGATACAGACATACATACCCTTACGGTAACAAATTTTGTCCCTGGTAGCTACCAGGTACCTCTATTAGGGTTTACTGAGGGTAACTACCCGTGTACACTACAACCACCCCTCCCATTTAGTACCCCATAGGAAGCGCCACTACCCTTGTTATATATTATTTTATCCGGATTTTCTCGTTTGCATATAGCCTCTACCAGCACTAGTCAGCACCTGGAACCTCTCATCTCTGGAGAGTAAGATCAGCTCTACACCTGGTGAGATTAAAATCAGTGCGGGGATAACCTTTGTCTATTTCTTATGCTAGTTGAACATTTTTCATCGATCATACTATCATTTGAAGTTTCTCTTACTTTACACCAGCTAGTGGTCAAATGCCGTATATTTCATTTTAGTTCAATGAAAAACATTTGGCCAACAGAGGAGATAGCCTTATAACATTCTTTTCTGCCCCATATGCTTAGAGCATATATATACAGTACACACATTTACTGGGCGAATTACTATGCAATGTTTTTTACAAGTACACCCCAAAGTGTAAATTTGCCGCACAGTGTTGTAAGGGTTGTTGGTTATCCCTAGATGGGGTGGTGCCACCCATGCATCACTAAATAGCCAGAGATTTGCATGTAAGTTATATTTGGAGCACCTTGCATCTTATCCTTCTGCATACCTCCCAGCCGTCCCGGATTCACCGGGACTGTCTCAGGATTTCAAGTAAATCCTGGTGTCCCTCAAACAAGGGCTGAATCCCGCAGCAGAGCCCAGTGCTGGAACAAGTTCCAGCACTTGACGCCACTAATCCTAATGGCATGTGAAGACCACGCTGTGCTACAGCTGTCAAAGCTGAGACGCGCTTAGTGCCCAGCCAGCACAGCCCCCTCCTTTGACTCACCTGCCTGCCAGTTCGCCAGCCCACTCTACATTCTGTATGACAGGAGGAGGAGGTAGGCTAAGTCAGCTCCACCTCCTCCCCATGTCCTCCTGTGCCCGCCCACAGCCCCTGGTGTGCAGCCAATGCTGTGCCTGTAAAGTGGTTGTGTGGGTGGGAATTTTAAAGGAGTGCACATGATATCACTGCCTAAGATTCTGGAGCCAGTCTTGGGTGAGTGATTCCTCCTTCCTGCCTTCCATGTGCTATAGTGATCCTTCCTTATATGTGCCATAGTGATCCTTCCTTCCTTCCATGTGCCATATTTATCCTTCCTTCCTGCCTTTCATGCACCAAAGTGATCCATCTTGCCTTCCTGTGCCATAGTGATCCTTCCTTCCTGCCTTCCATGTGCCATAGTGATCCTTCCTTTCTGCCTTCCATGTGCCATAGTGATATATATATGTTATATGTACTGTATATAATAAAACAGCAGCCTTTTATATTTGTTCATTTGATGTTTAGTTATACTATATTGTTTTTGTGTATTTTATACCATTCGCTTCTGTCTGTAACAAAATGGAGAAAAAATATTACTTGAAGTTGGGTTTAAAGATAGTAAATGTTCATTTTAAACTATGCTTTAAATATAAGCACACATTTGTAAAAGTTTTAGATTTTTGTATACATTTTAAACTAAAATATATGGCTAGTAGAAATTTCTCAATAACAATCAATGGCTAGTCTGGAAAATGTATTCTCCAATTATAGTTGCCAGAACATTGATCAAATATAAGTGGTATTTAAATATGGAATCTGAGAACATCTTAGCTTAATGCAATCTATTAAAGTGAAGTTCCACCAAAAAGTGGAACTTTTGCTCGTTGTACTCCTCCACCCCCTCCGGTGCCACATTTGGCACGTTTCGGGGGGGAGGGGGGGCAGGATACCTGCCTAATACAGGTATCCTATTCCCACTTCCGGGAGCCTCAGCCGCGGGTATTGATGTCACCGCCCAGGCTCCCTCCTCTTTCCCCGACCGCCGGGCCAGTAGGAGAGAGGAGTGGAGCCTCGCACATGTGCAGTAGGGTTCCCGGCATGCACCCGACCGCTGATGGAAACATCAGCTGTGGTGCCGACATCGCTGGACCCTAGGACAGGTAAGTGTACGATTATTAAAAGTCAGCAGCTGCAGTATGTGCAGCTGCTGGCTTTTAATTTTTGCAGCGGGGGTTGGACCTCCGCTTTAAAAGGAACCTGGATAAGCATTTTGTTACTAAAAGCAAATGTAATCCTGTACTGTGAAAGTTTATTTATACAACACATAAATGATAACATTAATCTTCTTAATAAAATAATAATTTTTTGCATACTTACATTTTGAACATCATGCTGACTGTAAAAACAGCCTTTTTTGAGTTGGTATATGGATCACAAACCTTTTAAGTGAAAACACAGGGGAAGGTTTTTAAGGTTTTTTTTGTTCTGAAAAACGTTTCACATGTTTTTTAGTTTACCACACTGAGCATAATAAAATAAACTATTTGTTAAAATTCTTAACCCAGCACTTGTAATTTACTTTCAGTGTTGGCCCCTGCTGTCTCAGTGATGCTTCCCCAAACTTCTGGTCTTCACAGGAAAAAGTTAACAGTGGGCAGTCTATGTGTTAGCTTGGATAAGGGAGGGGAGGAAGAGGGAGGAACAGGGGAAAGCTTTGCCATCCTAGACAGTGTGTTTTTATTGATGCGCAGTGCAAGGGTGGCTCCATAGGATGCTTCAGGAGAAAGGAGCCACCCTGAAAGAGGAAACAGAGGGTAGTAGTTATTGCCAAAGGTGGGAAGATGCCAGATTTGACTCAGAAATACCAGAATTTAGTCCTTACCGGATTGTGTACACCTTTGGAATTTCTATTCCGGAGATGTAAACAGTATGTATGAGTCATGAAGGTTGCACTCTGCCGATAATTGCCAGGAGACAAGGAGAAAGGGAGAGGAGGATGAGGAGCTGTGTCTGTACCGGGGCAAAATGGACCCGGTGGGGTGAGCTGCCTCCAGGGGGGAAACAAACATCAGCAGCAGGAGCAGAGACACCGCAAACTGATGATGCCACCAGAGAGGAGTTTGATTGTGTATCCTATGTGTATGTATGTTGTATGCCAGGGATACTCAACTTGTGGCCCACAACCTCAAACCAGGGGAGCACGTGCCCACGCTCTGGGATGGCGGGATGGCAAGCCCAGACCATGATCAATGGGTTGCTGATCCACCATTCCACATTCCAGAGCGTCAGAATGCATGGAGCTGGCACCGGTAGCGGAGGAAGCAGGCGGCTGTGGAGGGAGTAGGAGCCACATAAGCCATGCTTCCTGTCCTAGGCGGAGTGAAACCAAGTGCACTTTTCTGGGACCTTTTAAGCAGCCTGGAGTGAGATGCCAGCAGAAGCTGGAGGAGGAAAAGGTCAGTGTATTAAA